>CM033998.1:38310297-38625793 GCA_019603395.1 Cyrtorhinus lividipennis | reverse complement strand
AGTTCTCACGCAAAAATTGCGAGCAGAGTTCGCGTCCACTTTTGAGATTCATCCAACTCCTGTAGTCATCGACGCTCACGTGCCCAATTCGTTTGGAATCAAAGCGTTGAAAACAGTCATTTCGGACCTGAGAACGTCTATGCTACAGGTATGCGCCCGGGTCTTATTCGTTACAAACTATTTTTACTTTCAAAATTCCACTCTTCACCGGTCGCTCAACATTCTTCGGTTAGAATACCGTTTTCACTCTTTCTAAATTAAAAAAAAAAAAAAAAAAAAAAAAAAAAAAAAAAAAAAATTTGCTCTAAGGGAGTATACAAACAATATTTTATTAAAACATTTTTTTGCGGTGATAATAGTTTGCTGAATCCCTGAACGGTTGGCGCCCACTGGATGAGGTTATGGGTAAAAATGGGTATCTATTTACCTATTTAGAAAGTGGGTTTTTTTTGAGATCTCTGGTACGGGGGTGTGGGGTATAATTTTCCTCTAAATTTTGGATGCTGAATCGATTGGAATGAGTCTCCATGCTGCTGGTCCTAGGAATAATACTAACCCCTGTGAAAGAATTTCAGCGTTTTTAATTGCATATTCGGACTCTACTCAAATGTTCATTTATTTATTCGAATATGGGACGAACCCAATTATGGATCATAATACTAAAACGCTGCAAAATTCTTTCACTGGGGTTGGTTATTCCTCAGAACAGCAGCATGGAGACTCATTCGAATCTATTCAGCGTCGAAAATTTAGTGGAAAATGATACCCCACACGCCTAACCAGAAATCTCGAAAAAACATTTGAAATGCGTAGATGGCCCATTTTGACGCATAACCTGTTCCGGTGGGAATTGAAACTAGAGTGATTGCTATAAATCATTACTATAAATTGCCAGCCATCCCAAAACCGTTCAAAAAACCTTTTTAAAATGTTTTTATGTTAATGTGTAAGATCTATTTTTATCCATTAAGTAAGTTAACTGGAGTTTGGTTCAAATCCCCTTTAAAGTTCGACAGCACGCAAGCGAACGGACTTTGTTCCTTTGTTTCTAATCTTAAAATGATTCTTTATAAAAGTTATTTTCTTTGTAAGAAGTGCGTCGGTAGGTACGCTTACTTCCTAAGACGTGTAACATACTACTTTGCGGTGTCAATTGTTTATAAGCTAAGCATTTTTTACTCTTTCGTGGTGGCTTGTTAGGGGACTGGAGAAAAGCCGACCTATTCGAGCCATTCGACGGCCACTCTGTTCGGGTACAAAGGCTACAAACTTCTAACGGATCTTCCACTCCAAGAATTCGGACAGTTAAGTTCAGTGCAAGGGAGCGTGCACTGTAACGTTTTCACCGTGTGCGTTGATGTGACGTATGTTAAGTGTTTGCTCCTCACTCCACCCCCTCCACGTGAGCACGATCCGACCCCTGTCCAACGTGGAGATCCTTTAGTAATAAATTTCATGTGCTGAAAACGTGCACGTCCCGTTTGCCGCTTTAACGTGACCCATCCCTCGACTATCGGTCGATTTCTGCTGGATAATAGTGAAACGAAGAGTAGAAACTGGTTGGAAGGCGTCCCACCTCTACACCAGATTTGCATGACATCAAAATTCTTCTGAGCTCGGAATAGAGGTGCATAGTAGAAGTGAGGATAGCCGTGGTGATCTTCCTATCTTCCCAGGGCGTGTGTTTGTCCAAAAGATGTTCGATTCCGATAAAACGCTGCAAATCTTACCCAGGGGTTGGTTATTCCTCGGTCCATGTGCATGGAGACACATTTCTTCAACATGGGGGAAATGCGTGTGGCGGTCCCGGACCCATTCCAATCGATTCAGGGTCCAAAATTTAGTGGAAAATGATACCCCACTCGCCTAGGTACCCAAAATCTTGAAAACCCACTTTGGAAATAGTTGGGTAGGTATCGATTTTGACCCATGCCCATCTCCATCGGGCCCCAATCGGTCCGGGACCCATTTTAATGGATTCAGAGGCCAAAGTTACTGAAAAATGATATCTTGTATGACTGGATTCGGAAAAGTAACGAAGAACGAGTTTCAAAAAACTAATTTCTACCCATACACTCCCCAAATTGCTGAATATTTTCGAAGACCAACTAACGCTAAAAAGAGGCCTCCAGCCGAATGGTCAAATTTTGGTAATACTTCTCCTGAAAACGAAAACGGCGCGGATTTTTTAAGGTGGACGGACCGAAATTTAGGGAGAAGATGAGTGAGAATTCGCTGTTGTATACAGATTTTCGCAGATTTTAGGCAAAAATGACCCTATTTTCACTAATTTTTGGACGCCGAATCCATTGAGATGGATCTCAAACCGAATGGCGCTCCCTGGGGGTGGTTATGGGTCAAAAACGGCGCCTACCTGTCTGGTCTGAATGTGGGTTGTCGTGATTTTTGGGTCCCTAGGCGTGTTGGGTTTCATTTTCCACTAATTTTGAACGCTGAATCGATTGGAATGTGGCCAATGTATATTTTTGAAACAATTTTCACAGATTTTGGTCTGATAACAGGTAGAAAAAGGCCGCTCCAGCCAGTTTTCTTACTGAGAATGATTTGAATCAGCTCCCTAAAACAGCGAATTGACAGAAAGGGAGCCCAACCCCCAAAAATTGATTTTGATTATGTACGACTCTTCTCCCTTCCTCGGAATTAGGACTCCATTCCAGGACGTGATTTAGCAGCCTCATAGCTAGCTGAAGCAGGGATGTGTACATATAGCCCCCCCCCCCCTCTCACAACACTTGAGTGACACAACTTTTCACTGCATCCAGCCCCTTCGTCACCGGTATTGTTCTATAAACATAAACTAGGCAGGTTCTACGGCACTTCCACGTGCAGTACTTCAATTTCATACTCAAATTCATTACTCAAATTTCTTGTTTCAATCGCGTTCTTCCAATTGAATAGCACTAGGAATTCGTTCGTTATTCATCACACAAACACATTTCTATCTTAGAGTAGTTCTCACATGAGTAGCGGGGCACCATCTCATGATTTTAGCTGTTGGCGTGTACACTCTAAAGTACATGTCCAAGGTACACGTGATTAGTGCGGCCTCTAGCGGGACGTTTGAGACTCTCCTGGTACTAGGATGCTTGCACGACTAGAGCCCCCTCGTCCCCTTTTCCTCATCATTCTAGTTAAGTATGTGTCGACATGAGCAGACAATGAGACTTATCAGGTTTTAGTGAGCAGTTGGCTATCTTCTGTGTGCTGCATGCGCCATCCTTGATGCAAACTCGAGAGTCCCGTTGACTATGATAAGCCACCACGCATGCGCTTACAAAAGTGTTTGAGGTGTCAACGTTGTCCATAAGCTTCTAGTAAGATTTCTCATTATATATAGGCACGTTGAGAATAATGTGTTGTAGCTTTCTTGTAATAATTTGACTATTATTTGGCCCAAGTAAGGTAATATCGCCCTCTCCAAAGGGAAAATACCTGTTGGTGGAGGCTACAACATGTCTAACCTGAACAGTGTTGTGTCCGCCATCACGAGAAAATTACCGTTTCTCGAAATAGTGAGCTAATATCTCACTCATTGATCATGTGTGCCCTTTTTTCATCAGCCAATTTAGCTCAAATCTAAATCCTATTCCAAAAGGTGTAAGTAAACACCAACGGAATACTAAAAACTGGGTACTCCAAAAATCAACAATTGCGTACTTTGCCAACTTGGGCATGCCTCCTGTAGCCAGTACGGATCTGGGGCTACTATTTGATCGCTTTTAACTGACGAAACTTGTGCTCAACTTGACTATTGCTCGTATAATTGGTTTTCCCCCTTTTATGCGAGGGCAGAGGGCACTGCTACCAATGGACGCTACAACATCTGTCAATATAATGTGTCTGGTCGCCCTTACTAATAGAATACCCACGAGATTTGATCTACCTGAGATAGTCGAGGAGGCCATTAGGGGCCATCTTGGAGATGTCAGGTGGGCTAGGAAACCCTTTACCAAGGATTCGCTGTCGAGTTGCGGCAAATGCAGGACACTCACACAGCCCGTTCAGTAATCTCCGCTCCCTCAGCACACCAGTGGCAGTTGGCAATCTCTGATTTGCCCTTCTTATACAGATGGTACCTGAGAGAGCAGTGTCCAGTGTAAATGGACTTGAGGATTCTGAGGGCTTTTCTACCTAGAGAGAGAAGGGTTTTTGCCATTTTTGCATTTTTGGTGAGATGAGGAGCATTGACTGCCTGAGGCCAGGTTGACTCTGCCCAGTATGCAGCCACTAAAGAGCACTCCCGTGATTTGACGTGCTGGTTCAGGTAGTATTCGGAAGCTTCAATTGGAGTGGACGCCAAACCCCTTGGCAAGGTTAGCGTCTTCGTTCCCTCGAACACTCTGGTGGCCTGGTACCCAGGAGAGCACCACCGAGAGCCTCATCAGGGATTGGAGACATTCCCAAGTCAGCTTTGAGGTGAACTTGAAGCCTGCAATGGCCTTTAAATCTGCCTGGCTGTCCAAAAGTGGAGTGATTCTGGCGCCGGTGAGTCTCCGGTACGGCTAGATCTTGGGACTTCTTCTGCTCCTGAAATGCAATTTGAAATTCACTTTTTGTTCAGGTTACAGACACGCAGTTTGGGAAGGGCAGCTGCATGGTGAAAATTGATTCAGGGTTTGGGACCAATAGGAGTGAACCCTCCTTGGCGAGGAGGTCTGCATCCTCCTATCAAATCCTCTGGTGGCCCGGTACCCAGAAGCGCATCACCGAGATCATGGATTAGAGACATTTCGAGGTTTAATTGAAGGCTGCAATGGCCTTTGAATTTGCCTGGCTGTCCGAAGGTGGAGTGATTCTGGCGCAAGTGAGTTCCCTATTGTGGATCTCCTGTGCGCAGTTAGTGATGGCAAGAACCTCTGCTCGACAGACGGGAATGAACCAGCCAAGGGGGATACCCAGGGGATGGCCTTCTCTCCCAGACCAGCTCGACCCTCCACGTCAGTGTACCATTGCTGTGAGCATATAAAACGTTGAAATGCGTGCCTATAGTTGGAATGCATGGACAGACGAAACATTGACGATCGGCTTTCTTCAAGCTCTGCTACCAGGAATTTGACTTATCAATGAAAAGGAAGACCTCTCGAGGTTTTTGCACTTTTTGCGCGATTTGGTTTTCGCCCCAAAAGTAGTTTTTTTGGTCTTGCGTGTTTGGCTAAAATTGTGAGAGGCGACAAGAGCCGGTATCTCGGTGATTTTATCGTCTTTAGTTATACTTCAAGATCTAGGAAGGAATGAAGAGGAGAAAGAGTGAGACAGACAGAGGAGGAAGAAAGGCAGCAAGTCGCTGCAGCTTGTTGCTCAGCTGTCGTGCTACGTCTGGCTCCTCAACATTCAGGACAGGGTTTCCATTAGTTATATTTCGCTCTAATTAGCCTCCCCCCCTTTTTTTGAAGTAATCGAATAAGAAAGGGAGTTAGACCAGCAGATGATGTGAGAAAATATAACTGTCTGGAGAGCCAAAACTAGTTGTTGCCGGAATTGAGCACGTTTATTGGGTAATTGCCCTAAAATTGTGTTTTCTAGATAGGAGATACCTCGACCAAGTCGACCAGAATGCGACAGAACTCAATTGGGCATACAATAGCTGCCTATAAATGCAGATCTGGGCCTATTTCTTGAAAATCTTCACTCCTCACTCTGCACTCTGGAAATTCAAACTCTACAAACAATTTTCCTTCCTAGAAAGTGCAGAGTGTTATAAAGATGTAAAGTGAAATGAAGAGTTATGAGTTGCAGAGTTTTTGGTGTTAACTTCTGTTCCAAGAAACTCTTAACATTTCATATGAAGAGTCAATGTTCTAGATTTCAAACGAATTTTTCCTTTTTTGCAGAGTATCCAATGACTTTGCCAAATAGTTGGTTACTCTTCAAATATAATTTAGGAGATAATTTCTATTTGAAATATAATTTTGAATGGATTTTATGAAAAGAGGAAAATTAAATCTTTTGATTTGTAATAAAGACAATTTTTTCCCCAGAACTTCAAGTATTAGTGAAGTTATTCCATGGAGGCAGTGTCCCGTTGATCTTCATCAAGCTGTTATAGCGTTTTTATTTACTTACATGTAATCGTGTTTTTATTAGAGAAATTTTGAGTAGAATAAGAGAGTTGCAGTGAAAGGTTTCTCGTTGAAAGAACTTCCTGTTCAGTTCTTCTAATCTTCATATTTTGCAAAGTAGGAGTATCAAATCAAGAGTTGAAAAGTTGGAAGTGAAGAGTTTCTAGGAATGGGCTTGGAATGCTCCTTGCTATGTTAGAAAAGCAGACAGCGTTGCGATAGTTGGATTTGGAAACAGATTTTCTTTTTAACGTTCGCTTAAGCTTAAATCACAACCAAATATGCCTCAGCAAAGTAGGCAGACTTATCAAAAGCCGAGGAGTCGGACAGAAAAGAGAACAAACTGTTTTATTCACTGTAAAACGTGAAACACCATAGTTGTTTAGTCCTAGTTGTGAGTGTGAATTCCAATTCATGGGCAATCCTCAAGACTGTTCTTGATATAGTTGAAACCTGTTAATTAAAATAAATATATTTTACCGTTTGTGAGATAGTTGCCGCTGGTGGCGTGAAACTCTTGATAGATTCGTTGTGGCGATGACTTATAGATTTCTCTTTTGATTACAGGGTGTACGACAGATGACCGGTTTCTGCGAAGCGGTGGTCTCCTGGTTGCCGACGTTGAGGAAAACTGCTGAGTCCGTTCCTGTGATGAGCTGGGATTCTTTTATTGAAGAAGCTCGCGCTCAAGTCAACCCCCTCGCCAACCATGAACATTTCAGCATCTTGTTTTCTCAACTTGAACAAATGGGCGAAGTGAGTTGTCTTTGAGAACGATGGAAGATTGCTATGTGGGATAATGATAGTGCCAACGTAGGATTATGTGCTTCGTGGGAGTACCCCTAAACCACACACGGCTTGCGGACCAGGGTCTTAGGTTATCCTTCACAGGGGTTGGTTATTCCTCGTGGAAAACGACCAGGATTTAGTGGAAAATGATACCCCACACGGTTCTACAAAATATTAAAACCCATCTTCAAAAGCCAATAGTCCCATTCTTATCCACTACGGCCCAATACTCGTCTCAATCGATTCAACGTTTGTATTTCAGTGTAAAATAGTGGTACCTCGCACTACTAAGCTTCCCAAAATCTCAAAAAACCATCTTCATACTAGATACACAATTTTTTTTTGTTAAACAATAGTTGTTCACAAGCTCTATGAATTACATCAAAAGTTAAAATACATTGGATCTTCTAAAAAATATTAAAAGGAAATTTAAGGACTGTTGGAGCAATTAGATCTGCAACAATTGATTGACAGGGCAAGAAAATGCTATTAGGCTTAAATTAAACAATGACTTCTTATTAATTAATCTATTAGGAACCCGTCATTAGCGCTCTCTGCCTGAGTACCGTTTGGACAAACCCTGTTAACCTGCGGATCATGACGTTCTCTTCGAAGAGAAGTAGGGAAAAGAAGTTTATTTCTTCAAGAAAGGAGCCTCTAAAGAATTTGGAACGCTCGTACGAAAACTGGACAGGCCGCAGAACTGGAGCTGCCGAGTAGATTTTTAATGCGGTGAAGAATTATTCCGCAGAACCTCGGGTTTGCGCATCTTATTTGGCATAAAAGTGTTAGATAAGTGTAGAATAATGGCAGGTCTTTGGAGAGAGATGGTGCACATTGCCAAGCAGACGGGAAGGGCCTCTTGGGCAGTAGTTGGATGAGGAACTAGCTGCCCTCTCCATATCCGCCTTGAGGATAGTTGACCGCAGGAGATCCAGGAAACGAGCATCTTGTGATGTTCAAATGTCCCCCAATTCAGCCTCCTCCAGTGATGCCCTCAGTTGCAAGACCCAGTTGAATCTAGGGTCTGGGAAGCTCTCTGAAATGGCCGTCAGTCCCTCAAAGCACACTCTTAGAAGACTCTCCCGTGTCATGCTGAGCAGCTTGATCCACCTGCCGAACATAGCTTTTACGATCGAGAACCTGACGTGGCAGAGGCCCAGTTCTGATCTGACGACGTAATCCGGAGTATTAAATGCCAATCCCAAAAAGACTTGAAAGCTCTAACTTGGACACGTTCCAAGCACTCAGCATAAGAGTAGCCCCAGATCTCGGCGCTGTAGAGAGCGGTACTGGCCACAGTCCCTGAAAACAACCCACACCAAGTCTCCGGAACCGCAGCCTGAGACCTGAAGACAACCGGCCAGATGTTCCTGCACGCAGACGTTCCTCTGGAGACTGCATAACGTGCTTGCTCGGCAAAAACACCAGACCTGGAGAACACCACGCCCAACTACGTGTAAGACGGCACCCCCTCCAACTCATCCGATCCACACCAGAATCTATGCTCAGCCTGTTTCCCTTTCCTCTGGAATACTAATACCTTTGACTTTGCCGTATTCACAGTCAGCCTGTTCAGACGGCAATAGTCACTTTAGGCTGCTAACGTGCGGTTCATGTTCTGAGGCGAGTCTGCAAGTAAACCTAATCCTCGGCGTAGAATAAAGAGCTGAGGGATACAAGTCCATCAATTGCCACCCCTTCAATCCCTCTTGCAGATAGAAAGGAGTTGAAATCACTCACGAAAAGAGCGAAGAGAAGGGGGGATAAAATATCACCTTGCAAAATCCCTGAAGTGATGTAGGATTTGAACGACTCAGCGCCCGAAGAACCAAAGACCCACTTACCAAATGAAAACGCACCGAAATCTCATGTAATCTTTACAGTTATGCATACAGAACGATTCCGTCAAATTTCGAACCGAAATTCTCAGAATAAACTGCAGAAAAAACAAACTTTTTTCGGAGCCGAACTGAACGCTTGTAAAATGGTGGTACCTCGCACTACTGAGCGTCCCAAAATCTCGAAAAACCATCTTCATAGTACACTTTTGACCTTCACCCGGTCCTCCATTTTGTGCTTTTGATGGCCTAATAGAGCCTAATAGAAATCACTGACCTAAGATTTAAGAATTTTATGGTAAGTCTTATTGCCAAAAACCGTGTGGGCGGCTTTTAATTTAGAAATTTTGAAACAAAACGTAACATTTTTGACTAAGATAGAGAGATCGACCTCAGGCATGAAAATATAATATTTATTATTCATTATAATAAAACAAAATGTCCCTCCGCCTTTTTGACTGCAGGTTTGGGGGTGTATGTACCTTGAAAAAAAGGGTTTCTTCGAGATTTTTGGGTTCCATAGCCTGTAGGACGTTTTTCAGTACAAAACGGGGACTGAACTGGTTTAGGTGAGTCTCAAACCAATTGTCGCCCTTCACGAAGGAAATTTTGAAAATGAAACAAAATTGGTTTCTAACCACTTAGTTTTACATGCAATTCTGTAAATACCCAGAAAATATTCTTCCTACGAGAGCCACTTTTACCTAAAACAATAAACATTGTGTGGCCTGGTCTCTCTTTGATTTTTTAAAAATCTGAAATTTGAGTCAGGGGTCTGTTCCCGGCTCGAGTTGGTCCTCGAAACTTTTCAGCCCGATCGGACTAAATTTGGGCGGGGTGGGGTCAAATGGGTATCTATTTACCCATTTTGTAAATGTTTTTTCGGGATTTTTGGCGCTATGCCGTGTGGGGTATAATTTTTCCACTCAATTTTGGACGTTTGAATCCAATGAAATGGGTCCCACGGAACGATAGCGCCCCTGGATGAGGCCATGGGTCAAAATGGGGTGCCTAATCACCCATTTTCGAATGTGTGTTTTTGAGATGTATGGTACCTAAGGTGAAGGCTATCATTTTCCACTTAAATTTTGGACCCTGAAACATCGATTGGAATGGGTCTGATACCCCGCCAAACCCAGCTGTTTTTTCCGTTCCTTCCCCATGTTCGGACATTTTCGGGACCATAGGCTTGTGTGGTATCGCTGTTCCACTAAATTTTGGACCCTGAATCGATTGGAATGAATCTCCATGTTCCTGATCCGAGTAATAACCAACCCCTGTTTAAGAATTTACAGATTTTCATTCATGATTTATCAGTTTTCTTGCTTCTGTTCCATAGAATTTTCTGACCTATACATTTTCGACTTCTTGAAAGGTTTTTGGTAATAAAAAGAACCATTTATAGAAGAAACAGTTGTCTTTTCAGCAGAAACAAAACATGTAATCAGTTGGCCTTCCACTTTTCTTTCAGATCATTCTCATCGGTGATCTGATAGTTTTGAGCCCTTCGTGGTTGTGCAGCCAAGTTTTGGGACAACTTCTCTCGGTGGATTTCATCGCTCATTCCCGCATCACCGGCTGTTACACCGTCGACGATTTTCAAGTCGCTTTTCCCGAAGCGGATTCCATGGCGATGTTGGAGGTTCTTGAGGCTCTACAACTTTGCGTTCAGGTGAGTCAACTCCTTTTGAAGATTGTTTGGGTAGGTTTGATGTTGAAAAGAGCATCTCACGTGTCAAAAGCGTCCACTTCCTATGCTGAAGACGTACAAAACCCGGTAAACCCATATTTATCTAGACGAGAAAGGGTGATAATCACTCACCTAGTAGTTCCTCAACATGAAATCTTGAAGAGTTATGGGTACTTTTGGTTTATTAATCTCATTGCATCAATTCACCCTTGTATGCGCGTATAAAAGCTCCATTGAAACCTTCTATTTCAATGTATGTGATTCAAAATTTCCCCCGAAAACGTTTCTAAAATGCTCAAAAAATAGACTTCATCTGGGCCTTAGTCGTGCAAAAATAAATTTCAGGAGGAAACGGAGCGTTTTGAAAATTGGTTTTCGCCGTGTGAGTGGTATCGTAACACACAAATATTCGGATTAAGAACTGATTGGAAGTGGGTTCCAGCTCGATTATAGCGCACTGGAGGAAAATATTTATGTCTGTGTGTTGGATTTACGGAGGTACTTGAAAAAAGAATATAAATAAACTCTAGATAATTCCTCTTTAAAAAACAAAGTTTTACTCTAGAGACCTCAAAAATACGCTGCTCTACAATAGGGCGGTCCACATGGAATATTTTGCCGAAAATTTAATAATTTACACGGTTTTTATTTTGCTGAATACTTAACCTTTTACTCCGCATGAGCCGAGAGGAGAGGCTGTTTAGGTTATTCTGTAAACAATGTTTTGGTTAGAGACCTCTTTTCGGTTCTAGTTGGCCCTCATTTCAGCCTGATTGAACCAAATTTGGGATGGGTAGAGAGGAAAATGTGTTTTTTGAACTCGATTTTCGGGGCTTTTTGGGAATTAGCCGTATGGGGTATCATTTTACAACAAATTTCGGAAGCTGAATCCATTGTAATGGGTCCCATTCCCACTTGTTGCCCACTGGAGGTGGGTATGGGTCAAAATGGGTAACTCCCTACCAATTTTGAAAGAAGATTTTCGTAATTTTGGGTAGCTAGGCGTGTGGGGTATCATTTTCCACCAAATTTTGGAAGCTGAATCCATTGTAATGGGTCCCAGACCCACTTGGTGCCCAGGAGGTGGGTATGGGTCAAAATGGGTAACTCCCTACCAATTTTGAAAGAAGATTTTCGTGATTTTTGAGTAGCTAGGCTTGTGGGGTATCGCTTTCTACTTAAGCTGAATCGATGTAGATGTGTCCCAGACCCACTTGGTGCCCACTGGAGCTGGGTATGGGTCAAAATGGTAACTCCCTTCCAATATTGAATGAGAATTTTCATGATTTTTGGGTAGCTAGGCCTGTGGGGTATCGTTCTCTACTAAATGTTGGATGCTGAATCGATTGAGATGGTTCCCAGACCCACTTGGTGACTGGAGGTGGGTATGGGTCGAAATGAGTATCTATCTACCCATTTCGAAAAAGGAGTTTCGAGATTGCTGGTACCTTGACGTGTGGGGTATCATTTTCCACTAAATTTTGGACGCTGAATCGATCGAAATGAGTCACTATGCGCCTGGTCCGAGGAATAACCAACCTCTGTGAAAGAATTTGCTGTGTTTTTACAAATCCTCACGGGCATGTCTTCATGGAGCAGCGACCGATGATAGTTTCATTGACGTGATCATCTCCATTTCATTCTCAAACCCCTAATAATTTTTCCTTTTAGTGGCCTGCTTCTCCGTTTTTATCAAGACCAATGTCTACCGAGCTCGGCGAATCTTGGGAATTGGAGGTATTTCGCGTTATTGATACTTTTGGACGGTTGTAACTAACTTTTGTGGCATATCCCATCCTAACTTGACCCTAAATGGAGGCTAATCTAAAATCTGAGTAATTCCTAGGCTCACTGTCGAGTTTGTAAAGTGCACTAAAACCTACTGTGAACCTATCGTTGCGGCAACCCTAACCTACCACTACTCATATTGCTCTACACTTCTATTCAACTGCGAAGTTTCTGTTCTTATTGTATGTCAGTGTGGTTGTTGTTAATACCACGGTGTATTGTAATCTTCAGAATATAGTAGAATACACATACCTGAATTTAAAAAAGATAAACCTACGTTAAAAAAAAAGACAAAAAAATATCGTAATAATATGTGTGATTTGGAAGGTATGAGAAATTAGCGAAAGCAATATCAAAAACTAACTCTTAACACAAAGTCCAAACAAACGCATACAATTGTAAACATCTTTATCTTTTGAAATTAGAACGAGATTCATCTTCCGAGATTCAATTGAAGAATGAATCAAACTCTTAAAAATATTCAATGAATAATTCCTTCTCGTGGGTTGCTATCTTGCTATCGCAGCAAAGTAAACTCCTATCTTAGTCTCGAAAAATTCTAATAACAGTTTGTACAACAAATCTTTTATTTTTTATAGGGTATCAACCCCAGGAACATGAACACAGTTATTGGTGAAATGAGGGTGTCTTCCCCAGAAATTTGACAAAATGTGGGGATTTTCCCCGAAAGCTTACTTTCTCCTACTGCTATGTGGGGTTTTCAAGCTTCAAGCTTCGGTTTTAGGTTACCTATTTCCTCGTGAACAAAACCGCCAACAATCAATACTTGAGGAAAAAATTGATGTTCAAGAAAAATTTTAATTTGCAAGGCTTTGCCCCAAAAAATGACCCATGCAATGCAGGGATTTGCCCTAACAAGGTGGTAATGGAAGAAAAAAACTTCTCAGCAAAGATGATGTTCATAATAACGTATTATGTATTTCTTTCAGAAAAGACAAACGTCAAAATATTTTAATTGAGAAATAGGTAGGAACACATCACATTTTTGACGACTAGACATCTAAGGAGTAGAAGAAATGACTTTTTAAACAATAAGCAGTTATCACACGTTGCATGTGAATAAGTAACTAAGATACTTAAGATAGGCTTAGCTATAGATTACAAAATCAGTCAAATCCTCGGAAATGAGGCAGTTGGGTTCAGTTTCATCACAACTTCATCAGCATCGATCTTCCTCGGTTTCTGCAAACTTGTAGGCTCCATGCAGTTTTTTTTTTTTTTGCAGAAGTTTCAAGTCATGCGGCCTTCATCATCGTCGACCTGCAATGTTTTGCCCCATATGGCTTCATTACAATCGGTTTTGTTAAGGTTATGAGGAGTGATGTGAAGAAATTGTGCTTCATAACCTGACACAAAACGGATGTCAAGTTTTCAGAAATTTACATCAAAACGGCGAAAATGAACATATGTACTGCATTTCCTCCAACCTGTCACAATATGACGCCAAAGCGTGATAGCAGACACCCGTTGAAGGAAAATTGGTATCTTCACGGCTTCAGCCAGTCTTTCAGGACGGTAATTCCTGTAGGGTTGGCCGGCTATCATGTTCCTTCTGATATGTTAGAGGCCTCACTGATCGTAGGTATTTGCTCTAAAATGAGACGAGAAAAATGAAAAAATGCGGTGCCATATTCTTGCTTGGAAAAAAAATTTGGGGTGGAAAGGGTACTCTCAGCTGTGACATAGTCACCCCATCAAACGTTTTCTTATCACTGAATATCATCTATTAAAAACTTGTTATGTTTCTCATCAGGGTTAGGTTGAAAAATATAGACAAAAAAAATCTGCAAATTCTCACACACGGGTTGGTTATTCCTCGAAACATTGGTGTGGCGGGTCCCAAACCCATTCCAATCGATTCAGGGTTCAAAATTTAGTGGAATATGATACCCCACACGTCTTGGCACCAGAAATCCTGACGATTCATGATTACCTCTAAGCATTCATCCACACATATTACACACTTTCAATAAATATACACTTGCACACTGGGGAGAGGAGAGTACTGGTATAAATCCGTACGCCGTCCGCCGTCCACGCTGTTTTTGGTAGTAGAAAAT
The DNA here is from genome assembly GCA_019603395.1 of Cyrtorhinus lividipennis. Lineage (NCBI taxonomy): Eukaryota > Metazoa > Arthropoda > Insecta > Hemiptera > Miridae > Cyrtorhinus > Cyrtorhinus lividipennis. Next base: position 38,611,524 of record CM033998.1, on the reverse strand, counting down.
TTTCTAAAAATCTGAAATTTGGGTCAGGGGTCTGATACCGGCCTAGGACGGTCCTCCAAACTTTTCGGCTCGATCGGACCAAATTTGGGTGGGGTAGGGGTCAAAATGTGTTTTTTGAAAAATGGATTTTTGAGATTTTGGGCGATCTAGGCGATTGGGGTTTCATTTTTCACTAAATTTTCAACGCTGAATCCAAGAATAGAACTGAATCAATGAAATGGGTCCCACAGAAATGGACGTGATCATGAATGGTCCAGAACGATCGGCACTGGAAGAAGTTATGGTCAAATTGGGTATATATTACCCATTTGAATATGTGTTTTTGAGATTTCTGGAACCTAGGCGTGTGGGGTACCATTTTCCGCTAAATATTGGAAGCTTGAATCCAATGAGTGGGTGTCAGGACGATTGGCACCCACTGGAAGAAGTATGGGTCAAATTGGTATATATTACCCATTTTAAATAAGTGTTTATGAGATTTCTGGTACCTGGGCGTGTAGGGTATCATTTTCCACTAAATCATGGACACTGAACCGATTGGAATGGGTCTGGGACCCGCCTCACCCACATTTCCCCCATGTTTTTGAATCAGTTTCCATGCGCCTGGTCCGAGGAATAACCAACCCCTGTGTAAGAATTTGCAGCGTTTTTTGATCTAGACACCATGAAACGTCCAGAAAAAATTTTTGAGCCGAATCGGAGAGGTTGACCTTTTGCATGAAAACATAGGTTGATTATTCAAGGAATAACCAACCAAAATGGCAGTCAGAACTACTTTATTCTATAAAAATAGTAGGGGCCCTTTCCCGTTGTTTCTGAGGTTGTATTTGAATTTGAAAAACATTCATGCTCTATTTTCACCCCGCAAGCCGCATTTTCACCCCAATTTTCAATTTCAATTTTCTGTAGACAATGAGTAACATACAAGGAATATATGAATTGGATGGATTCTTAACTCTTCATCAGTACCATGAAATCTTGAGACAAATTAGGTACCGTGGGGTGTGTGCACTCCCAACTGTTTTTCGCCTAATTTAAAAATAAATAAACAAATTTGGCTTTGCTAGTGCCCCAAAACCTCCAGGAATTCAACAAATTCTGTGTTTTGGGCTCATTTGTAGGGGTGGATGGATTTTCTTCAATGCTCAGTCCCAAAGTTCCTCTGATTTCTGTCCAAAGAATCCTAGGCAATCTTGACTGTTGGAGTTGCACTTAGTTGCTGTTCTGCGAGGGAATAAGCCAATTCCTTCAAGAAATCACTTCGCGAGCATTTGTGTCCTTTCAGCCTGCTACAAATGTGATTCAAGTGAAGAAATAATGCACTGAAACTGTGATAACACAAACAGTACCGTGGGGTGAAATATCACCCCATCATCGTTTTCGCCAATCTCTCCCAAATGAAGGGGGTTCATTTACCTTAGGCACAGGTCTGACGCCCTCAACATCAGGTAGACGACTGGACAGGAGGCTACTGAGGGCTACAGCGCTGTCAGGTGTCAATGACATTAACTTTAACAAAGAAAACTGACGATGGGGTGAGTGAACACCCCACGGTACCGATGGAGGGTTAATGGATAGGTAGGTGGTGGGCACCTGGCGGCATACCCGTTGGTGCTGGGTTAAGTGTAAGTTGACATCGTTTCTTGTAATTATTTATTCATTTTTGTTTCCTTGATCGCAGTGTGAAAACGACGGGGAGCTCGAGTACGAATTTCCCTGCTACAATTTCGTCGAGAGAATAGAAGGACTGTGGGAGAGCACGGATGAACGATACAACGATGGTGTCTACGGAGGAGTTCGACTGAAGTCGCCATCTGGCACAACTCATATGCTCCACTGCATCTTCCCTAGACTCCAAGTGAGTAGACATTTTGAGTATCTGGCGTTATAGGACATCTTAACGTGTGGTTAGCCTTTTCAGGAGAGGACATGTCTTTGTTCTTGCCTGGCTCAGATCAGGGTGATGCATTTTCAATGCTGGACGATTTTACGTGATTTCATTAAAATGGTAACCAGGCTAATTCGGGAAGGATTTGAGTTTCCAGGCTTACTACGGCCCTACCTCATCAATGAACCGACCACATGAACTGAAATTTTCCTTGAGTTGCGAGAGTCAGTTCAATCTAATCTTGTCATTGTTATTCGAGGATAGGCAAGCTGTTGCTGCTCATTGCATCACAGCTGTAGCCCCTACAACGGGCGCTACAGGAATTCAGAACCCAGCCCGAAGTAATGTGCTTTAACGTCCCATTTGCTGCTCGTCAATCAGCATCTATCCTGTTATTTGCCCGCACTATGAATTAAAAATAACAGTCAAATTCAATTCAGTCAATGCCTTAGAATGAGTATTGTGTCTAATAGATCCTTGTCTAGCCTTCCATTTGCCTGCGCGCATAAATGTGCTGTTTACCATGAGTTCAACTCTCAAGACGCATTTCTTGTGGAAAGTCGTTATTTACACAGTTGAATTTGTCTCCCAGATTGAGCTAAGGCGCACAGTTTTGGGCTACTACGACTGGCAGAGCGACTTGTACCAGTGGCTCGGCGGTTCCAAGATGTGTTTTGGCGCTATAGAGAGTCTCATCACTTTCGAAACCGACTGCGACAATGGCGAAGAATCCATCGACGTTAAAGTCCGCGGTCCTTCGGGGAGCGGGAAGAATTGTTTTCTATTTTTGGAGGAGCTCCTCGGTATTATTGATATGGTAAGTTGCACGGAGTCTTATTTGTTTATTTGATAGGGAGGGGGGAAAGCCCAATTACAGATGAATATGTACGCACGCAGGCTACAAAATGAAGGAAGACGGTTTGAGTTCATAGTCGGACTGAGGAACGCCGAATACTGAGTCAGGGAGGCAATAGCACATCGGTGAGAGGGGACCAAAGGGACCGGAGGGAGTTTCAGTGCAGGTCGATGTCGTGCTCAGTCGACAGCAGATTAGCCATTCTAGGAAGTTGGCAGAGAGGACTAGAACACAAGTTGGTGGGCGAGAATAGTGGAAGAAAGCTGGCCGATGGCTCTAACCGAAGGCATGAAGGCGAAGATGCAGAGTATAATGTGGAGGAAATGCGGCTTACCTTTTGGAGTGGAATCAGGGATAATAGAGCAGTGCAAACCGGCGTAGGATGTGCAGGAAGTTTTCCGTAGGAAGAAGAAAGTAGTTGAGAGACTTTGTGGCCAGGAGGCGGACGAAGAACCAAACCCGATGGACAGAAGCGTGGCAAGCTGGTCATTGGACGTAGAGGCAGATGAAGAGGATGAGGAGGGCAATGAAGAATGAAGAGCAAAGAAGCCTTTCCTGAACCTACCACAGGGGGATGTAGGAATTTTAGGGCCATTAAATGAAGGACTCGGAGGGTCAAGAATGAAGAGGCTTTAAGCCGAAGAGAAGGAGGCCACCCCGAAGACTGTGTTAAACAGTGCCGGGGTGGTACTTTTTCCTCAGGAAGATCAAAGGGACCGCTTGGAGCCGTCCTCCTCCTACCCCCTCCCCCCCCCCCCAATCTTGTCTAAGTATAATCTGAGGTTTTGGTTGTAGCGAATCCAGGAGGTATTTTAGTTTCTTACCTCGTCCTTCAGTTTGTATGAATATTGAATTGATTCGTTTGTCAAACTCAATTGTATTATTTTTATTTCACTTGTTCAGGTGTTGGTGGACGTGGTGCCTGGACTGCTGGTGGAGAAACACCTGATGAGCTCCTACGACCTGCGTACTCACGTGACGCCTATCTACTGCTACCCGCCAGATGTCCTGATGAGAGCGTCGTTGGAAAACAGTGGATTTGACACTCCTGTCCTCAACCTTCTGGCGAACATGCCCGAATCGATTCTTCAGTTGATCTCATTTAGCGCGGAGGAGGTAATTCCGAATCAGATGATCGATGTTAGAGAAAATTTCCTCTTTAAGCGGCTCGGGAAAAAAAAAACGCTGCGAATTCTTGCACAGAGGTTGGTAATACCTCGGACGTGGCGCATGGAGACTCGTTCCAATCGATTTAGCGTCCGAGATTAGTGGAAAACGATACCCCACGCGCCTAAATCGTCGAAAATGGGGAATACAGTGGGTGTGGCATGTCCCGGACCCATCCCAGTCGATTCAGCCTGAAATTTAGTGGAAAATGATACCCCACACGCCTAGGTACCAGAAATCTTGGAACAAGTTCGAAATGGGTAGATAGATACTCCTCAAGTGGGCTTCAATCGGTCCGGAACTCGTCTCATTAAATCCTCCAAAATGTTGACCTCTAACACCCCCCCCCCTCCAACTAACGGACGCAAAAACCAATGAGACGGGTTTTGGAACGATTGGCGCCCACCAAAAGAGGTTATCGGTCAAAATGGGTGTCTATCCATCCATTTCGGGAGTGTGTTTTCGAGATTTCCGGTACGCAGGCGTGTGGGGGTATCATTTTCCACTAAATTTTGGACGCTGCATCGATTGGAATGACTCTCCATGCTCCTGCTCCGAGGAATAACCAACCCCTTTGAAAGAATTTGCAGCGTTTTCAATCATGATTGAGCCACACGGAGAAGCCGCTTCATGATCCTCCTGCTAATATATGGTTTCTTTTTTTGAATCGCACTACTTTTTCAGGAAGTAAAGAACTTGGTCTTCAACGCTTTCTGCATCGCTGTAGAGATGATGAGCACGCTGTGCGTTCAGAAGTTGTGTTCCCTGTTGGATCCGCCAGATCCTCACGGCCGTGATTGGTGCATGTTGGCAGTGCAACTCGGCTTGACCGGAAAAATATCCGCCATCGAAAACTCGCAGCACAGCAGAACAGCGGCACTTCTTCAGCAGTATGCTCTTGAGCCAGACAGCAGCGTCGGTGAGTGATCTGTCACCAATTTACAGATTCGAGATTTTTGGCGATCTAGGCAAGTGGGGTATCATTTCCCTCTAAATTTTGGACCCTGAATCGATTAAAATGAGTTTCCATGGTCCGAGCAATAACCAACCCCTGTGTTAGAATTTTCAGCGTTTTAGATCGTGCCGGGTGACTATGGTTGGAACATGATTTCTGGGTAATAGGCACTCGCTGTATGCAGAGAATTATTCGCATTTTTCTCCCAAATGTGGTTCAATACCAGTAAATCCGGGGTAGTTTTTGGATACTTTATATTCACTTATAAATCAATCCAATTAATTAATTAGCCATGCTACGTGTTCCATTAAGTTAGGCTGGACTTGACAAACTATATCCATTAATTATAAGTACGCTAGCAATATGTTTTACCTCTTCGTGGCCCCATTTCAGTGGCGGTGTTTATCGTTCTCCCCATTCTCTGAAGTTTAAACCTAGGCTTAACCTGATTTTCAGTAAAACTGAACGAACTGGGAGGGAGAGCCTGCTAATCCTGTCACATAAGCCGAGGCCATGGTCAGATGCCACGGGTAAACAAAATTTCCAGAACGCACCGTCCCGCCCCAAGCCGCTCCAGGTGGTGGTTGTCTTCACTGGGATATCGTATCGACGAGAAATTTTTACTTGTCGTGTTGAATTTTCCTCCTTTTCTACCCCGTTCTGGGGATAGTTATGACTCCCGTTCGTCTGTCAGCTTTAGAGCGGTAATGCATTCCAGAAGTGCAGAGGGTGGTCCATGTTGAGGGTTGCGTGAACGAACGCCCTTGGTCAGTTTGACTGGCTTCAGTCGCCTCTCAGCACACCACCCTTGTGAAAGAATTTGCAGCGTTTTATCTCTCTTCATTTGAGCGCTTTCTTGATAAAAATCACTCTGCAAGCGCACCAGATTGATAAAATTATGTATTTTCATCGGTAAAATGGAACAACTTGGAGGTTCTCGGTGTTTTCGAAAAGGTGTCATCTAGGGCGGACCATTTCTTGCAAAGGTTGGGAAGATGAATGGATTCGAATGTTGCACACTCCCAAGCCCTAATTTAGCCAGCAGGGATAGTAATTGTGGGGCAAAACGAATGAAAACGCTATCATAAGAAAGTCAGCCTGATCTGCTGGTAGAGGTAGCTTTTGGAGGTCCCAACCCTTGGTGCAGGACCAACAGGAGAGGACGCCCACTCCCGCTTGGCGAGGATGTCGGCATCCTCGTTCCCTCGAATACCCTGATGACCCGGCAACCAGAGGAGCATCACAGCGTTCCTCCTTGCGGGCCTCTTCAGGGCCTGAAGGCACTCCCGCGCCAGCATTGAGGTGAACTTGAAGGCCGCTAAGGCTTTTGAAGCCTGGCCGTCTTGAGAGTCGATCTCCTGCGCACAGGCAGCAATGGCAAGGACCTGGTAGACAGTGACAAACCGGTCGAAGGTGGCAGCCAGAGAATAACCCAGCCTCCTCACCCCCAGGGCCAACCATGCTTCAGCGACCCATCAGTGTTCAGAACTTTACCCCTCGAACAAACTTTATATCAATGACTAACCTAGCCCATTTTATCTTGTTTTACGAAAGTTGTCTTAATCCTAGTTTACCGTTTTCAGGCGCCCTCGTCAACAAATTGACCGTTTTGGGACGAGCAGACGCCGTTTCGGTTCTCACACGATTCGCTCCGTTGTACAAAGTCAGCCCCGACGCACTGACGCAGGGCCAACTAACCCCTACAGAGTCGACTCGGACGCCAATCGATCGATGAACGTGTCGAAAACAGTCTCCTGTCACTTCACGGCCTCTTTGAACTCAACTAAATCTCCCCCAGTGCGTCTTATTAACTTTTATTTAAATTAATTCGTTTCAATTTATTAGTATTTATTGAGCGATCATCCGCTTGCTGTACAATTAACACCGTTTCGTCCGTGTGACGTCTCCTTAAAGAACTATTTTGTATACTTCTCAACATGAGGTTGTGTCTTGTTTCATGCGTTCACATATTTACTTAATGTTGAACTGCGCTAACAGCCGGTCTGATGGGTTTTGACGACCACTCATTTCTGTTACGTCGGCTACGTCCGACTTGATCCCGCCTGTGCCAAATCGACCCCAGATGAATCGTAGATCGTAATTTATTAATGTACAAAACACCGGTCATAATATAAGTTTCTCATATTAGGTCGTCTAATGAATAAGAGTACAAATGGCAAGTGAAAATATAATAAGGAAAACAATTCAAAGGAAACAGCACTTTTACGGTTGGTCATTTGGACAAATTCGCTTCATGGTTAGAGTTCGTCCTTATCAGCTATGTCGTAGCTAAGCCTTGTTTTCTTACTGCCAGTGTCCATGGAGTAGAAGCCTGAAATAAGTTATTGGTGTAGTTTGTTTTTTCCCCTGACAGATGCCTTAATTGTGCAAAAATAAACATTAACATCAGGCTCTTGGCTGCCGGGCTTATTTGAGAAAGGGGTTTCACGACAGTTTCGCTCTCAAATGACCACCAACTACAACGCAAAACGATGCCAATTTTTTAAAAATCAAACTTCCGTATAATTCGTGGTTTCTGCCTTCAATAATTGTAATGCTCATGGCTTTTTTATTTAACGAAATACTGAACAGCTGAAGGCATCTCTTAGCGGGGACGATTAGAAGAGACGGGTCGGTATGTTAGCGAATTTCGGTGAATGTTATAGCTTGAAATAAGGCTTGTACAGGATCGACCTCGTGAAGTGAAAACAATGAATCACATGATTTATTATTGTACAGGACAACGTAATCCTGATAATAAGTTCCTTTTCACATTAAGAACAAAATGAGGAAAACAGTCCAAAGGAAACAGCACTTTTCACCGTTGAGGGTACGGTTGGTCATTTGTCTGAGCTCGCTTCATGATTTTAAGTACGTCCTTATCAGCTATGGCGTACGTGTATTGTTCTTTGATCAATTGAACTCAGCGTTGTTTTCCTACTGTCATTGTCCGTGAGGTAGCACCTGAAATAAGGGGTTTAAAGCGTGCAGCAATATCAATCTTCAAATGCTTTCCCTCCTGACGGATGCCCTACTTGTGCAATAATCAACAGTTACATCAAGCTTTTGGCTGCCGGAAAAGAAGAGGCTTCACTTTCACGTCACTCAATCTTTCCAAATGACTCCCAATCCCAACGCACAAATTTTTAATCGATAGTGAACGTTTATAACCTCCGTAAAACCCATGGCTTCTGCCTTCGATTACTGTAATTCTCATTGTTTCAACGTTAAGCTCTTGGCTGCCGAATTTACTTGATTAAGGAGTGTCACGACAGTTTCGCACTCAAATTTTCCAAATTAACCCCAACTCCAACGCAAAACAATGCAAATTTTTTATCGAAAGTGAACGTTTATAACCTCCGTTATACACGTGGCATCTTCTTTCAATAATTGTAATGCTGAACATTTTATTGCGAAATCACTGAACAGCAGATGTCATTTCTTAGCAGGTTCGATTCGAGACGGGTCGGGTCTTTTAGTAAATTTTGGACCCCTTTGTCATGGTAGATAGCCTGAAATAAGGCTTGTACACGTTCAACCTCGTGAAGTGAAACGAATGAATCATAGAACATGTATTATTTACAATTAATACCAGAAATCAGTTAATTCTAGTTTTTACTAAGCCCCTTTGTGAAAAATAGATGTCACTAGTTAGAACTATAGTTTGCTGGGACCCTCACCGCTGGAACAAGACGTCTGATTTATTTTCACATTAGTTTTAACTGAAATTTGTTGGACAAAACTAGAACAACCAAGTAAGAAGCCGTGCTGAAATGTGATTTTAATTGTTAGTTACAACTCGTTTGGACCAGTGAATACTAGAAAAAGTGGAAAAATAGGGTATTTGTAAGGCTTATATCTTGAATACGGGTACTAAATAGTCGAAGTTAGTTATACTAACGAAGATTAAGTCAGTTACTTATTGCAGTATAGTTAAATTGAGTTTTTTCACAAAGGCAATTAATTTGTCAGGCAAGTTTTTTGCAAGAGCATCTTATGAAGCCTTGACCGGACTTGATGGAAGCTTTCGTTGCGAAGAGAGAGCTGGACTCTGGAACTCAGCGGATTTGGAGTGAATACTGACTCTTAAATCAGCGGGGATTTCTAGTTAATACAAATGGGCTTAGTGAAAACTAGAATTAACTGATTTCGGGTATTACCTGTAACATATCAATGTACAGGACAACGGTCTTAATCCCGATAATGTAGGTTCCCTTTCACATAGAGAACAAAATAAATGAGTTCAATGGAAACTTTTACTTTTTAACGTTGAGGGTAAGGATGGTAACTTGGTAAAATTTGCTTCATGATTGAATACATCGTTATCAGTCTCCATCTGTGATCAGTTGAATTCTTCGTTGTGTTCTTACTGTCATTGTCCGGGCCATTATTGGTCAGGTTCCGCTCAAAAAACGGTGAAAGCATCGATCAGGTCCGTCAAATATTCATCGATTAGATCCTACACTCGTTCGAGTTCCATAGAAGGAGTATTTGCCGTAAAAGCTATGTCGGTCAGAAAAAAAGGCTTGTCGAAATTGGGCCAAATTAGTCCTTGGACGGTATCTAGTATAGACCAATTCAAAGCCATTTTTGTTTCCTTTCTGCTGGACAGGTTGAGCGAATTACCTCCAACGCGGAAATAACTAACTTTGTAGGCCTTTTTGCCCTAGAAACTTTCCAAATGACCCCAATGAACTCCAAAATTGAACGATTAAAATTAATAAAAATCGGTAAATTATCCCTTCTACCATCAATGTCTGTAATACTCATAGTTTTTAACCAAATCATTCTGACGGTCAAAACTCATCAACTCAGGGTCGATTTGAGACGGATCGGGCGGCCTATTTCTCAATTTCGGACTTCTCATTTCGCCTTATTAGCCTAAAATCACTCAACATTTTGTATTTATATTTTTACTTATAAATGTTAGTCCCCAAATTACTGTAAAGTGGATAATTTCAGTTTTGTGATGTATGTTTTACGTGTCTTCTTAAGATAAAATACTGATTCCCAACGCATTGTGATATTGTGAATCGCACATTCCAACGTTTTCATATATTTATTATTGTTAGGAAGTTGAAATATTTTCAACGTGTTAGACCCACCATTGTGTATTCATTTATACATTTTAAATTGTTTTCAAGTTTTAATTTATCGCGTGATTAAATTTGAACATTTTACATTGATAAGTCAACCTCTGTTGACTATTGTCCGGTCCGTCCGGTTTGAGCTGGGAACAATGCGTTAGTAGATGCAGATGCAGGGTGTCCCACGAGATGTCCCCCCCCCCCTCCACAACACCCTTTAATATCATATTTGCACACCCCCTGTGCACACATTGCGCTTGTTACACCAACTTCCTTATTCTGATTAGGAACACTAATTTTTCACGGTAAATTCGGATTCTACACAAATTTTATGAAAATTTGACCCCTCGACCAATTATTTGTAAAATTGTCAAATAGTGGATGATGATTTTCATTGTTTTTCAACGCTAATTCACGTGATGCATCTTGAATTGACTCAATTTTTCCGTAATAATGTCCAAAATTTGTGTATTTTGCATTCGTGTTTTTTTTTAATTTTTAAAAATGTTAATTTTAGGTGCTTATTTTACATTTTTCAATGGGTTAATTTTTGAGATCTAATAGAAAAGTGTCAAAATGGGAAAAGGGAACGGAAATGGAAAATTTAAAAAAAGTCCTACAAACTTGTGACATTTTATGCACAAACAAGCTAAAAAAGATGATTTTTTTTCTAGCAAAAATATCAAATGTTGATCATTATTTTGCAAAAATTTTGTTGAATCAAGAAACAAATGTTATTACGTGAATCAGCGTTAAAAAACAATGAAAATTCATGTGCCACACTTAAGAGTTCCCAGTCATCCACTATTTGACAAAATGGAGTTGATGGTGAGCAATCAAAAAATTGTTTGAAGGATCAAATGTTCATTCAATTTTGAATAGAATCCGAATCTGCAATTTATTTATTTAACAACAAAACGGACACAAGGTCAAATGAACAAAATAGAAAAATATAGTGATGAAGGTATACCACGAATAACTCCGAGGAGTACAATGGTACTATTTGTGTCCTTGGAAACCCAAAATGGTTGCTCATGGGCTCATAGAGAGTCGGCTAAGAGGTCACATGAAGAACTTTGCTGCAGTAATAACAAATTGGGGATCCCATTTAAATAAGAATGTTAGTGCCATTTGCGCAGTTGCGCGGGGTGCGCAATTATGATGTTTGAAATCCTTGCAAAATATTTGAAGATTGAAAAAAAAAAGTTTTTTGATTACTCCTTTGCTCCTTTGGAAGCTTTTAGGTGGGGGTGGGGGACAACTCATGGTACACCCTTTATGTGTATGCTCCCTCATTTGAGGCCCCACTGCAGTTAGATGTATTTCATTGTACTTTTATTGTTAATAGTCGTTGAGGTATGAATCTAAACACCAAACGCTACTATTTGTCAGAATGATGAAGAGAGAAATTTGTCAGAAGAGATTGGTGATGTGCAGGTTGTTGCAGTATGATCACCAAAGCAGATAAAAGTGTGTAACATTCTTCGAACTTTGGACCTAGTGATAAGCTACTTACCTCCCCACCTTATATTCCTACCTGTTATCAGTAAGAGTTCAGTTGTGGTTTGTACACTGAATTCACAGTACCGTACAAGTCAAATCGTTTATTTTGTTCAGCCATCGAAAAGTGATTTTCGTTATAGATTTGTAAGATTAATTTCGTCAGATTTTATTTATTTATTTACAATACACGGGAACGAGCCCAGTTTACAGTAGTATATTGGTCGAATCAAACAATCAAACCATTGGGAGTTCAAAAATGAGTGAGAGTTGCAGTGTCTGCGAGGAGTAAGACATCAAGCAGGCGTCTCTTGAGAGGATGACGGGGGGGAGGGTGAACAGATCCATGTCTGCAGCAGCAAGCAGATGGTTGGCGGTGCAGCATGTAGTTTGTCGACGTGAAAGGGACCCAAAAGAGGTCATGTGTGCCTGGTCTTGGGACCCGGAGACCAATCTGGTCCAGGAGAGACGGCGCGTCAATACGCCCAGAGAACAGACCGCTGAGGAAAGTCATATCCGCGGTAGTGCGTCATTCAGCAGGGCTGGGGAGGCAATACTGCGCACGGTGTGCGCCGTAGTCAATGCCGTCTCGAGGTATGCCTGACTTGAAGGCAAGATAGCGGAGGAACGCCCTATGCACCCGAACAGTTAGGTCAATGTGGCAGCAGTAAAATGGGCTCCAGACGACTGAGGCGTACTCGAGGCATGGCTGAACAATGGCACGATACAATGTGATGAGGGTTGGGATATGAGTGAATTCCGCATAGCTCGAGAGTTGGCCTGCAATACGTGCTCATTGAAAGTGAGCTGCGGATCCAAATATACCCCAAGATAATGGATGAGTGACGGACGCGCAAGTTGACATCCATTGATGCTGTAGACATGATATATAGGAGATGACGATCGATGAAAGGTGGATACCGTGCACTTGCTAGGGTTCAGGAAGAGGCCGACAGAGGAGCAGTTAGTGATAAAGGCGTCCAGGCGTGATTGGAGAGTGAGGCAATCAGTGATACATTTGATGCGATAGAAGATCTTGAAATCGGCACCTGCCCGTCCCCGAGGCTAGCGCAGACACGATCAATAGTCAGTATAAATAGGAGAGGGCCCAGGTATGAGCCTTGAGGAACACCAGAGGTGGCCATAAAAGATTCAGTTGTTTATTACCGTAATTTCAAAAGATAACATCCAAATTACAAAAGAAAAACACAAAATAATAATTATCTTCTATTTGATCAAATGATGCAAAACGCTCACCTGAATCTATAACGAAAGTACTTTTCTAAGTACAAACCATAACTGAACTCTTATTGAAAACAGGTAGGAATATGAGGTGGGGAGGTAAGTAGCTCATCACTAGGTCCAAAGTTTGAAGAATATGACAAGTATACGTGAAATGATGGATTTCTCTGTACAAAATCTCGCTTTAGCCCCGTAAAAAGTAAGGTCTCCTCGTGCATTTCAGATATGTCTGATTATGATGTAACACGACTTTTTGTTGTAGTGTTAAGACTAACTCAGGAACTCAGTTGTTCCTTCAGTTCCACAACCTACAGGGCAAACAATGGCTGTGGGGACGAACATGATAGGCAACAGGATTGCCACACTAACGTTGGGCTTAATCAATAGATCAATCAAGCTTTCATATCAAATGGCAGGCTTTGAATATTTACTTGTCATGTTCTTGCAAATGAGTGTTTCTCGCGTTGTTATTATTTTGGGTTGTATTTTGATGTTGTAAGATTTTGTAAGGACGTTTTGGTCATCGTCAGCCATGATTGCTTGAATCTTTTAGTTGGTATGTGCATGTACGTCCTTGCATGTGCCCCATGACACTAAATTGGACTTCTAATTCAGCAAGGAATCTTGGAAATTGGTGTTAGTTTGCTCTGAAATGTCTGAAAGTTTCACTGGATTTCATAATTCCATTTGGGGAGCATATCAGGAAAGCAGCTTGACGGGCTGCACAGAAGACAGCAGCCCTCAGCTGCCTCAAGGCAAACACCTCTGGCCCAAGGTCATGCAAGACGGCTAGTCATGTCAGTAACCCACTCAATACTCCTTTATGGGGCAGAGCTGATGCCATGAGCTTTGCCTACTTTCTGCAACGATTGCTGGCTGTGCCAAGAAGAGGGGTGCTGGGAATTGTGTGCCTATAGAACAGTGTCAGAGCCAGCTGTCCTTGTACTGGCAGGGCTAATTACCATCCATCTACTGGGAGCAGAGAGAAGACAGCTCAACCAGAGCTGAAGTACCAAGGATCATCATCATTAAGGTTATGGAGGGCAGAAGGCCTGGACAGCAGACACCTGGGGAAGATGAAATGGCAATGATAAGTCGAGACTCCCCCTCAACATCTGATAGATAAGTTTTAAAACTCAGAATCAAATTATCACACTTCTCTGCTGTACGAATGGGGCAAGAATCAATGATCAAGCAATAGAGGCTGACGATAGCTCCCGATCAGCCCAAGCGTCCTTAGTAAACAAAATATGTCGCTATTTTCCGTGTTGCAAGGATAGTTGAGTAGTTTTTGCTATGTGATTGTGAGACCATTTACAGTTTTTAAAGACTGCACGAATGGGCCAGCTATTTTCAACGACAGGTGCGCACAGAACAGTGTTGCCAGACGTAGGGAATTTCAGGGTTTTGTAGGGACATGGGAAATTTTGACCAAAAAAACAAAATGTGCAAAATTATATCAAATCTTTGTTTTCGGTTTGTATTTGGGATGGATCTTGAGTGCCCCAAGAGTTTCATATTCAAGAACGAATGCTTGTGCAGGAGTTAAGGCTGCTAATTGAGATCTGAAGTGATGCCATCCCCTAGAAGTTTCATAACATACCGTTAGTCCATTTCCTGCAAAAATTGTTTATTTGCGACTCTTAAGAGAGAAAAGGTGGAAAGAAACTAGGATAACCTCCCAACTAGCGCCACTAAGCGGTTTTTTCGCGCTCGGTGAATACCTATTTTGTTCTGTTTTCTAAAGATCTAGAGATTAACATGCTTATTAATGATCAAGATTCAGCATGTTTTGAGTTCTCCTACGTATAATATATTTGCATATTATGCTATTGCGCACGATAGCTGCCATAATTTTCAGGATGAAAACTTCGTATGTGCGCGCAAATTGTCTCTCCGAATGTGATTTGAAAGCTGTTGGTTGGGCGGATCGGATTAATTTCCTAATCCGGATGTCTAAATCCTAATGGATTCATAAAGTAGCTGTAAAAATCGTTAAAAAAGCTATTCTTTTTCTAATTGAGTTCAGTGACTGCCATTTGGTATGGGACCCTCACATTGCCAGCAGAATAGATAATCCTTAAATACGATAATGATGATCTCCCCAGTAGTTATTTCCGTGGCTTCCTCGAACATATATGACCTTTATCATTTGTATCTGAAGAGGGTCGAGGCATTTCTGTGACTTGTGTCTTGAAATAGTTCCTTGGTACGCGAAAAAACCGCTTGGTAGCGCTAGTTTGAGGGGGTCATCCAAGTCTCTCTCCAAATTCTCTTTTCCAAAAGCCCCACACAATCTTTTAACTTATGAAAAAGTCGAGATCTGCATTCTGTGTGCAACTCTAAAAGAAATCTCTCAAGGAAGAACGATTTTTTAAAGAATGAGGTTGCTGAGTTCAAAATGCCATGCACAATTTTCTATCAAACAGCCTTTGACAAGTGTTAAATGTGTCTAAAAACAGGATTTTCTGCTAAAAAAGGACATTGCATACACCACAAAAGGCTCTCAACATGCTTATTGAGATGCTTACTGCCCTGTTCCTTTGAATTATATTCCACAATATTCCAAATTAGCATCAAAAGTTCATTTAAACCAGACAATCGATGAATGGTGGAAGTTGAGAAACCAAATTTTCCTTCACTTTTAGGCGTGCAAGGGATAAATAACTAGCTGTGTTGTACTAGGGATGTAATTTGAACAGCAGGGTAGCTCGTAGGGAAATTTTATGAAAAAGTAGGGACTTTTAGGGTGTAGCGTCTGGCAACACTGGCACAGAATCGATTACACTATCGAAAAATCAAATCCAATTTGTAAAATTGTACTGCATATCAGTCCTTACTTTTCAACCCTCTCCCCCTCACTATCATAACTTTTGAGAAAAATATATTTTCAATAAATCTCTCCAGGTACACCCCTTCCACCACCTAAACGGAACCAAAACCTAGTAATACAGCACCCAGTGCGCAAATCCAGATGTTCTATTTATTCTTAACTACCTTTTATACGTAACACATACGCATTTTTTTAAATGAAAACGAAAAATGAACAAAAAGTTTTATGAGCATTGCTTGTGTCCGCAATACCCATTTTATTTCTCCCTCTCCTGTGCCTCAGGAGGGATTCTTTAGCGTATAGAGAAACATTTTTGTTTTTCTTTCAGCCTATTACATATCGATTAGGCAGAGAAGACATTATTCTAGTCAACAATTGTTTGCTGAAGAATAATTGAACTGTAAAAACACTTTGTTTCTACGTTTTATCTAATAAATAACATTTCCGCTTCATTAAAGCGCAACTTATGCTGAGTTGAAGAGCTTCTATGAGATCTGTGCTTTAACAATTTGTTGCTTGTTGATATTTTTTTCTGAATAATGATATAATCTTTGTTAAGTCTTTTTTTTTTACGCGGCTAACAAACTTAAGTGTATAGTAATGATGTAATAAATTAATTTATATTCGTATGAAACCCCATTGACGTTGGCTCTTTTTGATATTCCAGGACCCATAAAATCCACTGCCATCAATGCAAAGGTTTCTGTTCTTCTTGCCACTACTAAAATGAGGAAAGAAGAAACCGAAATAAAATTACAGGCTTTCTACCATACGCCTAAATCGTCGAAAATATCGAGCATGGGGAAAATGGAAAACCTCACTCGCCTAGGTGCCAGAAATCTCGAAAACCCATTTTCGAAACAGGTAGGTAGGTACCCTATTTTGACCCATAACCTCTTCTAGTGGGCGCCAATCGTTCCAGGACCCGTCTCATTGGCTTCAGCATCCAAAATTTAGTCGAAAATGATACCCCACACGCCTAGGTCGCCGAAAACCTCAAAATCCATTTTTTGAAAATCACATTTTGACCCCTACTTTTACCAAATTTGGTAGGATCGGGCTGAAAAGTTTCGAGGACCAACTAAAACCAAAAACGAGTCCCTGACTCAAATCTCAGATTTTTAAGAAATTTTTTTACTACCAAAAAGCAAAAACTGAACTCGAATGAGTTCAAAACATGTTGAGTTTTAAACATTTTAACCTTCAGTTTTGTGACCTATTAACTTGTCTCCCAATTGTCTTCGAAATGCCTAAAAAATGGCAAGTTTAGCCGGAATTCATGTTTCTCCATGTTCTATGTATGTTTCAGTGAATGACTAACCAAAAATGACGGGAAATATTCCAAGCATGATTCCCTGAGCTTATCTCAAAAGTCACTGTCCCCTTTTTAGTCCAGTCAAATTGTGCTTTTAGCGGGAAATTTTAGGGGTAGTTTTGATTCTAAGTCTGAATCTGAGGTTTGCTAACAAAATTTCATGACGGAACTTTGAAAAAAATACAAAAAAGCTTAGAAAAAGTCATTTTTTTTTGCAGTTATCAGCTTATAACTCGGAAAATATCAACTTTTCGTGAAAGATCTTTATATACAAAATGAAAGTACATGAAATTTCCTACTACGTACACTGTTGAGTTTTTTTCCTGCTTTCAAACTATAGTTATAAATAGACGTATTTTATCTGCCTCCAAAAAAACCAGCCTTTTCCAGTCCAAAATTTAAATTTATCATCAATGGCTGTCATTCAGTGAATTCCTCTCAGCTCTCTGAATATACCTTAATTAAATCACATTTTAAAGGGACAGGTAATTTAATGCTGTGTTATAAATTAGTGCGTAGTTATGCAGCTGCTCAGTGCCGTTTTCAAACACAATTTGCAATAAATTGTGATTGGCCAGTGCCAACACCACATGCAATAAAGTTGTGTTGCAAATTTTGAAGATTTGCAAGGTTACAAACAAAACATTTGTCCAGAGATTACACAAATGCTGCAGCAAATGTTATGGGACATTATAAGCAGTTTTCATCAGCAGCTTGACAAATGCCTGATGAGTGAAGGACGTCACTAATTTTCAAGAATTGAATTAGTCTAGTGAAATATAAATGCTTTTCTATGTAGGTTATTATGGTATCAATATTTTTTTGTAAACAACTTCATCAATTTTTGACATTTATTTCAAAATCGTCCGATTCGCTGCTGCACCCTGTACAAGTGTATTGCGTTTCCGCGTAATTCAATTCCATCTTTGTTGCATTTAGTGTATTTTGTCGCATCCTTAAGGATGTGTTGGGATGAATCCCATGCCAATACGCAACAAAGCTTGCTCATTTTCCAGGTACTCGTTGACAATTTGTTCTTTGAGGGCCTCTCGTCGAATCTGAAATTTAAAACAAAACATTGCGTATATTATTCCCAAAATAGAGTGAAAACATTTATGTTTAGCACAAATTGGTTCTTCAGGTCTTACTTTCAAACTGATTTCTTTCATCAGAACGCTCTCGTCTCTTAGCCACATTATGGTGGGTCTTAGTGCATCGTGTTTTTGCGGGTCGTTTTGGTAGGAGACATCCGGTACTTGATTGATTGCCTTTTGACTGTTAAAATAACGTTAATTTTATTGACCAATTTGAGTGCTGGACTTCCTGTTGACTATTTGGTGTTCCATGTGACTGATACTCTGCTAAATAGACAAGGAAATTCCATTGGTTATCTAGACCAGTCCAACTGGCGGCCCACGATGCCATGTGCTCACATGTTTGGATGGATTTTGGTTGGTTATTCCTTGAATAATATAATCTACCTATGTTTTCATGCAAAAAGTCAATCTCTCCGATTTTCCCCAAAAAATTTTTCTGGACGTTTCAAGGTGTCTAGATCAAAATTACCAAATGTCCGTCCGCCGTCCACGCCGACTTAGGTAGTAGAAATTATTTAAAAAATCTGAAATTTTGGTCAGGAGTCCGTTCATGGCTCTAGTTGGTCCTCGAAACTTTTCAATCTGATCGGACCAAATTTGGGTGGGGTAGGGGTCAAAATGTGAATTTTGAAAAATTGATTTTTGAGATTTTTTGCAATCTAGGTGTGTGGGGTATCATTTTCCTTGAAATTCTGGACACTGAAAACAATGAATAGGGTCCCAGAACGATTGGCACCCACTGGAATAGGTTATGGGTCAAAATGGCTATCTATTACCCATTTTGAATGTGTTTTCGAGATTTCTGGTACCTAGGCGTGTGGGGTATTATTTTCCACTAAATTTTGGACCCTGAACCGATTGGAATGGGTCCGGGACCCACCCACTGTTTCCCCCATTTTCCCCATGTTGAAGAAATGAATTTCCATGCGCATGGTCCGAGGAATAACCAACCCGTGTGTAAGAATTTGCAGAGTATTTGTTTGCTTTAAAGTTTGGTTTTGTATGCAATTCTTTGGAACCGTTGTGACAGAAGCTAGACTAGGTAGAATCTTACAGGCGGCAAGAAGCATCAAGAGCCAGAGGTTCAAAATCAGCACCACTCATATTCATGAATGAATGAAAACTGGTCAGACGTGGTTCTCCGAGTGACTACAGGTAATCAGTACCCGTTCGCAAGTACCCTCTTCTTAGTACAAGCATACAAACTACTAGAAATTTTAATTGTATCCCTATGAACATCTTAGCAACAAGGCGTACTTACATTCTATGTAGCTGGTCGAAAGTACCGTCGTCGCAAATAGGTACCTACGAGTGAGGTAGGTAATCTCGATTATAACAAAAGACTTTGAGACAGGAAAGGAATAAATGTAACATAAAGAACACCATAGTACTAATGGAGAATCAATAGGTAGGTACGGAAATCACTTTATTTGTCCTCTAATTTAATGTAGGTGATATAATTAAGAAGTATTCTTTAAATTAGTTGATCAACATGCCGAGCTCTGAAACTAGGCTGCGAAATATCGATCGAATTCGATTCAATATGTAAGGGTAACTTTGTGAATGATTGTATTACAGATTAGAGTGAACCAAAAAATAAATATTTATTAGATGTTGAACAGCAATTGTTGTATGAACATAAAATATAAAATAATTCTAGTGACAGAATATGCTCCAAAAATATAGATGAAAAGGAAATCTACAAAAATACCAACGTGGTGACTAAGATAAATACATTTTTAGGACTATACGAACAACCTTACGACAAGAGAGTTCTCAACAACAACTCAAACCATTACCGATGGACCTAGGATGTGAAGATAATAGGAACTACACTAATTACTATACACTAATATGCCTATAGCTTACAACTTAGGAAGTTTTTAGTGGAAACAGAGGCTGAGTGTGGAGACTTGCTGATGTACAACCATGTACGGTGGCTAAGTGTAGGGAAGCGGATGGAACAGTTTTTTGCCATATGGAAGGAAATCTCAGCATTCCTCAATGAGTAAGTTTCATCGGACACTGAACTGAACTGGGATGAATGCTTAAAAATCCAAAATTCTCTTTTGTATAAAAGCTTACTTGCTGTAATATTGGCCAATACAATGGAGCAAGCGAAAGTTGAATGAGACCATGTCCAGAGTGGGAGCATGGATGGATGGACACAGTCTCTAACTAGCCACTGCCAAGACAGAGGTGGTACTATTCACACGAAAACGCATCCCAAATATCATGCAAATCAGAGCGGGGAGGTTGAGGTGGAAACAAAACCAGTAGTCAGGTACTTGGGAATAATGCTGGACACCAAGATAACTTTTGGGGAGCACATAAGGATGGCAGCAGTCAAGGCAGCAAAGACAACTGCAGCCTGAGTAGACTAATGTTAAGCATTCAAGGACCTAGACAGTGTGAAATGCCTGGCTCCTGGTGTGGTACTGTCTTGAGGACGCTCTGAATGTCAAACGCCACCAAAAACGGATGCTCACAGTGCAAAGAAGAGGGGCGCTCCGCATTGTGAAGCATTGTGAGTATCAGAACCAGCCGTGCTCCTCCTGGCAGGAGTGATACCAATACATCTGCTTGCAAGGGAGAGGAAAAGGATGTACGAGCGACGAGAAGAGGAGCTCTGGCCTCAATTAGCCAAACAAGAGCGGGAACACACACTCGACTCCTGGCAGGAAATCTGGGAGACAGAAACAAGAGGAAGATGGACGGCTCGACTGGTGCCCAATATACGTCCCTGGCTAGAGAGGAAACACGGTGAAGTTAACTATCATATAACGCAGTTCCTCTCGGGTCACGGGATGTTCTATCAGTATCTTCATAGGATGCGTATTGTGGAATCTCCAGGATGCCTACATTGCACCAACGAAGAGGACAGCGCTCAACACACATTCTTCGAATGCGAGAGGTGGGAGAGAGAGCGATGGCAGATTGCAAGGGAGCTAGAAATGACCAGCCCTCCCACCCCCGAGGAGATGATGACCAGGACGCTCTCGAGCATGTCAAAGTGGAATGCCGTGGCAGGATCAATCCAAAACATCCTGGAAGGCAAGCTCAAATTGACCATAACCAGCAAACCTGGGTGGTTTTCGCCTCTTCGTCACGGCCTATCAGTAACCTAGAGACCGCTAAACAGTTACTTAGTTTACTGTTTACTCAGAAAGTCCTCCCTACCTCCTGTAACTAATGTGTTTTTTAGTGCACATGCGACGGTAATCATCCAAAAGAGAAATCTGCGTCAGAATTGATTTAAGGGAGTAATGGATAACCAGGAAAACCATTTCGTGACCACATCGATGGCCGACTTCGGCCCCCCAAAGATGAATCCCCATCCAACTGGTGAGTCATTAGACAGTGGCCACATGTCAATTCAGTATTATTCTAGCTGATTATTTCGTGATTTCGATTTCTCAAGTTCTCTTTTGAATAAATCAGGAAGTATTTTGCTGATTAATTGTAGATTTGAGAAACTCGTACTTATCGAGCTTATTCATTCAATCATTCTGTTAGTAAAGGCGTCTGGCCTTTTGCACCTATTTGCATCTTACAGCTATCACAGATCTGTTATCAGCTTTTGGCTTTTATGGCTTTTGCCCCCGGTATTATATCTATCACGTGGTTTGCCCGCCGTCGGCCCTGCCTAGCGCAGCTAGTGTTCATCATGAATTCGAGTGCAGCAAAAACGGATGTAGGAGACGTACTAAACAGCGGATATATTATATACCAGGGGGATTTTAAATTCGTGTTTATATCTTATATATAGTTTATATTTATATCTTTTACAACGCATTTATATCTTTGCCAAATTGAGAGTGATTGTAGACACAGAGGGCCTGAAAATGGTATATGATGCTGCAGTCTCATTTCTATTGCAATACTGCCTTCCAGCCTGGAGTGGAAGATACAATACGGCCCACAGGGCAATAAATGTTACATAAAAGGCCATTAGGATACCCATTCAGGTTGCCGGACACCATCTCGACCCCATTTCAGGAAAATTAAAATATATAATGCCATTTCCGAGTATGATGGAACTTGCTGAGTTGTAAGGAAATCTGTTTTATTTTCTTTTATATTTCATGTATCTTTACAAAATATATATTTTTCAATATTTGTTAAAGGTATATCATTATGATTAGACGATAAGTTCGCGGTGACTCATTTTCTCAACACGAGCTAGTGCAGCTCATATGGGAAAATTATTTTTCCTAAAATAATCTTATACATTTTACGGAAATTTTATGTAAACTGTAACTAAATATAACAAAAATCTATTTATAAAAAAAGTGCGAAAATTGCTACCTGACGACGATGAAAGCTAACGTGGTAATGATGTATGAGAATCGCGTCCACGAACCAAAAATCGACAAACAAAAATTCTTGCTTAGGACAATAGAAGACATATATGTTGTAGCAGGAATGGGAGGTGGGGGATGAATCCCACATCCCACTTCTGATGTTGTAGCGGGAACTGCCCTTTCCCGGTACTCTTCCTCTTCATCAATTAGTTCACCTTCTTCCCGATAAGGGTCCATGGCGATTAATAAACTCGATGACTTGAATGAACTAATTATATTGGAAACAGTGTTGTAGTAACTAAATAAAGAATGTCAGGAATAGATGGCAAAACGAATGGCACAAGACTGCGAAGTTCCCTGGTCGGTGACTCGATTAGGACTCCCGAAGAAAAGGTACACGCCAAGGGGATGAACGTACCCCCCTCACAACTCCTTTTCTCCCACTCGTCCACCCAGGGCGCATCGCTGACGATCTCACTGATAGCCCTGTGACATTGCGCGAGTAGCCAGGCGCCTACATATATATTATTAGAAGACATATATGCATTAGACAATATATTGTCAAATCCTAGAATAGTAACAATACTGTAACGATTTATGTTCTTTGTAAATAATTTATTACAAATCAAGTCTGAAATTACATAAAGAACAGCTAGAGTCCATACCAAAGAAGCAATCATTTCAAGGTAATAGTATTCGAACACACATTGTATGGTTTGAACTTCAGGAGCAAGAAGCATTCCCGGGAAATACGAACTCTGCCAAGCTGGCCGGTTTTCGCAACGAGCGATTATAAAATTTGGCCAATGTGGCTGTCATTAGATATCATCCAGCCGATTATAGAATTGTGCAATGAAGGCACGGTTTCTGGCTGCAGCTGAAGTAAGCGCATGCCACGTACAAAGAGCCGAAGAAGCTGATTCTTGCTGCAAGCAAGACATCTTTTATTCAACGACTGAGAAGAGCCAGTCCAAAGGGCTGTTTGGAAACCGAACTGAATGTTCAAGAGTGACCTTTAGGCCTCCACGTGTCACTGACCATGTAATGCTGGTCGCCCAAAGACTACTGTAGGTGTAATCTCGCAACAATACATATATGTCATAATAGTAAGCCTTTGTGAGCGTTAATGAGGGGTGACAAATAGGTGTAAAAACACTGCAAATTCTTTCACGGGGGTTGGTTATTCCACGAAATAGATGCATGGAAACTAATTTAAAGCTTGGACCAGGCGCATGGAGATTCATTTCTTCAACATGGGGAAAATGGGGGAAACAGTGGGCGAGGTGGGTCCCGGACCCATTCCAATCGATTCAGGGTCCAAAATTTAGTGGAAAATGATACCCCACACGCCGAGGTACCAGAAATCTCGAAAATATACATTCAAAATGGGTAGATAGGTACCCATTGGGATACGTTCTTATTTCGATAGATTATTACATGTATGTATATAGTTTTAAGGAAGCGAATCCTTTGTGGTATAGGTCTGTATAACCTGATAACTGCAAATAAAACCCTTTTGATTGATTGATTACTATGTTCAAATGGCATAACAGGAAACACAGATTATCGACATTTGTAAAGGCCATTAATCCGCTAAATTATTTTATTCCTCAGCTCGACGATCGGAAATGTTGAGGGCGTTCTTCTGGAAGAAATTCTCCCGACAATGTTTCGATGAATTGGGGGAAATGCCCAAAGAAGAGGGCAATTTCACGACGACGTATCACGACGAATTTGATATTGAAAACTTCAAACCAAAAGACATCCTCGACCTGGCTGAACCCGAAGTAGCTGCCCATTTCACTCAAAACTACATGTTCACCCGATAAATGTTATATGAATCAAAATATCGCCATGTTTTTGTTTCAGAAAATGGCTAAATATCCTCTCTACTCCGATCCACCGATTTCCGTGTACTTGGAGAACATTGATCGCATCAAGCCTAACGCAAAAGTCAAAAATCCTTTGCACGCTTTCAAAAAACAATCAACATTTGTTCGTAAATGGTACGACGAACTCGAGTAAAATGAATGTTTGACGCAAATGAAGAGAATAAAGTGCAGTTGATGAACGAAATACGATTAATGAACAATGAACTGTGGCAAAATAGGATTAAATGCATCTAATATGACTATTATGGGTGAGAGTAGTGTTGCCTTTCTCTCCTCATCGTCTGATATCTTCTAGAAACAATATGTTGTTTGGTAATGTGTTCAATTCTACGAACCTGATATCAACCTATGTACGGTGAAGCATAAGAGTTTGCATGTAAGAGTTTGCTGCAATAATAGCCCCGTTGCAGAATATATTTATAATCTAATTTTGGTTTTAAAAGGGCGCTTTTCCTTGCTTCTTTTCAATTTTTTGGGGAAAGGTCTTGTACCTTGGGACAATTTTTCCAATCACTTTTTTCTCCTCTAAATGTGTACTATTCACTACTACTTTTGACGTTTCATAATATGTATAAGCCAGGATTTTGAAAAATGTTCAAATACCCCAAAACATGACTTTTTGAAATGTCTATTTGGTATCGTGGTACAAACATGGTATGTACTACGGGACACTCATGTTTGAACCATGGGACAGGTAATTTTAGCTTGCGAGAAAAGGGTAAATTTAAAAGAAAACCATCAAAACAGATCAAAGCATGTAATTTTTAGGCTATTTCTACATTGCTATCACATTAAATGAATAATCACATGATTAGGCCTATGAACTGCGCTGTTTGAGAACAGCTGAATCAGAATTATCAAGTCAAAATGCAGCAAATTCTTTCACAGATGTTGGTTATTCCTCGGACCTGCAGCACTCATTTGAATCTACTCAGCGCCCAAAATTTAGCGGAAAATGATACCCCACACGCCTAGGGACTAGAAATCTCGAAAACACATTCGAAATAGTTTGATAGATACCCATTTTGACCCATGACCTCTTCTTGTGGGCCCCAATCAGTCTTGGACCCGTTTCATTGAATTCAGCGTCCAAAATTTAGTGGAAAAGATACCCCACACGCCTAAATCGCCGAAAATCTCGAAAATTCATTTTCGAAATACACATTTTGACTTTCCGATGGTTCACTTTTGGTCCGCTTCACTCTGTCCTTCAATCAAGGTCTTTCTACTATGAACATCCAAACATAATAACAGGCCATAATCAAGTATAAGTAACGTAAGTTGACAAAATATTGTATCCCAAAGTACAAATCTGAACCTGCCCCAAGGTTACAAACAGTTCACATTTTCAAAAAAGTCTACTTAGTGACATGGCATGATATAACGACATCTTGAAAACATCAAAATCATAAAAGCGAACCTTGAATTGATGAAAAGTAGTTGAAAGTTAATGAAATTTCGACATAGTGATTCGTCAATTGATCATGCAATGGAGTAAAAACAAAACTTGTGGACTGGTGATAAAAAACTATGAATTTTCCTTGTTGCATGGTCAGTGATAAGAGAAAAAATGGCGCATACACAGCGTTGCCATCAAATTCACTGATAAATAAAAGCAATGTCCCAAGGTACAAGACTTTCCCCTACCTATAAAGTTTGGTGATTGGAGCATTGAGAAGAGAAGGATTTGCATCGTGATATGATGGTCACGTGCAAACACTCATCATCACAAACTGCTGCAGTGATCGCAGAGCTAACAATGAAGATGTTGACGAAGACATTGAAGTGATAGGATTAAAGATCTTGTCTTTCTCAATGCCCATAAACGAATGCCGCATATTTGCTCCAGGTTGCAGCATATTCCAGGCAAAGTTTGTTGTTAGTGGAAGCATTTGTCTTGCCAAACATAATTGGTGCAGTGGGCGAGTGTTTCCATGTGAAGACGTCATTGTCAAGCCGATTCTGTACATGTACTAGATGTCTTCCATGGTCTAACTAAACTAATATCGTACATTATTTAATACCAATAAAGTCACTTGCAGCGCCTTTGTTTTCGACGTAATTTGATAAAAACAGAAAGCACGAATTTAGGCTCACGCCGCGAGTGGAAAATAAATAAATGAAAAGAAGGGATCCATTTCTCAATTACAAACTTCGAACGCGCTGCCGTTGAGGCACGCGTTTTGATTTATTAAATATAGAACAGATGATGGTGGCAAAGTGGGCGAAGTGGGGGGGCACAGAGCTCGCAATGAGTCATACCGGGGAAGAAAAGGAACATGGCCGAGGAAAGAATCAATATGCGAGGGTTGTTTTGGGAAAATGTATGCAATTTATCCAAGAAGATCCCGCACACCCCGAGTCAGATTCCCCCACCAAACGTTTGTCGAGAACCTCCATTTTATCTGAATCCCCTCAATCGTTAGAGCACTGACGCGAGGCCGACTAAGTCGGATTTTCCTTCGTTAAATCCTTTCACCAGAGCAAAAACTGTCATACAAAGATGAGAGAATTGACGCTGCAATGGAGTTCGAGAGTGTAAGGGTGGTTGTGACCTTCTGAGTACCCATGCGTACCAACCTGCTGCAAATTCGTGTGTGTATATCCCAAAGAAGTCATGTTGCATTATGGCAAAGGCTGCCAGGAAATACAGTGTGGAGCAATAGACACAGGTTTTGAAAGGCAATAGAAAGAAAACTACTCAACAGAGAAAAATGGACCTTAGTTCATTTTAATCAGTAGGTAATCCCGTTTTTCGTATTTGAAAATGACATCACCAGGATGGCGGCCTTCAGTAGCTATATACACTGATGAAGGCGATTTTGGGTAGTTATCGACGAGACCCAGTTCATTTTGGTGCCACAAACAAATAGAATTTCCGCTACTGGGCAGCCAAAAACCCAAAATTAGTCCACTAGGGACCTTACCACTCTTCCAAAGTGTCAGTGTGGCGTCAAATTCCCAATTCGGAATGATTGGGCCTTAATTTTGGTTGGTTATTCCTAGAATAATACAATATGTTTCCATGCAAAAGGCCAATCCCTCTGATTCGGCCCAAAATTTCTTTCTGGACGTTTCAATGTGTCTACATCAAAATTAGCAAATGTCCGTTCACCGTCCGCCGTCCACGCCGATT
The DNA here is from genome assembly GCA_019603395.1 of Cyrtorhinus lividipennis. Lineage (NCBI taxonomy): Eukaryota > Metazoa > Arthropoda > Insecta > Hemiptera > Miridae > Cyrtorhinus > Cyrtorhinus lividipennis. Next base: position 38,584,252 of record CM033998.1, on the reverse strand, counting down.
TTGGTAAGAAAAATATCTAAAAATCTGAAATTTTGAGGGGTCTGTTCCCGGCTCCAGTTGGTCCTCGGAACTTTTCATCCCGATCGGACCGAATTTCGGTGGGGTAGGGGTCAAAATGTGCATTTCCGAAAATGGATTTTCGAGATTTTTGGCGATCTAGTGGGCTTTCTAGAGGATCTCGAGTGGGGTATCATTTTCCACTAAACATTGGACGCTGAATCCAATAAAATGGGTCCCAGAACGATTGGCACCCACCGGAAGAAGTTATGGATCAAAATGTGTAACTATCTACCCATTTTGAATATGTGTTTTGGAGATTTCTGGTACCTAGGCGTGTGGGGTATCATTTTCCACTAAATTTTGGACCCTCAATCGATTGGAATGGGTCCGGGACCCACCACACCCACTGCTTCCCCCATTTTCCCCATGTTGAAGAAATGAGTCTCCATGCGCCCGGTCCGAGGAATAACCAACCCGTGTGTAAGAATTTGCAGCGTTTTTCGGATCAAGTTTCGAAAATGACATCACCAGGATGGCGGCCTTCAGCAACAATACACTGATGAATACGATTTCGGAATCTTACCAACGGGGCCTAGTTTATGTTGGTGCCACAAACAAACAGAATGTACACTACTGAGCAGCTGGAAACCCAAAACAAGTCCACCCTTAGCACTCTCCCAAAGTGACAAAATGGCGTCAAATTCCCAATTTGCTATCATTGGACCTTAATTTTTCGAAGAGGATGCCCAACAGCAGCCTACTGTATTGCTCTCTAGTGTTTCAATGCTGAAGACTCTTTTTAAACCCGAACTGGGAGGATTAAGTGAGTGACTGGGAGCATGTTCCAATGATTAAAATAGAAAACGCGGAAATTGAATATGAAAAAGAAATAAATAGGTTAGGGGTAGTTATAGATCAAATTTTGAAATGGAGTGCCCAAGTGAAAACAATGTGTATTAATACATACAAGGGAATTTACCAGTTAAGAAAATTAGGTAGGAGTTCCCGAACTTTGTAAAAACTAACTATCGATTATGCAGCGACCTGCTTCACAGACTCGCAAGATGGACTGAATGCCAAATTACAGAAGCTTTTAATTATTCTATTTTATTATTATAATGATACTAGGATAGACGAAATATAACCCCATATTTTGAAAAAAAACTCGAATGGTTAAAAATTAAGGAGAGACGAGAATTAAGAGTAGCGACAATGGTGTACAAAATGTTTAACGCACAGAGGCCCCAATACCTGTACGAAAAATATCAAAATTTATCACAACAACGTGCTATGACAACAAGAAATTAATTTAATTATTAGTTTTGAAATTAGCAGAAATGATGTTATATTTGAAGTTATCATTTATGCTAACCTGACTAATTGTATTCATGTTATTTTATAAAATGTATCTGTCCTGCAGGAAGAGTGGGCTTTTAGCCTAATGCAGGGCAGATTATTAAATCAATCAATCAATTTCTAGAATCAGGAAAATGTTTTCAAACATAACCGCATAAATATTCATCACACTCTGGATAAGCTAGAGGTGAGAATCAGAGAGGAAATCAGGGCAATACCTACACAAATGTGCCCCAAAACAAGGAAAACTTAACGAAATCGCCTTCATCAGTGTATTGCTGCTGAAGGCCGCCATCTTGGTGATGTAATATTCAGAATTTGATGTAAAAAACGGGATTACATTCTGATTAAAATATATTGAGGTACATTTTTATAAATTTTGTTTTATTTTAATTTTCTTACAAAACCCATTCATAACTCTTGCCCAACCCTGTATAAGCTTCTTAGGACTTTCTCAGGATAGTCTTACAATAAATTTATTCAAAACACAATTATCTATGAACGGTATGTCTTATTCATGCAAAAGAATCCAGTATGTGGTTGCAGTTAGGTACCTGGGGATGAAGCTCTTCCAGAACGAAACAACCATTGGATATGGGGAAAACGAAGGCCAAAATGATTTTTTTTAAATTGTCATTGGCAGGATGTTTGTCGATTTGGGTTGACCTTCCATTATGCACGTTGTGAGAGGGTGGGTTTTCAATCATTTCAGTATTTATAATTCCTTCGACGTTTCGCCGGCTCTCAGGTTTGCATCATCTGGATGAGCCACTAAGTCTCACTTTACTCTAAAAGGACATACGCATACATTATTGGGCAGACAAGAATAAAAGGTAGCATGTTGAGGGACAATTGTCAATGTAGGTACACACCGAATTTACCCCGAAAACAATTTATCACAGAATCTGCTCGTATGTAAGTAGAACAATTGAAGGAAATTAGTTGGAACAAGATTTTGGAAATACTAGGCCTACCATCGGACTGAGCGCTCAAACTTTATCAGCAGGGCAACTCTTCCGAATGACGTCAACAGCTACGCGTCACCTAAAAATAACAATTCAATTTTTATTACTATTAACGCCCTATGTTTATTGCAGATTCTACATATTGGAAAGCATTTTTATACCTACCAGTTGGCGGCAGCACAGCACCATGTTTATAAATATATCTCCGACAATTATCATCGAATTGGAAGGAATTGGATTTTCGGCAATCCAGGCGCGTGGAGTATCATTTTCGACTACGTTTGGGACGCTAAATCCAATGAGATGGGACTCGCCGAAAGAGATTATAGGTCAAAATGGGTATCTATCTACACATTTTGAAAGGGCGTTTTCGAGATTTCTGGTACCTAAACGTGTGGGGTATCATTTTCCACTAAATTTTGTGCGCTGAATCCAATAATACGGGTCCTGGAACGATTAGCGCCCACCAGTAGAGGTTACGGACGCTGAATCGATTTAAATTAGTCCCCATGCGCCTGGTCCGAGGAATAACCAATTCCCTGTGAAAGGATCTGCAGCGTTTTATAGTGTGGCTATAGTGACAAACCTCTATTTTGTCTAGGCATCATGAAATGATTGACCCTCTATGACTTTAGCCATAGGTTGATTATTCAAAGGAATGAACAACCAACTTCATTTTATACGATTTTTTATAATGCTCAAAAATTAGTTGTCAATATACCATCATCAAATGATGTACTACGCATTCGTTTGGAGTATACCTACTTACATTTGGGCAATGATTACTCTATGGAGAATTTCATGTGGAGAATTATCAAAAAACTGAAGGGCGTTCAGAATACATAAAGTCGGATATGAATACAGGAGTCAACCGAAAAAAAATTGAATTCAGAGACAGCTTAGCCGCCGGTCCTAACCGAATCCCCCCCATTGCAATTAAAAGTGTAAGAAAATATCTATCTATTTCAAAATTCAGGAAAAAATAACTTACTGGTGAAAGAAAACGAGGTTTTATAATGAATTGAAATATGGTTTAAAGGAGACATTTTGCTTGGTCAGGGGTCCAAGCCATTCCCGGCTGTAGTAAGTCCTTGAAACCTTTCAGCCCGATCGGACCAAATTTGGGTGGGGTTGGGGTCAAAATGTGTATTTCAAAAAATGGATTTTCGATATTTTGGGCGAACTAGGCGAGTAGGGTATCATTTTCCACTAAATTTTGGACCCTGAATCGATTGGAATGGGTCCAGGACCCGCCACACCCACTGTTTCCCCGATTTTTCTCATTTTGAAGAAATGAATATCCATGCTTCTGGTCCAAGCAATAACCAACCCCTGTGAATGAATTTGCAGCGTTTTTGGAGAGTGGTTTACAGATCACTTTTACTTACCTCTGCGTCGAGCCAACAACGTGATGAAGGGCGAACTGAACTAAACTGTTGTACGAGGCACGCGTGTAGGGTCCTCGTCTTTTTTAATCTCGTTTAATGGCAGATGCTCATTTTGTGACCCCCACCTTAATTATCACCTTTCTACCGATCCCGTCTTTGTCAAAGGGCGCACGTTCCCTTTGTTTTTCGTTCGTTCATTGTTCAGTATCGTCGTATAGTATTTTTTTTCCTGAGCTAGGAAAATGAATTGGAGAAGAAAACCCGGAGAAAGGTGAAACTGTGACCATCTGCAGCGGTTGGGCGGCATTGGAACAAAAGTCACCTCTGAGCCCTTCATATGTGCGCGTCCTGCTAATTATAATAACACAAGACAAGAATAGGAGCTCAGGGAAGCACGAGGACTGATTATGATAATCCGCGTGCGTGCATGTTCGTTAGACAAAAGAGGATCCCCGGCCACCCTCGTTTGCGCCACGTTAATTTTGATTCTTTTTTTTTCGGTAGGGAACCTATTATTTTCGGGGGTCTTTTGTTTCTGTTTCTGTTGTGACAAAGACGGCAGATGCGACTGCGGATGCAGACACGTGCGCCACCTATCGCCATACGGTGGAGGCTTCGGTCGTACCGTCGCGTATCACGTCTTAAGGGTGAGTTGGGCCAGTCGACGGTTTTGTTTTCCACTTTTCAACGAATTTGATCTCACCAACGAGCCGGAGTACCTTTGGAAATCGTACGTAGAGTGATTTTCAAATTATGCTGTATTTTTCAGTCATACGACCTCCTAGCTCCTACAGCCATTCTTATCACTGCGTAGTAATGACCGTAGTATTCCCGCTCCTATTTTGTTGTTCCACGACTTCAGAACGATTTATCCAACTTTTGACATATACCAAATGTGCCTTATTATTTGAAAACTCAGAGCACATGTATAGGCAAATACACCTACCGGATAAGTATAGATGAAAAAGCATCGATGTTTTGATACATCGATGTTATACTGGAGGGAAAAGTTATTGTTAACAAAAAATGCAGCCTCGATTTTGATTTCTATCAAGAAAGAAACAGCCCGACGGAAAAGTGAAACATAAGAGGTTAAAAATGATCAGAAATATGATAACAAATATACATTTCCTTAAATCCTTTGATTCAAACACATCGATGTGTTTTCAAGATTTCTGGTACCTAGGCGTGTGGGGTGTCATTTTCCACTAAATTTTGGACGTTGAATCCAATGAAATGGGTCCCGAAACAATTGGCGCCCTCTGGATGTGGTTATGGGTCAAAATGGGTGCCTATTTATCCATTTTGAATGTGTGTTTTCCAGATTTCTGGTACCTGGGCGTGTGGAGTATCATTTTCCACTAAATTTTGAACCCTGAATCGATTGGAATTGAACCCCTGTGTAAGAATTTGCGTTTTTGAATTTGCGTTAAGAGGTGCACAGACGTTTTCCCGTCGGTCCCAGGGGCTACCTCCGCGATAATTGTAAACCTCACTTTTGTATTTGACATTGTTGAAATGATTTTTCGATTTGTAAGGCCGTAGCGTGTACTGGTTGATAAAGAAAACACAACATCGATGCGTTACATTATATTCTGACTAGAGAATAAGAAAATAAGTGTTCTCCACAACATCACGATACACTGTGGAGAGGCTCGGCTCGATGCATTCCTCCGCGGAATCTTTAGATTGTTATATGAAAGTCGAGAGTGCAAGTTTACACATATACCTACTGCTGATAGCAGTGTGTGACATGATTCAGGACAGAGAGAAGTTAGCAACGTGATCATTATTTTAAAATAAATTGCTAGAGAGTTCTGCGAGGGATCACAGAGTTTTAGGTAAGACTCAACACATAGGGTAAGCTATAGTATGTGGCGAGAGGTGGACCATAATCGATATACCATAATTAGCGATGTATTTCTGAGGATTGACGGGAAGAGAATCCTGATGGGTAGTGAGGGCTGGTAATAAACTCCGAGTGTCAACTCAATATTAACGATATATAGGGTAGTATATTATGAAGACGAGATCGGTAATTCACGCAGTTCCTAACGGTGAGGAATCTACCGGGAAAATGGAAGGATTCCAACAATTTGGCAGTTCAATTTTGTAGAGAAATATGTGAGATCATCAAGTTGGGCAGCACAACTTTTCTGCTTCCAAACCTATTGGCAGTTGTATGAAAACGTAATTTTTTAAATCCAAAAACTACAATAGGAATTAATGGTAATCTCTCTGTAGTTCCAATAGTTGTTTGTGGTGTCTTCCGTGCTTGCTGTTTTCAACCAAAACATTCATGGAGGACCAGATTTCCAAATTCTTCCTTATGACAAAATCTCTCGAAAACACCAGAGCTCTAGTCTCCTTGAATTGGAAAATGCTGAAATGTACTTTCCAAAATAGTTTTCCGAGATGCTCACAACTGTATTGTTTCAAGCTACAAAAAATATCTCTTCAGCTAAAAATGGGTAAAATAGCAGGTGTGGAGTGCCCCGGACCCATTTTAATAGATTCAGCGTCCAAAATTCAGTGGAAAATGATAACTCACACGCCTAGATTGCCAAAAATCTCAAAATTCATTTTTGGAAAAATATATTTCGACCCCTAACCCACTCAAATTTGGTCCGATCGGGCTGAAAAAAGTTTCGGGGACCAACTAAAACCGGAAACGGATCCCTGAGAAATTTTGAAAGCAATCCCAGCATACAGACCTGACGATTTGATTTAGCCGCAACTTAGAAATGCATTTGGGTTGAGACAGACCATCGCTGTGCTGGCACTGATAACTGATGATCTAATAATATTGACGAATTTATTACGATATTTTTTCAGCTCACTTCAGCAGAGAGGCTTTAAAAGTCTAAGTATCTCACACCTCTACTAATTTGTCAATCCCATCTCCACCCTCCTCACCGCTTCTGTTGGCACATGAGAGAATGCTTCGAGGACCAACTAAAGCAGAATACGGGTCCTTGCCCAAAATTTCATATTTTCAGAAATTTGTCTACTTCCAAAAACGTCATAGACGGCGGACAGACATTTGCTCATTTTGATCTAGACACCGTGAAACGCCCATGAAAAAATTTTAAGGACTTTTTGCATGAATAACCCGCCAAAACGAATGAACAACCCTTTCCAAAGACAAGGAATGCACCCTCTATTTTAGAGCTACGCCTGCTGCTGATCTAGACACCCGAAAAACTTCATTATACATAATTTGATAATGAATTAAATCAGATGTGTTGATTTTTTTGTCAATTTCGTTGATTCGTTCATCTTCGCCCCCCTTCATTGACTTTCTTTTTTCGCCCATTTCAACCGTCAAACATTAAGTTTACCGCCACTTCTGTTCGGGTACCCCTCAATCTGCCTAGTGTTTTTGCTGTGGATATTCAGTGCAAACCACAAGTGCAGTGTTTGAGCCATTGATTGGTTTTTCTTTTGGATGGTTATTCCTTGAATAATCAACCTATGTTTTCATGCAAAAAGTCAATCACTCCGATTCGCCCCAACATTTTTTTCTGGACGTTTTAAGGTGTCTAGATCAAATTTATCAAATGTCCGTCCGCCGTCCACACCGACTTTGGTAGTAGGAATTTTTCTAAAAATCTGAAATTTCGGTCAGGGGTTTGTTCATGGCTTTAGTTGGTCCTTGAAACTTTTCAACCCGATCGGACGAAATTTGGGTGTGGTAGAGGTCAATATGTGTATTTCGAAAAGAGGATTTTTGAGCTTTTTGCAATCTAGATGTGTGGGGGTATCATTTTCCTCTAAATTCTGTACGCTGAATCCAATGAAAAGGGTCCGATAACGATTGGCACCTACTGGAAGAGGTTATGAGTCAAAATGAATATCATATATCCATTTTGAATATGTGTTTTCGAGATTTCTGGTAGATAGGCGTGTGGGTTATGATTTTCCACTAACTTTTGGACGCTGAATCCAATGAGACGGGTCCCGGAGCATTTCATACCCTCTGGATGAGGCTATGGGTCAAAATGGGTGCCAATTTACCCATTTCGAATGTCTGTTTTTGAGATCTCTGGTACCTAGGCGTGTGAGGTATCATTTTCTACTAAATTTTGGACCTTGAATCGATTGGAATGGGTCCGGGACCCACCACACCCACTGTTTCCCCCATTTTCCCCATGTTGGAGAAATGAATCTCCCATGCGCCTGGTTCGAGGAATAATTAACATATAAACATTTGCAGGCCTTTTTTTCTTGTAATTGGGTTCGTCGTGTGTGTTTCCCAAGAAATACGTAAATAATTTCGCTGATTCTGGAACCTGTTATATCTAGTTTTCTGTACGTTGGTGAACTCTTGTCTTTTGAACGTTGCTTTGCATTTTTCTGATTGTTAAACCATTCTCACTTCCGTCTCGGATCAAGGCGTCGAACGCGGGAGCCATATTTTCTTTTTTCATTAGCGATTTTGTCCCTCGAACCCCCCCCCCCCCCTCCACCCCTCTTCCTCGTCCTATCGGAGGACGCCAGCATGCGTAATGAAGGCGCGACCCTCGTCGTAACCCTCCGCTGGGTAACGCTCCCTCATTTGCCGCCCCTGTGTCGCCCCTACTTAAAACTTAACCTTCTCCTTTGTCTACCCTTCTCCTCCCACCCAGAAACCATCACTCGTTTAAATGCTCTTCCTTCTCAGCCCCTTACTTTTATTGATCAGCACGCTTGAGAAAAATAAAATCTTGAACCATTCTTTTGAAACGTCGCCTTAAACGTTACTTATTATTCTAACTTGGCCGCAAAGCCCGGGCCCCAGTTAAATTGCCTTGCCGCATCGAAAGAGTGATAGTCATCAATTGGTGACTATAATCAACTCAATCAGGGCTGACTTTTCTTCGTTAGAGCGAATAAATGCCTCAAAGTTCAGACTTAACACCAATGATTCCTAGAAGAAATGATAACTAAACAAATACCCCCCTCCGCTCGCCCCGCATAGTACTTACTTATGAAATGTCCTAATGTTGTGTGCTGGAGCCGATCGGCACCCGTCTGAATGGATTCAATGCACAATATCTAATGAAAATGACTCCCCCCAATCGTCCCCAAAAACTGAAAACCTATTTTCACCCTGCATTCCAATCGAACAAGAGAAAGAACAAACAAACAAAGAGATAAGTGCTGTTTAAAATGATTTTTTAAGATCTTTGGGAACACCGGGGTGAGGAGTACAATTGAGCCACAGAGTTTCAAAACTCCCCCTTTCCTAATTAAGCGATTATGCAAAAACGCGGCAAATTCTCTCAAAGGGGTTGGTTATTCCTCGGAACAGAGGAATGGAGAACCATTTCAATCGATTTAGCGTCCAAAATTTAGTGGAAAATGATGCCTAAATCGTCAATAATCTTGAAAATCCATTTTTCGAAATACACATTATGCCCCCCCCCCCCCCTTCCCTCAATCGGGTCTGATCAGGCTCAGAAGTTTCAAGGACCAATTAGAGCCTAAAATGGGTCTCTGTTTAAAAATGTCAGATTTTTAGAATTTTTGTACTACCTAAAACGGCGTGGACAGTGGACGGTCGTTTGCTTATTTTGATCAAAACATCTTGAACCGCTCAGAAAAAAATTTTGGGGCAAATTTGAGAGATTGATTAGACTTTTTGCAAGAAAAAATAGGTTGATTGTTCAAGGAATAACCAACTAAAACGCCTCACTGAAGCCGAACAACTTGAGGAATGAGATATTTCTCCTAATGGAGAAATGCAGGAGAAAGAACGAGTTTTGTAATCATTCACCAGAAAGAACGAGTTTTGTAACTACCGTTGCAATGTAGTAAAAAATGGTTTTTGCACTCTTCTGGCATCAATTAACCTTCGTAGAAGAAAACGATGAACCAGAAAACGCTCAAAACACAATTTTTAATGAAATAATGACAAGTTTTGAAAATGACAAGAAAAGTTGAATAAGTTTTCAAAACAGTTACCACACTATGACATTGCTATTGTCGTTGGTATCACTCAGGTATCCCAACATGCGAAAAATGTCTCCCATTCCTACTGCTTAAATTGTTTTACTCGTCCACAGTTAGTCTTAAATGAAATCTATTGATACTAGGTACATAGTGGAAAAATAACATTGTTTACCCAAAGTCGGAAAGAACGAGTTTAGAACTCAAACTCTATGAAGGTTCTGGAGTTTTTTTTTCTTTAGGACCTTTTTTTTTGCACCGAGTAGTCTTTTAAACAATATTGCGCTGACTTACATTACTAAAACTGTTTAATTTGTCTTAATTCTTCAGAATCTTGTCTCAAGTCTTAAGGGAGTGGTTATGTGATTAAGGAAAGTGGGGATGTAGCCGATCATGAGATTGGTGAAATCGGCTTGCACACACTTGGGCTCATTTAATTTGATTCTCCATTTCGATGTCCATTTACTGATATTGGAGATTGGTTTGTTGAGTTTTGATGTGCATTCTTTGTTGATGTTGCCAACTGCCAGGACTGCAGTGACGTCTGCAAACAGAGCTGGGGTGATAAGTTCAACTTCTGGAAGGTCGCTTGTGTACGCAAGGTATAAAAAAAAAAAAAAAAAAAAGCAGTTCTGCACCCACCTTAACCTTCATTGGCAGAGAACGAGTTTTGTTATTAATCTGTTCGAGTAAGCGACATTTGCAACCTACTCGTGGTTTTCAAATATTAATAGCAGGGAATGATTTTGTCTTGCTACAAACGAACCAGTAGAAAGAGCGCGGGAAAAACCCGTTAAGAAACCACTGCCATCTCAATTTTGACAAAAATCGGAAAGAACGAATTTTGAAACTTAGAAACTCAATTAACCACTAAATAGCAGACGCCGAATCAGTTGAAATGGAGGAAAGACTACCCCAAACAAAGGTAGAGTCAGTGTGGAAACAGGATTTCTCAATAAATTAAAACTATCAAAAGAAAGGTTTGTCTCGCCTAACACGTGTGGAGTTGAGGGCGTGCGATTTCGACATATTACAGAAGACAGATCTTTCCAAAAATGTACTCACATTATCCAAATTATTACGGTAACGGGAATCCTGAAAATGGGTTTTGGTAAACCTATGTGGGTAGGTTATAATTTTCCTCAAATCGGACGCCGAATCGATTGAATGTACGGCGAAAATGTGTATCTTGATGATAAAGTTGGTTTTCTGGGATCCTAAACGTGTGAGATGCAATTTCCGCTAAATTTTGGATGTCAAAATGGTTCAGATGGTCCTAATCCGATCTTCCGAAGTTCTTTTAATTGTCAATATATCGTTTGTGTGATGCTCAAAGAGAACATAAAATGTTACCAGTTATTAGTACCCATATAAAAGTTCCTTTGACCCACTCATTATGTGAAGTTAGTGGTACCATGCTACAACATATCAATTCTAACGATTTAAGTTGATCAGCCTTACGACAGATCTTTAATTTAAAATGTAAACATTTAGGTTAGAGCTTGGAACTCGAGCCATATACCTACATCTTTAACAAACTTTCAGAAACTCTACAGCCCCCTCCTTTCTTTACACAAAAAACATATGATAGGAGCTGTGCGGGGCTCTTGTTCAACCCTTAAACATGACATCAGTTGGTGGCTCGGATCTGGGACGCTTGCATAGCTGGCAAGTATCTGCTGTCTCAGATCTGGGATGGCCGCATGGCTGGCATGTATCTGCCGCCCCAGATCCGGGTCCCTTGCATGGCTGGCAAATATCTGCTGTCCCAGATCCAGGAAGCCTGCATGGCTGGCAAGTATCTGCTGTCCCAGATCCAGGAAGCTTGCATGGCTTGCATGTACCTGCCGTCCCCGATCTGGGACCCTTGCATGGCTGACAAATACCTGCCGTCCTAGATTCAGAATGCTTGCTTGGCTGGCAAGTACCTGCCACCCCAGATCCGGGACCGCCACATGGCTGGCAAGTATCTACTGTCCCACATTCGGGACGGCCACACTGAACATGATATAATGGTCCATAATTTATATGAATAACATTCTTTTCTTTCTAGCCTTTTGGGTCATAGACGTGTCAAGTATTATTTTTTACTGAATTTTGGTCTCTGAAATACTCAGCTCTCAAATCAGTTGCCGCACAATGGAAGTTGGCACATATGAAGGGAAATGGTAGGCAGTTAGGTTAACTCTGGAGACATCAAAGGTACGCATTCCGACACGGTTGACAACTTTATGAGCTGTTTTGGAATAATTTACAGTGTCTTTTACCCTTGGAATCCTACAATGTGTATGCTCCCTAGCCACCCCATTACAGACCACGTGAGTGCGGTACGACAAAACTTGGGAACGCGAGCACCTTGTAGGAGAGAATTACAGTGTCATTCTGGTAATATGTTGGTCCTTTCCGCATCCCTGAGGAGTCCGTAAGATGTCCAATGCCAATCAAGAATGTAAAAATCGCCGGTTATTTGATTTGATGCTAGAATGAATTGCCTAACCGGAGAAACTCTACTGCGGGAGTTTGACAGTTTGGGAGGTTGGGAATGTAGTTGGAGAGATTTGCGTAAGATGGCAGATGCTTCTCCGCTGGGTCAAAACAACCCGTCGGTTGAATCTCCACGTGGGAGGCTCGAAGGGTGGATAGTAATTCCGTACTGCGTACTGTGGGTTATCGCAAGGCTTTAGCCGACTATCTGTGGGGATTGCGAAGAAGTAGAATAGCTTACCCCAAACACCTATCTTCCATAATGTTGATGTAAAAACCACGCTGAAGCAAATGCAGTCTGCTAGGGGCAAAAATCAACCACAAACAGACAATTTTTTCTTTTCAAATTGGCTTGTAGCTGTAAAAGTATCAGTACAGTTTGTACGTTCCTCATTTGTCGCCCGCATGGGGTGCGCCATTACCAGTTTTCAGAAGCCAACTAAGAATTTCAAATCTATCAAGAAGTCAAAATGTGTTTTTCGATTAATGGATTATCGAGATATTCGATGATCTACGCGTGCTGGGTATAATTTTCCACCAAATTTTGGACCCTGAATCGATGGGTCCGGACCAACCAAAAGAAGAATAGGGTAGAGCATGGAGTGGTATCAGCAACGTTTTGTATTTTCTCACTCCAATTAGTTGAGTGAGCTTAAAATCAGTGCACCTAATGATTTCAAATACTTCTTGCGGATGGACAAAAAAACCAATTAAGAAGGACACGTTTATGAGGTCTGTAATTAACGGCCAAATAACGGCTTTCCGGTCCTGTAGCGTTCAAAATGGGTACCTACCAGTCTATTTCAACAGTGGGTTTTTGAGGTTTTGGGGTACCTAGACGTGTGGGGTATCATTTTCCACTAAATTGTTGTCTCTGAATCTATTGAGATGAAAGAAAGAAAGAAATGTTTATTTGTCGTTTTGAAGCAACTATGGCCTATACAACAAGGAAGGTTCGCGAGGGTACAGACTATATCATGGTATAAATCTAAATAAAAAATAAAAATATACATAGTACTTCTTGTGGCTGACATAAAGGGGGGGGGGGGGGGGTATAATATGTTCTTATGCACAATAAACTGGTTGAGAGTTGGTGGGTGCCCTCAGTTGGACACATCATCCATCAATCCTTTCACAAAGGCTCTAAATTTCAAAAATGACATTGTAAAATTAAGTAGCATGAACACACTTTCCCTAGTCACCGCAGCAAATAGAACTTTGTTAACAAACTCAGAACTGACTCGAGGCATGCCAAAATATTTTTCCCTCATTTCCCTTAGTTGAGGGCAACTACAAAAAATGTGCTCGATGGTTTCTGGCGACCTGGTGTTACACAGAAAGCATTCGTTTGAATGGTCGATGGTGTACAAGGAACCCTTATAAAAAATACGAAGCATATTCCCATTCCTCAAACGCAACTGGGCCACTACTCGTTTAACGTTTATAGGGATTTCCCATCTTAAATATCCTTCAAGCGAGGAGTAATTGTGACTGTACTCCTGGTAAGCCTGGCTGTAAGTGGAACATACCATTCGCTCGTAGTCTTCGTAAGCAGTTTTCGTCGTGAGACAATTTAACACCTGCTGCTTATTTTTTTTAACTTCGTCAGCATTTTGCACCTTCCACAGATCATGGTAACCCAATTCCACAAGTATAGTCTTGAGTTGGGAAGCCCAGTTGTATTTTTCCACATCAAGACCTCTGTTGATTGTTGACAGTAGCTGGTTATAACAAATGCGAGGGTATCTACTTTCCGGCATTCTTAGGATTGCCTCCCACCAACCCAAGGCTCTATCCACTACAAAAACTCCTAATTTTGCCCTACCTGTCTCGGCTCGCAGCATGTAACGAGGGGTTCCGAAAGGCAAGGTTAAAATGCTTTTCAAAATTTTTGACTGTATTGCCTCTAGCTCCTCAAGGTAACGTAGGCCCCAGATCTCTGAGCTGTAGAGCAGTACCGAACAGACCATCGAATCAATAAGCCGACAAGTGGCTTCCCAACTTACACATTTACCCTTACCAAAATTTCCCGTACACTACCCCAAGCTCGTAAACTTTTGGCTTTAAATTGCTCCTTAGCTTTATAGTACAATCCTGACGAAGAGAAATTTACTCCAAGGTAGATGTACTCCTTAACGAATTCTATTTTCCCACATGGTAAAATTATGAAATCATCTTGCCTTTTTCGTTTACCTCTTTGGAAACACACTATTTTTGTCTTGTCCTGATTTATAGAGAGACCCATTGACCTTGAGTATTCGTCTAAGGCCTGCATCTTGTTTTCAATGTCCCTCTTACTATCACCAAAGATGACAATATCATCCGCAAACATGAGAAGCAATATATCAGTTCGCCCATCCACGTTTAAGCCCCCTAAATTCCTTTGCCTTATATACTCTTCCAAGCCACTTATGTATAGAGAAAATACGACCGGACTAACGGAATCGCCTTGCAAAACCCCCTCTAGAACTTGATGAAATTCAGTAAATTCATTTTTTTACTTTTATAGCAACCTTTGCTTTGCTGTACAGGTCTCTCAGGGCCCTAAGAATTCGCCCCCTAATCCCTAACTCTGCTAATTTACCCCATAGTAATTCATGGGAAGGGAACCAAACGCATTTCTGTAGTCAACAAAACCGCAATACACTTTTCCTTTTTTCCTCTGCAATTTGAGTGCAATTAAAGTATTCATAACAAAAATATTGTCCCTACAACCTCGGCCTCTACGGAAACCCGCCTGGCATTCTGGGATAGCTTTTGCGATTTCAGCCCAATCTATTAGCCTATTTCCTATGCACTGCGTAAAGCATTTTACCACAGTATTAATTAAAGCAATTGGTCTCTGCTTATTAATGTCATTCCAATTCGTAGATTTAGGTACCATGCGGATTATTACTTTACCCCACTCCTCTGGGATGTTCCCATACTCCAATATAGAATTGAAAATATTTGTTATCATTTCGATACCAATGTTCGGTAGATTTTTCAAGACCTCATTTGGTATATTGTCCAATCCCGCAGCTTTCTTATTTTTCAAATTTATCAAGACTGATTTGATCTCGTTTACTGTGAATGGCTCATTTAGAGCCGGAAATAGCTCCTCATCATTTATACTCATACTATAAGAAGTCGGCGAAGGCGTTCCTTTTTCCACCAGGTAGGACTCCCATTGTTCCAACGTAATATTTGCAGTTTTATATTCTCTGTTTCTTAATACCCTAACTGTTTTCCAGAATTCTTGTGAATTTGTCACATTACACAAGCCCTCCCTCAGTTTATCATAGTATATATTTTTTTCATACTTCAGCAGTGCCTGATATGATTTTTAGCATCCAAGAAATCAAAAATAGCCCCTGTTCCCTTTTTCCATGATTTATAAGCTGATTTAACGGTCTTCAGAGAAGTTTTACATTTATGATTGAACCATGGTTTATGTTTATGGAACGGCTGATTACCAACCTTTACCGTTTTACACATTCCTAAGCCTCTCATAACTGTCAGTATTCCCTCTTTTAATGAGTCGAAATCATGAAGTACGAGGTTACTCAGAGTCTCGTCCGTTCTTAACTTGAATTCCACTACCTTCTGTGGGTTCCATTTTACTATTTCTATACTACTTTTACCTTCACTCTTAGTACTTGGATTCGCATTTCCGACAGTCAGCGACAAAGTGCATTCCGAATGGTCCGAAACCACTCCCAGCCTGTTTGGTATTGAAAAGTCGAGGACACAATCCATTGCTGGATCATTAACCCAACAGAGGTCTAGGGTACTCTGACCAGAAGCACCAAAGAACGTGTAGCCCCCTTCTGGGTCGCCCCTACTCCTCCCGTTTGTAATTGATAGCCCGTATGACTCCAGTAGATCCACCAATTTCCGCCCTACAGAATTTATATGAGTGTCTTGTGAAGCCCTAGCGCTAGATAGTGTGGTACCCTGAAACAAAATTTCCTCCCCTTGATTCAAGCAACCTATTCTTGCATTCCAGTCTCCTATCAGTATTAATTTATAACCACTATATTTAGCCATAACATGATCAATTACCTCTATTAATGCTAATGAAAAATCATTGAAATCCTCCTTTGTGTTCATATAAATATTCCCTAACACCAACCTGTACGTGGCCACTACTACGAAAATAAAATATCTTGATGTTGTCATCAATACAACATCCTTGAAAATTGTAGTCGGTATCAAAATGAGAAGACCTCCTTTTGCCCTCCCACTTACATGAGATCGCACAGCCAAGCTTTCCACTTTTGTAAATTTGTCTAAAAATACAGGTAGTGTCGGGCTATATTCGAGCCAAGTTTCTTGTAGACATATTAGGTCAAAATTAGACAGAAAATAACACTGATCTCCGCTCAGATTAGCCAAAGTTTTAAACCCAGACATATTCCAACTGACAATGTTCAATAAGTGACCACTTACTTTGGCGCCCCTATTTACGAAAAAAACTGCCGCTGTTGCAAGCTCGCGGGAGATTGTCCAGGTCTAGTTTTCTTCCCTGCTAGTTGTTTCGGGCTGGGTCCTGCCTCATCTCTGGTCTTCTTTCGAGATGATGGAGTCTGGAGTACGGGATGAAAATCCGCCGTTGGGACTGCCTCCTTAGATCCTTCCTCTTTTCCACTCCCCGAGTAACGTAGTTCGTTGAGTGACCATGTGTTTCCGTTCACGATAAGTTTATCATGCCGAATATATGCCGACATGCCATCCTTTTTTGCTGCAATCCTGTAGTCAATCAACTCCTTCTGAATCTCTCGAATCTGTTTGGGCAGATCCTCCCTCAATGATATTTTAGTGCCTGCCAGCCTTGAAGCCGCCCGAAAGCATTCGGTCCTGCATACGGGACTGGAAAATGTCACCATCACGGGATTAACGCCTACTACTACGCAAAGTCAAATGGGTGAAATTTTGGCATTTTTGTTGTCAAATGTCATTTTCCAGTTTTGATCAAAAGTGATAAGTCGGATTTCCTCGAACTCGGTGGAGTCGATGTCAGTCCATGTCGGTCAGTGTTTTTGATGCCATTCCAAAAAGCACAAACTTTTTTTTTTGTTCACTTAAACTTTTCCTTGAAATAGTTGAGTCAATTTCATGCACCAATACAGGTTACTCGAATCAAATTTCATAAATTTGTGCCCGAAACATGATAAAAGATGGACGTGCTAAATTTTGGTTATACGATAAAGCGCAATCACATTAAATGTGAATCACATGAATTTTATGTACGTCGCAGAGGTGCCACTCTCAATTGAAATTGTCCACATTATAATAATTAATCAGTATTTTGTTAAAACCACTATAATTCGTTCGGTGGCAGGCATTTCAGTGTACTTACCGTGGGATTGGGTTTAATAAATGAGACATCACAGATTTATGCCAAACTATAATTTTTTATTATGGTCTGAACGTTGATGATTTATCCTGAGTAATCAAAATTAATTAGAACCTAACAGCAATCATTAACGGAGCAGATGAAACTATAATCAGTCTGTTGACAGCAGTGAACTGTAGAAATTTGCATAACTCGGAACAATTTAGTTATCCACTCGCGACAACAATTTAGTATTAGCCAACTGGTTTACTTAAATCTATGAAGGAATACCTAACAAAATGATATTTGACACATCACGGCAAATAAATCAAAATGAGGTAAGTACAATAACAAAGGTGCTTTGATATAATGCATCTCTACGCCCTAATAACAAGAATTTCATATGAATTTTCCTTACAGTCAACAGTTTTACAGTCAAGTAGTTTTGATGTATTTTTCAGTGCACAACAGAATAGTACATGTTGACAGAACAGCTTCTACGATCGGCCTAACGGTATCAGTCTATTATTTGAAAGCGTATTTCGTTATGAATTAGATTTATTACAGATTTATACCCGAACGAACCAAGGCACGTTGATTTGTAGAAGAAAAAAAGAAAAGAAAAACTATTTTCTGGTAGGTACCTTCCTACTGTGTCGAAAACGTTTCTTGTAACAATTTTTATTGTCGACCGTAGAAGCTCACCTGTCAACAATATCCGGTAAATCAGTCTGAACTATCAATTTATTGCCCGAAGAACAAACATCAGTAAATGAGAGATTATTCAATACAAATATGGTTTTGTTTCCCAGGCTTGATAGTTTCAGCAAGACCCACAGCGTGTTCAACTATTATGTTAAAATGTGTCGTATCCATTTTACGGAAATTCAATTATGACATTGAATGGCTTTTGGAATTTCAATATGTGGATCGTGGTGTAATTACCAAGCCGGTTTACATCGATTCTGCAATACAAACAAAGCGGACGAGGGAAGTCGTTGGATGATCGCAGAAAACAGCGCAGATTGAGGGGATTTTTTTCGTAACCAAATCGTTGGCCAGGGTGAATGGTGGGTTGGTATTTGAGGTAGAGATTATTGTGATAATTTACAAATAAGATTTCATAAAGCCGAAAATCAGAAGTCGTTAAATGTAAAAAAAAGAATAATAAAAGTGTACAATGGCAACGAAACGTCTAATTTTGATGCGAAATGAAAGTAAACTAGAAATCAAAATAAATAATACGTTTCATACCCTTGGTTTTCTCGATTTAGGATTTGGAAGTTTTGGATGTTGGAAAAAGTTTTTGAGGGGCCGTCAAATTTTGAATTCCATTGTACTCACCAAGTCGGGGTTGGCGAAAGTTTTAGCAATATAAATTTGGAATCTTCCGGAAGATGGAAATAACACAAGTTTGGATGAACCCGATGGAAAATATGGGAGTCAGATGAGAAGACCAAGAGTATTAATCAAGTCCACGCCCTTCCTCTTTAATATCCCCAACCAGCGTGATGTCTATTGAAATTCCTGCCAAACCTTCAGGGGCCTCTACGGGTTTTGATGAGGAAGTTTTCCTGCGGCCGAGGTGGGGACGACCCTGGAAAACGAGGTGAAGCGCCCTAGAAGACGAAGGGAGGCCGGGAATGAAGATGAAAATTGAGAGTTTCCGAGCCATTGAGTCTTTCGAGGCAACGAGAAAGGCGATCACATAGCAAAGGCGAAGAGGATGGCCTACCTACCCCTGCGTTACCACTCCCTCTCAATGGATCCACCGTAACCTGCATAGTTTACCTCCCCATCAACCCTTCGAATGTCGACACCATCTAAAAGTGAAGTAGTTGGAAATCACCTATTAAAAGTTGAGCTCCTCCCGATCATTTGTCCCTTTTAATGCCTTCATTTAACGGGTCATCCTTGAGCGCTTTAAGGTCGGGCGATTTAGCAGACCATTTTCCGTGTGATGTGAAACCTTGTGAAGGATTCCTCCGAACTAATTAAAATATCTTCGAGTCTCGATTAGATGCGGTCCATAAGATTCAAACAACCAATTTTAACTTGGGAAATCTCAATTTAGAAGGAACATGATGATTCCGGAAACCTTAAAAAAGTAATTTGCCTCAATCTAACTGTCACAAATGTAGGAATTGGATTAATTTTCGGTGTAAACCTTCTTTTCGAAAACTGTTTTTGGAAGTTGGCCTGATACAGATTTGCTAACGACGAATATTAGGTATGTTTCTTGGACAGATATTGATCGGATAGGCATTTGAGTAAATGAGCAAATTTCCTTAATTTGTTTTGTGTGAAACTGCAATTTTGTTGGATGATGAACGCGAGTAACAGTATTTTTCCAATGTTGTCACAATTTCGATAATTTTCTGGTAAAATTGAATAGACAAATTACATACGACTAATCATATTTATGGCAACTAGAACGAGCCAATTTTTTAATTGGAAATATTCAAAACGGAATTTAAAATCGAATTTCTCTGTTAGGCAATATTACCGAAAATGAAGTCGTAGAACGGGTGCCAAGACCGAGACGGCACAAAATATTTTTTTGAGTGAAGATAATCGCATTTAGGCCAGAATTTTCCATATTTTTGAACCTTGACGTTTTTTCTATAATTGTACTGCGTGGATTTAGATCTCTGTGGACAGCGGAATCAATTTATAATCGTAATTATTGAATAAGAGATGACTTTTGTCTTCTTATGGAAATTTTCAATTTTGACCGGGTTTGTTTCAATAAAATTCTGTTCGTTCTCCGTTTGGTAAGAATCCCAATTTTGAAGAGCAAAAGCAGCTTTTGGGAGAGATAAGATTATTTTGAGCCTATTGCCTGACAATTTATATTTTTGAGGATATTACCCTTTCAGAGAGAGTTTAAAATTTTCACAGAATTGCGAGAGGCCAAAGGAAACTCGTTTACGAGCCGGAAAAAGAGGAGTCGTCTATTTCAAAAGTCGAAAATGCTGCGGGGAAATTTTAAATTGTAGTACTATATTTTTGGCCGTTATAATTTGAATTCTATCTTATCACGCTGATTTCATATCATGTCCTTGGAAGTGGTTTTATGGAGGGTGGGAATTTTGGATGGATGATGTTCAAAACGGAGAATAGATGTGCTCGCGGAGGCGTTAAAAGGGAAACCCGAAGATGAACATAATGATCAAAGAAGGAAGCGTGATGCGTGTTTTTGCGTCAACACCCTGTGAGAAGGCGAATGCTCGCTCAAGGAGAAAAGGCTGCCAAGGATACGGAACGGGGGAGGAAAAACGGAGTATGGCATTTAAGACGGGTGGGGGTTGATTTTGAACCTACTTTGATATCCACGCTTCAAAGACAACTTTTTTGAGGAGAATTCCAGAAGAAATTTGTTGATACATATTGGTACATTGTTTTGAAGGGTTACGGTTTTTTCTGTGGCCAGAGTAGTTTCAAAATGGAATTTCTTGTCAATATTAAGGGCTCTTTGATAATTTATAAACGTGATATTTCTTCCCACCAATATAAATAAATACCAGTTTACTTTCTAAAATAAGGGACATTAAGCTGTTGTGTTGATTGTGTCTTGTTCGATATGGCCGGAACATTATCAATTTAGAACATTCTCCTTTGAAACCCGAGTTTATCATTATTTTAAATGTGATCAGATGGGACTGAGGCCGAATAATTGCTGATTGAGAAACATTTTTGGCTCCATTTTCATGCATGGGGCGGTCCGAGGCAGTTAAAGTTTATTTTGGATTAAGATTTTTGAAGCTGTGGAGACAGATCGACACATCGGCAAAATGAGTGGCAATGAACATAGGAAGAATAGAAAAAATACACATTTTGATCGAGTTCAATGTCCTCATTGGCTGCATGAGCTGAATTGCACCCAATGTTGATGAATTATATGATGCGATTTGTAGAATCGTCACTTTTGGCTATAGACTTATCGTGGATTTATTTTATTTTTACCTGCGACTGTGCAATCTGGTAGTGCTACGAATGGCATCGGAACCACAATTTAGAATCCGGGGAAGATAATTTAATTGAACGGTTTGAATGATGTTGGAGTCTGAATTTGCAGGATAACTGTCTAATGCGTGGGATGAATCAAGTGATCTTTCGAATGTGGCTTTGAGGGGCTCACAATTTGTTTAGACTTTGAATTAATATCAAGAATAACGTACCCAAATGTTCTCCAATTGGTTAACTAATAATCATCGAAATATATGACAAATAGAACAACAAAGATCGTATAAATTTTTGTTCAACTTTCACACTTGAGTTTTCTAAAGGGATAATTTTTGTTCTTTCCTTTGAGATCAAATTTTGTCAGAAGAAGTTTCTAATTGGCTGGAGTAATATCTTCAGATGACAGCAGCGGAATTTTAATAAAATTTGAACATTTTTGAATTTGAGTGTTTGTTTTATGTGAAACAATTTCATTGATACCTACCACTTGTTAACGAGGGTTAAATTTAGAATTCTGCTCCAAGGCCCAATATGCACCACTTTCTAGAAGAGTTAAATGGAAAACTCAACCAAAGAGGGCACTTGGCTGGGAGTCTTTTGGCGGAAGAATTTAATCTACAAACACTGCAGACGTCCGTTGAAATAGAATATGCAATTTCAAATCAATTTGGCTTGGCTGAGAGAAACAATTTTTGGAGGGGCTCCTATATTTTTGTGGCCATAAGCGGTAGGTACCGTAAAGTGAATGTCTTCCTTCATGATTTGCAATGTTCATGGTTTTCGTGAGTAGCTGAGTAAAATAAGAGTAATTACCAAGTAACGATATAATGATCAACCTATTATTGTTTGTTCTCGATTAGATTTGGCTGAACAGTATTTGGCGGATGATACATTTGAATATGAAATTCATTATTTTTGAATACCAGCGTGTTTTGGGGGCATAATATTGTTTGGGCAGGTACCTATTAATTTATAATAGTACGACTGAATGGTGATAATTTTGGATTATTTACTATATTTGATTCGTTAAATGCAGCTGAAATCGAATCATCAGCAAATATGTGAGCCAAAGATACAGTGAGGTATTGAATTTAGTTGCCAATTCTTGGCGGATGATAATATGGTTCTTTTGTTCTTTTTGGAAGATAGATACTAAGTTTAGATGGCGTAAAATTTTCCTGGTCTAATTTCTCCGTCAACAGAACAGTGAGAGAGTGAAGATAATAATTCTATTAAGTAGGCCGAGAGGATTAAACTTCTTCATTGCACAGTATTTAGGATCAAGAGAGAGCTAATGGGCGTAATTTTTTACCTCCCCTGTGGCAAAGTGTGGATACAAAGGTGAAAAAGAGAGGGTGGACTCTTCCTAATTCCATTAATCCGGTATAACGCCCCCATCCGTTGTTTTGCCATGTCAAGAGTTTCAGGGAACACGATCTCGCCCCTCTCTTCCCTCAAAGTGAAAAATTCAACAGGTTTCAGGGAGTTTATAAAACAAGTCCCCTTTTTCAGTGGGGAAAAAGAGGTGTCCAGTGGCAAAATAAAAGAGGAAACGGAGAAGCCGTTTTTCAAAGCGGTGGGTGGAAAAACGTTCGGCAACCTGTTGTTGTTTTCAAAATGCGACCTTCCCCATGTCAGCTCTGGAGACGCAGGAGGGAGGCCGTGCTGCTAATGAGTCAATCAGAGGCAAAGTTAACCCTCTACAGGGGATTCAAAAGCCCGTGCGGTTCCGAGGGAGACAGTTTTAATCTTTGGACGTCCTTTTGTCTCCACCTCATTCTAATTTAACGGAAGATCGAGAGCGTGTGAGAGAGAGCAAGAGAGTATGAGGGAGAGAGTCCATAGGGAAAGGAGTCCCTTTAATTAAAAAGTCGCCTCGAATCCATCCTCTTTTTGCCACCGGCCATTTCACTGATTAGGCTCCAAGTCCCCTCTCTAAAGAAATTTATCGTTTTTTGTAGTCTTGAATGAGCTAATTTTGGTCAATTTAGGCTTGAATGACTTCAGTGTCATATTTAACTCAAACAACTTCATACTGAGTACGTGAATATTTACCGCGCTAATGGAAGACACGATTGCTAAGAAATGAGAGGATTTCGATGTTTCGAAGTCAGAACTGAAAAATACGCTAAAAAATCGATTCAGTGAGGTTTCAGTGAACATTTTAAATATTTCTGGTTCGGTAAGGATGACATAATTTCTTATGAATGCGTTTTGGATTACTCAGTATCGAATGACGTTACTAACAATGGTTTTGGATGAGCAATATTGGTAGAATTTATGTTTAAGCACGGTTGTGGGGCGACTTTTGGGGAGCGATTGGAGCGTTATTTTGATCAAGAAGTACCTATTAACGATAAAATTAAGAACACGACTCTATTTCACTATGAGGTTTTGTAGAAGATCAGTAGCGAAGCATAATTTTGACGAAAAAATCAGTGATATAAATGGAATTTACTCATGGCCAAAAGACAATCGTTACTTCAAAAACCTTTTTTTTTTTTTTTTTTTTTTTTTTTTTGATTTTTGGGATTTTTGAGCTAGAAAGCGGAAACAATTTTTCCCTACATTTTGAAATTGTATGCAAAATATTGAAGCATACCACTTTTGTTTTTGATGTTTTTTCGAGTTGAAGAAGGTGGAAACTAGGTGACATTGATTTTGGAAGAGCTTGTCTGAAGTTGAGCGGAATCTTGAAACAAGAGTTTGTACGCGATGCAAATCAATAACAACAAACACGATTTGTGATTTTGGTTTGTCTCCATTTTAGACGGAATTTCGGTGGCTTTATGTTGAAGCAATTTTTAAAAACTGCGCATGAGAAAGTCGTCGATTCTATTTTAAATTGTAATTTTAGTGAACTTTGCCAGAAGGTTGAATACTTTCGTCCTTTTTGATGGGCCGTTACGAATATTCAATCGCTTTATTGTAAGACTACTAAAAATTCAGTTGTACACAAATTTGGAACTATAATTTTTGCCAGTCGAAAAGTCAAATGGGGAGTTGTTTCGAAATGGCGATTTGAATGATTAGAGGTCTCAAAAATTAATATAGAAAATCTGAAAAATAAAAAAGATATGATATAACCTGGTCGGAAAAGTTTTTTAAACGGAATCACTGGCGAAATGTTTACTTTTCTTAACTTTTGGTGAATTAGGGAGTGGAGCTGATCGAGGGAAGAGATGTGGAAGTTTGTTTTGGGAATTTTAAATGTTATCCCCGCCCACAGCGAGGGATCTTATTGTTTGTTATAGTCGCTTCGAATCCCTTTCCCCCTGTTTTCGTGCGCTTTGCCATGTATTTCCCACCCCTCCCCTAATTTCCTCGCCACCGGAAAGATGTTTGCTCAGAGAAAATCAACGCTTTCCCCGGGATTGGAAAAGGGTGGGAGGGTGCGTTATATTACTAACCCTTTCGTTTGTCGTGTGTTTGGCTTACGAAATATCTCCCAGTTTTCGCCCTCCGAGAAAATAACAGCGTCTTGGAATGTTCTAGATGTGTTTGGTCTAAGGAGAAATGGAAGGGGAATCACGTCGTTGGAAGCACCCTCAGTAAACTAAATTTGTGATTGCATATTCTCTTGAGCGCATTTAATTTCCTGCAAATGACGACTGAATGTCAATGTACCGGGTTTGCATTTAAGAATAGAACTACCTAGCCTGAGCTCTGAACAATGTTTTTAACTTTTGGTAATTTTTGTTTGAGAATAATACATTTATACCTGAATACGCGGAGCTGTGGCGCTGCAAAAACATAATTTTTTTAAAGTTTCTGAACAAAGATTTTTAGCAGAATTTTTGACATAAGTACCTTTTTATAATGTTCCAGCTTCTTACGGTACCCACCTTAATCGAATGAACCGGCACGATCGGTACCTTCATGTATTTCGAAAGAATTATTTTAGCCTTCGCATAACGCCACCCTAATCCTGCCCCTTCGGAATTTGATTATACAATTTAGAAAAGAATCCTATATCAAAGATTGAATCCAGATTTGTAAAGCTGACATTATCGCTGTACTGAAAGCTTTTCGAAGTCACTGACTAAACATTTCCGCCATTTCAATTCAGATGAACTATTTTTGAGAAAGTCGAGATATGGATGGTTTTGCGTTTTTGTTTTCTTGATATAATCAACTGACTTATTTGACTGAATTATGATTATAAATTTATGGTAGCAGGTGGGTAACCATAATCATTTTTGTATCTTTCGGATTCTGTTTAAAAAAATCAATGTTATCAGTTTGCATTGGAATATCAAATTCAAATTCGAATAAGGGGTGATTCCATGAATATTCCTCCTATTATTTTGTGTGAAAACCTACGAGTATTTTCCATAGAAATACGGAGCAAGTGTCGACAATTGGCTGATGAAGTTTGTATTTGTTCAGCTGTAAATGCACAATTTTGAAGTTCTTGTGAAGTCAGGCCTTCATTAGTGTTCAAAGAGAAACGTGGGAAAATGTAATTTACCTCTGGGTCGAATGAATAAACTCGGCTCGACGGAGGGAAAACGGGGAAAAGTGATGGTGGAAATTCGGAACTAACATTACAGTTTCCAAAGTCGGCTCGAGAAAGGGCGGAGAGTGAGCTAATGTGCTGGAAAGCTTTTAGATGTTGGTTTTAAAGGGGGCTCGGAGTGCGAATTTGATATCTCCAAGGGGGTTTTCGGGCTGAGAGAAGTCATTTGTGTCAGTCAAAAGGAAGATGCCGTCTTCGCTATTAGCTCTCCTTTGTCATATCCGAGGCAGCGTCGTTTAAATACACTTCTGACGTCATTAAAGAACTTGGAAGCTCCGATAATTATTTCTGACGGGAAAGCACGATCCGCTCCTCGAATACCCTTCGAGCTTCGGTGGAAATTATTTCTGCCATAAACTACGTGCTCGGGAGTTTCTCAGCGAGAGGCGGCAGAAACTCTGGAAACGAAGGACTTGTGGAGAAGGAGGGCACCGCCTTTGCCGCCATTAGTCAAAAGATTGAGGATTGCGAGTGAAAGGAAAGCGCCTCGTTTCTGCTGGAGTGAAGAGGTAAGTGGTGAGTAGAGGGGTGAAGGGGGTGCAGAATAGGCGAAAACGACGGAACGAACCCGAGGGCGGGAGGGTTAAGGAAAATTACGCCTGCTGGCTTTTAATAAATGATGTCTGGGAGGTAATTTCTTGCCTACTGCTTCCCCTGCAGGTTCCTTAGAGGCACAAACGCCTTATCATTTCTCTTCATGGGGTTACGAAGGGCTGGGGCAACCGAAGTGGCAAAAACCTCTACGTTTCCCGCCCTCCCTTCTTGGGCGCTGTTATTAATGGTGTTCATCTTTGCGAGGAAGGCTTCAGAAAGGAGGGGCCAAATCCTATAAATGGTTCCACTCCTTCATTCGTCTTCCCCACATTCGAACACCTCGGGAATTCACTCGGGAAAAATCACCCCTGAAGTTGGATCATCAGGTACGGTACCCAACAGACATCACACAATACCGACAACAGAAAAAAAAATCCTGTTTAGCGAATTCAATGGGAAGGTGTTTTTGGATTTTGTCGAATACCCGTCCTATAACAGTAGTTCCAAAAATATCCCTACACTGTTTTAGAGTAACATATAAATTTAACATTTCACAGCATTTTGAAAAGTAAAGTAAAGATTTTGGATCACGGTTAAAATATCTTAAATTTCGGTCTTAATATCAAGTATCACATGTTTTTACCCCGTTTGGATTCCCTCTTCACCAAATACGCCTCAAAGGCCGAAAAAAGTCTTAAATCTAGGTAAGTAATACGATTCTGAGAACGGTCTTGAGAGAGCTGTGTTTTGACGACTGAACGTGAAGACGGTATTGTGAGGACGATCGAGGAAGCAGCTTCTCAGCCGTGGAGAAAATTTTCTATTCGGCAGGGAGAAGTCGAATTTTTCAAGAACAAGTCATAATTCAGCGGGTGAGCTCCTCAACGTTTTTCGGAGAGCAGATCAAGACAATCAGTCAAATTTCGGAACGAAAGGCTGCCGTGCAGCTGCGGATAGCATCTTCTGAGCCAAGAGCATTATTTCAATTTTGTCGAAGTGAGAACGTGAAAGTTGAGGGCCCCCCTTTTTGGCGAGTCCAGGAACGGAAGGCGACCATGATTTTGTCTGTAGAAGAGGAGAAGTGGTTTAAAGAGTCTAAAGATCGATCGCCATCGTGGGTTTCGATAGCCGGTTCACATGAGTTTCAAGGAAGCCGATCCTCTGCTCATCCTAGGCTGGTGGAGGCTGAAACAGAGAGAATAACAAAACTGTTAAAGACTACTGGTGCTTGAGTAGTACGAGTATTTTACATAGTGTGCATACAACTCGTGAGCAGAAACTCAAAATATTCCTACTTTCTTTGAAGAACGCAAATAAAACGATTTGACCGAACCTGTCAACTTTATGCGCAAATCGGGTGTCGTAACAGTGACTCATTTAATCGACAAATCAGATTAGGTTTTCCGGTCTGCTGGTCCAATTTTCCATCAGAAACCAATCCGAATGAACAAGAGACCGTGGACTGAGGACGAGCGCAGAGTCGAATGATGGCAGAGGGCAGCCGGGGATTGTACGATTAGAAGAGGTAATAACATGCTTTGATAATCAAACCGTTCGGCATTACCTACTTGCCGGCCAGTGGATTTAAATCTTTACCGCCCCTCCACTGCGCCATAGTACGTTGATTGGAACGAGTGACAGTGATTGCGACTGGATTGTATCCTTTCCGAACCCGTGTGTGATCAACGCTGTCCCTAGCGATTAATTCGCGTTCAAAAAGTGAATGTTCAATCAGGGAGCCTGTCCCTTTTGTTAGGGGGGAATTGGCGAGCAACATTTTCACACTATCTGAATGCGACTTCTCTTTCCAACACCCATGCACAGCGTCCTTTAATGTAGTAATTGGCACCTATGATACAGTCGGTCAATCAAAAATAGGCCGTCCTGGGCTATCAGATTACTGAGAAATTGTTTCCAAAAATATTAGTCAATGGATTAGTCATTAAAATGGCGACGGAGTTTTTTGAATCTTCACTTGGACTCGTTGGCCCTCAGGGAGGTGGTAGTTGGTAGTGGTGGTCAAAATCGGAATACATGGATGATGGCCACGTTTGAGCCACCTGAACGTCGGAATAAACTATCTTGAAAAGCTGAGACCTCTTTTAAAAAAATCCTATACCATCTTATGATTCAAAATGGAAGGTAAGCTTCGAAATGATGATTATGAAACGGAACATGAGCCTAGAAACATACCGTTCGGAAGTAGCAGACGAGGCACATTTCTCTAATCAGTATACTCACTCAAATCAACGCCTCAAAAGGCTAAATGATCTGGATTCGTGTTTCACACACACCGAATATGACGAAACAAGTAGACAAGAAGGCTTCGTCCACAAGTCCCAGTATAAAGAAGATTGGCGACATGGGTACGTAAATCATGAGGGTTCATGGGGTGCACGGAATTGAGGGGATTCTTATTAGATTTCCCGCGGAAAAGCCGTGGAAGGGGGTCAGCTCAGGAGCGAGGGTGGATGTATCAAATAGAGCAGAAATATTCGCGGTGAGTCGGGTGAGGGCGTAGACACGGCGTTAATAACTATATACCAAAGGTGGTGGTGCTGAGGGTAGACTGGGACAAGCTGGAAGGGGGTGGAGGTCCTTATTAAATCCTGAGAATCCTGGCTGACTGGGAAGGGGGGAGGTGAGGATAGGAAGAGTGAGTCTACCCTGACTTTAATTTAATGTATAAAATATGCCCTTCGCTAGAAAGTTCCCGAACCCTTGAAAGCCTAACTCGGTTTCCTCCCAAGGAGGGGCGGGAAGGCAAGGTAATGTTAATTAATTTTAAACTTTCCTTCATCTTGAAATTAACGAAAAGTAGGGAGGATGGCTAGGGGTTGCTTCGTACTTTATGGTTGCCACCGAGCTCTCAACTTCATCGAAATTTGAATAATTTCCACTTCCTTAGCGTCAAGCTATGTTACAGCTTCACTTTACGATTCATTAAACCCCATAAATTCTTGTTGGTCATTGAAACGTAATAATGGGACTATGACGAGGCGTTGGAGCATATTGATTTCGTCAACCACATACCCGGCGTCAGGGTGAGTTGGACGCGTGGATGTATGACTCCATTCGAATTCAATTTGAGTTTCGTTCGATGCGATTCGTTTAAATTACCATGACTGTTTGTGAACTTGGAACTTAACTAGAACGTGGAGTCTTTACTGACGCCGCCGAATGGTAAAAGTGGTAAATCCTCACCGAAGTAGAGCCGCTTATGATTCAACCCATTTTTATTGGTGATAACTCGAGTTCTACATACCATCAACAAGCTTGAAACTAAAAATATCCTTTGTTCACCGTTCTTCATGGTAAAGATCTAATTCCTGACTCGAGTTAGAAAGGTTTTTTGCATCAAATAGTACTCGTTGTGGGGGAGACCCAAGCCAATAGACAATTGATGCACATCAGGCCACTTCTTAGTTTACTCATCGTACCTCAGTACCACCTTTTCGACCTACCTGAAGACCGAAGAAGAGATGATCAACAATCGGCTAGGTCACCAGAATAGACTTAGTAACTCTCACTTGATCCTTAACACTACAGTCGAAGAGGACCTCAGTAGAACAATTGTCAGAGCAACACTCTTGAGTTATGGCATTTGAGCGTGATTGAGCTAAATGGCATCTTCTGAATTTATCTAGATCATCGTACGTTTCCATGCTCGATTGAAATGATACAAGAATACAATGATGAATGCGGAGGATGGTTTAACGAAAAATAACGTCAGAACTTCCCGTCACAAATTTTGCGCGGGGATAATAATATGAGCACAATTGATTCCTTGACGAAGGAAGAGTTAGGTGACATAATTGAATTGCAATGGTCAGATCAGAACCAGGCATGCAAAATATACCGATGGATGTACAAAAATATATGAAACGGTGCAAAATGTTCAGATTGAAAACAAATGTTATTCAATTTCGCCCGCCCAATATTGCCTATTAAATGCATTGTACCCCATTCACCATAAACGTTTAATACGTCGAAGGAATGGCAGTTGTTGCAGGTTGAGGGGTAGCCCGAGAAAGGCGAAGGCGTTCGCGTTATGTTTTAATCACCCGATAGGCTTCAGTAGTTTAGGGCGGTAGAGTGTAAATCTGCTGGGTTAAAACCATGGTTGGCTTGGAAGGAGGAGGAGTGGGAACCGCAAGTAAACCGCTACACCCTTACCGCGACCCCCAGCCCCTTCTACCGCCTTCCGCCACTGAAATTAATAACCTAACTGCTTTTATTGGCCACTTCCGTCTCTAGAATCTCAATCTCACTTGGCTCCCTGCAATAATAGGGCAATAAAAAATAACAAAAAACGTGCGAGGGCTATTAAACGCCGCATTCTTCTTACTAACGCTATTTGGGACAAACAGTCGACTTTTAAATAATCTCAAGATAAATGTGTGTGTACTGGCTATTGTTTATTGTGCATTGATCTCGAGATTACTAATAACTACCGAGAGGAAATACAAAAATGTCCGTCGATTATCACCCACAGTACGAACGGTAACGTCAGCATCGCGTTTGATAAATTTTGATACATTTAATTACGTTGATTGTACGATTGCTGGGAATAGAGAGAACCGTTAAGAGAGAACTTGAAGGTTACACCACACACGCTGGAACTCGCTGATCATTTTACTGCCACTCCTGATAGAATCCGTGAATGTGAATTTTAATATCCTTAACATTTTAACTTAGCTGGGTATGTTAATTAATTAATTAATCTCTGCTTTAGACCCTATTTTGTTCAATTCGTAGTAAAATTGAAAATTCACAAAACTCACGGCCACTTCGTACACCAATTTTTACATCAAAGTTTGTTACGTCTCAACCAAATGTTCTAAAATATGTAGATCAACACACTGTTTTAGTTTGATCCTATTTTTAAATAAAAAAATCGCTCAAACAAATAATTTTCATTTTGATTAGAACAAAACGGATGGTCCAAACGACCATTTTGCTTTTCAAGAATTTAGAACTTTTGAAATTGTTTTTTGGATTTCACTACCTCTGAAACTTTGTACAAGGCTCAATATGGCACGAATCCCCAGAATTTTTGATTAATTTGCTCGTTTGCCACAGTATTGGTGAATCTTGTTGCCACGACAGCACCGGAAGAAGTTATGAAAAGTCTTCTTTTAGTGTTCAATTTTTTATATCATAGTATTTTAAAATTAATGGGTCTCTTGATTTTATTTTCAACTTTTTTTTGTGTATAGCGTTGTAGAGTTTTTATGGAAATAGAGTTTGGTTTCGTGAGATGAAATGTTAAAATCTTTGGACGATAACCTAATAGAAACATGAAACACAACAACATGATTTGTGTTGAGGAAATTTGCAGCGTTAGTTATTTCTCATTCATATTGCACGTGATGGATTCTTAGCTCAGGGTATGATTCAGTAGAGCCCCACCGTGATGCCGCTCAAGTTACTGGGAAGGAATAGAGGTACACTAGCGAGTCAGATTTGCGTGAGAAAGGTATGTTAGCGAGCACTGTGGCCATTAGGGAGTAAAGCTTCCTTGGCACCATCCGGAAGATATAAGAATGAAATGGCAACTACATCGGCAGATCTCAGAGTCTTCACTGTTTAGAACTGCTATAACAAGAGGGGCAGTTCTAGGCTCCGCCTTCTGTAGTAAGAGAAAATCGGATGAGGAGACTTCCGGCACCAGGAAAGTCTTCAGAGACCGGACCGGGAAGAAACGGAACGGCACTCACGAGGGGGTGGAAGTCTAGGAGACCGTTTTCTTGGTTCCGCCGCCATTGTCAGAAACATTTGGTCTCTGGAGATAATATACATAATTTATTTGGCCTTTCTCTTGACTAGAACATGCAGCCCTCTATCTCTTTCACATGCTAAGCACTTGTCACTTTCTCAACCCTCCGTTCCGGCCTTTGTTTCAAACCCCTCCTTCAGCCCGGGGCCTCGACTCCATTTGCATAGCCATCAAGATAAATCAGAACTAGTCTTCATAACTGATGCTGCCGACGGGTAAAACAATGAAAATAGTGGCCAACCTCTTGCTATCCTTTTCATTCTGGGACAGCCTTTCTTACTCGAGTGTTAGGTGTCATCGAGTGTAATGCTGAATTGATTCAATCCGCAATTACCATCCGAGCCAAACGAGACGACAGTTCTTCAGAAACTAACCCCTGAACTTTTTACGTATCGATAAGAGCGATGGTAAAATGATCAGCAAGTTCCGCGCCATTCCTGATTACTGTGATATCCATTCAATTGAAAATACACTTTCATTCCTTCATAGGTCACCAGCGCTCATTCCTTCTGTATGCGATTTCACTTGTATTCTTTCTCGCTGTCCATTGTAGCCATCGACAGGCAATTCTTCCATTCCTTCGTCCCCCCACCCTTCCCCGTTTCAATAACCTATTTTTACCTTAAATATGAATGACAGCTGCAATTCAAGTTGTATGCGCATGCTATGATGTAAAGAGAAGTACGTGATCGTTTCGTTTGATTGCTAGTGGAACATATATTCTTTTGGAATGTTGTCAAAAGGGATGAGCTCAAATCGGTAATCTGCAAGCTCGTTGAGACGTTCCAAGACGTTCGTTGTGGTTTTCAATCTGAGTTCTGCGCTTGAAGTTATATTTACATTTAATTTCTATTGAACCTTTCGGATATGCTTGAGAAACTCGGCAAAGAACTTTCCTCTGAAATCACAGAAACGTTTCTACAAGCAGTTTAACTCCGAAGCCAAACCAGACAGAACGAGAAGGGTCGATAGCGTAGCTCATTAATGTTTTTGTTGAGCAAACGAAGAGTTAGAGGCGTTGTAAGTACATCTCTGGTAATCCTCAGTGTTGGAGTGTTTGAGTTGGCCTTCATTTTGAAGGTTGGCAGAGTAGGTTCAGCCTAAGGATAATCTGGTGGGAGATTTTGAAGGAGGGTGAAGCTTTCGCTCTGACATAGGATCTGAACAGAAACTGCAAACACCGGCAGGGCACAACAACCCACCACCCAGTCTAGTTCTTTGCAGTGCTTCACTAACTCGAGGAAAAGCTCACTTCAGCTCGTTCCCTCAGTTTTCTTCCCGTCGAACGTTTCCATTTAAAGTTACTGTTGTTCTTAGAATTTCGCCAACTTGAAAGAGCTTTCCCCTACATCAGAGCTTGACTGTTTCTCCATCATTCTGGTCTTGGTAAACTTGAAGTTTCCCGAACGAGCTTTCGTCAGTGAAGCTGAAACTTTTGAATTTCAAAGACAAGTCATCCCTTTCGTCAGACCGTTATTTTGTTAAGTTCAACATTAAATTTACCGTAATACGAGCTAGAACAACAATTTCAAAGGGAATCCTCAGGAACATTTTGGTATAAAGGATCACCCCTGACGCAAAGAACCAGTTATCGGCGCAGAATTTCCCAACTTTGGTAATAGGCCATGCCCGGGAGATGAATAACTTTCAATGACCGAATCCACAATGTGGCGAATTACTGGTATAAGGTAATGTGCCTATTGATTAGTAGGTAGGCTGGCTGAAGAACAGATGCGTCCCACCAAAGTTCAGAAGGAAAGTTTAGATACCTATAATAATAATTTCAATTCCACAAAAATTTGCGTTGAATGCACCCACAGGTAAGACAAGACCGTCAGAGGCTGATGATTGGCGGCGGGAGTTTAACTTACCGCTGGTGACATTAAAAGAGAAAATAAAACTCAACCTGGAATGTCGCCATCCTGAATAACTGACTAAAATCCAGTTTCTCATTCCAGCAGGGACCGCGGAAGCTTCAGCTAAATACTTCATGGTTTAAAGTTACAAAATTTTCCAACAAGAACTATTTAGAGGGCACATTTTCCCAATTTGCCTAAAAATTGTCAACGAGAACACAGCAAAGTGAAAATAATACATTCGGAGAATGTTTCACAGCAGCTAAAGAGGGCATTTTTCGAACTAACATAACAATACGTTGAGCGTATTGAGACCTCATCGTGAAGCATCCTTGCAATCGAAAATCCTCAAATTTGATTGAAAAAATTTCAAATTGGGAGTCGGAATACTCTGTTCGACAGAAACAAGCTTCACTTAGTAACTTTCTGAATGAAACCCGTCAAATGTTCTCAAGTCTACCGGTGCAGGATGAAAGAATAATTATCTTTCTACCGTTTACTTATATTGTTGGTATCTGTAACTTTACTGTAGCTGGGAATGCAAAATTGGAACCTATTTACCCACGCTTCACCCAATATTCGCACTTTCGTGGAGTTTCTAACCTGTTTTCGGTTGTTTAGCGTGGAAGTTGTGTTTCAATTCAGAAAGTTAGAAGCCTGGAGGTGGCAACCGGCGCACGAGTATATTTCCAGGCAGGTTACTCTTCTAGTCCTTCGCGTCTTATTCCCAACAGGAAAGACGAGGGTTCTATAGCGAACGGAGCTTTGCATACATTTAAAACGCCCTTTGAATAACTTTGCGAGATTAAACAGGAAGGAGTTGTCCCTCCACGCCACCCCTTGTCCTCGAAGGAGGCAGTAGAAGGAGAGGAGTATGAAATAACGAAGTAAAGGAGCTCCTCCACCACCCCATCTCTTCGTAGGCACCTTCCCTGCCCCCGGGGGCAAGAAATTTACCTGCATTTTGATTAGATGCTAAGAAACCCCACACCCCTCCTCCTCCGCGCCTCGACCCGCTCGCCCGTCTCCTCCTTCCGACTCTGAATGTATAATGAACTCGGAGAGCTAAATTACCGGTCCTTTGTGCTCTAAGTATTCCTTACCCGAGCACAACTTAGGAATATATCTACCTCAGCACCGAGGCGCCCTCCCTCGGGCCATTCGGGCCTTCTCTTCACGGGACCCACCTCCTCTCCCGACCAACGATTTCCCTCATCATTTACATCCCTTCCAACCCGAGCTGCTGCGAGATCTCCAAAATAACCTTCAGTTCGATAAAAATACTTTTTTGCCACCCAGGAAAACGTCAACGGTATCGTTGAAATGCCTAATCATATTACAAAATCCGTATTTCTGCTAAGAGATCGACGCCTACGCAGACTTTGTATTTGATCTTCAGCAATTGTTAGTCGAATTCGGCTGCGAGTCAATGCACAGTCACCTCCAATTTCAACTTGCGTCCTATACAAGTTTAAAAAAAAAGCAGAAATTAATCAAAGCAGGAGGGGAGGGGGGGGGAGGTCGAGTAGGCACAGCGGTAAATCCTCTTCGTGGGATTACCCCAAATGGCGGTGAGAACACAACTGATTTTGACGTATCTACTTCAGAGCCGGAGTGGAGATTTCAAGAGGGGTTTTTTTTTGAAGGGGGTACGATTAATTCCGAGGCGTTTCATGAACCAGTCCTTTTCGAAAAGGGTCATTTGCATGACTCCCGGTTCTACAATGAGACGTTTCATCATCAGTCGAAAATTTGCATTTAGTAATGCCGAGGGCCTGTGACGCAACTTAGTCTTACAAAGAGATTCGACGCATTTCCTCGCCAGCATACCGTAACTATTGCCCTAAAATGGAATGGAGAGCCTCACTTTTAGTGATACCTTCTCAATATCAAGAACATCATCCCCTAATCACCGTCATACTGTGGCTTGTGTGAGCAAGGCGAATAAGGAATCATTATTATCAAGATTTTGATCTTGAGATACGTTGGTTCTTCTAAGTACCTCAATGGGAAAGAAGGCTTCCGAAAACGCACATGCAACGCATATGATTATTATTACCGCCGTAAAACCTGTTTTATTTGAAAATGTATTTGTTCATATTTCTGATTTCCCGCTTTCAGGGCAGTTTCACGGAAGCATTAAATGTTATCATTTATTAATTGTTGAAAAACAATCGATTCCTCGTGTTCATGGTATTCAAAATGCTCTCCTACAGACTGATGAAGCCATATTTCATTTGTTTATTTCAAATGCTAAATGCGGGAGAACATTCAAGATTAGTCTTGTTCACTTTAAATATAAATTTAAGATTGGAGTACGGCCTAATAGGGTCCCGAACCAGTTTCACTATGAGAACTTCTTCCATTTAAACAATTTGCACGATCAGAAAAAAGTGGCATCGAAAGTTTGTTCGAGCACGCTGAGAGTTGGACAAAGACAAAATTTTGCCGAATCCTGAGCTCAGTAAAATGGAGGTAGCCGTAAATTTTGAAACAGAATAAGTTCGGTTGACATTTTGTAATATAAATATACGGCTTTATGGATCATGATTCACTGAGAAAAAGAAATCAACTTTAACAAAATTCAAGATGCTCATTCCTCATGATTGGAAAAGGGTATTCTATGGTTATTGCCAAAAATGTGAAATTGAAGCTAACTCGTATGCAAGGGGATGATCGATCCAAAAATGGGAACGGGGTGGTTAGTGGGCAGGGATGGGAGGCAGCGCTCTGAGGACAGAAGGATCGATACAGCTCGCGGTTTATTTAATTCCGAAATTATATTGCGTTGGCACTGTTCAAAATAACCTAATTAATTAGGAATGTGAGCGAAGCAGATAAAAAGCGATTGTTTGTGGGGACTCGGGAAAAAGGTGAAAATGGGAGGAGCCTTTTTTCCGCAGGGAGTGTTTTCTGCGCCGGTGGGGGATTTTTTTCGCCGGGGGGTGGAGTAAATTTTACGGGTGGGCCGGGGAGAGACAGGGCGGGTTTATTTTTCCGTGTGCGATCCTTGTTTTGGGAGGAGAAAAGGGGTGAGGATGAAAGCGCATGCGCGGGATGGAAATTCGAGAAAAACTGGGG
Source organism: Cyrtorhinus lividipennis (assembly GCA_019603395.1). NCBI lineage: Eukaryota > Metazoa > Arthropoda > Insecta > Hemiptera > Miridae > Cyrtorhinus > Cyrtorhinus lividipennis. The sequence goes on along the minus strand of CM033998.1, from coordinate 38,547,076 downwards.
CGTGTTCCCGCAAAGAGGCGGGCAAAGAGGAAAGTCGAGAAAGAGGTAGGGGGTGGTAGGGGGATTTTCCCTGGGATTTCCCTTCCTCCCTCTCACGGAAGAGTGCGAGGACCGAAAACATTTTCAGAGCAACGACAGAGAGAGAAAAACTGGTCCAAATTCAGACCGTGATTTACCTTCGGGGCCTGCAGGTGGAGAAGGTCCGGTCGTTGAAGACCCAGAGAAACCTCGAGATGGTCTGGTTTAGCTGGGAAGGGACGCAAGCCAGGCGAGAGGAAGTGTAGGACTGATGCACCCTGAAGGGGGATCGATGTGCACGAGGCTTTCCCTACCTCTGCCCCCCTTGTTGCGAGTCGGTGCCTAGTTCTCGCGGAGAAGGGCTCGAGGGGCGGGGGAGTGGAGCGAGTTCGGCGTTGGCCCACCCTGACCGGGGGTGGTGGAGGGGGCGAGTGACCCTCTTGTTTCCACTAGGTAGTAGTCCCACTATCGCCACCCCCTTCCCTCGACGCCATCTGGACACTCGACGGCACCTTCCCCCCTCTCACTCCGCCGCACTACAACGTCATTGTGCCACTCGTGCCAATCTGATTCCCACTATTCCATATAATTCCCCAATTCACACAATTAAAAATATTTCGAATAAGTACCCATCCTGCCAAGTCATCGCATCACATCAAATCACAGCTAACTGAATCAATTTGAAAGCAGAATCGGTTTCCACAGTCATATTTAATCAAAATTCTCTTTAAAAAACGCTGCGAATTATTTCACAGGGGTTGGGTATTTTTCGGACCAGCGGGCATGGAACATTCCAATCGATTCAGCGTCTAAAAAATAGCGGAAAACGATACCCCACACGCCTTAATCGCCGAAAATATCGAACATGGGGAAAATGGGGAAAACAGTGAGTGTGGCGGGTACCACACCCATTCCTATTGAATCAGGGTACAAAATTTAGTAAAAAATGATACCCCACACACCAGAAATCTTGGAAACACACATTCAAAATGGGTAATAGATACCCATTTTGACCCATAACCTCTTCCGACCGGCGCCAATCGTGCCGGGACCCGTCTCATTGGATTCAGTATCAAAAAGATTTTAGTTTAGTCAAAAATAATACTCCTCTTTCCAAATCATGGATTGAATCAAGGAATAACCAACCAAAAGAAGAGGTGCTGAATTCGCCCGTTCCATTTCCAAAAAATGTCCCACGGTATTCGAATAAGGTGTCAGTTTTGAGCAAAACTTACTCGTCATTGAATTGGATTGCTTTGACGGGTTGTTGCACAACTCACCCTTTCCACGGGTCAGACGGTTTCAAAACTCGTTTGACCGGCTCGTTCCCATGACAACCCTATCGTTCTCGGCCCTCTGCTGGAAGCTCCACGTGCCCCAAAATATGTAGTGTTGGGCAGTGTTTGCTTCGTTCGTTATAAAAATGAAGTTATCATTTTCCCCATTTTGGGATGAGTGAGTACAACATTTCACCAGGAATAGCTGGAAAAACTGGGTGGGAAAACCTTCCTCTTACCCGCATAAAATCATTTCGTTACTTTTCCTTCACTTGTATTTACGTTTCCTATTATTTCTAATTTTTTTTCTAATTTCTGTTACGTTTTGTTCTAAGGAATGGCAATTCAGGATCCGCTACGTACTGCACCGTCCTGGGCATTTCGCACACTAGGATTGCTAGTTTGCACGCAGGTTCTATTTGACCCCTTGTTGGTCCACTGGTATACCTGGTCCTCAACGGACCAGAAGTATTTGTAAATAATGTTACCAAGAAATTATTGTTTCATGTTTTGGGTAATTAAAGTGTTATTCTCCACGAAATTCTTCGATATCTTGTTTCAGTTACAAGCTGGTAGTGCGTTACCTGTCAGTATCTTTTGTGATTCCCATCAATTGATCGGCCGATAATGACAGCTACACTATCATGACATAAACTAGTTGGTTTAAAACTCCCGTTCCTCCCCAGGTTGTCATACTATACTCAAATCTGATGATGTGACAAGGGTAAGAAATATTGTTTTGATTCCGTGTTATAAATCATAACTACGTTGATGGTGTTATCAGCGATTGCTACTAAGTTTGAATGCGCCAACCCTTCCTTCAACACTTGCCAGTCGTGAAGGCTTAGTATGACAAACTATCAAAAGTAGTAAATTATTAAACACTCTGTTGTAAAACATCTTCCGCTCTCTTGCATATCCTGGGTATTGGTGAACAGAGAATTTCAGGTTCAATTCAAAAGGTCAACTAAACACTTTTGAATGAAATTGGGATTGGTGAATAGTTCACAGATTTCATGTTATATTGTGTAAACGTCAATGTTCATTCGTTTTTATGGTACTGATGCTTATCTGAATGAAAATAATTTTGGTCATGGAGCATGTTCACGATGTAGATTATCAATGATTGATACGAGTTAATTTTGATTAATAAGGCTACCACGTCAAGGATTAAAATTCAGGCGATGTACGTTCCCTATTAACTCGAATAAATCGATAAATTGGCAATCGCCGCGACCAAATAGAGTTAACAGATACTTGAACAAGGTAGGATAGTGTTGTTACTCACATGGGTAAGAGGAAAGGCGTGGAGTCGATTGGAGATGCTCCTCAGCGTCCTCGCGTGTTGACTGGACACCAAGTGGCTCTTGGCGACCTCATCTCGCCCTCTTATGTACCCTCGGTCGGCTTTGCAAAAAAAGGAACCAACCCTTCACGAATCGGATCTTGGGAGAATAGCGAAAACTAGTTTAAAAAACGCCTACTAACCACCCCCTCCCTCAAGTGTTTTTTTCCCCAGGATAAGGGCTCGTTTCCTTCCGCACTTGCTCAACATCCACCGTGTGAACACGGGAGGAATCGCAGTGTCCGAAGGGTGCCACCCCTTATCTCATCATGGGAAAAACCGCTACTGCAAGAAAGAGGGTGGTCCACCTACAGATGTTTCAATTTACACGTCCCATTATTTTTGAAAAACTTTTCTCAGGTTGACAATCTCTTTCAAAGCAGAAAACTAGCCTTCTAAACCAGTTATGAAGATTTCTATCGCCCTCTTTATCCGTCCAACTACAATTTTTTTTCTCACGATTCATTAATATCAATAGATAGATAACAAGACTGGAAATATACGACGGCTGCGAAAAAACCCGCCCACAAAATATCAGTCAGTTTCATCTATTATTCGGAGAGCTGGTACTGGAGAACTGTAGTTCATCGTTCTTTCATTGTTGCTCGTCGTATTTTTTTCCGCTTCCAAATAGCTATTACGTTGTTGAACCACTTTTGTACGTTGCTGTCGCTCTAGTATTCAAACTAGGTGTCATAAAAGACTCGTTGGGCTAATATGAAAATCATAGACTCGACGTTTCCCTCCTACATCCTTTGCTTCTTAACCTGAAGGCAAAACATCATCGTTTTTAGCAACAGGCGATAACCTGACGGAAAGAAGAATGAGCAACTCTTAAACACAACACCATTTTTTTCTAATCTTTTCGTGAGATTGAGTCCTCGGAAATCTCATAATACACTACGAGAAGATTTTATAGTACGCTATTTGAGTCGAAGAATCGATAATATATTGACTTTGGCCCTCTCAAGGAAAATACAGAGCAAAGTTCGAATTCACCTCTCCTAGAAGATTTTCTAAAAGCTGTCATCGATCTATATTTGGTGGCTGTTTTATTATTATTATTTTTGACAATGGGTAGTTTTGGAAAAAACAATATTTTTGTTTTGTACACATATTTTGTTTGTCCCCGGTATTTGGGAACCAGCTCCGAGGACCTCAGAGATGAGCATCACAACTCAATTTAGGTGGCAGATGTTCTTTTATTTGCCATATTAATATTTTTATTATAAAAGCTGCCCATTAATTCTTGATTGAATGAGACTCATGGTAGTCCGGGTACTCAGATGTGGTAACCTACTCAATTTTCCTAAAAATGGTGCTTTCCCTCCACCTTTTGGCAGCAAAAAAAGTTAAGTTTCCACAGTCTCCAAAAGTACGTACATACGTGTTTGAAACAAATTAGACTGCAGTTTTGGTGAGAAAAAAAAACCACTCATTTTGCATCAGTGAGCGGTTCGGGATCTCTTTGAAACGATTGGCGTCCAAAATTTAGTGAAAATTAAACTCCACTCGACTTGGTCCCTAAAAGTCCCGAAAATCCGCGTTCGAAATAACTATACGTTTCCACTTATATCCTGACTCGGTTTAGGGCGATTGAGCTGAAACATTTAGAGCACTAAGCAGGGTCGGAATGAAATCACAGACCAACCTTTACGAATACCATATTTTCGTAAAAATGTGAAATAACTGCGGACGAACGCTTCATTTTAATTGAATCTAGGCCTTTAGCAGCACGAAATTTTACACATTTTTGGGAAAATTGGAGACGATCACATGTTGCTTTGACACCCTTGCTCATCGGCGGCGCAAGTTGTCCCACGGCATACACTGACTTCCCTCTCCATCTTTAAATTTATCCAAGTTTGCTGGGGAAGTGAAGATGAAGCTCGATGGAGCTCTGTTGTATCATTGGGAATCAAGTGTAGGGTCCTAGAGTCGATCTCATTACGCGAAATCACCCCGATCATGATTGTGCTGATGCAGGAACATATATTTTTTTAGGATAATACATTAATTTATTAAGGTCCAAGAGGCTGACCAATGCTACAACTTCATTTGTAACGATTAAATTTAGGAGATTATTGTACGAGAACATTCAAGATTAATGGCGTCCAGAGGGTGGTCTAGTCTTGGCCATGATCACGTAAGCCATCAGCCTCGGTGGATGAAACATTTTGTTCAGGAACGAAGAGTCGATTCGAGATGAGACAATTATGCGAGGGTTAAGTGGTCAGTTGACCGCTTATCTGTGGTCAACAAGGGAGAAGATGTGGGGGTGATCCCGAGCAAAAAAACATTCACACCCTTCAAAATGAAAACGGCCTTGTTCCGCTGGAGGTAAAAACATTCCGATTTCAACCCTCCGAAGGCTAACTCTTGTTTGCGGTTGTTAAAAAGCTACTTTCATCCCTCCAGAACGGAAAATTGCCCTGCTGGGAAAAACCGAGCGAGGAAGGGGGTGATAAAGAGCCAAGGGATGGGAAACGTTTAAGAACACCCACGAGTGGGAAACTGCTTTATTCACTTCCGTGATTGCGGGTTGTTTCCTCCTACCCCTTAATGCTCCCAACATTGGTGATTTTCCCCCTTCATATCTGAGATATCTACTGTTTCGCGGACTTTCCTGCAGGTGCAGTCTTTTTTAATATTACTATATTCCTTCGTCCCTCTTTGACAGCATTACAATATTATCAATTAACTAGCATATTCATCCGAATCCACTGAGCGAGACGCTACATTTTCGTCATTATTGTGACACTGTGGATTTATCAGCATAAGTTTTGATGTTCACGAATTTTCCTCAGATAACTACATAAACTGTTGAATATTAATGATGAGCTTTGTCCAAAATCAAACTGGATAATCATGTGACAACGTGTATGCGTTGTTGGGACAAAGCTATCATTATCTGTTGTCTCAAATAATCAGTCCGAATTGCCTTTATCTCTCGATAAAATAACCATTTTTCAAACAGGACGAAGGATAGATTATAAAGGGCTCAGGTTGCCCTGCTTGAAGGCTGTAGAATTATTCAGCGTGAGTTCTTATTCACCCTGTTACCATTAACACCGGAGGTCACCTTCCTAACCCGTTGATCAAGTGACGTATTCAAAGCTCACAAAAGTTTCTATGTCTGAGTGATCCTTGACGGTTTCTTCATTATACACCAGTCATAAAAATGGACTCGGGTCATTAAGGGGGAATTCGCATACTTACCAGCTGCTAGATATCGTGTTGTCGATTTAAAATGTCAAAATAATCATAAATCTGCATACATCAAAGTAAATTGAAGAATGTTGTAGGCACCCAATGCTCTAACTACTAAATTACTGAATAAATGATTCAAGATCTCTCTTTTATAGCCTTTTAATTTTGCTTTATAACTTACAGAGAGCGTACATTCCCAACGATATCAGGTTATACAACGGTTTCCCTTTAAATTCGCCCCAAAATTTGCAGAATGATGTTTTCTTTTACCTCGAATCGTATCGTACAGATTATAAGGCAGAAGATGGCGCGTTATTCCTTGAATAATCAACCTATGTTTTCAGATAATGGTCAACCTCTCCGATTCGGCTCAAAATTTTTTCTGGACGTTTCATGATGTCCTGATCAAAAAGGTCAATGTCAGTCCGCCGTACGCCGTTTTTGGTAGTAGAAAATTTTCTAAAAATCTGAAATTTGGGTCAGGGGTCTGTTCCCGGCCGAGACGGATCCTCAAAACTTTTCAGCCCGATCGGACCAAATTGGGGGGGGGGGGGTCAAAATGTGTTTTTTGAAAAATGGATTTTCGAGATTTTGAGCGATCAGGCAAGTAGGGTGTCATTTCCTCTAAATTTTGGACGCTGAATCCAAAAACGGGTCCCAGAACGATTGGCACCGACTGGAAGAAGTAATGGGTCAAATTGGGTATGTATCCACCCATTTTGTATGTGTCAGGATTTCTGGTGCCTAGGCGTGTGGGGTATCATATTCCACTAAATTTTGGACCCTGAATCGATTGGAATGGGTCTGGGACCCGCCACACCCACTGTTTCCCCTATTCGAGGATAACCAACCCGTGGTGTAAGAATTTGCAGATTTTTTATCTGTTCTAACCCGACGCACCACTTATATTTTGTTAGAGAGTGAAACAGTTATCAGTCTACTAAATTTCACTCATTAGGTTTATTTGACCATGACAGTTCAAATTAAACTGACTTCCTCGTCCTCCTTTTTTCGCCTACTCAAAAATATTCGAAAAAAGTTTGAATTTCATAATCGAAATGGTCTTCATTTCTTCTTGCAAACCTTCCATTTTCCCGGAACGGAAAATTGCACCTTGACAATATTTTTCTTTTCTCAGCTGATATTATCCCATCGGCTGATCAAATAGCTGCAGAAATTGCGCAAAATTATAATTATTATTTTACTGAAAAAGATTCTGGACATTATTGTTTCTACGGGAGCACAAATTACCTGCAAAAGTAAATGTCCTTTTTGCTCATGAATTACCCTCCCATGCACGATCAGGTACACCCTTAGAGCCCTCTCTTTAATCTCATTCTGACTAATTTTTGACCAAATTCTGTCCCCCCTTTTCGACATTCCACTCTACTTCTTTCTATTCCCAAAGACGTACACTCCGAGTCAACTGAAAGATTTCCCCAAGTAAATTGAGTTCTTGAGTAATCTATAATTGATCTTTGCCTTGAAGAGGGTTTCCATTGTTGGGGATGAACAGTGGTGACAACTTTAGTCAAGCTTTCTCGCCCCCTTTTCGCAGCGTCGCCCCCACCGCCTCTTCGTGAACTCCTTAATAAGTAACCTCGCTCCCGCATACAACTTTCTCGTTTCTCCTCCCCTCTCAACAAAAGCTTCCATCATGGAGCGCGCGGATTGTTTTAGTTCAGTAATTTATGCTGAATGAAAGCCAATTCACCACACATAAATAACATCCCTTCTGGCAGAGCGCTAGGCTCCTCCTCCCCATTCTATGCCATTCTCATTCCCTTTTCGCGCGGAGTTCGTCTCCAGGCGAACTTGAGGATGAGATCTGTAACTTTATTATATGATTCATGATTCCTGAGCTAATTTTGAAAGCCCGTACCTCGTCTTCGTCGAAACTTCTCGACTGTGCTGAGACGAGTTTTCGTATCCTTTCTTCCAAGTCTCGCAGCTGCGAGCGGCTGTGATTACTTGGGAACTCGAAGCCGCAGTTCATTTTGTATAGTTGAACGGGGGTTATTGCTCATCAGAGTCTGGATCAACTAGAAACAAATGGGCAACTGATGGTCTTCGTTGGAGATAGTTGGTCTAATAACGGAGACTGATGCCGGTTGTCTGAAACAGCAGCCGTAGGTACACCTGTACGGATACGATACACAATACTGTTGAAGGATTTATAGAGAGAGAAGAAACATTGACGAAGTTAGGACTGAGCAACGTTACACTTAAAAAAAAAATATATTTAAAAAAAATCATAAAATGAATAATGAACCCGACGCTATAGCTGTTTTACATCATATCCCATGCAATTTCTCTTGAATTTCGCTTTATGCTTAAGACCGCACATTTCCAACAGCTGTAATCAATTATAATCAATCAATATCATGAAGTTACACGTCACTTAGCTTTTTTCACTCGATAAAGTTGCTTCTTCAAACCCCCCTATCCTGATTTCCAACAGAAACAGATATTTCTGCGCCATGTATAAAATATACAGCAAATGAGAAAAAACGCTGCAAACGCTATTGGTCTACGTAGTTCAGGCTTATTTAAAAAAATCGTACCTTTGTGGTGTCCACAGTAATGTTGTTTTAAAAAGTTGACAATTTTTTTTTTTTTTTTTTTTTCAGAAGATGCAGGTATTTATTTTACAACTACGCACGCGGATAGGTTTGCAAAAATCTCATCTTTTTAAAAATTTTTAAAGGTATTTTTGGGCCTGGACAGTGGACGGTAATTTCCAATTCGTAATCCGACCCTCTCATTACTGCCGATTGACGGCTTATTGGTACATAAAAATCATAGTAAACGATCTGTGGATGAGGGATTTTTGAGTTGTTGGCCCGCCGAGGTCCTGATCGCAATCCAAACGTCCACCCTTTGGAAATTGTCGAAGCTCACCAAAGTTTGAAAATTAACTGAGAGTTTCGGCCTCAATTCCCTAAGGCTCGCCTGATCGCTGCTACCAATCTCACAAAACGTCAGGTCGGAGAGCGTTACGGCCGTTCCGGCGGTCGGTCGCCTTCGTTTCCAATCCTGAAGGAAGAGAAGTAGATAGCCAGAGCTTCGGGGCTGTCGGGGAGGAAAGCCGTGATGTATTACACCGAGCCCAGATGAAATTACAGAGGCTTCCCCTTTCCTTCTCTGACGCCTTGGAAATTAAGTGTAGCTGCCTTTCCTGCCTCTCCTCTTGGACTTAACTCTTGCAGACAACGAGCAGCGCAGACAATGATTAATCAAGGGAGAAAGGCTTAGACAGCTGACATAAATGTAGAAGCTTCCTCGAGGAGATTCTAATTGTCAGACGAGAACCGACCCCCGCTTCCCCTCTGCAGAGTTTCCATTGCCTTCACCAGCTTCACCATCCGCGGAAAGCGCCCAGGGAATAGCAGATGAGCTCCGGGTTGGGCTCATTATTTCAGGGACATGTCTTTCCTTGAGTCAGCGGCGCTTTCCTTGCGGAATATGCCTTGACGTCTCGTTTCTATCCTTATACCCCCTTTCCCTTCCACTCTTGAGGCTGCTTTCCTTCTCACGGGTCGCCGTCTTGCTGGCAAAGCCCGAATATTCCTTCATTAAGAACTTCTCGGCTCAGTTTCTCATCCTCAAAGGAACAGGGAGATAGAGTTGCCGAGTGCGCCAACGAGCGAAGTCTCCTGAAAGTAGTTCATGGAACTCCCGTGATGGATCGAAGGAATAGATGCCACAACGCATTTTAATGAAGCAGGTGGAGAGACGGAAAGATTCGTTCCAAAAAGTCTGATTACTGGTGCCACGCGCAGCAATAATCTGGTCAATGTTTCAATCAGAAACAATGGCGGGTGTTCAAATTTTGAAATCAGTCCCTTGATCCTTGAAAAATAAACATCGCATTTTTTATTGTCGAATATTGTTTAAAATGCATCAAATCTCTTGAGTCAACTAAAATGCCGCTCTTGGGGCACATGAAAATCCGAAGCTTTGGGTGAAATGGCCGACGCAACGTAGGTATGTAGGTTGCCCAAACTTCAGCAGTAGCGATGTTTTGACATTTACATTTTTATTAATAAAAATCCGGTCACAGAATCGTGATATTCGCGCTCTTATTGCAAACATGGAGGATTCTTGCAAGGAAAATGTCGGGCCATGTCCAATGATCAGGGGTGTAGGCTCTCAAGTCAAAGCTGGCCCCACCGAAAATTCTGCTCAATTTTTTTTTTTTTTTTTTTTCATTTTACGTATGTGTGTGTACATTTCAAAACTGAAACGTCCATCCATTTTCCGTCCGGGCTAAAGAAAAAAGGCCTTCTGAATGCTTCGAAAAATTCGCAATTCCGCACATAGACTTTGATTGGATCCTATTTATACCCGACTCATTTTCGAATCAACCGGACACGTAGCTAGGACATAAGAAAAAAAGGGTTCATAGGGAGTTAAGGTTGATAAAATATAAATAATGTAATATTGAATGCAGTATCGAACAATGTAATAACATATACTTTCTTGATTGTAGGGACCTGTGTACCAATCTCGAGGTGAATAAATTCCTCGTGAACCTTGTCCTTCCCACTTTATCTCATTTTTCATCTTGTAGTCCAGTTACTCCCCGTGGTTGTGGGATCATTCAGTTTTGTGATTGGTTCATTGTTACTTTGGACAAATTCCAAGACTGCAAACAATCTGAGCAAAAATACGAACAGGAAAATCAAATCAGTGAGGTGATGACACGAGTTGATTGCGGTGAGCAAGCTCCACTAGACAAGGGTTTGGTGCCTTTAACCGCCTCTTGAGCTTCAAGGGTGAAGAGAAGGGGAGATAATAATATTTTAATACTAATTCAATGCTTCGGTTAATAGAGTTTGGCGCGGTTGTTATCAGGTGGGAATGGGTTGGGGGAATGGGAGAGGGAGGTCTTGGAGACGCCTCCAAACAAATGGGCAAGGTGTAAGGATGCTATCAAGACGAGTTCCCTGGGGTATTCCCAGGGAAAGCGGTGCCTTATACATAAGATAAAATGAGGCCAAGTAACATGGCCGGAGCGAGGAACGCCCAGGGAAAGGGGAGCAGGGACAATTAAGATAGCTTGGAAGTGGCGGGTAGCGTTATCTGTTGTATGGCGGCCCGGGGGTGGTGGAACTTCTCTTGCTACCTTCTATGTCTGCCCCCTCGAGGCATTGTCTCAAAGGATAAATAGCGGACCATTAATAACCGCTTGTCTATTCCTAAGACTGTCGTGGTGCGGGGAGAGGAGGAGGATCGTAGCGGTGTTGCGGAAGAGAGAAACGTGCTTCAAGATATTGCTACTCTTAAACAGCACGAGCCGAGCTCGACTTGAACATAACTCTACTGAGCAAGACGAGAGGCCTCCAGATATTCCCATAATTAGTCTCCTCCCCTCCAGCAGTCCTCTTCTCCGCAGCCTTTCCTCCGCTGGGATGGCAATTTCTCTGATTCCAAGATCGCGATAAGCACATGCTTGATTTACTGAGGCTTACCCCTTTCTCATTTCCATCTTCAAGAGTCAATTAGCTCATTCTCAAGGCTTTAAAGTTGTTTCGTGAATACAAAAATAAAAATGGCCAATAAAAATGTCCTTGGCTTGGTTGCCCCTATGGGAGCTGCCTATCGATGTTTGACAAAGGAGCGCTCAAATGTTTTTGCAGGTTGCTTTGGACGGATCACTTCAAAATATTCACCCTATTTTTTTCTTTGATAAATCTAGATTTAAGACGATCTAAATAGCATTGGTGTTGTGATGAAGCGAAATGTTACCTCCAAAATATCGTTTATTTTAGTAACCCTATTTATTTATTGTTTTTTTACCCCTAGTCCCTTACCAACATTTCTGCCTATCATCAACCGTAAATATAATTTTTTGGTGAAAAAAATTTCTGTAGTGCTGTAGAGGCCCAAATTTACCTACCACCATACATCATGCAAAACCGGATGGCTGATCTTCCAGTCAGCCCCGTTATGGCCGCTTGTCTGATGGCGTGATCCTTTTGTCTGCAAAAGTTTATAGTCACCAATATCACTCTCCTTCTTTCGTTTTGAGGCATTTGCTTGTCCGAGGAATCGAATAGCAGAATGTTGATGAAATGTCAAAGAAAATTTAGACAAGCGTGAATTATCAGTAATTTTCTATTGTAATTCCACATCATACAGAATGGAATATCTCTAATCACTCCACAATGAGTTATGGGGAAGGCTTCACGAAATAGGCGATGAGTTTGGAAAAGAACCTCAAAATGAACAAAAATGTCCGTAACTTGTCAGGCTGTCAACGCATAGTTTGGCTGTATCGTAAGAATAAAATGATGATATCGGACAGGGTGTGTACAAAGATCTGTACAAAGTTACACAGGCGTATTGTGCTACAAATGACTGTGGACATATAGGCATTCATCGTGAATCTCATGTGTGGACAAAAGTAAATTTCCCCGCCTGAAAGCATGTTCGCGCGAGAAAATTGGGTTGAGAAGTAACGCAAGAGTTGTGTTGTAAACCTTGGTATAACAATCTCCCTCGAAAATGGTACGGCTGCTCCTTCCAAGCACCCCCCAAGGCTCCCAAGTACAAACGTATCCACAAAGACAAACATTAGTGAAGGAAATAGTCTTGGCTTTCTAAGCCTCGAGGGAAAATGAGGAGCTGTAAGGAGTGGAGGAGTTGGAAGGCCTCCCTTATCTCTAATTATTCCAGTCTCATCTTTATATAAACAGCAGCTCTGCTCCTGAGTATGAGAACGTGCTATCGCGCAGAAAGGGCTAGTTAGACGGCAGGAACCCCCGCTCTCCACCTTTAATGGAGTCTCTCGGCGAAAACTTGTTTCCTTCACCGGATATTGAGACCCGAACCGAGGCGAACACCTGCAGAGCAAACCTTGGGAGGAAAAGGGCGATGGATGGAGGTGGAAGGCGAAGTCTCACTTGAGTTTTATTGACAACTTCTCTCAACTGTCGCCTTGCCATCTACACTTTGCTGGGAAGCTTTGAGAAAAGCGGCAAGTTTCCAACAAGCCTCACGGTATAACTTGAACACATTTCGAAACTCGCTTTCCCAAGCGTTTCGCCGAAGATTCTCCTTGCCTCGCCTTCTCATCAACTCTTTACTCTTCTCTCCCTGTAGAGTTTGTGCGAGCAATAATTTGCAACTTTAACCGGAGTGAACGAAATGGCGCCGAGGAGCGTATTTCTCACTAATTAGCGCGAATGTAACTACCAACCCCCTCACTCGTTGCTCCAACTCCGATACTCTCGAGAATCACTCTCAGCACTGAAATGTCTTCACCTGTGATATCAAGTTCTGGTTATAGACTCCTCGAGATGTCTCAGATCAGAACCTCCTCATTTGCCGCCCATTTTCCCACTTAAGGGGACCTGTATGCACCTCAGGTGAAACAATACTTTGAACCGAAGCAAGTCATTGGTGTCACTTATAGTGACACCGTCCAACTCACTGTAGTCCACGCAGGACGTCGAAAATCTAGTTTCCTCATTCACCGGCCCTGATGGGGCCGATTTTCCACTCACTTACAGCGAGTAGGGCTGTCTCGTGTCGTGTCTCTTATAATCTGGTATTGCTTCAAATTAGCACGAGTCTACCTTTTTTGAGTATTTGAAGTTTGCGAACGAGTCATTATCGCGAATAAAATTAAAAAAATAATAAAAACGATTGGGGAAGCAACATGCATAAGATCTGTTTGAGGTCTTGCACGCACTTCACATTTTCGTGAGAGACTCCGCCCTTTCGGGAATGCGTGATTGTTAGATCTACTCTCTACTCAGTGGCGTGTCATGGGTGCATAACGAATTAAGAATCTAAAATTACCTCACAGCCGCTTCACATCTTTCAGATGATTCACATACTCACAAGATATGCATGATTTTGTTAAACTTTTTGACGGATTTCTATTGAATGCAAGCCAAGCCTTTCAGCGACAAGACGGAAAATCAGCACGTTGCTCTTGCATTATGTGTTGTTTTCGGCATGTCACATTAATTCCCTAAAAAATGAGCAGGTCAAAAATTCTGCAAGGTCATTTTTCAGCTAATTGGCGGAGAGACGAAGGCTCAAACACTAACAAAACTTCCTAATATGACCATAGACGAGAAAACGCGGGTGTTCGCAACGTCACAGATGATTTTACAAACTTGTCGGTGGTATTGTAACATATTACCACACATTCTGAGAAACTGGTGTTTCCCTTTACCATCCTCTCCACCCGACCCAAATCCTTTATAATGAACATAACTAACATAAATGTTTGAGGGAACTGTGGTAAACCACAGCTCAAGGGTAACTTGTTACCGTTCTTCTGAATAAACGATGGGAAGAATCACTTATCGCATTTGGCAGAAAGTTAGGAATTTTAGCAAGCTGTCTTTCTTGAGCATTGCGTGTGATCTCAGTCTCAAATTCTCCCATAAACAAACAAAAACAGTAAAAAAAATTACGCGTTTCCCGTTGTCAGTTGACTCAGATAAGGATGACGCAGTAGTTACGAAGTATGTTTCCGGTAAACCTTCAAGGATCTTGCACCTTGTTGTGTCCTGTCTCAGAGAGTCTTGTATTATTTTCAATGGTGTTACTTATAGTTATTCTGTCACAAATCGTAGAACTTTAGTGCGTCCGAAATGACGCTTGAACGTAAATTGGATGTAAAGCAGGGAGCAAGTTCCGGGCGGAACAGTTCCACTATTAGCGTTTCCGAGTTCGCGGGACAGGAAAAGTTTCCTTGGTGACGTGGTAAAATGTCTTCTCTAGCCCCCTCCACCCCTCCAACTCTACCACTACCCACTCCGAACCGCAGTAAAAGTGAAGCGCCATCCATATTAAACGTTGGATGGAGCGAGGATGAGCGAAAGAGTTGATGTATTCAAGCCATCAAAACCTCATGCCTTCCACGGGGCCATTTCCTGCTACCGAAAAGTTGTAACATATATAATAACCTGTGGGAGTAACAACGGCTATCACGGAAAAGTTAAGGGGCTTCTACCCGTCGCTTCGCTTTTCGGAGGGGCGGAAACAAGGCAGAAAAGCGTTTTAAATTCACAGCCTCGCACCGGGGCCTCTCAGACCCGCTCCACGGGTCTCACGGGGTTATAATCGTAAAATGAAAACAAATTGCCAGAAAGTAGGGTGCAACTGGGCTAAGAGGCCCCACGTAGTTTCATGTTTATTTTATATCTACGTGCTCCTGGGGAAATTTTCCTTCTCGCGTTCGAACACCATATAACACGAACCTCCTCTCTCTTCCCCTCATCCTTATTTTCCTTAATTTTCCTCTCGCGAAGAGCTCTTTCCGTTCGCTCCCCTCTATTTCTGTTTCCTGGCTTCGCGAACCGGGTTATAAATTGCTTTAGTTTACTTTAATAGGCTTTATTCCCGCGGTAATTAGATTAAACCGAGCCCGAGGAGTTTCCGTCGAAGACTTTAACCCTTCCCGCTCTACCGGGCGTATATCAGACTCGAGGTTGTTTCGTGGACCGGTGGGGGGTAGCCATTTTCTTACGTCGTAACTTTGGGCGAGTAATCTTGTAAAATGCCTCGGCAGAGAGAGAAGAGACTCTAACTTCGTCATAAGATGAAACAGGGGAACCTCCACCCTATTTCGTAATAAAGGTTCGTTTCTATTATATTACTCGGCTGATTTCATTATCTCTACTTCTTGTCATTCCTCCTTCCAAAACAAATCATCCCTCTCTGCGGTTGGTAATTCCAAAAACCATACCATCGACTGCTTACTTCCTGAACCATCCAAATCAATTTAATTTTTAAATCAACCCCGATTGAATAGATATACAAATTAATACGGGGTGATAAATCATCCTTACCACAATTTTGTTTCCCTTTCATATTGGAATTTCTCCATGAGTCGACAAGAAAACACCTATTCGTCAACATCGCACGAAAGCTCAACGAAATTTACTAGCTTCTCTAGAACATGCCACCCGCTAGCGTCTTTTTTGGATTTCGAAGGACCGTGTTGCCTACTGAATGAAAAATATAGGCAAAAAGTAGAGAATGATGATGAGGAGCCCAATATGAGGATTATCATTGCACAAAGACAAATTACTATTCCAATTTATATTTGAGTTTTCAATATCAACTTACCCAATACGAGCACGACCTCTCGCTTCGTTCTTAATCGGTCGGTTGCTTGGTTCGATCATTGCATCCTCTTTCATGTGATTTTCTGCATTCGATACGTTGGTACACATATTTTGGACTAGTTAGTAGGCCTAATCAGAACCGTGAGGCTCATGGTGTCATGTCTTCAATGAAATAAACTGTTCTCATTCTCGTATTTGTGAATCATGCTTCTCCACTAGTGGCCCAAAACTTCTATTTTACGTAGTTATGAGCAAAGTACAACGATCAATTTCTGTCTACTCCGAAATCGTGCACTATATTTCCAATTGATTGGCTTTATGTAGGTACCTTTTAACCAATATTTCTAGGAAAATATAAAGTTGAATAATTCTGGCCCTCTTCTGCGGCACTCCCTTTCCCGGGTTACGTTTTTAAAAAGTGCTCGCGAATGACAGTTTAGAAATCGGTAAGAGATTTCACTGCTCTTGCAATCAAAAATACTTCTTCGAATAGCATATCCAACCACTGCTAGTTACTGTGACCGCTTATCAACGGGGACAAAATTAACTAATGTAGACAAAACATTTCTCCATTATCCTACTCCGTCAGTGGTTATCACTCATTTGATTGGTACACTACCATCTCTCACATTTGTAAAGCAATAACATTGCAATGATATTCCATTGAGGTGAGAGCCGTTATTTTAACCTCTTTCTGCAGTGAATACTAACCTTTTTGTGATCTGACGTCGACTTTAGCACCAGTAGCCCAAAAATCAAAGTGAAGAACAGTCTGTTTTTGACCAAATTTGTATGCTGTGAACGATTAGGGTTACCAGATTGTATTTATGACCGTGCCCTCCATGTCCTCTATTATACGAAAATTTCTTCAATTTTCGGAGTTTTCGAACAAGTCTGTACCCATCTGTGAGTTTCTACAATCAGGAGGAATGCATATAATTCCCACAACCACGATCAATGGTCACAGTCATGCCATGTAAAAACTTCGAGTGCTTCTCTGAACTGCTGAAAGTCTGCGAATTTCATATTTGTGTTTGCAGGCATAACGCTGATAAGGAATAGGGGTTTTTGCTCATCAACGCCTAGTGGGGGAGAAGGGGGGGGGGGGGCTGAAAATATGAGTGAAGTGAAATGAGGGAGGGGAATTTCCTGTAAAATGTGGTTTCATGATGTGATAGTAATAAATATTTTGATGTAATAATAAGGTGATACACTTTTTTTCAAAGGTTTTAATATTGGTAGTTTATGTATGTTTGAATACATTTGAAGTTATCCTCTGTTTGTTCAACATTGAAAAATATACCCTCCATTTGGATCATTTGTTCTCCCTCTAGTCCTCCATCCGAGTTTTTTTCATCTGTTAAGCCTACGTAAGATTCCCCTCGCTCCTCTCTCTGAGTATTGGTGATTATTGCTTGGTGCATGTTCACATCAAAGGTTGTGCACATAGAGGCCTGACTTAAGCACCCGTATACTTATACTTATACAAGTTTTTCCAGTTATCAATAAAACTTCCAATATTTTTTATGATCATTATCGAATTGTGTATTCCTGTTATTCCTACTGCACCGCAATAAAACTTGAATATTCATCCAGTATTTTCCCTTGATGACTAGGGGGTAGATCCTACCCAGAAACATTGAGGACAATGTTTTTATAGGACTAGCGTTCTGATAAATCTTTATATTCAAGGTAACAACGTCTCCCGGATTCACTATGTTGACTTCCTACCTGCCAACTCCCCAAACTCAAGGGTTGATTCTCACAGCGTCATTGTGCCTGTCGCTTGCAGCGACGCCGCCAGCTTTCTTCTTTGGGACACCCTGTACGTTACTAACGGCAGATGAAAAAAAAGGTGGTCAGGAAAAAAGGGTGACGGTAGGGCGCGATGACCCCGAGGGTCACCTCTGACCCCACGCAGTCCGTTCCTTTGCCCTTTTTCTTTCTGATGGTAATTCCTCACTATCTGCGTACGGGACACAGATGCGACTGTCCACCTGGATACTCCATGAGCAGAACCGGTTTTTTTTCTACTATCGCCTTGGAGCTCCCCTTTTTTTCCAATGAAAAATTAATGAGCAGGGACCCGGATTTGCTTCTGTGACCGTTCCGTACAGACTCGAATGGGAGTTGTACGAGTTCACAGTGAAATTGCCTTTAAGAAACATGCATCATACCCATGTATTGCTAATTTTATGCTTGAAAACAAGGTTGCAAGCATGTGTTATGCTGTCAAACTGTACGTTTCACGTGACATCAACAATAGGTGAGATGGCTCCGGGGAAGATTGAGCAAAGACCTTGACCAAAGATTTTCAACTTTGAGTGCCATTTGGTCAACTAATTAAGAACAACAATTCTGTCACATTCTGATCCGAATCAGTACACAAATGAAAATTCAGCGCTACACTTAGTACTGGTAGGTAGTGTATTCTCTCCCTTAATAGGTATTACGATGGAGAGCCCACCCTCTTTCGCATCTTGAGGGGTTAGAAAGGGTGCTTTATCTTGAGTACGCTTAAAAACAGCTTCAACGCACTAACAATGAAATATTTGAGAAATCTCGAATTTCGGGCTATTTGCAGACAAAACCTTGGTCATACATTATAACCCTCCATATTCAGGAACCCAATTAGAAGGAGCGCTCTAGATATGAGAATGAAAAGGACATGGTTGGGGAGAAGGAGAAATTCTGTAAGAGGATTATGAAGGAACAGGGCGAGGTGGATCGGATAAGGGTGGAAAGAGTGGGAGGGAAATAAGGCTGTGGAGCAGGGAAAAGGAAAAGGGCTGAGCTGAAAGAGAGAAACTCCCTTGCAATATTTCAGTGCTAGGAGGGTATCTCAGAAAAGGGATGGCGGGTAGGAGGAAGGCGGTAAAGAGAAAGAGAGAGTGTAACGAAGAGGGTGGCGAATAGCCTGGAGGGAGGGGAGGGGGTTCACAACTCACACGTGGCCGCACACAAACGAAAGAGAAAAGGAAACCGATGGATGAGGGTGAGGAGAGGCAGAGCTCAGGACCAATGAGAAGGCGCCCGCTGTTTTAATCGCTTTTTCTTACACCCCACCCCCTTCAACCGCCCCCGAGTTTGAGAAAAGCTCCACCCTTTCTCCTTTATTCTTCTCCTCCTTTTGCAACCCTTGAGCGCTGTAAACCCTTCCTTTTCTAACATTCACACCCTCACCCCTAGCGAACAGCCCACACACACGTAGACGGACACACTCGAACCGACTTACCCCCCCACCCCCCAAACACACACCTTCTCACCACGGCAACGAAACTGGATGTTAAAACTAAGGCGGTGTTCTTCCGACCTCAGATCTCACCGAGTACTACTATCAGTACCGAAAACATTGCTCGCGATGCAGAGAGAATCATTACGGGGTGATCCAATGTCATAATAAAAATGATTTTTCGTAAAATTGAACGGCATGACCTTCCACTAAAGGAATTTCGTACAGGCCTTCATTAATAAGGTTTCTTCGCAAAGAATACAGCATCCAATAAAGTTAATTTTACAGGAAACGCGAAAACAGGAAAAAGTACGATTTGGCTGATACATGTGATGTGGAAGACTAATTTTTAGCTGTAACTCTTTTACACGGAGTAGTTTCAATTTTCATTGATGAAAACGCAACTTTGTATCGCCCATTTTCAGTGGATTAGGCACATTTTGAGACGAAACAGTCTTATAACCGTGCAGGAACTGTCCCCCAAACCCCTAACGCTATTATTTAACAGATTAAACAGTTGAAAGATTGTTACCTTTTGCAAGGCAAATTATTCAGTTAAGGCCATAATGTGATTTTACATCACCAGGATAGACAAGTAGTCACGTACCTACAAATCCTACCAACAACAAACATTTAAATAACGCTGCAAATTCATTCACAGTGCTTGGTTCTCAATCGATCAGCGTCCAAAAATACCGATACCCCGATTGATTAAAAAAAAAAGCAAACATGGGAAAAAAGTGATTGTGGTGTGACCCGGAGCCATTCCAATCGATTCAGGGTCCAATATTTAGTTGAAAATACACACGCCTAGATTGCCGAATATATCTAAATCCATTTTTCTACACACACATTTTAATGTATTAAATGTACGAGGAATGTGTTTTGAGATTGTGATTTCCATGTGCGATGTGGCAACACTGAGTCAGAACAACAGTTTGACATATGAACTGACCAAAGCTGCAAAAACTACTTCTTTCAATATATTTTTTTCCAATATTAATGCGATGAGCATTGTTTACATCCACTGTCAGAGTAATATTTAATACTCCGTAACAGCAGTGGCTTCAGTTATCGGCCAAGATTGATATTACACTGACGTAAATTTGTCGTCCTCCTTGACTTCTCTATCTTGAAATTCGACCAGTTTACATAAGTGCAGCCACTGATTCGGGGACGGTACATATGCGGCAATTCAAGACGTGTGTGTAAATTTGGATGTTCGACTGTAATTTTCGTATTTTTCAAAATTTAATTTGTATTTATTATCAATTAACTGAGGTATGAAATGTTGGGTACACCTCAATATTATTGCTGTTCTCAGTTTGGTTATAAGGAAAAGCTCCGTCCACGTCGAAGGAAGCGTTTTAGAACATTTCGCCTCAAACTCGTTCATTCGGAGAAACATAACCACTATCAATTTCATTTATAGACAATTATGGATGATTGGAAAACGAATGACGTAGGAATTTCGTGTATTGCAACCCTGGAAAAATAACTTTGCCAATGTCTGTACGTCTGAGAGTACATTTTCTTCATTAATAACTAAACAACTCTAATATAAATTAAATGTACCTATAAAATTCTCATTTTGCGAAGAGTGAATTTCCTCGACAGACCCCCTGTGCACCAATTATTTATGAGAGTCCCCACCCCCACCCTTCACTTGCCATAGCCAATACCTTTCCGGCGCGCGAATGCCCGTTTTCCTGAAAATTAATTACGACCGCTGACGTAATTAATTATTATAATTTTGGAGCTCTGGTGTGAGAGAGGGTTGAGAGAAGAAGACGGGCACCGCGTCGAGCTAAGGAGAATATTAACGAGCCCCAGAATTAATGATCTAAAGTAATCTACTAATTAGTGGTGGTGGCGCTTTATGTTCCGATTGAGAGGTCCAATTACTACCGTTCGTACGTACCGATACATAACGAGGACACCCCCCACCCCATCATACCGCTCCATTGACGGTCAACCGTCCAGAAAGACGCTTCCTTTCGCCGTCGGACCCTGTTGGCTATTTGCTGGTTAGCTGACTTGGCTCATACGAACTCTTGTCACCTGAATGCCACATACGAATAGAATCAGGTGGGGTGGGTCCGAAAGGTGGTGCTGCAGACCTACTAATTCTCATGGTTAGG
The DNA here is from genome assembly GCA_019603395.1 of Cyrtorhinus lividipennis. Lineage (NCBI taxonomy): Eukaryota > Metazoa > Arthropoda > Insecta > Hemiptera > Miridae > Cyrtorhinus > Cyrtorhinus lividipennis. The sequence continues at coordinate 38,525,759 of CM033998.1, read as the reverse complement.
TTTTTTGTTCTCAGGATGGATACACATACTTTTTTCCTACTTCTATATATTTCTAGAACGACCTTGCTCAAGCTGACAATTTCATACAGGATATCTTCCATTTCAAAATGCGTCTATTTTGGTAATACTTTCCAATACAACCATTGGTATTAAAGTGAGCAATCCACAATGGAATTCTATTGATGATTATTACTTACCAGTTATTAGGGGTTGTGGGATTCCTAGCTATTCAAGAATCTTCATTGCTAAACGCAATGACAAGAACTCAGGAAATCGGAAAGACGGGAAATCGATAAATAGATGGTTTTGATTAGCTTCTTACTTTTTGATTGGTTGTTCCGTAAAATTTGAACTACTCAACAATACTACAAAAGTCTAAACAACATCTAAAGGTATAAGGAAAAGACATCCAAACAAACGACAAATATCTTGTATCAAGATACGAATTTTACGCTGCTTCTTGGTTGGTTATTCTCCGAATGATGAATATATTTTCCAAAATGGGTAGATAGGTACCCATTTTGACCCAGAGGGCGCCAATCGTTACGGGTCCCATTTCATTGGAAAATTTAGCGGAAAATGATACCCCACACGCCTAGATCGCCAAAAATCTCGAAAATCCATTTTTCGAAATACACATATTGACCCCTACCCCACCCAAATTCGGTCCGATCGGGCTAAAAAGTTTTGAGGACCAACTAGAACCGGGAACGGACCTCTGACCCAAATATCAGATTTTTAGAAATTGTTCTACTACCTAACAAAGTTGGCGTGGACGGCGGACGGACATTTCACTTTTTTTATCTAAAAATTTTCGGCAATCTGGGCATGTGGGGTATCATTTTCCAGTTTTTGGGTACCTAGACGCTGATTCTATCGAGGTGGGTCAGCGCCCACCGGGAGTGGGTATGGGTAAAAATGGGTACCCAACTACCTATTTCGAATGTGGGTTTCGATATTTAGGGGTAACTAGACGTGTGGGGTATCATTTTCCACTAAATTTCGGACGCTGAATCGATGGAGATGAGTCCGAGACCTAATTGGCGCTCACCGTTGGTCCATTTGGGTCAAAAGACACCCATGTCAAAGGTGGTTTTTCTAGATTTTCACGTATCTAGGCTTAAGGGGCAAACTTTTTTACTAAATGTGCGATGCCGAATCGATTAGAAAGAGTTTGGACACAGTTTTCCCCTTACGGCTGCTCTAAGGAAACATTCAACCATTGTGGAACAATTTGCAGCGTTTTATTATTTGAAATTTATTTAGAATGGTAACTCACGCACCGAGGTCCCCAGAATCTCGGAAACATATATTTTCATCTATACAGCTGCAATTGTCTGTGATGGACGAGGTTTTGAGGTCCAACTACAGCTTATTAGAAGTCATTGATTATAATTTCAGATTTTTCAGGAAAAATGTCTTCAGCCAATAACGGTTTTGGAATCTAGGCATTTTGGAATAATTTTAAATAACAAAACGTCAGATTTTAGAGCGATTCGGAGAGATCAACCTCAGGCGTGAAATCATAATTTATAGAAGAAATTATTTAGAGAATGAATCAAAACAATAACTACGGTAGTGTTATGTGTTAAAACTTCAATTTTAGTTCAGTAGCATTGGCTTTCTAAAAAGATCTTGCTCTCAACTCTTCTGATACATCATCAAATCGGTAAGCCCCTCGATGATTACAATGCCCACACCTAGTCAGTCTAAAAGAGCTCTTCTTCGATTGCTAAACAGAATCTGTTTCTACCGAACTTTTCAGGTTTGTTCTGAAGGTATTGTTGAGCTCAATGTCAAGTAAAAAGTTGTAATTGTAAAAGACTAAGAGAGAAAAACGCGTTCGTGCGATCTCATTCAGTAGCAAGGCAAGGTCGGCAGACAGAAAGACGGAAACTTGTACAGGAGGCTCTGAAAGTAAAAACTTGAACATAGGAGCAAATTGTTTTAAATTTTGGAGTCAACGATCAGCCGGAAAAGTTAGGCGTTGGTTTTTAGTACCTTGATACTCTTACCCGTTCCGATTATCAGTCTTACGTTGCGTGCCAACACTTATGTGGTTGCCCAGCCTTGAATTAGCCATCAATTCAGACACATCTATCCACGGCCTAAGTTCCTCCTCAGAGGAGGACAAGTGGTGATTGTTGCCCACACCTGCCAGGTAGAGAGGAGAAGCTCATTCGGTTTCGATTCAATCATTTGCTAAACATACAAACGCTTAGCAAAGTTTTTACGAAAACAGATGGCGAGCAGAGTCATGCCAGCGTGTTGAGAGCCAAGCTGGCCCCCCTCTCCACCACCAAGCACGGGCCCTCATTGGCCTATGACCCGAGATATTTCTGAACGCTGCTCCCTCACAAACCAATGGCTTCTCTATTCTTCTGGTCAGCTGCCCTCTGACGCCCTCCTAGTCCTTCAATGGCTGATCATTTCATACGGGCATCATCCAACACGGCCGAGTCGATCTTCGAATGGTGCAAGTTGGTGACGGTTTGCGATCAATCATCGCCAGTACGCGACATTTACTTCTTCAAGGAATGCATCTGCATCCATTCAGAAACCACCTTCTATCAGTTCTTCTTCGGACATTTCCCCGCCTATTGCGAGGACCTCTTATAGCAGATGACCACGCGTTTTATCTAAAGTGAGGATACAGTTGTAAGTCGGACGAACTCACAATATTAATAAATCAATTTTTATACGAACTACTCAACAATTGTCATCGTCGTAATGCGTAGCTCTGATGTTGAAAAATTCTAAGTATTAACCTCTTTAGTCCCTAAAAAAACGTTTGTTCTTCAATTTTATTATCACTTTTTTTTAGTGATTTCACATTTTAAGTAAGACATTTTAGAGTAATGTGCTTAATTGTAGCCTCTGGGCCTCAGATGCTGCAAATGGGAGTGAACGGGCCGAGGGGTGCCCAACACTCACAATATTTTATTCAAAATACTGATAAGGGGAGAAAAATTAAATAAATAAATACATGGTAACGAAGATAATTGGCATTTTCCACAATTCTCCTGAAAAAGGAGATTAAAATTTCTTGTCCAATGAAAACAACAAAAATAGACGTTGAATTGTCGACATTTCACGCTTAATTTGCCCGCTCTTGCAGCATTGATTCTATACTGATCAAGCAGGCATTTAGTAGAAAGAGCTTATGATTTCTTTCGCGGATGTTTTGTGGTTGAAAGACGAATACGTCCCATAATGTGCCAGAACAATTCAGAACGAAGAATATTCAGCCCAATCGGATCAAACTTGGAGGAAAGGGGGGTAAAAATGTTTTTTTTTTTTTTGAAAAATTGATTTTTGAGATCTTTGGCGATCTAGGCGTATGGGGTATCATTTTCCACTGAATATTGAATGGTGAATTTTATGAGACGGGTCCCGTAATGATTGGCGCCCATTGGGGGATGGGTATGAGTCAAAATTGGTACCTATTTACCCATTTTTTTCGGTACCCAAGTATGAGGAGTATAAATTCCATAAAATGTTGGACTCAGAATCGATTGGAATGAGTCCGGGACAGTTCAGACTTACTGATTTCCTCCATGCTGCTGGTCCAAGGAATTACTAAGCCCTGTGGAAGAATTTGCAGTGTTTTTTAAAATTTTATTTTATTTTATTAGGCTTTGTTTAGCTTCACCTAGGTAAACCGGACGGGTTTTGTACTTTCCTAATCAGATAAATGTAACGTCTATTGAAATCCGGTGGCTACTACGTGCATTCAATGTTCGCTTTCCTGAGACTGATCAAAATAGTACATTTTCTGTATTAATGAAAGAATAAACAAATTGTTGTATATGGAACATATATTCTCATGTTGACCTAACTTGTTAGACAATTTCCGTTATGTTTTATGTAGAGCGACAAGAGGTGCTGATTTTTGCGGTGTTTGATTGAACAAAGACGTGCATAGCGTGACCCCCCTTCTCCCTCCCCCCAAAAAAACTGTAGAAACAACTGCTGTGTCGGTATATGAAGACAAATACAACATGAGTATAACGTTGTACACGTCAACATCACAGGAGGTATTTTCTAAAAGTTTATATTGCACCAAGTCAAGGACCCTGATACAGTAAACAATAAATAAATAAATGTAAGATACATAGTTTACATACTTTTGGTATCACTAGCATTCACTATGTTTATGTACTTGATCCTCATCCCCTTATGTAATTTTGTACTTTTCAGACGCCGGAGGAGGTCGTCAACGTTGGGTAGCTAACCTGCCTCGTCATTGACATGACAAGCCTCTGTAAATGGTCTACTGCTGGTTTTCTGGTTACATTCTCGACTGTTGGAACCTGCGATTTCAGGTGCAGGCGAGAAAATTTTGGTCTGGTTTTGGTGTACAGGAGGTCATTGATTCAGATAGTTGTCTCTCCAAACAATTTTTGTACTCCCAATTTCGTGAGTGTCCGCGAGCATTTATGAAGATTTTTATTCACACAGGGCTTATTACCATCTTCTTTACATCTTCGATAAGAAATGTGCAGTCAAGTTGAACCGCTGTGAGAGTGGTCTGTTAGACCGTGTGAGCGAGGAAGGGTAAATCGTGGCGTTCGTAGGCAGAAACGGGCGCTCTAGCGTTCTTAGTGGTACTTTATCTTTGGATCTTCTTGACAAGGGCTTAAGTTCAACGGCTTTGATGACAAAAAGACGACGGCAAGTCGGGTGACTTGGACTTCACAAAACCCAGGCCGCATAAGGAAGGCCCCATTTCCTCCGGGTCTCATCTTCACCCGCTGGAGGTTTACTGCCGACTTCTTACGCCCATGTTTTCTTGTGCCTCGCTTTCTATATAAGTCAAAAAGTCCCTTCGTGACTAACTACCAAACAACGATGTTTTGCTGTTTCCACAACCGCTCCACCGACTGCGATCCGTTGTTTTTCTTCAACGGCCAACCGCGCGGAAGTAGAACAAACTTCCTGTTCTTGCGCTCCATGAGATCTTACCACGACCCGCTCCCTCGAAGAGAGAATTGTCTAGTTACGGGCCGTTTGCCGATTCCGTGTATTTTGCACACGGCCTGAGTGGTCGATCATTCCGAGTGTGAGAGTACCAAAACCACGGCAGAATGAGATGTAGATTTGAAAAACAGAGATAATTGAATCTCGGACCACCTATGGCATTGAGAGAAAGATGAAGGAGAGAGCGGATGAGGAGGGCCTTTGAACCGCACCGTGTAACTCATTTCGCTCGCTACATAAGGAAGGAATGTATTTCGCGCCTTCCCACTTCTCCTTTTGTTGGGCGAGAAGGGTTTTGTAGGCGCTTTGAATAATAATCTGAGGAGTCGAGGAGTGCCACCGTCAACCGAGTCTTGTACACAAACTTGGGACCCATGGCGCGCTTTATGCCGGAGAAGACCGACGGTTCAGGGGTTGCTTTTGAAAATTGCATTTGCGTTTCTCTCAGCCTTTCCGTTGGGGGTCCTTTCTACGAGTCCTCGTTCCCCGCTGCCTCGTGTGTATATCATAATAAAGGGCTGGGAAGGGGACGGGAGTGTTTCAGCTCGTGCGAGGTTCTAATGACGGCGAGAGAGACAAATGGTAAGAAACATTCATCACTCACCCCCTGACTTATCATCAGCGTCCATTCAGCAGCATATTATCACGCACCTACAACTTGTTTTAGGCACTTCGCGCTGGAGCTCAACTGCAGACTTCTTGTCCTCATCTCTTTTATCATGCTAATTCGTACGCTATTAATATTTTATTGGAATATTCACTTGAGAAAAACCAATATTTCAACTATTGATTGAGCCACATATCAAGTTGTGCAAGATATTTTCGGGGTTGGGTAAATTATTTATTTATGGTTGTGACAATTCTTTCGATCAAATCTGTAATTACGGAGACAGTTAACGAACATAGTATTTTCCCCGTTTAATAATTGGTAAAATATATTACTCAGAAGGGGGAAAAATCATATCTTCCGCGATTATTCTTCCTAATAATGCAGTAATTGTATCAAATAGGCCACAACAATCTGGTTTGTGCAAACTACGTCACTGCAGTTGCCTACTGGGTCATGACAGGGTGAGTAGTTTTTTGGAAATAATTGAATAATGTTTGGTAAAAGGTTGAGTTTAACGGCAAATCCATTCCAATCATCCTATAAAATATCACCCGATCCTATAATTCATCTTGTTTGCAGCCCTTATCAATCCTTGCCTGTCCTTCAAGCAAAGTAAGAATAAGGAAATACGGTTCATTTGATGGCTCATAAAATACAGTTCCCTTGGTTTTTCAACGGTCTTACATAGCGCTGTGTTATTTAATTTTATGTGTGGGCATTGATGATACGAATAATGAAAGTCGGGAGGAGTGATCAGCACGACTTCAACAATTTGCATGAATATCGTGGTTGAAACAATTCCATCCCTACTGAAAGATACAGGTCAGTAGACTGTTATCGGAAATGAGAAACAATAAAGCGGAATTGATATTATTTTAATTAACATTCAGAATGTCAAATTGCATATTTGGATAAGTGCTGATCCAAGTGTCCTTGTACTCTCAAGGACTGTGGGCTCATCACTTAATTTTGTAAAACGTCACTGTAACATGACACCATCACTGAGGTAAGCAGTGTTTGGACTAGAGTCGTGTTACGTAAATATGATGAGTTCCGAATGATAGAATCTTACCGATTCTTGTCGTGAAGTCTGCAAAAAACCGGCCCAAAATTTCTTTCTGGATGTTTCATGGTTTCTAGATCAAAATAAGCAAAGCCGTCTGTCGTCCACACCGATTTCAGGTGTAGAAAATGTTCTAAAAATCTTGAATTTCGGTCGGAGACTTGTTTTTGCCTCTAGTTGTTCCTCAAAACATTTCAGCCCAATCGGATCAAATTTGGGAGAGGGATAGGGGTCATATTTTCGTTTCAAAAAATGAATTTTCGAGATATTAAATTTTTGAAATATATAAGCGAGTGCGGTATTATTTTTGACTAATTTTTGGACGCCAATAAAGTGGGTCCTGGCACGATTGGTGCCATCCGGAAGAGGTTTATGGTCAAAATGGGAATCTATCTACCTATTTCGAAGGGTTTTTTAAAAATATTTCTGGTACCTACGAGTGTGGGGTATCTTTTACCACTAAATTTTGGACGCTGAATCGATTGGAACGAGTCTCCATGCTGCTGATCCAAGGAATAACCAACCTCTGTGAATGAATTTGCAGTGTTTTTCAAGTCTACTTGTCAAACCTGCGGCAGGGAATCGAAGAATATGACATTAAATTTCCTCTTGAGTAATCAAGGACTATGTATTCCAGAAGGTCAATGAATAATATTTTTATTGTAATATTATAGTTTTTGGAACGGATATTCGATTGCACGAACTGAACACAGATAGTGCTGCTTATATGAGTTTTTTGATTCCTTCTTAATCAACCACTAGAAGAGAAAGAGGAAGGATGTGCGTGTAGATGGATTCAGGAGCCCGGGAATCCGAGGTATTTTAATTAAATAAAAGACTTTAATTGGACTCGCAAATTGGCACCTACACTACTGGCGAGAAGGCGAGGGTGTTCAAAATGGCGGGCGAATAGCAAAGCGAGGGTCCTCTAGGTGTAATTAGAACTTAACCGTTCTCAGAGTCGGAAAGGTAAAGGGGGGGAACGGCTGGAAGGATCTTTCTAATAAGAAAAGTCCCATTTAACGGGAAACAATTAGAAGACGAAGTCGCGAAGGAGGCGGTGGTGGGAGACTCCAGCTATCGGTCTGCGGTGTCTGTGGAAAATGCGCGCAGTGGTGGGGCGCAAAGCATTAACCCCATCTGCCGGCTTGCGTTGCCCTGATTGGCAATTACCCCCGAATATTTCTGACTGTTCGGCCTCAGAGTAGGGAAAGGACTTCTGTGTAATTAGCGCAAGTTTGAGATGGGTTGTAGGAGACGTGGGCTTCTCCAAGAGTCCCACCCCTCCTCCATCCACTGCAAGTTTTAAATGATAATTAAGGTTTCTGGTGATGAGGGGAGGGGAAATTTGATGATGATTCCAAGGGCACGTACCTTTCCTTCAGTTTACGGTAGTTCTCCCCTGGGCGAACTTCTATCCCCAACACCAACTCGTTTCATCATTTGGGCACATTTCCCAAAGTTGAGCCATATATCTCAACGTGGTTTAACGTGGCAGGTTGAATTGCCGCTACTTTCACCGTGTTCGCCAGTTCTCGTCTTCCGAAATCCATTCCTCCTATGTATTACTCCATTTCGGCTACGATCCTCCTCTACATCATCTGAACAAGTACAAGAAAAGTCGCATTACACGTAATAAACGAGAATATTAAATCTCTAGATAGCATCAATTTGTTTTCTTATTTGTCTCCTCTTCGCCCTATCCTAACACTATCATCCTCACGTGACATAGCGATTACCAATGTTGATTTCCAATCATCTCCATGAAAGGTATGTGATAGTTAATGAGTTTTCATGCCATCAGAAACATCACGAGACAAAAAAATGTTTATATTATACCAAATTGCGAGTACAGCGCTCACCTCACGTATTGGGACGGCGAGTAGGGAAGGGGGGGAGTAAAAGTGCCTGGAAGATTTATCGATAAAAGGATCATTCATAATTTGTTTTCGGACGCAGGTTTTTGAGAGATTCCAATGAGGCTTGTGCAAGGAGGTAAACATGAGAAGAATCATTATTAGGTCACCCTGATGGGAGAAAAAGGCTACGGTTTTGGAAATCCTGCTGTGAATAGATGGATGCAGTACACTCACAAACACGGCAAGATCGGCTTCCCGCTGAAGGAAAACAGATGGATAACAATTATTCGAGTGTATGCGGTAAGTCGTTGGTCATACATTGTAGCTCAATTCAATTGACATTGAAAGAGATCGTCATTATTTACGCCTCTATTGAATTTTTTATTCGTTGTAAGTTCGCATTGTTTACAGGAAATCGACTATAGTTCGTTGTAATGTTGTTAATTTCCACTGCTAATGAATTAGGGCCTAAATTTCAAGGACCTTTTCGGTCTTGTCTCTTCATACGGTATATCCACTTGTTTCCATAAACCATACAGGTAACTTATTTTTGTTAGCAATATTTCTATATTCCTCGCTGTGCTATTCTGGCATGTTCCGTACCTATCTATGCGGGTGCAGGTCTATTCCACCGATGTAATCGGATTATACTCGAGCTGGCATACTGCACCTAATGAAGTCCACTCGAACTCGAAGTCCAGCGTTCATGTCAGTTCCGCCGACCCGTCGGACTATCACCCACAACAAACAACTAACTCGACTTTCGGGTGCAGGTCTATTCCGCCGATGGAAATGCGTTGGAAGTCCATGAGTGCGTTGACAAAATTAGTGTAAAAACAAGCAACGCCGAAAATTTTTTTCTACATAACAGTGCAGCTGATGGTCTTATAATGTTCTCGACCGAACAGAACTTGCAGTTTTTGGCCCGCGCAACCATTCTTTACGTAGATGGGACGTTCAAGTGCAGTGCCAAGTACTTTAGCCAGTTGTTTTCAGTGCATTCTTTTGAAAACGGCCACTACATACCACTAGTATTTTTCCTACTTGCCGACAAGAAAAAAGAGACTTATGTAAAGTCTTTTCAATTACTCAAGGATAAGTGCTCAAAATTTGAATTGGCGTGGAAGACGTTAGTCGCTGACTTGGAGCTTGCAACCCACCTCGCAGCCTCAATCAACGTTTCCTCCGATCATGTGGGCAATGCGGAATGCACTACATTCAGATTGACAGCGTGGTGTCAATGAATAGTGTAGGTGTCCCAGTTAAGCCGCGTAAAAAGTTATTGACAAGTTGGCTCAAATCGAAAACCTTATTCAAGACTATGTCAACGGTAAAATCGCGCGCGCGGATTATGAATCGAACTGTAGCAGCGTTGAATAAACCAGCCTTTCTCTGACCATGACACTCCATACACACGTTATGAGGTAAGTATCTTAAATTTTAAGAAATGCTCGGCGGAATTGACATTTGGCTACGTTGGTTAGCATGTCGATTCCGCCGGTGGGGCTTTCTCACTGAAGGGGCGGAATTGACATGCGGCGGAATTGACCTGAAAATCGGCGAAATAGACCGGACCCCATCTACGCTATGTACCCACTACTTTATTACGTTGGTACATTACACATTCATTTATTGTAAGCATCCATAACCACACTTCTCCTTCAAATTATTCTCCGCAAGTGCTAACACTCAAATGTGGCTGTGACATCTGCATCATATATCAATAATTGTTGGGACGCCAACGTGGCAACAATCAGCTCTGATTAAATGGCACCAACACTGGACTAATCATACTTAGGTATTCAACGATTTGTGAATGGTCCTTAACCACACAAACTACGAAAACGCCATATGCACAGAACCACCTTTCACTATCATCACATTTTTTGCATATTCACCGCAGACAGAGTATTTACGGAGGTAAACCTTGGAAAACTCAGATCCCCGTATTCGGTAATCCTTTTGCCAAACTACAACATGTCCATAAAGAGAAACCTTCTGGTCAGTTATTGCCATACGATTACACGAGCATCACTCTAGTTGACGCCACGGTCGTTGCACCCGCAAGTACATTCATCACGTTGTTAATCACTCGGGAAAGGGATATTTCATCAAGGAAATATAAACAGAAATTCATGGCCACTGCGGTTGGGTGTGGTCATCTGAAGCACCGTGTAATTTTTCATTGAGAGATGATAGGTGAAGGGGATGTTGAATTCATGAGGGCGAAACGAAAACCTCACGCCGACTGTAACTCGCCCGTATCGTGGGAAGAGGGGATTAAAAAATAATTTCACTACCCCTGGGCGAACGGAAAATTTCAGCTTGGGGAGCAGGTAGAGGGTCCGGGATGAGAACGCTGTAGCCGCATTTAGGGAGAAGTAGCCACTTCATAAATCTTTTGGTCCCTCTGTGAGGGGCAGGGAAATCGTGTTTTCCTGAGCAAAAATGGGAAAATCTGTTTTTAAGAGGTTTCGTACCGAGGGGTTGCTAATCTCGTTTGCCCTTTTTCCCTTACGTTCGAAACAATAAAACTGTATAATTTATTCATTAGAGTCACCCAAGTGGGCGGTTATTTATGAAACGTAGCCGTAGTCAGGTGGTGGTGGGGTCGGGGTGTCTTTCTCCCCCGCTGCTAATGAATTGTAGCATTAGCGGTGTTCCGTAGAATAGGGCCCAGGCAACTTCGTTCATTCGTTTTCCGCGAGGTTTTACAAAACCGCTAGCCTGTTGGTACTTTTACAGAGGACGTGCGGCACAGCGGAAAATTTCGGTAATTTGAATTCGAGGAGCGGGGGGTGTCGCGTTGGATAAACTTTCCATATAACCCGAGCGAAAATAAGGTAGGGCTTTCCAGACCAGGCCGTCCGAGCGTTTTAAACGTAGCTTTCGTTCATAGGGGTGTGCTGTGAGTGATGGGGGGAGGGGGGTAGTCTACCGCATCTTTTCCCCGCACATCCCGCACTGACCACTTTTTAACATTAGTGAACATGGCGGTGGGTCGTGGGCAAACCGCTGGACAAACTGCTCAACAAATTGCCGGCCGGTGGAAAGAGGGTGAGGAAGTTAGTTTTAAACTGTCAGACCGATACTTTCGGGAACAAATTTTACTCTTGGTCAAAACCACTTGGCAGTAGGGGTCCGTACTCGGTGGGCACCGCAAATTTATGCCTTGGCTCACTCCAAACAATCTCCAGGTTCATTCCAAACGAGCACAACAAGTGACTTGATGTAACAAGTGCATGAGGTCGAGGTCGAGGACGAATATTCCCAACCGATGAAAGCCACACATATGTAGCAGTGGGGATGGTAGGCATTCATGATTGTCAACCTCGCAAGAATCGACGAATTCCAACCTAAATTTCACATTAGTCTCTTATAATTTGTTTTTATTCAATTCATTAATTTTTTGCCTTTTCAGTTTTCATTTTTTGAGTTATTTGACTTTAAAGATTTTTTCGGGCTTTGAACTGATTTTGAAACCCAAAACTCTGAAATTACGACTCGATGGTCTCAAAAACCCTTGGCTTACTAATTGTGACCATCATTTTAGGTCGACTACTATTTAGGAGGGTAAACTGAGTTTCAAGCAGCCCGTTGAAGATAGTTTTAACTATTAGAATGTCTTCTGCGGTTTACCAATTTGTTTTAATGAGTGATCCACCGTAGAAAATAAAATAATAAAAATAAAAATTGAACCTTGTTGTATAACAATTGATGTGGATCTCAGATGGGTTGGTCACGTATTAGCACTAACTCAAAAAAAATGTATTCATCTGTTTTAGAAATTACGAGGCTGTCTCGGTAAAGAATGTTTAAGCAGAGTGTACAAGGCTCTCGTGCAGGGCATCATTTCGGTATAACCGCATGGAGAGGAGTAGCCTCAACTTTCTTGACCCCTATACATTATCCAAAAATCTATTCTTAAGGTAATAGCTAAAATCCTCGACGATTCCCATCAACTGACCTGTATAAACATGTCCGCATATTTTCCCTCCACAAATTGTATAATAAATCCTCCCTTGATTTTTTTTTTCACAAACGTTCGGGCCTTTTCGCGACTCCCAGAAATATGCCATACTCCTTCCGACCCACCTTTCAGGCTTGTGCCCACGCCAAAAGTGCGAAAATGTCTGAAAAATGAATGTCGCAAAAATGTCTGATGTGCAGATGTGCTCCACAAGCACATTTGCACATCAGACATCTCCTACAGCCTGCCTTCCCTGATTCGTTCCCTACCAATAGAGTTAAGATCACCTTCAAATTTGACACGAACACATTATAAAAGGAAATATTATCCTGGTTGATAGCCCAGAGAAAGCCTGCCAACATTTGTTAACTATTGCTTATGTATATTAATAGTATATTCAATTACTACATCATCATCATTGATTTTTTTGACTTGTTGATTCAGCAAACTGAACTTTAATTCTCAGTTTATTGGGAAAGCTAAACCAATGGGGATTTTGGTAAGGGAAGGCCAATGAGGTACAGTAAAAAATAAAAATTAATTGTTCTAAATCAAATAATACAATTATGTTCATAACACTTTTTTAAAAAGAAGTTAAAAACATGATTGCAAGTGTAATGTATCTTCTGAATTGCATACCTACTGGCTGAAATCTTTAGTACCTTCAAGTAGTTTAGTCTTGAAATGCAACCCTTCTAACGTAGCACCTTTTACATACGTTAATTTGGTACTTGCTGTATAACCCTATTATGATGCCTTTCATTTACTATAGAAATTTGCTCTAATCATTACAGTGAGATCTTCAGGAGAATACAATTTGTTCTTTTACATTTTCTTCGTCCTTTTTCAATTTAATTGACTTGCAATATGGTGGCTAACTATAGAATCCTCGATGATGGAAATGTATATCTATACGACGGATCTAGGTGCCCATGCGTGTACATGTGACGGACAGATTTTATTCAATATTATGTGTAGTTTATATTTATATTTTACTCACATACAACCTGTGGGGGGTTGATATAGTTTAAGATTGATACGAATAAGATCATTCTATTTTAACGAATTCATAATGCCGAGAGAAATATGTATCTCTGTATAGATGTTTGTTTGTTGTATTAGCAGCCTTTTCGAGAGGTGAAATGAAGATTGTCTATGTCCTTGTCCCCCGATTCGCAAGACAAAATGTGGTTATATTGGGGGGAAAGAGAAGTGCAGGCAATCAATCCCTCGTTACCAATCTATCTTGTAACTTACAACCTCAATGACTTATAATTTCAGCTAGTTCTAACTTTTTATATGAAGGCGCATCTGTGGCTAAATGAAATAAGTCAGTGAACCATTCTTCCAATGATGTACTAAATTTCCAATTCATTCTCGCCCCGTGGGTACCACTTTCTCTAGCCAAATCGATTCAGCATTCATAATTTAGTGATCAATGTTATGATTGCCGATGAAGGATTACTATAAAAACTTATAGTAGTAGGGAAAGTAATTCATTTTAAATTATAAATATCTTAAAACGTGAGTGGGAACCTAAAAGACGGACTCTTCAATTGCTGAATGCATTCACTTGTAGAATTAAAAAGATAGTGATCAAAGAGCAAAATGTTCACTAAACGGCATCCTGAGTCTAAGCGCAATTGCCAGTTGATCAGTAGGTTCTTATTTCCATGCGACGGGCAATGCTCTACCTGATCATCATATTTTTCCATGAATTATTCCATGAAGCTTCTTTTTGGCTCTCCTATAGATGTTTCAGAGTAGTGTGAACTCCGATGTTTGTGTAGTAGTCCGATGCCCGCATCTGCCACACATAACTGCATTCATCTGCACTCTCGTGACTCAATGCTTCAGGTGAAATCGGGATTCGTCAAGAATACTCTTGTTTTGAGGTGCCACACAGGTCAGAGGTAGAATAGGAAGAAGGTTTCAGATGCCCTGGAAAGCGGGTTCCAGGATGAGATAGGAAGAGCGCGCTTTCAACTGTTCAAAAGTGGTGATGATGGTGCGAAATGGTGAGTTGTGGAGAGGGAGAGGGGCTGTTTGGAACAATAAGCACGAACCCGCCGAGGTGAGATGGGAAAGTTAGAGACTAGTTCTAATGCGCAGCTAAATAATTTATTTCTTATCTAACCCTTCCAACGGGGCGCAGGGTAACTTTGCACTCAAGGTGATGCGGAGGGGTGGAGGGTGTTCTGCTAGAATTTCTGCGAGGAACGAGAGCACGGAAACCCGAGAGACGGTTTCAGCTTCGCAGGAAACTTGCCGTTTTATATCTGCAAAGACAAAAGTTTATTAAGCCGTGAAGCACGGAGTCGAGCGTTGAAGTGGCGAAGGGAGAGGGGGGGGGACTTTGACAAGAGCCGGGAACGGGATGGGCGGAGTTAAGAAACACATTAAAGTTGGGCGGTTCAATGATAAGAGGGCTTTTCCCTTCACAACCTCGCTCGGTTCCAGTTTTCTATCTCGCTCTCGCGAATTTCTCTCCAAAGCCTCGCCCTCTTTCTTGCGTGTTTCGCTCTCCTCGAAAGGACTCGGCAGGTACTGGAAAGGGGTTGGTGGTCGGGGTGGGGGGGCTTTTGCCTCGAAAGACGTCGAGTTGGAGGGTGTGGAGGTTGAAAGAAAACCCATTTCCCGGAGCTGCTTTCTCTCCTTGCTCAGAACTTGCTCGCCCACCACCCCACCCCTCTCGCTGATTACTAATTAAGGTGCACGTCAAAACCCTTTGAGCACCTCAGCCCAGGCATCTACTTCCATTCCTTGCCTTTCTCGTTTCCCTTCTCATCGTCCTCTTTCTACTTTCTATCGCTAAGCCCTAAGCTTGCTTCCCCCAACTCCCTCTGCTCCCTTCCTGTTGTTTCCTATACCGTCAAAGATTTTCTGAGAGTTCCCCGTCACCCTTCCTTTTCCCACAGCACCTCTTTCTCTTCTCACTTTCTCTCTTTCTCTTGCGCCCTTCCTTTTCTGAGTCTCGGCAGGATCAATACCAAGGCACACAACTCCAATTGACCTTATCCTTCGCTCTGCCGATTTCTTCGCGCTCACTGAGATGAAAGACCGCAGCAGTTTGAATGTTTAATGTTATAGATCATCAAACAAATTATCCCACAGAGTGAGTCGCGCACTAAACGAATAAATCAGTGGAACTTCTGAATAGCTTCACGAGATGAAACATGACATAAGAATGGAAAGAATACAGCAAATTATCGTATTTTTTGCTTGCCAGGGAATCCTGCCCCTCGTCTTGTGAACGCCGAACGGTACAAGACCTATTTGATTTAATAGGTGTCCGAAATTTGGTAGACAATGATACCCACACGCCTGGTTCCCTAAAAAACTGAACCGTAAAAAAAAAAAAAATAATAATAATAAACCATGTTCACCAGTACAAGACCTGCGCAATGGGCGTTAGAGCTGAGTAGTTTCCAGAACCATAAAGAGACAAAAGCCCATACTGAACATTCAGCTAAATCATTTTTTGCGTAAAAAGAAGGGGAAAAAACCCTGCAAATTCTTACACACGGGTTGGTTATTCCTCGAATGGGGGAAACAGTGGATGTGGCGGGTCCCAGACCCATTCCAATCGATTCAGGGTCCAAAATTTAGTGGAAAATGATATCCCACACGCCATTCATTCTAGCCTAGATCAAACCGTGGCGCAAGTAGCTAGCGCGTTCGGCAGAAATCGAAAGGTTGTCAGTTCGAGCCCAAGTGGTGGTAGCGAATATTTTTGTTTTCTGATTTAGTTTTTTTTACCCATAAATTGAACAAGAAATTGACCAATTACTTCTTCCAGTGGGTGCCAATCGTTCCGGGACCAATTTCATTGGATTAAGCGTCCAAAATTTAGTGGAAAATGATACCCTACTCGCCTAGATCGCCCAAAATCTCGAAAAATCCATTTTTCAAAAAAAACATTTTGACCCCTACCCCGCCCAAATTTGGTCCGATCGGGCTGAAAAGTTTCGAGGACCCGTCTCGGCCGGGAACAGACCCCTGACCCAAATTTCAGATGTTTAGAAAATTTTCTACTACCAAAAACGGCGCGGACAATGGACGGCGGACGGACATTGACTTTTTTTTTTATCTAGACACCATGAAACGTCCAGAAAAAAAATTTGTGCCGAATCGGAGAGGTTGACCTTTTGCATGAAAACATAGGTTGATTATTCAAGGAATAACCAACCAAAACAACAAAAAAACTAATCGCTTTTTACGAGAAGATTATTAGTAAATTTCTAAAATTAATTTACTCAAAAATCAACCCTTATTTACCCAATGTGGCCGTGGTTTCAGTGTAATTCTCCCAATGTCTGCGGTGACCTGACTGAAAATTACTTGCTTACTTAGAACAAAAAGGGCTGAATAAAGTCTATGTTTTGTCATGTTTGGACGACAGACAACTAATATCAAAGCATTTTGAAATGAATTTATAGGACATATCCAGTAAACACAGTAATTTATCTTGAGAAACGTTCCGGTGTACGGTAATTCATTTAGAAATGAATGAGAAAGACTAAAAAGTTTAAAAAAGGAGGAATAATTTATATTGACAACGACACATACGCATTCAAAAATTCTTCAAAAATGCTTTTTTCTAAGACCGTTTTTGGACGTTATTGAGTGCGGCTATCGGCTCAGAACCAGATCCCGTATCCACGACCACAATGTATTGGATCCTCCCTCCTCCATAACATATAGAAGATTCATTTTTAAAACATCAATTTTGATTCAGGTGAGTAATAACACATACTTATACATATATAGAATATATTCCATCGGATCAAGTTTAGGAGAATGATTTTGGTTGTCTCCGTAAGCATTCCAATTCTCATTTCCATTATTTCATCTTAGAATATAAATACAGTCTGCATCTTGTTTGGCTTTTTAAGGGTAAGGAAACTCAAGTGGAAGCAGCACCAAAATTGACTAATTGGCGTCTTTCCTTCCACGTGAGTCTCTCTGCGTAGATAAAGGCAGATAAGGCGGACGATCCGGAGAAACAAAGCGACCCTCGCCACGTGGCCTTTTCACAATAGCCTCCACGATTCACCTTCCATTACCTTTCAGCTAACTCGGCGTGAGAGAGAAACGTTCTCTTCACTGTTTTCATATTAATTGACACATTCGGTAGTTTTGTTCCAAACCTCCCTGATGAGGAGGAGGTTCTTAGGAAGCCTCTTGTTTCTCTCCACGGAGAAGCTCTATTGAGAAACGCCACCAATTGTTCTGAGCGTCTTCCACTGACAAAACCTTGTATTCATCACGTCGACAACAACTCATCAATTGACGGAGAAACCCCCATTCTCTTCATTCTGTGTGAGGAAGCTGTTGTCAGATCTGAAATTTAGGTTCCACGTTTCAAATCGACGAAACCATCCTCCTCTGGGATGATGGTAGATTAAAAACGCTGTAAGAATTGCTAAGTGGAGTGAGTGTAATAGGTAATATGGTAATTTTCAATTACAATGAGTCTGACGTGCAACCTGAAATTTCGTCTTTGGTGAAAATTGTCATAAACTAACGAGCTACTTGAGTCCTATTTATCAGAACGGTACTCTCGTATCAAACAGGAGGATGCCTGCTCAGACCCCCCCCCCCCACTCCCCAATGAATGCTGGTGTATCACAAGGAAGTGTGCTAGGCCCACTCCTGTACCTTTTGCACACAAGCAATTTACCAAAAGTAGCACAAAACGCAACATCAACATTTGCAGAGGGAGCTCGGTAGTCTGGTGGTAAAGACGAAGGAATGGTTTGGTAATCCGAGTGGCCAGGGTTCGCATCCAGGATAGATCAACGTAATTGTTTGTCTTGACCCTCATATTCGCCCTCTTCACTTAAGGGGGTGAGACAATAAGTAGCCATGAGTGAAATCGTCAGATCAATTTAGGATCCTCTTTGGAGGACGGCTGACGACGTCCGCGACACCTGACCAGGTAGTCGGACGAAAATCCAAGGTGAAAGTTCTTGCTTTCTTTACTTTACTATTACTTACATTTGCAGATGACACTGCAGTCCTGGCAGTTGGCGATAGCAATAACGATTCCATGACAAAACTTGAAAGACCCATTTCCAAAATCAGTCAATGGACATCAAAATGGAAAATCAAATTAAACGAGGCGACGTCAGTCCATGTTGATTTAAAATCGTAAAATTGACTACATCCCTGCTTCCATCAACAACTCAAGCTATTCCCTTCGCGAATGAAGCCAAATACCTGGGCATGACGCTAGACGCCAAGCTCAACACGTCAAAAAAGAAAGAAAAAAAAATTGGCCGGCGATTCTCAACGACAATTAAAAACAAGCTGCTTCTGTACAACCAAGTACTCAAGCCATTTTGGACCTAAGGAGCGCAGTTGTGGCTCTAACCCACGGACAGGTGGTGCTTCCGAAACGACGCTCTCCACCGTGAACTTCAACTGGATAGTATAGACGAAGTCATCAAGCAGAGAGCTACTGCAAAGCAACTTGATGTGCAAGACTTAACTAGGCGCCTCAAGCGCACAAAACCGCATGAACTCGTGTAGAGAGTGATTGTGATAAGTTCAGAGAGACAAGGGACCTAGCTATGAATCATAAGTCCTGATTAATGAATTTAGTAACATAAGCCAGAATAATAGTGTTGATGAATTTATTCGAAAAATTAACTAACTAATTGAAAGTTGTATATTCACGACACATAATGAACATTCGACTCGTCTAAACGCAACCATTTCGTTGCAGAGCACTTTTGCGAACTGCCAGAACTCAACAAGTGGAAAAGTACGTGTTTGTGAAATGGATAAGCCGAACATATCACATCACACAGCTGTTCTAAAATTGTCACCTTCTCAACGTCTGTGACAGTCATTTCAAGGACTGTCAATTTGATTGCGAATGAGTCAGTCTAGATAGGGCGTCGCTTGAGTGATGAGTTCTCACGTTCGTTTACCGTCGTCATCCACATAAACCTTCTGTTGATAACCTGACCTGAGACAGCCGTGTACACAATGATATCCATGGTCGGTTACCAGCACGGGCCATGCCTCAAACCTCCTGAAGGATCGTAGTCTCTCTATTCCATTCACTCAATTTAGGGGTTACTCTAATTCAAAACTGTTCACAAAAACGCAGGGTGGACAACTATCACGATTCATTTTACGGTTGAAACAGGAAGAAATATGTAAGTTTTGTATTTTTCCCCTTCCTCCGACCTACTGTTCCAAAGTTTGCCTGTTGCTTCCTTTCATGGCGTCCGAAATCCTCCGTGAAGGCCTGGCGAACGTGGCGATCCAAAGCGTTGATATTTCTCAAAATTAAAGATACATTTCTGCACATAGATACAATTCATTCTTTTCATAAGATTGGGATGTCCAAGACATAAACATTGTGTGTTCATGTCCCCAACTTTTTATTCTTACAAAGAAGTAATAAAAATCTTCGATCTTAGACATTCAAATAGGTTAATTGGATCAGTAGGTAGTCAAATTGATCAAAACAAATTTGAAGTTCAAGAGTTTTTTCGATGTGCACGTTTTTGCCAAAATTCCAGGGAATTGAGAAACCAGTTTTAACTAAATGGGGAAAAGGGTGAGAAACGTGAGGGTTGGTTTTAAGAAAGAGGCCTAAGAAGGAAAGGCGAGGCTAGTGCGCTTGCGCGGTCTTCAAGCTTTTCCCACCCTCTTTCCCTACCGCAGAAGGAGAGAACTGTTTTTCCACATCCAACCAACCCCGCAGCCATATTGGTTTTTCCACCCTTAGCCCCTCCTCTAAGAATAATGATTTTCTCCTCGGGGCCGCTCTCCCTAGAGGGTGGGTTTGAGAGGGAGCTAAGAAAGAAAAGTCTCGGGTGGAAAAGGGCTAGATGGTGCGGGGTAAGGGCTCGGGTAAGGGTTTTCTCCCTGGTATTGATGTCCTTCTCCTCCTACCCTCGTCCCCGTCGCCGTTCCCTTCCCAGAAGAAATATTTCTAACCCTCAGACTCCATCTCACCCTTGACTTCCACAGAAAGGGTGTAGAGGGCGAGGGGAACCCCTCTGTGGGTAATTTCTCCTCTTTCACCGAACGACCCTTTCGTAATTTATAATTGGCTGAAATTAAGATTCTCTTCTCTCGCTTATAACCAAGGTAATTGAACAGGATTTCGTTCCTTCTGAAGAGTGGTGGGGCACCTTTATTCTCGATATACCATAGTAGGCAACTTTTTCACTTAAAAGCCCAGAGTAGACACCCAGAATCACGCTGTGATCTCGTCAAAATTCACATGGTAAAATTTCGATTTTTTTTTTTTTTTTTTTTTTAAGGAACGCATCTAATATTATTTGCAGATAAACTGCAATCATAGATTTTGGCGAAACAAATACAACTAAACTAACTTTGGGACCATTTAAGAACTTCATGAATAGGGCTCCAAATTTTCATACCCAGAGAGTTTCCATCCACTTTTGTTTCCTGGAGGGACTGATTTTAAAATATCACATTAAAATGTCACATCAAATCCGAAGGTGACTAATGAATTTTCGAAACTGGACGCCTAAATGGAGGATACCAATAAATGGGCTGAATTCGGCACGTCATCTGTTGGAGAGCATTCTAAAAGCTATGGAGTGCTTTGAATATTATCAAAGAAATATCGGTGATAGTGAAATTGAAAAAAAAAGTACGCGTTGGCATGCATTTTTTATTGTATTTATTCGGCGAAAGAGGTCATCGATGAGAGTTGAACAATCATCAGACTGCATGTTTTAGGTGTTAGTTGAAGAACACATTATTTTCTATTCGAATCCAAATAGAAATTTTTCAGCAATGTGATAAAACCCCATAATTTCTGCTACATATTTGTTTTTCTTAGGAAATTAGGGTTTCTGGGGTCTAACTCCTCATTTATTTATAATATTTATAACTATTCATTGATTGAAATTTATTCAGACTGGATGAATCGTGTTAACCTCGATGATGATTCCGTTATCATTTGGTTTTTATTCGTCCGACATGTCAAGCTTCAGACACGACGTTGGGAAAGAGTGAAGGATAGGGTGAGAACGAGTGACGATGGGATGGCAAAGGAAGGGGTATGGTAATGAGGCGTACCTGTAGTGAGATAATTAGCGCAAGCTTAGGGGGTGGTGACACCCGGGTGGAACACTCGAGAAAGCACGGCAAAAGTCTTACCTCGAGGATAATGCGTCGCCGCATCGTGGAAGGAGTCTTAAGAAGACTGATGGAGTCGGTGCTGCACCAGAAAATCGACCATAGGCATAGTTGTTTATACTTAATCATCGTTCCACTTTCCTTGATTGATGATCGCTTCCCAAATTATAAAAACAATTTCCTTCTTTATCCTTCTCCGCCAATACCTGAATAATCTAACATATTGTTCTAGACATGCAGAGTATTTTGCTGAGAGGATATATTATTGATGCCGAAATCATCAGTATCCCTCTGAAAATCAGGCTTTAATGCAAAAAACGCATTTTCCCCTCTCAAATTATTCTTCTTACCAAAGACTGTTATTGGTCAAGTTTACACGGATCGTCCGTAATTATTCTCTCGCTTCCAATCGTGAACGCAATGATTCGTCGATCCAAAGTTGAGTTGAGAAGGGATAATAGGCCCACAAAGGTTTCATTTTGTTACCGATTATAATACCGATATACAAAGTCGTTGTGAATATTCGAGTTGTTTCCCCAAAACGGCCTTTTCAAGGAGCTTGACGACAGCGAATGTCACTTTTTTTTAATTCGTAAACCGTGAATCTGGCTCAATAATTTATTTCTGCGGAGGAATTCATATCTATATCATAACCGTAATGTCTGCGGAAGGCTATGTAGAGGGACGCTACCGAGGGGAAAGAGATTACAACCGTAATCGACTTAAAAACCTCCCGAGTATTTTCCGTGCGATCTCAGTACATTCCCATCAAGTGAAAATGCGATGAGTTGTGAGTATCAAGTCATGAGAAGTTCAGGTGGCTCAAAGACATACCTATTTGGCGCTAGGCAGACGACTCGACGACCAGATCTGCAACCACGACGGTCTTCGTAAACTGTGACGCAGCTGCTGAGAGCACTGGCCAACTGCGCCCAGGACTAGGTCTGAAACAGTTGTTTGTGATTACCATCTAAAAAGCAAACCGAGCCGGATGGGTTCGAGGTAGGTCAAAGGTCGAAAGAGGGCTGCGAGGGTTGTCCTCACGCACGTCTCCAACAGCGCTTCTGGCTGTTCTTTCCCGCTAAAAAAATCAAGCCCTTCGGTGTGATAGGTTATGATTGGAAGATAATCAACTGTACTGAGGCCATCCAAACAGCTATACAAGAAATTTTGTATCCTTCAGTCCACTTACCTCTTTCAAAAGACAGGAGCGGTAGGTAAGTTACATATGAACGGGATAAGAGGCGTGGTCAAAAGTTGATGTTTTTCCAATGGAACCTCCTTTGAGAGCGTGAAATATGAGTTTGAACAGGACGTAGTTTATTTTATCCACTCGAGAAATGAGGAGGTGGGTTATCATGAAGTTGCCGTTGAAAGACTCGACAGGTTCTCTCTTTCCGCAATATAAAGTGAGTGGACTACGGGGTTTTAGGACCGCAAATGTTAACCAAGCCGACTTGCTGGTAGACGCTGCATGAGTGTGCCGTAACGTTTTTGCTCTTCAAAGGAGGCCACGATAGACTCTAAGTGCCATATTTCCTTAAGTGACTTAACACAGAAGGTACAATTGAACGATGCGTTGAGAAGAGCTCTCCTGTAAAGCGTGAAACGTCCTACAACTCTAGTTCAACTGTCCTACGGAGGTTCCAGAGTATCATTGTACAGAAAAAGTGTGTCAATAAGTTGAAGTAAATTTATTACTAATCCATTATTATCACATCTGATGATTACGTTAGATTCGCTTCAAGCTCCTTGTGGTTCCCTACGAGTTGCTGTTGCTGAAGATAGCGAGCTTGAGAGTGTCTTCCAAAACGCTGCAAATTCTTATTCCACCGACCCAGAGCAATCGATTCAATGTCCAAAATTCAGTGGATAATGATTCCCCAAACACCAAATCACGCCTAAATCACCAAATATCTCGAACATGGCGAAAAAGATGTGGAGTGTCCTGGACACATTCCACTGGAATCAGCGTCTAAAATTTAGTGGAAAATGATACCCCCAAGCCCAGATCACCAAAAATGTCGAAGATCCTTTTTTTTTGAAAAACATTTTCCACCTTACCTTCCCCCCGCCCAATTTGGTCCGATCAAGCTGAAATTATCGAGGACCAACTAGAGCCGGAAATGGGTCTGACCCTGACCAGAATTCCAGATTCCAGACATTTTCTTATTTGGATGTGTACATCTTGAATCGCCCAGAAATATATTTTGGGGCAAATCGGAGAGTTTGGCTTTCTGCATGAAAACATAGGTTGTTCATTCAGAGAATAACCAACCACAATTTTGATTCATGAGTCGTTGATTCATTTTAATCTGTCTACGACTGTCAAATACACTTTTTGGCTTATTCAATTATTAGGTAGGTACGGATTGGGAAGTGATGTAGCCCGTAAAGTCAGTTTATTATAAGGTAATGAACAAGTCGAACAAAGGGAGGAGAGTATGACCGTGACTACTCTGTGCGGTAGCTTCTACGAATTATTATGTCTGTAGTAATCTTGTGTCGATGTCAAGGACAAAAATTCACCACCATCAGATGAAATCTAACAATGAAGTTTCGTTCAATAAAGGAATATATCAAGAGCGGCGTTTGAGGGTGGCAACTGGGGTGACTGCTCCAGGCCCGCGCTTAGGTTGGCCCCGCGTTTCGGTCCTGAACATGTCTCGTCCTGGTTTAGCCTGTACATGTAGAACCAACGAACGTATGCTGGAAGCGATTGTAAAGAAAAGAAAGAGGCACTTTTGTAATCCTTTACCGTAGCGCGCTCTAGACGTCTTTGAAAGCATTACACCGTCACCTCATTATCTCTCGCTTTGTGTGTATACGTTTGTCAAATGGGTGGTTTAAGTCCTCTCTAATTTTCCTAAAATTAGCCTGCAGTTGGATATAACAAAAGCTGGTGACTCCGTTCTTTTTTTTTAATTTTATATTTTAAATTTATATTTTATATATTTAGAGGATACACACATTTGTGTTTAACACAACCGGCATGATCCGCCGCAATCACTTTACATCCTACAAAATTAATCCCCCGTATGAGCAAGAGCTCGTGTTGGGGGATGAGCAGGGTTCTGGCGGTACGCAAGCATCCAGTGCTAGGTAAATAAATTAAATGCAGCTACAGCTATAGTTAGGTAGTAGTCACGGTTACATCGTTTGGTATTTAACATTTGGATAGGGAGTAAGTACACCATTAGCTATTAAGAGCGGTTAATTTATTAAAAGGCAAAATCTGCAGTTCCAGGAAAAGTTGCGCAGTCTGTTCAAGCCTGCTTTTCTTGGCGATTTTCCTAATGACAGCTTTCTGCGTTTTCATGATTGGCTCCAGCAATGTGCTGTAAGAACTGCTCCAAACGGGGAGGCACTAAGTAAGCACGGGTTCGACCATAGCAACGTACACTCGCATTAACAAATCTCGGTCCAGGATTTGTGCGAGCTTTGATAATACATATATGGGAGTTTCCTTTTCTTAAGTTCGGTTAACTTCGCCACAGTTCTGAGCTTTCTCTTCCTTCCGATCTTTACTAGTGCTCTGGCCCTTGCTGCATGGTCATTGCTGGCACTGGCCCCGTGCTTACCTAACGCCACCACTGAAAATAACGGGATATTTTCATGCCAAGTGGGCCTAGTAAGGTTTCTGCGCATGTAGCATCGATTGTACGTAGCAGTTTTCTGCAACAATCTTCGGGCTATGCCAGAGGATATCAGGTTCCTACGAGAAAATACGATTCCTCTCTAACGAGTCCCACATGGGACGAAACCCACTTGAGGTGTTCACTCAGAGGATACAACGCTGACTGTTGTCGGTCAAGCACCAGGCCATTCGGGCAGATGGGCCGAGTAAATCCTTACAAGTACGTGTAACTCGTAATTCGACCGCTTGGCATTCAATTTCTAAAAGAAATTCGATCTGTCTTCGTTAATAAACCGTACTGATGCAATTCACCGCAGGAAACACAACCAGACGTCCAGTGACTTCTGACTGGTAGAGTAACTTCAACTTCAGCGGGACATGTCAATTATTATTCTTCACGCGGCGACGTAAAGTACCTTGTCCGCTCGGATATTCACTCACCTGCTTCCCAACCGAAAACCTGAGCCCCACACAAAAGCTACTTTGACAGATGTTCCAATAAATCCATCAGGGATCCCCGCCTAATTAGAAGTATAAAAACTTTTGAAAAAAATATTGACAATGGGAACTTGTGTCTGGCGGTTTTTTCTTTCAAACTTTTGTCTCTATTTTTCGTTTTTCATTGATGGAGTCACTGCTTTCTGGGGGTTGCTTTGCATTGTGTTTTGGGTCGAAGGGAGTCGTAGTGCCTGAGGCGGTGGTTGACCCCTGCCACGTCTCAGTTGGTCACCAAGAAGAACCAGTACTTTTTTATTTATTATTTTTTAGGCGCATCCGTGTCATTCATCTATAGCCTTTACCTCTATAAAATAGCCATCGCTCGTGTAGGTGGTCAGAGGCGACTTGATATTTCCTTTCTAAAGGTCGTATTTTATCATTATGCCTTCTGAGCGGTCAACTCGATTTTCATAAGGTCTGGCTAAATGACCGGTCGGCTTTTGCCTCGAGTGGCCTGTGGTAAGAAACAAGAGGGGCCTGGACAAAAGAGACTACCCCCTCCCTCCCATTATAAACTACGATGGAGCGAAACCTTTTTCAATCACCGTTTTCCCCAGTTCGAACGATAAATTGGGCCTATAAGATTTCCATGGGACTCATGATTTGATAATTAATTTATGGTAGATATTCCCATGATAAGAGTAAAAATTGTCAGGTACCAATACGACCTTCATATGGGCTCAATCACGACTTTAGGATACTTTTAAATAACGGCGTTAAGATACTCCTGAAAATTAATTTGAAACCCTTCCCTTGGACGGCCATGTAAAAAATCTTTGAAATCTTACTCACTAGGAGTCCACTGACAACTTATTAACAGATTTCGAAGTTACGAGCATTAATCGAATGGCAACACTATGTACTTGCATAAGGAGGATGAAGGCCGAGGATCGATGTCAGACAGGCTAGGTACCTTATAATAGAAGCCAAGAGGATGAATTGGGTGGGGATGAGGGGGATGAAAGCCAAGAGGAGGGAAGGAGGGGAGGTGTTAATCTTCACTACTAACTCCCTTGAGTTTGGTCCCTTGAATGATAAAAATCTATTACATGTACTATCGCTCATCGGAAAATGAATATTTTAATTTTCTGCTCTCGTGTAATTCTTATTTATAAATATTCAACTATAAACGTCTCTGCCTGTCTAATTTTTATGAGGACGCGTTTTAAAAAAGTTTGACTAATTGAGAAAACAATGCTTGATTAATATTTTGTTAAATCGTTCAACCGACTATGTGTTTGTTTACTTGTGGGTAGAAAGAATACATAATGTCAACCGCAAGTCTGGGGAATCGGCTCATTCTGTAAAGGGAAGACGAATTCCCATTGTTCATTGCCATAATGATCGTGGAGTTGTTCAATCGTAAAAAACCTCAAAAAATACGTTTTCAAGTTGTTCGTTTCTTTGAAAAGAAGGCTGAGGTACAAGTCCAATAGCATATTGCCCCGGTATTTTTTCAATGGTATTTCCCATATTGGCAATCGTCAACCAGAACATTAGTATTCTGCATGATCAAAACCAACTCACAATAAGATTGTAATGCATTATGGCCGGATTCGCAGCTTTCCACAGTTATTTAGCTGTTCACATGCATGAATTTATCGTGACCAAAGTCCACAAATAACTAGGCCTGCAGAGACAGTCAGATTTGCGTAGTTTTATCTATTCATTGATGGAAATGACTTTTGGTTGGTTATTCCTTGAATAATCAACCTATGTTTTCATGCAAAAAGTCAACTCTCCGATTCGGCCCAAATTTTTTTTCTGAATTTCTAAGGTGTCTAGATCAAAATAAGAAAATGTCCGTCCGCCGACCACAACTTTTAAAATTTGGGGGGAGGGGGCAGAGGTCGAAATGTCTATTTTGAAAAATGGATTTTCCAGATTTTTGGCAATCTAATCTGTGGGGTATAATTTTCCACTAAATTTTGGACGCTGAATCAAATGAGATGAGCCCCGGAATGATTGGCGCCCATTGAAAGAGGTTATTAGTCAAAATGGGTACCTACTCACCTATTTAGAAAGTGAGTTTCAAAGATTTCTGGGGTATCATTTTTCATTAAATGCAGAAGCATTATGATGAGTCTCCATGCTCCTTGTTTGAGGAATAACCAACTCCTGTGAGAGAATTTGCAGTGTTTTAAAATTTTTAGTTACAATTTAAACAGATTATGACTGTCGGGCAGAGGATAACAGCAAAAAATGTTACGTAAATATTATATAAAAACAGTTCGAAACGACTACAACGTTATTCATCCTGACCATAACGGTAAGTCCATTTCTATAGTTAACAATAACGAATGGTTGGGTGCAATACTATGAGTAGTATAAGGATATTACAACCATTGTGATTTGAGGATGCCTTTAAGATAGAAATATTCTGTTCCAACAAATCCAACTTTTTGGATTCCGTTCATTCATAATTGCCACCCACTACATATTCAAAAGGAACCTGAAGCAGCAACACAATTGAAAATACTAGCGAGTAGTTTGTTTTCGTGTTGCTGTCTAATGAAAGGAACTCGAAGCAGCAATAATTTTTTTTTATTATTATTGTCCAATCCGGCTCAACTTTTGTGATTGAGGGGGAGGGGGGGGGTCCAAAGTTTGTTAGGCAAAAAATCGATTGGCGCCCACTGGAAGAAATTCAAAATTAAGGCGTTCTCTTCCGTGTTGTCACAAAAATTAGCATTTTCACGACTGCTCGGTCAAAATCAACTGTCAATTTCCTGGTGCAAATCGGTGAAACTGAAACGATTTGCGAAAACTATATATTTCCCGGGATTTCTGAGAATTCGGTGTTTGCATCGAAATTGTTTATCGACCTGTAATATCTAATAAAAGTTGATAATATTTATTAAATATCTCAAAAACACATATTCAAACATGGGGAAAATAGGGTGTGGTAGGTCCCGGACCCATTTCGATCGATCCAGGGTCCAGAATTTTGTGGAAAATGATAGTTACCAGAAATCTCGAAAACATATTCAAAATGGGTAATAGATACCCATTTTGACCCATAACCTCTTCCAATGGGTGCCAATCGTTCTCGGACCCATTACATTGGATTCAGTGTCCAGCATTTAGTAGATTGCAAAAAATCTCAAAAATCCATTTTTCGAAATTCACATTTTGACGCCTACCCCACCCGAATTTGGTCCAATCGGGTTGAAAAGTTTTGATGACCAACTAGAGCCATGAACGGACCCCTTACCAAAATTTCAGATTTTTTGAATAATTTCTACAACCAAAGTCGGCGTGGACCGTGGACGTTTTGATTTAGATTTTGATCTAGACACCTTGAAACCTCCAGAAATAAATTTTGGGCCGAATCGGAGAAAACATAAGTTGATTATGTACATCGTATGGACGACTTTCTTCTACCACCTTCAGCTCCAAAGAGAACTGCTCTTTACTTTTTGCCAAGAAAACAGCGGCCACTCCCTCGTCCTACTATTCTCTCAACCTAGCCCTATTTCCTTTTATTAATGACCGTAGAACCCCCTTCCTGCCCAGAGCTCTCAAACTTCCTTTATACAGGACGCAGGTTTTCTTTAGAATGCGTTTTTGCTGGACCTTTACGAAAAACAGCGAGTTGGTTCCAACCGAAGAGTCGTACATTCACTTTTTGCGAGTCACCTTCATTATTCCTATCTACCCCCTTTCTCGCCATAATTCCCTCCGCTTACATTACAGTTTTCGACCCACCACTAATCGTAAAATAATTTTGATCAATATTGAAATTACACCGAACATAACCATCGAGACGAACAACAACTTTAATAGGCGAACGCATTATGCGACGTTTATATACCTTTGGTAAATGATGTTATGATAAAACATTTTCGTCAATGGAACGTACAATAACAATAAACAAATGTCTTGTAATATCATGATTATGGGGATATCATCGGGCGGTAGAGCTACCGTTTAGTCCTTGGTACATGAAGCATTCCGAATTAGTGTGTTGCTCTGACATGCATTCCAAATTCAAACGCTGTTCAAATATATAATCCTATAAGAATTTCATTGGTCTTCGTCGGCTTGGAGGGAAGATGGCGGAGCTAACGGACCTTTATTTCGAATCGACACGCTTTGAAACTTAGAAAGTGAATGATTAAGGAGATTTTTTCAGGTCAATAGTTTGGTCTTGTAGACCTGAAGAGGCAGCCAAGAAGGGCCTAACAATGGGGTGGGTAACAGATGACCGACATCGAGACCCAAACGCGTTTATAACAACGCTTATATCAACGTTTATAACTCGCATAATAACCTTGAAGAAACCCTTTCCTGGAGATTTAATTTTTGAATTTTGTTTATCCCAAATTTGGAGTTCCTTCTTGATCCCTACGGTTGGTTTCAAATTAATCTGATGCCAGCTGTGTTCACTTATACGTGCCCTCTGCTTTGAACAAGCAGTTGCCCTGGGGAACTAACGTAGGCAGGGAGCTGGGATAAAAATACACAAACTTAACTGTATCAGCAATATTTTACACAATCCAAATAATTTTTTATTTAGATGTTTTACAGTATCTATAAGAACTGCGTTTTCAAGGATATTCATTTGTGTAAATGAGATGATACAGAATCACCAGGAGATCAGCATCTCTCCTTTGATATCTGAATACTGGGTGGAAGTCGAGAGTCGATCAATGGGAGGGAGATCCAGGGAGACCACGACCACCAAAATTACCGGTATGTACATACCTACTACTACCAATTCACTTCACACTTCACACAGAGAAGGTGGTGATCTTTTACCTATGTCGAAATCATCGCTTAATCGTCATCGAGCCACTTTTTTCCTTCTTTCATACATAATTACGAAGAAAATTTCATTGAAATGAGTGAATTTCGTGTGCTTAGAAATGAGATGAAAACCCAGGTATGAACTACCTTACCTTATACATACTTTCTGGCAAATACTCGGAAAGTTCGTCGGAGAAATCCGTCCATTTTAATGATTCATGAACTAATTAGTAAGGATAGATCCAGTGTCGCTTACGTACTTCAGGTCGAATCTCTGTTATCATGATCTCAAAATCGTCCCCTCCCACTTAATCATCGTCGGGTGGTGGACAGTGTGACAGTCAGGGAAACTTAGGCCGTTTTTTAGATTGAACAGGGTAATGAGTACCAAGATTTCCTATTGAAAGTAGGCAACAATCTTAGATCAGTTTGAAAATGTAGTAGAATCGATCATGTGGATAATTACTATAAGTGAGAATGAAAGGCCTACCCGTGTAACTCATTCCCCAGGATCTCAAATTTTAATGAATTCGTGAGTTGTTATTGTTATGGCGACTAGATCAAATCTTTCCTGCCTATGTTTTCTTGCGCTCAATATACAATGTGCCTGTACGATCCTATTTCAACTCGGACGGATAAAAATGCTAGACGTAAGAAAGCGGGAATCTAACCATTTTCAATTTTTGAAAAGATTGGTATGATAGACTTCGGTACCGTTCCGTAGCAAAGGGAACCGAGTAAATTAAGATGATATTGCTTCGTTGAGAGTGTCCGTGATAGTTCGTTTTATAATCTTAAATGAATTATGATTAAGGTTAACCTATGAGAACCGTTCAACAGTAGTAGTGGCGTAGGATACTATGATAACGTTGCTTGAACTGCGCGCTGCGAACCATTTCACTATGAGTAACAACCTTATATTGCAAGTTACCAGCCGTCGATAAGGGAGCTCCCGCGGACCTAGCGGTGTCTTCGGACCTTAGGTAGAAGCGTGACGTTACCATTGGTGAGTCGATAAGGTGGCTCAAGTTCAAAACGTCACCAACAGACAGTGCTAGTTCCCCCTCACGAACTGAAGGGTCGAAAATGGTCTTGCTCCTCACCACCTTCCTCCCCGTTGATGCGACTTCATGTAAACAGGAATGACCTTCCCTTATTCGAAACGGACCTGTGACAATGTTAAATTGTGACTTGTGCCTACTTGAAACATTCTTACAACGCACCTTTGGCGAATAAAATGTGGTTACCTTGGACCTGAGTGACTAATAGAGCCAAGGTTCAGTCCCGCACGGGAACACGAAATTATGGATGTCAGGAAATTTCAAATCATGGAGCGGGATCGTTGAGGGTAATTTCTGATTTCAAATTGAATGAAAAGAGTTTTACTCGTGACATCAGCCCCATCCACCATCGTGCCCTGGTCACAAACTAGGCAAGAAATTACATTCAGGTACTGGCTCACTACAGGTGCTGGCTGTCGTCGACTTAATATTATGGTACGGTCTTCAGCTATCCCTGTCAATGTCTATCAACTCTCCAAGTGACCTCTGAGATATTAATTATATTATCCAGGAAATTATTTGTTGATGGAGGTGGAGGGATTAGGTGAGCAAACTTTTTTGGATTTTGTTTGCCCATCGATAACAAATTATTATTCTTGTTCATATCTCATTTATGCGTATCTGTGATAAGAATTTATTTCACCTTGTCTGGGAGTGTGATTGAGTAGAAACATTACGGAATTTCAATAGTGGGATCTAACAACGATTTATTATTCTTGTTAAGTCTCGTTCGCGTAATGAAGCTTCAAAATCTTTGAGTTTCCTAGAATACCTGATTAAAATAGAGGAGTAATTTTTTTATTGTTTTGTTTTCAATAAAAATGGTAGTGTGGACAGAAATATGGGTTCCCTCCTCTGGTGTTCGGCGATCGATCTTGGACCCACTACCAATGCGACCAAAATTTCATGGAAAATAATACCTACCCCTTGCATTCTCCCCCTCTCCCTTACGCCCATACATTCACCCAGAATCTCGTAAACATATCTTGAAAATATATCGATATCAATTTCCACCTACGTTTGGGGCGATTAAAGTGGATACATTAAGATGGTACTCTCACTATGAAACGTGAAAACTGAAGGATGGGGGAGGGGAAACATTCGAAAATATTTTCGGTCAATATGAATTCAAGGGTATTATACTCCCATAATAATTATAAGATAAACCAAAAAACTAGAACGTCGGACGACACGAAGTGGTCACGATGAAAGAATCTTATTCGGCGAATACTTGAATATAAACTAAGTACAATCAGAATTCGGTTGTACGGCACCATCTTCATTATATCCATAGCCCGTTAAATTTATCGGCGTCATTATCCGACGGTCGGTATCAACAATATTCTGCCAAGCTGGTGGTCACTCAATGGGGCCTGTAAGCGAAACCCGTTGTGTTAAATGTTAGCAGCGTTGGTTCTATACTATGGGTTGTTGTATTCTATCGCGACACTATGATAACGGCTGAATAACTATAATCTCTTAGTGGTGTAATAATTTTGGGGATCTGAGGGCTCGGGGAAGTTACCCGTGAACGGAGGCAATGCCTGAAATACCATCGTAACGAGCAGACCGAACATCAGACAGCGAACTGGACAGCTCTGAAGCTCCGAATGTGAAAAGCCCCTCTAGTGAGTCACAATACTTGGGAACTCTAGCTCTTCGCCCAAGTCGGAATCGCATGGAGGCCGATAGGGCGAATAGCCCAACCGAAAGTTCGGGGACCAGCAATAGATTTTCTGAAACAAAACCTCTCGTCGACGCAAATGACCTCTCCGGTCGAACAGGCTCATCTAGGAAGTGGAAGGAATCAGGAATGCGTCGCTGAGAAGAACGAGGAGATTATGACCCTCGATGGAAGTGTTTATGAATTGCGGGAACGGGTGAAGCCGTGGAAGTTAGGGCAACCCCACCCCCTCGTATCCCTGATTCAGAACCACACGCGGGAAGGCTGAATGCTGCTTTCACGGGTGAGAAAATCTATTTGCCGGTCAAATTGCAGTCTTGCCCCCATCGTCTCTTTTCAACGTACAGTCGATAAATCAAACAGACTGGCCGAACAGTCACCGCCCAGAAACAAACTACCGTTGCTTCGTGACGTGTCACAATGTCCTTTCAGGGGTGACCAGGAAAACGTCTTTTTGAGGCTCCACGTCAGTTCTATACTTTCGTTGGACGAATCATACGTCTAATATTGCTCAAAGAGGGCGAAATGTTCATGTTTTTTATTTTCGCCCAGGAATAGGAAATGTCACTTGGCAATAAAGTTTACTCAGAGAATCGGATACCTATAATTCCCTAATTTGTGTTCGCTGGTTGTCAACAAGGCAGTGCGCATATTGACGATCGAAACGGGACATGGAGTCTTAGCGCATTTTCCTTTGAATTTTGAAACGTCCCTCGAACATCAATTTTTTCTTGAGATCGTTTGGTTCTCTCGTTCAAGCGTGGTTTTTCCGAGATAGCAAAACAAATCTATTCCCCAATCATTACCCGGTACCCATTCGACCTTTCTTTGGTCGTTGGGGTTCCTCCGACTTTAAATGGTGGGGAGACTTTCTTCCCCCACACAGAATGCGGCACTTCAAAACTTTAATCTTTAAAGATTTATTGGTAACAAGAAGTAGACCAAACTTTTCAACTAGAACGAGGAGATCGAGTTTTACAGCGCTCAAAAGCTCGGGTGCCTTACTCCTTGATTTCATTAGGATAAATAATGGCGAGCCAAGCCCATCGCAGGGGCTCACCAGGGCACCTTCCTAACAAAGAGTCAGGTAAATTGAATTAGTTTTTCCATATACAGCCCGGCGGGGGTATGAAAGTTTATGATAATAAAAGTTTAAAATTACCATTCCGAGGACAATACCCTGGGATGAAACTTTGATTAAACCTTTCTGGAGTCTAATACAAGTGAAACCTGTGATGATATGACTATGTAAACAGGAACCTCCAAAAAACTAGAGCCGATCATTAGTTACTCCTACAATCCTCGAAAGAAAGAAAATTATTTTTTTGTCAAGACACCTTCGTTATTGAGCTGTCCCCTCAGGGAGGCCGAGTAATAGATTTTTCAGACTATTTTTCAGACGGAGTCATCCAATCTTTTTTTGTACATTTTTGACAAATTTCCCCATCCCCATGAATGCAAGAAGGCAGCCTTGAAGGTGGGTGAATACTGCAGGACGAGATTCAACAACTTTAAAAAGTAAATTAAACGTATTGAAAATATATTAAAATAAAGAAAAACTATAATATATTAAACGTGATATTGGCTGACATTCCACTCTGGAATGAATGTACATGCTTCTAAATAATAAAATATTACCAAAATGTAAAATTAGGAATATTATAAGAAAATGGAATTAATGTAGGAAAGTACATTACTGGTGAACACGTTCAAAATGAGTTTGAATCTCCCCTTCGCCCAATCACGATTATTTTTACTTTTGAATAAATTAAATTAATTTTTATTACATTTTATTTAATCAAATAAAATTTGATGTTCTACATCAAAACCAACGGCCATTAGGACAAAATATTAACCCTACAGAACTCGCTCTCCATTCAGACCCGCGAGCACTCGCGTCTTTTGTCTGAACCAATTTAAATTCGAATTTCACGCTGTATAATTGATCCCGACTGTAAAAATGAGTCATGAGCTGAAAGGGAAGGTAGAAAACCTTTCATCTACGAATGAGAAACTTCATAAAAAATTTTTTATTCTTAAAATGTGACCACAGGAAAACGTACCACAGCTTCCGGATTTCGAAATGGGGGTTTTGGTTATCCTAATAGACGAGCAGTTTGTGAAAACATTACAATTTTCAGAATGTCGATATGTCAATCCGTTAGAAAGTGATAATTTTTTGAATCTTGAATTGCAAAAAAGTTTTTGAGAAAAACGCAATCACAGTTGACACTCTTCACACGAAAACGAAGAAGGTGAGGAAGGGTGGCCTCAGGTAGGTAAAATATTATTATTATTAAAATATTATTATTATTTATTAAAATGTTATTCCACGCGTTACTATTTGCGATTTATCGATGATTTCTGGTTGTTGATGCGTAAAATAGCTTATCGAACCAAAACTACATTAAATTTCCTATCAGAATCGACAATAATCCTAAAAGTCCATTTTTTGATCTTGACTTCGATTTTTCGTTTTCCTGAAAATTTTTCTTCCGGAAGCTAAGGTATGTTTTCTTGTGGATGGTCACAAATTGCAACCAAAAATACATCTCCGTTGTCTCAAAAATCACAAAAGAGCACAGTTAGAGTAATTTTATTCTTTTTAAATGATTCATCTAATCGTATATAACAATTTTTATCTACAATCATGAGCAAAGTCGTAGGGATATCAGATTCAAAAAACGGTTTACAAACTACACTCGTCTAAAAATTTTGAAAAACCTTTATTTTGGTTGGTTTTGGAGGTACTGGCGGATATAGAAGCAGATAGCTCAATAGCGCTGTGGGAATCGCGCTCACACACCTCTATAGCACCTGTCTCGTTGTAATCGCTATCTGGAACCATTTAGTCTTCATTTAGTAGAAGACTAACCATTCTGTCGTTTGTCACTCCCGCACTAATTCTTCGTCAGTGACAAAAAAGTCGCCTATTTGGCGGTACGTGTCCCCTCGCGTTGGGCCAACTCATGTAAAAAAAAGTTGATTCATAACTCGCGTCGGGTTAAAACACTTATTCATACTTTCTGATGAACTCCGCGACATCGAAATCTCGACTAAAATGTCTAGGACGTAGTAAAAAGAGAGGGGAGTGGGTCCCGGAATTAAATATCGAAGGGAATATGATGGTTTGGGTCACAGTGACCCGATACGAGTACTGGAGAGTTAACATTAGTTTAATTTATTGGTTCAGTCGAATAAAAAAAGAGTAAATGTACATTCTTGACAGGTTATACGGAAAGGTATATTTTCAACTGTTTGAACGCAAAACGGTGTGCATAGTGGCTCACAGAAGAGTTTACATGTACCGATGCGGCAGTATTCAGCGAGGACCGACTTTTCCGTACAGTTGCTGCTCTTTTAGGGTGCTGGTGGTGTTCTGTCATACCGAGAGCAAAGCTCGAGGCTATTCAATAAGATTTATTTTATTGGTGAACGTTAATAATTGATAATAGTGGAAAATGATACCCCACACGCCTAGGTACCAGAAATCTCAAAAACACATATATTCAAAATGGGTAATATATACCCAATTTGACCCATAACTTCTTCCAGTGGGTGCCAATTGTTCTGGAACCCATTTCATTGGATTCAGCGTCCAAAGTTCATTCAAAGGGTAATGAAAATCATAAGGACATTTTTTAATGCGCGGAGACTCTTTCATGGGCGGCTTCCTATCAGGAAACAAGAGTGCTACGTGAACTAGTAGTTAGGCGTTTCTTGCCAACACATAGTTCACGAAGGGCCAAGCGTTGCAGAATGCAAACACTGTTCCGCAAGCCGTCAACGCTCGATTTCTTTTGAACATAAAATCAGCATTCATAGAACCACCCCGATAACTGGTTTCGCTCCAAAGGCGGCACCCTCCCGCATTCGTTATGTACCGTTGAAAACGAAACTGTTGAAAGGTTATCAATTTTGTCAGTGAAAACAGACGCGAATGGACTGAAAATGAGGGCGGCTTTAACAAGAAAATGCGAGAGGCCCCTCGACTGTCATGAACATCATGGTTGGGAAAAGGGGGCGAAAAGTAAAAAAGACGAACCTAGATAAGATTGATGGTACCTACTTCCATACCCTTTCCACGCAGCGGGTTATAGTTTTCCTCTGATACCGAAGAAAACCGTGGAACTATTGAAAACGACCCAGTTTGACTCGGCATGGGGTTGCTGTAGGCGGGGAGTTTTCAACAATACTAAATTGTCTTCTTCTTCAGAAATTTATATTTATACAAATTTTAAAGTCTCAGGTGCATTATTGATTACCACGAGTTTCTATCGCCTCGTTGAATTTTCACAAAAATTTCCCTGGTCTCTGTAAATGATAAGCGATTTGCGTGGAGGATATAACATTGATCTTGTATCATCAGGTTGTAATTTAAAGTC
Organism: Cyrtorhinus lividipennis; assembly: GCA_019603395.1. Lineage (NCBI taxonomy): Eukaryota > Metazoa > Arthropoda > Insecta > Hemiptera > Miridae > Cyrtorhinus > Cyrtorhinus lividipennis. The sequence continues at coordinate 38,488,128 of CM033998.1, read as the reverse complement.
TCTTTGCGGCTTATGCAGTAACGATTTACAGTAGACCTACCCTTAGCTGAAATTTCTCCTTGGCGATAGCGATTCCCCGGAATTTCATTGCGCATTAGGCACATTTTGCACTCATTTTGCAATATGTCTGCAATTGTAAAGATATATAATTGTATGTAGTGTAATAATTGTTAATAAACGGCTCATTTTCAACCACGACTGATTCTGCATTCCATCTCCCTCTATTCAATTTCTTTTAAGTGGACATCCTCTTGGATGCTTTCTCCTAGAGGAAAATCTTCCCTATGGCGGAAACTTCTTTTGAACGGACTAGAAATTAAGTCCACCGAAGGAAAAATTCACTGCAATCGGCTAAAGAGCCTAGATCAAAATGAGCAAAAATGTCTGTCCATCGTCCACGCCTGATGTGGGGAGGGGGTTCGAAATTGGCACTTTACTGGTGTACTTCAAATGATGGATTCTCCTGGCAAGAGGAATAACCAACCCCTGTGAATGAATTTGCCGCGTTTTTACTTGAAGTAAGCATCATTTTTATTTTTCATTCAACTACCCCAGAGGGGTTGATCAAATTGATGTCTAACATCTATCTGAGAGTGGGCGAGGGGGGGGGGGGCTTAAATCTCTTGTGTTTGATCGATATAAAAAACTCATGAATGGCCGGTTTTTAGTCGTATCCCTGCAATTCTCACGTTGTATTATTTTATGTGCTCTAGGTCGTAATCACCTAAATACGGCATTTCGCATATTGAGACAGTTAACCGTAAAGCTCAGTGCGGATGTGTGTTATTACGGAGTTTTCAGCAGTGCGGGCGGTACCATTGTGATAGTGCAGCTTTCAACGGTATCACAATTTAATAGGACCTTTGGGTTGAACAGCGCAGCATAAAGCTCTTGAACCAAGAGTTGGTGTACCACATTGCAGGTGTGGCCATCAAAGAGAAAACGACTAATCACTAATGAACCTAATTCGATTGGGCCTTACATTAGCCTCAAAACAAAGGAACTGTTCGCACAAGGGCCGGAGTTAGTCGCTAAAACCGGGGTGCATGGGGGAGAACACCACCACAGAAAGTAGACTCAAACGCGTAACTGTTGAGGTTTTGTCGGCCTTTCCACAATTACTTGCTCAGAGCTCCTGAATCAACTTCCCTATAACGAGTAGGTACTGTTTTATCTAGGACTACCTTTGCAGCGAGTAAATAGAGAAGGTGGTCATGAGGTTTTCGGCTGGATGGAGACCACCACCTCTTTCATTTCTCTATAAATGCATCGCATTCCACTTCCACGAACATACACTTTTAATTATTTTAGTGCAGTAAAATTATTCCTTCAAATTCCCTCGGCTGCCTCATATTGAACCGAAATCACTGAGGGAAAATGCTCAAGATCGGCGCAGGTGTTTGGTGAGAAGGCAACTCAAATTCCGAACTGACGTGCAGTCTGATTTCTATTTGACACTCATCAAATCGTGCAGGCACTCAACAATGTGTTTTCTCCCACACAAGTAATTTACCTTTTACCTTGAAGCTGACCGCCTACCAATTAAAAAAAAGAAAAGAAAAAGGCCTTACCGTACTGTCAGGTTGTTGGTCGCTCAACGGGGAAACCTGAAACGTGCTGAATCAATCGTAAAAATGGTCTTTGGCATTTTGTCGGGTACTTATTTCGAGTGAGTGGAGGTTTGTATCACCGTGAGGAGGCGATTCGGAATCAAAGTTGGGTTTTGAAACATACTCATACGAATCCCAGAGCGTTACTTGCCTGTAGAGTACTACTTTAAGTGTTGAGTGTTGATACTAAGCAGGAATACTCTTGTATCACCTGTTATCGTGCGCAAGTGTGGACGAATGGTGGTGTAGAGTCCGATGCTGTATCGATGAAACAAGATATTGTCGTGTGTAAGTACCTATACATCCGAGGCCGAAATGCCGAGATCAACCGAAGGAGTGACAGATAGGGAGGGACAAAGTGCGTGAGATTCATCAAGAGGAGGAAAATAAGGATTGGAGCAATGAAAGGGTGGAGTAAGGAAGAAGAAAAGAGAAAACTCTCAAGTGAGAGACGATGGATGGCGGGTGAAGTGAGGAAGAGGACTTCAAATTACGCCTTAATACAAAACTTTATGAAAGCAAATTCCATGAAAGGAGGAGAGAGAAGAAGAGCTCCTTCTATAAATAATGATTACCAGATGTTTTAAACCTCCTTCCACCTCGCCCTCTCTGCACCACCCCTTCCCCTACCACCTTCTTCTTCAGAAGAGTTTGTTGGTGAGAGAAGAAGTAAGAGAATGGAGGCGGTTGGAGGCCGAGGAGGGTTTAAATTGTAGAGTTTCTCCAGGACGCAAAACTCTACCCATGGGAGAGGTGGGGTGAGGGGGAGTTGGCAGAAATATAATATTTCCTTGGTTCTGTTTTCTTTCTCCCGAAATGAGGTTGGCTGGGAGGGTGGGGATTTTCCTTGCTTCTTCTCACTCACCCTTCCCGCACTTCAACAGCTACCCCGAGATAGAGAGAAACGGAGAAGTGGAAAGAACCGGGCGCCATAATTCTCTGTCAAAACTCTCTTTCTCTCTCACTGGAAAGCTCTTGCCTTCAAGAATGGAAAGGGGCAGCGCTGAAAGAACGAAATGGTTCAATACTTGGCCTCACATCCTTTTCTTCATGCCGCGTTATCCTCAGACACCCATTAATCTTAGGGGAAAAACACTCATTTTCATCAACGTCAACTACGTGCGTTGAACACACGTATCCATTGTAGTTATGAGATTGGCTTCCCCTATTTCCCATTCCCAAATTTTAGATCTTCTAACTGAAATTAATGTACAACAAAAGGAAATGATACATCTTGTAACTGTCGTGATAATTAAGCTAATCAGTAAGAGGTGATCATCACGGCAGGGAATTTATTCCCTGAGAGAAAAATTTGAAACCATCAATTGAATTCATCTGTTGCCCTCCTCATTGTTCTGTTATTTCTCTCTCATATTACTGATCACCCTTTGGTCTTAGCTGTGACTACAAAAAAGATGCTGTTTGACACGGACAGAGAGCGCTCTTGGTGGAACGACAAAGATGGTTTTTGAGATTTCTTTAAAATTCAAGGTCCGGTGAGGGTATGACAGTAACCAACCTTCTCCCCAAGAGGAATAACATGGCCAACAAGGTGGGGGAAGTTTGGACGTAGCGACTAAGTACATGCAAATGGCAACTGGAGTTAGCACTGGCACAAGGAGCTCAGAAAGATAGTCCATTAGAATGCAAAGGAAAGCCAAAGCTTAGGAAAGACCTTTCCCCTCCACTACCGAATCCCTTCCTTCCAGTCGAGTCCCTTTCGCTCTCTTTCTTGAGTACACCGACCTAAACTTGGCTCATTTTCCAACTTTTCCTTACCATCCAGTTTCCCCAAGCCGCCATTTTCTTTCCAGCACCAAACTTTCACCTAATACAATCTCTCGAAAGAATAACGAAGTAGGATGTTGAATTCCTCCTCGAAGTCTTTCCTCAACATTAAGTTAGTTCTTCAAGAGCCAGTTTATTAAAAAAAAAAAAAAAAAAAAATCCGCAAGCCACGCTTCGCCTTTGACGACCACATTTGCTCAACATAACTTTCCCGACGATGCTATGGAAGGCGTGGGAACGTGTTCTAATGGTTTATTACATAACACCATAGTACTGAGTCGTCCCTCCTACGCTTTTACAGTTTCGCTGCCTTTCTAAATAATAACATAATGCGTCCTTTGGCCTTTGCTGTCATTCGACAAGGAAAGACGTCTACATACTAGATATAAATAAATTGTAATGTGTAAGAGGTAAAAAAGTTATCTTTATAAACTATATGGGGCATCCGTGATGGAATTCGTAAGTGAGGTGGGCAATTTTGTTCATCAATGAACTGAAGGGGCTGTTTTCAAAGGTAACTTAGGACGTAACTGTCGATAGATCTCGTTGAGGCGTTGTTTCCATACCTGGACATTGCAGTCTGGACTTACTGGGTTGCTGAAATAAGCATTTAGCAAAGCTCACACGTTGTTTACAGAACCAGAGGAGAAAATACGTCCCAAAAGTGAACGACGTTGTTCAGTGGGGCCAGAAAACCTAACAGTACTGGTGACTGTCTTGAACGAAAACGGGGAATATATAGACCTGAAAATATACCATTGCCCTCGAGAAGTCGTCCAACCATACGATGTTGACTACAAGTAAATCCGCGTACATTTGTTTTAGTCTGGTGTACCCAATGACAACCTATATATATCCTACGAAATATGATCTGCCCATTCAAGTCTCCTGGAAAGTATTGAGGTTTACCGGGTGTCATTTTGGGTAGATAGAAATGGTTAGAAATAGACTCATATTTCCTCGAAAACAAACAAATGTCGAAATATAAGTATATTTATAACCATTTCTATCTGCAATGGGTTTTCACAATTTCTCCCCGGGTGACTTACGTCCTTTGGGTAGGTACCGCCCAACTTCAGAAGGCCTGTTTTTTGAGTTACTCAACTCATTAGATTTTTCTCGTGATTCAGACTTAATACCACTAAGATGCCCGCCGAGTCACCTCCATCCTTACTGGTGAAAACAAATTTTTTAAGGATATATTTGGATTTCAGCGATTTTTTAATCAACAAGAGCTGCTTTAGGAATGTGTGTGCATACCACGATATGTGAAATCCGTCAATGTTCATTTCTAAAATATAAAAACGTATTTGAATCCATGGAAACTTATGGAAGTCACGAGATTTTAGTGACTCACGGTTCAAATCGATAGAATGAAAGAAAAGTAATTTCATATTCACTCAAATTCAAAGCCTCTGAAAAAACACGAGAAGGAATAGTAGAAATACGAAGTTCGACGGTACCCATGAAACTAATTTAAGTCAGCGTTTAGGCTCCAATCCAGCTGTTTTGACGTCACCTTCGGGTACTCAACGGTTCTGGGGAAAGTTTAGTGCTGTTGGCCGTGGTTTTTCCGTGTACGTAGGTTCTTATCAAACGAATACATACGTTAATTATATTTCAGCCATCCATAGTGAATATATGTAGGACGTGTTATTAGGTAGTACTCCACCACCAAAAAGAAAAAAAAATTTATTTACACAATTACAATTGGGCTTCAGTAAGTTCCTTTACTCGTAGAATTGAGGAACACGGTTTTTTTTTCGCTGGACCTAAGTTGATCTCGAGCTGTATAATTCGGTGCATACTCATTTGAGTAATAAAATAGGTGTAAACTAACCTGTTTTCCAATCCCTTCTCTGAATCAAGGGTTTAAGATTGCAATCCTCTAACAAGTTCAGTCTCGATGGAAAGGTGATTTAAGCTGAAATAGAGCTATGAATGATCGTTGTTTTGTTCTCTCTGTTCTTGTTTTGTACATCTGTGAACGTGGATGAGTCCGTTCTGTAGTATCGGGAGCCACCTTCTCCAACTTCTTCGATTGATTGGAGCATATGTCATCCAACCATTGGCTGCATGGCATGGCTCCTTGTTGATTACATATCTTCTAATACCTACTTCCATCCTTAATAAACACTCTCAAACTGAATAAATTCAACTTTACACATTTTGTTGAAGCAAGCAGGGTGACGGCTACGTTAGGAATAGAGTGAATGGGCAAGTTTTATTATGAAACACAGAGAGAAACAGTAGAACTTACTACTTAGTCCCGTCCTTTCAATCTTTTGTCGAAAACTTTGTTCCTTTCCATTCCTCCCCTTTTCAAGTCGAGAAAATTAGCCCTGGCACAAGCAGCATTTTCTCATCCGTCTTCTTTAGTTGGAACAACGGACGTTTCTCAAAGCATTTCCAAATGAGTTCCTGCTTGTGGAGGGCCCGAGACTCAAGGAATAATGTAGTGAATAAATTTGAGACGCCATCACAAGGTTGCTAAAACAGAAACGGAGGGCTAACTTCTTGAGAAACTTTCTTGAACTTATTCTCGAACATTCTTCAAATAGGAAATTGCGAAGAGGAGAAACGTCCATAGAATTTTCAGTCAAGTTGCTCGAGTTAAGTTGAGAAAACCGAGAAAGACGGTTAACTTCTCGCCTCACGTACTTTCTGCTATGGAAAACTTTACTTTATAGGTGAGGAGATACCTAGTATCTTTGTGCTTTTCCTAATCTAGTATAAAATACTATCCTTTTACGTGAACGATTCGCACTTGAATGAACGGAAAAGATCTTGTGAAGTATAAGTTTATCTAAGTGTGTAGGATGGTGGGGAGCCAAGATGGCCAGCATTCCTTCCAGAACGCTCACTGCTGATCTAGTTATGCAGATCAAAATTAAAGAAGCTGCAAAATACTTGATGACTTATTATCTTAGGTGGATCGAGCTCGTGTGAGAGAGCGTACTCTTGTGGGCTCCTAAGTAGGTACTTCACACGCCTCTCCCAGAAACCTCAAAACTCAAATTCAAAATGTACATTTTAAGCCATAATCTACCTCCGTTTGAGGGCGACTAGGAGAAAATCGGTTAGGCACAATAGGACTCTCAAATGGAGTGTATATAAAAAGTTTATTTTCCGATTACGTCTGTAGCTATCAATTGTCCATATTCGGATTGTAGTACCTCATCACGGTTGAATGAGCCTCCCGCGTTCTCGTGTTTTGTATGCTTCGTCCTTGCTCCAGTTTCCTGTGCTATCCCGGTCGTGAATGAGTGAGAGTTGCCCTTATAAGTCATACAACCAAATGACGCCACTACTTCAAAATTCGTTCTTGAATTCCTGCATGATTTATTGGAGAAATTTATTCTTTTCAAGGTGAACATTTCGAACGACTTCCTCTGACACCGCCACAAGAAGACACGCATCGCTACTGTGAAGAATGACAAACATTGAGCTCCCACGAGTCTTGCAAGAACTTCCACTAACGGATTATATGGCGAGACGAGGCTCGCATAAGGATCCCTGGTACGACCACCTGACTGTCGGTAGTTCCTCTTCTCAGAGTTTTTACAGGGGACATAAACCTTTAGGAATCTTCAAGTTGGGCGAAGTCGTGAAAAGAGACAAGGAAGAGAAGTGTGTAAAGGTCGCGCAAAGCGGGGGTTTTAGCCTTGTAATTCTAAGTTATTACCTGAGGCACAAGATTGCCTCTAACACCTTCTCCCCCTCCTACCAAGCTCGACATTAAACTCTGTAAACTTATTTAAATCTCGCATCTGAAGGTAAGGAGGGTGGCAGGGAGTGAAAACTTTTATGAAATATTACTCTTCCCGCGGATTTACACCTTGGGGCTTTCTCAGAAGGAGGCTTTCCCTTTATGGCTCTGTTGGATTTTCCCAGCGATGCTTTCCGATTCCCACAACTACTTCGCGTATAAAACGGCAATTAAGGCAAGTGCGAGAATACCGTAGGATTGACCTGAGAATATCATTCGTGCAGGATGCAGGCAAATGTTCTTGACGTTAGCGTGTCGATGAAATGTACACTAAGGGGACCTCTATCAAGACGTTCACATTGACAGGCGATGAGTAGGCAACCAGCACAAGCTGTTATTTCATGCAGCGACTTAAAAATTGAATTTTCACTCGGGTGTTTTCCGGTTAGTTTCAGCTCTTGTTGCTAATAATCATCGTTATGATGGATATCTCCCAGAATTGATTTCACTATGAGGTAGGTGTATTTGGAACAAAGTGGGTCGGGTAAACGAAAGTCAATTTGCTGGAAAAATGATGTCAGGAGGGTTCCTCAAGAGTTTACTGCGATAGAAGCGAAACGGGTCAAAAGTGATCTGAGAAAACTACATCGCTTTTGGTGAGGCCCGGTGGTAACTAGCCTGATAGGGGAAACCTGCTAGTCCCCTGCTCATAATCATATCAAATTATTGAATTTCAAGGGATTCTATATCTTTAATACGTTTCGTTTTTTGTCAACTATACCGTAGACAGAAGAAGTACAATGAGTTCCTCCCTCACTGTAGAAACTCTACATAAAGGAATAAGCGTTTATTTTAAATCAGTTCACGATTTCCGAGTTTTGCAGGAGAAAAATCGTGTGCAATATCGTGGCAACTTTTTTTTGCCACCTTCTTGCAATCTGACGTTTAGGAGTTTCTGTTAGCTTCCACTAAGGAAACTGTCTCATACCTTTTTGTGGGTTTTTCGAACAGTTTTACACCAATTATATTTTACGATCTTCTAGAGACGAGTTTAAGAATAGTGTAAAACAGGGATACCTACGTCAATAGGACCTTGTGCAGGCTCGGACATAACTACAGTGAAGTTGTGGGTGAAGTTTCAAAACACGCAGATGAAGCCTACGTGAATAGGAGATTTTCACGAATTTCTAAGGCTGCTGTACTACATAAAATGGAACAATCTAGATTCGTGGTTGGTTGTTGTTCCGTATTCTTTCCTTGGGAGCATGAAAATAAGCATTGTCTGGGGAATATCGATCTAAAAATCTCCCTTGGCCCTTCCTAACTTCTCTCACGCTCTCTCAATCTAATTAAGCAGCCTTTCCTTTTAACGAAGTGGAGGAAGGCGAGGAGGAGGTTTTCAGACGTTTATTCATTCTTCGAAGAAGGAAAAGAGCTGAGCGAGAAAGACATGGAGCGAGAGAGAGAAAAAGAGAGAGTGACTTGAGTGAGGGAGAAGGAGGAGAACCCTCCAGAATAATTAATGTAGTTCATTTTACTTTTACAACCCTTTGGGCCCCTTGGAAGGGAAAAGCGAGATATTAAGAAGTTGCAAAATGGCGGACAAGGAGGTCGGGGGGTGAGGGGTAGGGAGGTCGGGGGTGAATCATGGAAAATTAAAAACGAGAGAGAAGGCGAAAAGGAAGAAGAGAGAAAGAGAGGAGTATTAAAGTGTCTACCCCTGCCTGTCTTTTGCCATACCTTCTCCTTGGGTGCCAACCATCTCTTCCCAGAGTGGATCCGCCCTGCAAAGAATAGAGGGTGGTCCTCTCTTTGCTCGCAACTTTCATTACTCCACCTCCCTCGAGGAAACTTTTTAATGGAACCAGCCTTCTCGCCCCGCGCTTTTCTCCCTTCACGAGTTTTCTTCGCGACTCTCTCGCTCCCTCTCTTTTCCTTCCAAAGTTTTAACTTGGAGGGGAAGAATCAGGAAAGATAATGGTACCCCGCCTCCCCTCTGGCACCACCAGAGCCCTCCACGTTGTTCCAACTTCTGCCTTGAAAACCTTGGGTCGTCGGATGGGACGGGGGACGACACGCCGAGAAGAAGGGTGGTTTTCTTTCTTCACGACCCTTTTGTCTCCGGGACTACGGTGGGAGGTTCTTCATTTTCATTAAATTTCGTGATGAACTCCCACGTTTCTCAGATCCTTCGTTCCACCCCCTTCCCCCCTGAACTTTTGGGGTATTTCGTTATGCCTCTCAGGACATAAAACTCATTTAAGGTTTACTCTTTCCCCTCGAGTAGGGAGAAAATTATTTTCATGAAATACCAATAATATTTAGTTTATTTATAGGTAACTGATTTGCTAGCTCCACCAGCTTATTCTTGTTAGAATGTAACTCTACATGTAATTATATTCATCTTTTTACGACTTGTATCTTTTATTTAAAAAAATACCTTGTACTTTTTACTAATACATTTTATTCTTCGTTTAAATGAAGCTGCAAAATGATTTTACAACGTGCCTATGCCTAATCATGTTTACCACCTGGAAAAGAGCATATTTCATTGAGATCTCAAGGTGGATTCTCTGAGCTCTAAAATAAGTAACGCTTCAGCAAAGCCTGGCCGGTCAGCACCACCATTAAGGTAAGGTAAATTAGGTAAGAAACTGCGGTCCGAAACGCTAGAAGGTTTTCGAGGGTCGTGATAGGGTTCACCCAGGCCTGAGGGCATTACCCGATGATGGTGCCAGGAAAGGGTAGGTCTGTGCTGCTTACGCCAGTGTAAAGAGTACCTACCAATACAGGCCGTCTCTTGGAGTTGAGACAAGAAACTCGGGTGCCACAGTGCTTAATGCGGCCGAGCGTGCCACATACCATGGATAAAGCAGTTTACCTACTCCCTTTTAGCCGTCCTTAATAAACGAACCCTAATTTCTACCATTGTAGCAGACTCCTTGCCGCTTGCAGCAGGTGAGTGAAGCATAGCCCCTGGCTTATCTCCTCAAACGGCGAGCCCTCTCCTAAAATAGGGGAACACAGTGGATAATACCCTAATTCCACTCGCAGAACTTGGTCTGGGAGCTATTTGTTCGAAACTTAGCGGAAAGTGATGTATCTCACGTCAATTCTAGATCTCAAAGATAGACTGTTCCACAAAAAAGGATCCTCATAGAGTAATAAACCACTATGGAATTATATGTAGCGCATTTTGAAGGGTCATGTTTGGATAGCATTGGTTGAGGTACGATTTAGTGACTCTCCTGACCATTTGTGAAGGGAAATTTGTAGGAATGGTAGCATATAATAACTTGGAAGAGGGACTTGTATTGGTGGGTTCATGATGGCTGTACCGGCAGAGGTTCTGCCTAACGTTTGGTACATGTGGCTTGAGGTCTTCTAAAGTACCCCAGAAAACCATATCTGGTTTTCTGCCGCATCTACTTGTGGAAAAACATCCATCTCTCTGCATCAGTAGCCATGAACATCCGTAATTTACTTGAATGGGTGACCAAGTCTCATATCGGCATCATCCTGCGTGCAGCCTATCCCGCAAAACAAGATGGAGTCTATCTCACGGTAGATGTGGGACCACTTCAAAATTAATATTTCAATTTGAGTCAAAATGGCTCTTTCCGGAAGTGGCCCTCGAAGAGAAGGGATGAAGACAGGAGATAACGGATAAAAACATACACATTTAGCTTCCCCCAGGAGAGAAGTTGAGGCGAGTTTGGGCGTAAAACTTCGGAGGGCTCGGGAGACATGCTTTCAAGTATTCATAGTCATTCCCGTTTGAAAATATGGGAAGTGCTGTGAGTTCTCGGAAAGCGTCTAGGGAAAGGGTTCACTACGTTTGAAGGTTCCCGGTTATGAGGTTCTGCTGAATAACTGAGCTCTAATTCTCTAGTTGGCAAGCGACCGAGGAACGACCTTATCACACATTTTCACGGTAGAAGGGCCCTTCTTCCTGTTGGACTCAGGCCACAAATTTTCTCACCTGCTACAGGTAGTATAACGAACATTTTAGCATCAACTAACTGTTGATAAAATTCTCTAAAAGACAATGGTAATCGGCGTTTGTTGTAATACATTGAGAACTTATTCCTCAATTAGGAAAAACTATAATTAAATTCATCGGTGTTGGTGCTTGTCGGTAAATTTTGTTTTTTCTTGTCACGATGAACGAGTCACACGGACCACGAGTAGCTACTGTTTCACACAGCACCTGTTGGCAATGTTTGATTCAGTGAATGGTCAACAACTGTGGGATGTTTGACGTGAGAGCCGCATCGAACAAACGTGGCTGGGTGACCGAAAGTGAATCACCAGTGCCACAAAAATATTAGAGTCACTAAAGAACGGTTTGTCGAGTGAATCTTATTATATAAGAGAAGAATGTCGGGAGGAGAAGGATTAGATGGGTGAAGAGGGGAGAGTATATTAGACTTGTTGGAAGGAATCACATAGAAGCGATGCATTATAATTCATGATTCATAGATTCAACTACAACTGTGTGAAAAACGTCGAACTGCAATGAATGCTCATTCTTAGGAGAGCTATTTCAGAGAAAAAGTGACGCTAGTGGGAAAAGAGGAAGCTTAATGAATATGAAAGAGCAAAATAATGAGAAGTTTAGTTCTTATCTCGAAACAGCAAGCTTTCGCAAATTGCTCCAAATTAAATATTCAGTTTGAATATTCCAAAGGGCAAATGAAAGCGGGTAAAGGTATTTGTTCTATGCCCCCCTCCCCTCTCATCGTCCAACGGCACTTCTTCTTCTGTATATTTCCTTTTAATTAACCCCCAAGAAACTTCATATCCAGAATTGCTGAGATAGAAAGAAGAGGAGAGGGAGCGGGAGCAAAGAGATCGCTGAGAAAAGTTAGACCCTGCGCAGCGCCGTATTCGAGCGGAAGAGTGCGAGAATACTTTAAATAATTTCTCTAGCTGTGATAGGGGGGGGGGGGGGGTATGGGCAGGAGGAATCCGTTATAGGGAAAAGGGGGATCGGAAGGGGGGGTACGGGGTAGTTTGGAAAAGTTGAAATGGAGGAAGGGAAGGAGACGCGGAGGGCAGAAGCCATTTCCCTTTTGAAATATAGAACTCAACGTGGAAAAGCGCTGAGAAAACGAGAGGAAAGAGCCCTGACTGAAGGAGTGGGGTTGAGAGAGGAAAATGGAAAATCAGAAATCCCAAAGTCTCTTCGGTTGACTCGCTAATTACTTTTCATTATTTTCCATTGGGCGTCCTCCGAGCTGATGACAAGAGTTGCAGGAAGCCCGATGAGAAAACCCGGAGTGGCAAAAGGAGGGGGAGGATATTGCTCTCAAGTCAAACAGTAGAAGGGGCTGTACCCCTTCCACCACTGTTTCAAGGGCAGTTTTCCTATCCTATTTCTCCTTTAGATGGAATACCTTTCCGAGTACATCATCACAACTTTCTTGGCCTTCCGCCTCATCCCTCTCTGAAGCAAAGATTATTTTCACCATCACCAACAATATTTTCCTTGGTCCTGGTTCATATAAATATTAAGTAAGTTCACCAAAAGACGTAAAAGGACTATCCTACCTTTGCACGGTGAGAATAGTTGAGCGATAGATGATGGAAGAGGACAGGTCTCATATGGCACTTTTCACAAAAAAATGCACATATATTCGTAACAGCTAATCTTTTTTTATGTCACTCTGTTTTTCCAGCTTCCAATCAGTAGGATTAAGGGGAAAGCAGTAATTTTTGTGCTCCCATATGTAATTATGATCCACTTTTGAGATATCGGTAAGTGACTATGAGTAGGGGTAATGCAGCAAAGGACGGGAATTTTGAAATCTTGAGGGAAGTAACAGTTATAAGGAGTTAAACTATGTTATGTAGAGTTCTAATTAAGTTACAAGCACGAAACACCGCACACTTCACACGTCAGATCATTATTATGGAGTAAATCCCTCTCAAGGATCAAGGTTGTAGTAAAAGATTTTCCATCAAGAGTGAATTCCGTCACCGTAGTTCCTTTTTGGTTGTACGGTAATGCGAAAACTGGTTACGAGGGGAATGAATGGAGACCATTGGCACTCGACTGAAAATATGAATTCTTCGGAAGGAAAAGTGGAGTTTTCCACCCTTTTTTGTTAGGCAGACGACCGAGAAAAAGTGCCTACTATATTTTCCCTTGTTCTGCAGCGTATGAAATCTCGAGCCCTAACGAGAGGGAAGGGCCAGTGTGGAGGAATCTCGGAAAACAAAAGAATGCTCGCAATTCAAAAATCTTGTTATCGCTCTCTTTTGTGCCTGGAACGCCCACCCCTCCCCCCACATAACAAACACCCACATCTCTATACCCCTTGTGCTGGCTCTGAGTAGTCGGATGGTTGGGGAGGAGAGAATCAGTTTTCCATAAGGGTTTTTCTGAAGGGGTAAGCGCAGTCCTCCGTAAAATATGTCGGCATTTCGTTGGGAAAGCGGACGTGTTACAGGAGGAGGGGTATATGAACAAGATAAGAATTCGTAATGGAGGGTCCCTGAGCAGTTTCCACCCCTTCTCCAACAGCTCCACTCATCCTGGGGCAAATATCACGTAGAGTGTTTTCCAACGAAGTATGTTTCTTTCTTCCTGGCGACTACTTTTGCTTTCAACCTACTCCACCGTGCGGTTTCGTTTGAATCCTTTAATAAAAACAAGCAGGTTCTGCGAGGGAGCACTTTTCTTTGATCATCTTCTAGTCAAATACGTATTATGTATTAACTTTTTTTTACATAAAATACGTCCGCTCACAGAACACGTTTACAGTGTCTTTGTAAAATCGTGATGGTAAATATTGCTCAAACTGGGGGTAATTGAAGAAAATATATTGGTATCTAGATGGTCTGATTCTATCGCAAGATTAAGATAATTATGGTACTCGTAATACACTGAATAATCCTTCTGTCCCACATTTTTAGACACGTCACACCCCATTCTAAAAATTCCCGGTAGGCAATTCAATGTCTGCAATGATCGGTGACTGCAATGCAAATCGATTTTACGTACCTTAAAAGAACGATGACTTGGTGGCTGATCATTATTACGAAAGTAATATGCACCCTCGATACTTTCTGATTATTGTAGAAGAAAAAACAAGCAAGGTACTTACAAGGAAAAACGCTCACCCTACAACATGTATACCATTGAGATTATATTGTAACGATTTATATTCTTCGTAAATAATTTATTAACAATTGTTTACTTGAGTACATACACTGTTCACATTTGCGCACTTACACAGTCACAAAGCACAATTTGCGGTGGCAACGTGGTTGTTGCACTATTTATCACACGGCACAAATTATAACCCGAAGCGTCTACATTCGGACTCCAAATTGAACTGAACTGTGCGGCGTTCCTGGGTCCGTTTTATACCTGCTGCCTCTCGGTCGAGTACCTTCCAGAATGTTCCCTGGTTCTGGGAACTCGACGTGTTGTCTCGAGCGAACGGGGAGGTTCCGGCCAATTCGATACAAGGCGCGAATGTTCGAGAACGGTCCCTTAGCCCTCCACAGGTCGTTGACCTTGCGACGCCAGCAGCCCATTTGACCGGCGCAGGTGCGAGCACGCAACAATATCTTAGTCTAAATAACGATTTCCTTAGTACCATGTTGTACCATAATATTCTCATTGTATAAGAGGTTGAAGAGCGCTGGTGAACCAGCAGACAGCAAACAGATCCAGTAGATGACGAAACCCTTAAAGTATCTTTTATTAACATCGAAGCACGAGGGGCCTTACAAATACAAAATTGCGTGATACAAGGTTTCTTTTAATGTAAACAGGACAATTCTTCTTGAAGTTTCCTTTTATGCACTCTCCTCAAAAACCCGCTAAAAATTTAGCCAGACGATTTGGTAATGATCATCTACTTCGAAAGGATGAACAGTAGGTGATCTGATCTCAATAGGGCAAACTTACATTGGGTTAAGTTTCTACCTTTATCTGAGGACGCTATCTCAATTGCGTTTGAACAACAGACATCAACGCAGAACTTTGATAATTGGCGTTACTTGCAGCCAAGTCGAAAGTAACATCACTCGAGAGCTCTCTAGTGCACTCCCTTAGTAGTCTGTGGGACTCACCTGACTAATTGCAAAGAAAAATCGTTGTTAGGTCCTCATACCTGCATAGTTGTCACTTGATGGTAATGTTAGCTACCAGAACTACACTGGTTAGGTGTGACTTCATTACCTTGAAAATGAACATCATCTTATTGTTGACCTTAGCTTTTCTAGTAGCTTTAACTTATAACAGCAATTTTTTGTGTTTACATGTGAGTTAAACATAATTAATTTTCAAATTCGCTTGGAATGGCGTTACATTTCTCAAAATACCGTAAAAGAATGTTTTATCAGCCGTGTTCGTCATTAACAAATGTGTCACCGACATCACCAGCCTGATACAAAGACTCCAATCTACGATCAGACGTAGTTTATCTTATGTGGTTACCATTTTGCTATGCGAAAGACGTTCAGTCTTTTGTGAAGCATTTTGGATAAAAGGGTCACAGGCGGTTTTGTGTAATCACGGAGTTAGTCAGCTCGAGACTGCGCGTGGTCGAAATGCAGATGGTAGATAAAACCGATGATGGGCCAGGGCTACAGAAGTAAACTCATTTGTCTAGAAAACCCGGAGCTCAGTAGTAAAGTGGGAGGGTGAAGAGGGGTTCAAAATTTATGCGAAGGCAGGTGGGCAAAGTTAAAACGGGTAAAAACGGAAGGTCCCTATCGCAGGCAAAAACCGCCCTTCTATATCGCGCGAGGTATTAAGTTGGTTAATTGAAACGAGTCCTCATTCCCTTCCAACCACTTCCTCTTGTACACACTCGACTTTACCATTACCTTCAGCCTGGGTTTTTCTCTCGTAAACGTTCGGGGCGAAAAGCTTCAAGTGGTGGGGGACTCCAAGGAAAAAACTTGTAACGAAGCTATCTGTCGAGGAAAGTGAGTTTTTGTCAACAGAGGGCGGAAGGTTGTCGGAAAACGAGACGGTTTTCATGAAGTGAGGGGTTTCGTCGAGGAAACGCAATGTGTTACAACTTCTCTCAAAAAGTAACGCCCCTCCCTCCATTAAACCCCTTTTTTCCCGGAGTGTCGGGTGAAAATGAGATCGTTTGAAAAACAAGGTTGAAACATGTGTCCGAACCAACTCAGGTGGTCCTACCAAAGAAATGTAATTAGTTTCCAGCCCCTTCTGCCGCCAGTTTTTCGCCTCACTCCGTTGGCGCCCTCTGATTTGGAAGAACGCGAAGCGTCTACCGGAGTTTAAATGGTTTACTTGAGGAAAAAATCGCAGTTTCTTGTGTTGCTCGGCATTGTTCGTAGGGGTGTTCCACTCGATCCAGCGTTCATTGAATACAGCCACGCAGCTCTCTGATAATTTAGCCAAGTGAATTAGTTTGAACAGAGCAATGGTGGGCTAATTACGATGTTGAGTACCTATTTTAAAAAAATTATCAGTTCGGAGCTGCATGACCAGAGGGCCGCATTCAACTCAATTGTTAATAACACATGTCATTTGGCATGCGATATCATATTTTGATGAGTACAGCTTAAAATGTTCGGCATTGCATCAATATTAACAAATAATAACAATAAAACGACCCTTGAGGAGCACGTGAACGCCTTGAGTAAGGCTGTCTCCGTGGTGAAAATGACTCTTGAGTCTCTTAGGAATATTTTCTAAACCATACCCCTGCACATTCATTAGTTAGGTCCAATCTCTTCAATAAACATAAAATCTTCAACACGGCAATAAAATTGATACTTGTGTGATATTTTATTAATTTTTTAAAAAAGAAAAACAGTTGCACGTCACCTCACGAGCTCATATTTGTTTTTATGTAATTCTACGATGCCGAGCTAATTTTTGGAGAAAGGATAGAATTTCCCTCTGCGAACGAAAACGGTATAAAATGGAAAGAGATGATCATCGTGGGCCTCGGAAAATCTGTTGGCTCAGAAGCCTTTTTGAAAAGAGCTTAGCTTCAGTCTCTCTTCCGTATTGTCTTTTTGAAAAGCTGGATATCCATTATAAAACTTGGTGGGGAAACGATGGTTGGGAAAAGGGAAGAAAGGTTCAATGGGCGGGCATAAGACCTCCAAGCTTAAACTCGATTTTACAAGGTACATGAAGAGGAATACCGTGGTCCCAGGTCTCAGCCGACCCCCCTCCCTACCCACCAACCTTCAAAATCCACCCTTTTTCTCTCATTGAAACTTTTGAAAAGGGTCCCCCCCACGAAAACGTTATTAGGCTCCCGGGAACTCGGGTTTTAATATTTTAATAACGACACTCGAAATAAATCCTTATTATAATATCATCCAGTTGCTTCGTACCCTCTTCAAAATGTTGAAAGCACCGGGACGCTGAAAAATAATACGAATATACGGGGTTATCCACGGGCGAGTATATGCCCTCACCCAGTTTAGTGCGCAAGAAAAATAAGGCTTCCTCGCTACGATTGTTCCTATTAGCAATATGACGACCATATTATATGAATTCAGTGAGCTCTTATGTGGCTACCCACCTCGCATGACAGGTTCCGCGGTAGTTATGAATTATCGTTGGGAGTTGGTGGTTGTGCGAAATGAGAAAATGGGCGGAACGCTTTAGCGTTTCGTGTCCTCTTTGATAAGGTAACGAAAGCACATTCAGAAATAGTGGAAGTACTTGGTTTTAGGCCCAAGATTTCGGCCTGAGCGCTGCCCAGCCCTGAACAGCCCCTTGGATTCCCTTATCGGCCTTTTGCACGCATCGCTCGGATCCGCCCCTTCGCAGGCATCACCTCGCCTCTGCAGCTGCCCCACTGCAGTACCTACCTTCCCAATCGCTCAACGAATATAGAACCCCACCCAAGCACTTCCAACAAGCAAAAAGTCATTTTTGCAAGCAATTTCTAATAACAGTCAAATCAATTACAGCATACGGGATGAAGGAAGAAAACAGAGGACACAATCTTGTAACACGCTCTGTATTCTTCTGGGTGGTACAGAGAAGGACTGAAATTCCTCCAGAATGCGCACCGTATGCTCGAATAAAATCTTGGTAAGAAATATCTCCAGAAATTATGATACCTAAAAGAGGATCCGAGATAGGAGAAAATATGAAATTTATTGCATTTGTTGAGTTCGAGCCCTCAACCACCAAATAGGCTCTGGGCGTGAATTGGTGAAGAAATACTTTTCGTTTCTTTTGAATTCCTTTACAATGGTTTATTATTCCTTAGACATACCTGAGCAAGAGTATGGTGGAAACGGTGAGTGAGGAGTGTCCCGAACCCATCTCAAGGGATTCAGTGTCCAGATGATATCCCACCCGCCTAGTTCCTAAATAATTTAAAGGGTTTTGGTTGTTCCTTGAATAATCAACCTATATTTTCATGCAAAAAGTCGATCTCTCCGATTCGGCCCAACATTTTTTTTTTTTTTTTTTTTTTTGGCGTTTCAAGGTGTCTAGAGCAAAATGAACGAATGTACGTCCACGCCGATTTTGGTAGTAGAAAATTTTCTAAAAATCTGAAATTTTCGTCAAGCACCTGTCTCTGGCTCTAGTTGGCCCTCAAAACTTTTTAGCCCGATCGGACCGAATTTGAGGGGGGTAGGGTTCAAAATGTGTTATTTGAAAAATTACTTTTCGAAATTTTCGGCGATCTAAGCGTGTGGGGTATTATTATCGACTAAATTTATGAAGCTGAATTCAATGAGACAGGTCCCGGGACGATTGGTGCCCACTGGAAGGGTTACGGGTCAAAAGTAGTATCTATATCCCTATTTTGAATGTGGGTTTTCGACAAATTTGGCAATATGGCGTGTGGGGTATCATTTTCCGCTAAACTTTGGACGCTGAATCGATTGGAATGAGTCTCCATTCTCCTGGTCCGAGGAATAACCAACCCCTGTGAATGAATTTGAAGCGTTTTGGTTGGTTATTCCTCGAATAATCAACCTATGTTTTCATGATAATGGTCAACCTCTCCGATTTGGCTCAAAATTTTTTTCTGGACGTTTCATGATGTCCTGATCAAAAAAGGTCGATGTCCGTCCGCCGTACGCCGTCCATGTTCCGCGCCATTTTTGGTAGTAGAAAATTTTCTAAAAATCTGAAATTTGGGTCAGGGGTCTGTTCCCTGCCGAGACGGGTCCTCGAAACTTTTCAGCCCGATCGGACCAAATTTGGGGGGGGGGGGGGGGTGAAAATGTGTTTTGAAAAATGGATTTTCGAGATTTTGGGCGATCTAGGCGAGTAGGGTGTCATTTTCCACTAAATTTTGGACGCTGAATCCAATGAAACGGGTCCCAGAACGATTGGCACCCACTGGAGAAAGTTGATGGTATATCTTATACATTCCATGTAACATACTACATATTGCTCTCCTTAGACTGTTAGTGGCCATGAGGGTTTGCAGCTCTGTTCATTTAAGTCTCATACTCCTCTTCTGATTGTAAAAATGAGTACGAAAAATATGTTCAAATTGCGATCGCGGTTTAATTTCATTTTTCACAAGAAGTTCAAGAGAAGATGGTATTGGGTATGTACCCATTTGAATTTTTTCAACTATGGGTATCATTTTCCACTAATTTTGGACCTGATCGATATGGTCTGGGACCGCCACCGTTTATTCGAGGAATAACACCGTGTGTAGAATTGCAGATTTTTTAAACTAGGCATGCAGTTTCAGCAAAATGTCGAATTTTGGGGCTTATCGGTAGACTTCTGGCATGACAACATAGGTTTATTACTCAAGGAATATTAGTCCAAAATGGTAAAATAGGAAGTTAATTCGGCCTATTGACGCTTTAGTTAAAACCTGTTTTCATGCCAAAGGTCCCTCCGATCCGTCCGATTTGCTCTAAATTTGACCATTTGTGTTTCAACATGTTAGATCAAGAAAATCATCCTGCACATTTTTGGTGTTTGAGGATTCTGATTACTACTGAAATGTCGGTCAGCTTCCTTTCCACCTCTAGTTGACGTTCAAAAATAAACCATTGAGGAGTAATTTGCAGAGTTTTTTCGACAGCAAATCGCACAAATCAGCCCAAATCCTTTGAATATTTCTATATCTATTTGGTGCATCGGGATTCGTACAATATCCTTCACACCCTCTTACTGATTCAGAGTTACGAGTTACAAGCCGGTGACAAAAAGTCCTTTTTTTCAAAAATCCTGGCTCACGGCAGCTCCCCGAACAACGTGGGACTGGCGTATCGGCGAGGTGCCATTAATTATACAGGATTAATCGAGAGCGGCAATGACGCGATCGCGTCGGGGTCCCCACTATAATGAATCGTATGTCTATCCCATGATTTCCACCCGTTTTCACCGGACCAGGGCCTCTCAAAACCCTTCATAGCTTCAATCTCGCTGCATCACCACCACCGTTTCTGATTCAGAACCAAAACCCTATTGAAAAACAAGGGGAAATCCTCGTAGTGATTTTATTTCCTTTTGCTCTCGTACGAGAAAAACCCTCGATATATCACATTGGAATGCTCACTTTTTCTCTTTTTTCCCCAATCTCTGCCGACCATTTGGAAAATCCAGTTTTTTCCTCTCAGATAAAAACCTGGTTTTTCCGAGAGAATTTCCCCATGTGTCCGTACAGTTCCTGAATTGGGATCAACTGATTAATGATACAGCGGTGCAAATATATTCGCTGGTAGCCTTTTGTATTCCGTACATCAGCCCCGACGCACGAGAGAATTTTTTATGGGAACGGTTTTTTTTCATAGGAAGCCCCCCGAATTGAATTTGTTAGCCATTAGTTTGAAAAACTCGGGAGGTATGTCGACCTTTTTTTCCTCGAGCAATTCCCATAAATCTCGCGGGTACGGTAGAGGGAGAATTTCGCTCGGAGACCTCGAGTACAGAGGAGATCCGCGTCCCTTGCTACAGCTCGTACATCCGATCAATACACTTGAATGTATAAAACAAAAGGCAGACTGATGAGTGAACTGGAATCGGTGACGAAATTGAATTGATTGTGGGTGAATTCACATGCATCTGTTCCAATTTACCGTTAAAATGAAATTACAGTGTTCTAGACGCGTGCTTTTAGGGCAATAAGCTATTTCGAGCATTTTTTGAAGATCCATATGACTCTAGAATTGATGGTATTAGTAATAAACATACTTACATTCACAAAGCCTGGGCCACTTCACAATGTTGATAAATAACTGCTTACAATTTCAAAATTGTTTATTGTCTTAGGTGATTTGGTGGAGATTGTTTGCGACAACTGGTCCAAAATCCATCTTATTTGGCGTTGAAATTTAGTGGATGATGATGCCCAATAAGACTAGAAAAAGCGTAGAAACACTAGCCGATTTATGTGCGATACGTCGAGTCCCAAAAAGGATTGGATCGGGAGGATTATCATATTGGATGGCTAAGATAAAGGCTATCACCAAGTTCACCTACTTACTATGAAATTGGGTGAACTAATAAGTACTAATAGGTAGAAAATAATAAATTGTTTGTCCTCTTTTTGAATGAGGGTACCTACTGCATGTAGCGACCACAGACACGTCGTTCAAGTGTGATTTCCTTGCATAGCTGGAGCAAAAGAAGAAAATATAAGTCGTTTTTTTTAAACAAAAAACCCTGCAAATTATTTTACGAGGGTTGGTTATTCCTCGGACCAGGAGCATGGAGACTCACTCCAATCGATCCAGCATCCAAAATTGTAGTGGAATATGATACCCCATACGCCTACGTACAAGAAATCTTGAAAACACACTTACGAAATAAGTAGATAGATACTCATTTTGATCCAAAACCTCTTCCAGTGGGCACCAATCGTCCCGTATTACCCTTTTCTGCGGCAAACTCCTCCGTAAATCGTGCTTACTCGAGGAATCATCTGTGTCTCCTAAAGTTAGGAGTCTCATCTGGGACAACACACACCTTTACGTAGCAGATATCCTATTACAAACTCTCCCCAACCTGTTGCATTCCACATTAAAAAAAAAAAAAAAAAAAAAAAAATGAAAGAGATAATTTGGCACTAACCTGCCTCTTGGTTTTTTACATACTTTTTTGAACGAAGGTCATTGTTACCGTTCACTCCCTCACCCTTTCATCGCACCAGTTCTGAATACTACTCGGGCAGCTCAGTGTGTACTTGCGCAGTGTGAAAAAAAGTTTGATAAAAAGCTTTTCACACCCCTTACTCATCCCTTCCGTGCTCATACGCTCCCTTACCAAACACACAGAGTGTTGGAAGGGGCAAAAAAGTCAAAAGGAAGGTGAATCGGACAGTAATAGCAGGTGGTTAGCAGTCTACCAGCTCACAGGAGAAGTTATTCAGAATCGTACAACCATTGATAATATTCCTGTTCCTGTTGTCGAACATTCTTGTTCCTAGTTTCGCATTATAACATTTCTACTCCCTTCATACTCCCAAATAATGTCTGGTTATTTTCGATTGGTAACGTGAAGACCGAAATCTCTCTCCTCCAGTCGATTAATTCAGTCTGTTTAGCAGGTGATAATCCCATAGAACAAGAGAAATTCCACCGGAATATACAGATGGACGAAACACAGATTAGCTAACTCCTTCTTGACGGTGGACCCTCCCCCCAACGAAAATTCCGCTTTAGTAGTTACCCTAAAGCAGGTTAGGCTAGTAGATTTTGTAAGTTCGGGAACCTATCACCATTCAACTTGACTGACGATGACGGTATCCGGAGAACAATAAATAGTTGATTCGTTGATATCTCACTGGGGACGGGTCCTCATTCGGCCATCATTGAGCACTAATATTGCGCAATAACTAGTGATGATGATGAACAACTGAGACAAAAGTGGTTATGGGGTTTTAGAGCCGATTCTTTTGGAATGTCGATATTATCCACTCAAAATTATTACATCCTCGAGAAAAGAGGAATTGGTCTCTCCTAATCCAATCGCGCTCTTGCGAACTGTGTAAGTATGACCTTCAGCTTGGAAAATTAATTTATCACTCGAAGTTTCCCACGGTTGAATGGAGAATACAGAAAGTGGAAGTGTTGCTGTGCAAACTACACCCTACCGTAGCCTCCTCCAACTTCTACGACCTTGATTTACGCGTTTGACAGTTCAGCTTTGTTGCCACTCAACCATTTATTCGCTGGTTGTATTTTCATCAGGAAAACTTTTTTTTTCCAACAGAATTAACGTCTGCTAAGGTTATGATGGTTTGCAGATGATCTCGACGGAGATCAGAGGAACCTTTTTGATATTTTTTCAAACTTATAAAAACCATTTTTTCTTTCACTTCATGTAGGGTTTTTCAGTTCCAAATCGTTCCAAGATTTTGACTTGAAGGAGAACTTTATTTTTGACTATTGAAACCATTAGGCACGCCATCGATAGTGAAATAAAAAAATAATAATAACGACGTAATTTTGTTCTGTTCAAAACTGTATCTGGAATGCTCCTAATTCTAGATTAAACTTCCAAGATGAGAGTAGGTGTTGAGAACGTGGAGAAAGCTTCCTTTTTTTAAATTAACGTGCTAAATTTGTCTTCCGTTTTTCCTGCAATAATTCCTAGGTTCGGAGGTTTCCAGTTGGACATCGTATGAAGGACGAATAGGGGTCCTCCCACTTATACAGTATACATAACTCTAATTTCGGTGATGGACTAAAAAAGGATGGGGGAGCAAGCACTTTAATTTGGAAGGTGTTCTTGAAAGCGACGCCCCATTGAGACTGTCGGGCACTTCGAGTGCGATATGCCCAGTGAGGAGAGTGCGACCGTTTTTGGGAAAGGGGAACTGGATTAGAAAACAGAAGTTTTCCCTCTGCAAAAGAGAGAAGATCCCGAGCAGAGGATTAGCGAGCGGAAGGGTCGCTCACGAAGAAATTATAAATGCATGAAAGGGAGGGCTCTCAAATGGAGGGAGTGCCAAGGGGTTATCCGAGGCGCTGACTCGGTATCCGAAGGAAGGGAGGTTGTACGTTTCCGAAAAAAGAGCTCCAAGAGGGTGAGTTCTTTCTATTTACGTGTCGCCCTCGTCTCTCACCCTCGACACTTAGTCGCAAAAGTGGAAGAGAGAGAAAGCAAGACATCGCCCATCTCAGTTTCTTCATTTGTCTCATGGCGTCATCTTTGTGGAGTTGTTTCTTTTCGTCTTCCCAATCCATTCATCGCCCACACCGCCGAGCCGAACCCTGAGGCCTAACAGTGAGGAAGGGTCGCTGAGAGACCGCAAATATTGCTGGTCCGATGCAAAAACCTCAGTCAATTCTATGTAAACTTTTTTCACTCAGATCGTCAAAATACAGATTAATTTTGGCCTCGAATGTTTTGGTTTAGAGATCTTGAGGAGATGAACGGGCAGAGAGGCCTTCAGGAGAGGCTTGAACGAACTATGGTGGGACGTAGCATCTTTAACATTGAATAAATCGACTGCTTTATATGGGACTCTGGAGCATTAACCTGACGGTTGAGAAGCAGAGGGAGTCAATGTTTGTTCTGCGTTGGATCGGCTGGGTTGGGGAGACCTCTTGACTCTCAACTGTCGGCCTGATGCCTTTCGACCCCTGCGATGCTTGAGGAACACACTTAAGCAACGTTGGTAAATCGGAGACACTTTTGGGGACGCTGTCCCACACTCACAGAGTTCCATGTTGCTGAATATGTGTTGGCCAGTTTACCTCTCAATTCTATACGATTTCAATTCTTGATGAAACAAACTGGCTCCCACTTGCAAGATTTTACCGGGATGGCCATAGTGATCTGGGTTAGACGCTGAAATTTGTCCCTTGACTACTTTTTTTTCGTTTGTTATTATTACTGGTGCCTATCATACCCCACTAATATCAGTGTTACTCACTGAAGAATACCATTACAAGTCTCCTTTGATAGGTGGGCATGGCCCATTGGCATACCATGTCTATTCGACGAACGTCCCCTTTGATCTTAAAAGAACTAACAAAATTTTCAAATTCATTCAGTCAGATCAATTCTCTTTCCAAAAAAAGATGAAATTGGAATTTCCTAACATACGAACAGAAAATACTGAAAGAGTTGAAGAGAGTTGTGTAGGGAGGATCTGGTTAAGTCGAGGATACGCTACGTACGCACAAGTCAACATCCTCAAAATACTTGTAATCTCCAATATTGGATTTTGCTAACAAATGACCTGATCGAGGGAGCCATGCGGATGGCGAAACCTGATTTGGTTCTCGCGGGACGGATTTGGTTTCAGCTCACAGTTTATAATCGGCGTGTTTCGGGAGCAGGGACGCAAAGAGAAAGGGGATGGACGCAAATTAGTACTACATTATGGGATAGATTGATAACTATAGTTGAAATGGGCGGGCCGGGAGGGAGTCCCTCTCCTGTTCGCGTGAGTTTTACAGGGGAATGTGACGATGCGTCTACGCTGCAACCCTTCTCTCGGAACCTACTACATAATTAGGTTTTCGATGATTTCCCTGATCCATCGGCTATGCAGCGTTTGAGGAGAGAATTTCACTAATTGGGTGTTACGCTCCACAGTGCAGGACAGAAGGGGTAGGAGTACCGACCTCGTGATCGTTCAGCCTGAAACAAGAGACCCATGTGCATCCCAAGAGAAGAAGAAAATTGTAACAGAAAATTTACTAGTCATCTAAATGTGTCAATCAGCTTCATCTTGTCAAGAAGTTGTTATTCGAGAAAGCTATTCAGTTTCCAAGGGAAGGGTCGTGAACATCAGTTCCCACAAGGAAATCAGCAGAATTAGAAGTGTTTTTATCGCTTTTCAAAAAGCTTAGTCAGACCTTGGTGTTGGACAAATTGTTAGAGCAAAGAGTGGTATCATTCAGAAGCTTTTTTTTTTTTTCATCAAGCAAACATTACACCCTAGTTTTCTCCATTTAAGAAACACCCCCCTCCTTTAGTTAGTTGCATCCCCGAGATCTAATGCGTGATAAGATCAGTAATGTCTCAGTACTGATGAACCATTCTCAATTAGGCAACCGTCTTATGACTATTTAGACGCTTTGGAAAACTGAATGACTGTACAAAAGGAACACCAGCGTATATGTATTGTATGCATATGCGTATATTTGTTCACCCTATAAAGTATTTGTGAATGCTTCTACAAAAACGAATTAGTCCTATTTCCTGAGTATGTCTTAAGACCTCGTGCGGGCTCCTCCTAATTAGTTTCATCAACACTGACCACTACGTAATGATTATCCCGTTTCACACTCAGGCAAGCCTGATTTCTATCCCCCTCCCCCCTATTGGTTTAGTGAGACGGTCTCATATATATCATTTTCATCGTCACAAACCTTACAGAACGTCACTATACCAAATAAGTGCGTGATGGTCTGCAGCCCTCGATTCTATGCGTTGAATGATTCAATGAACAATCAACCAACCTGCAACAAAAAAAAAAAATGAGAATGTGAACATTAGGTGAAGCAAAAACACGATAGGTTCACCAAAACGCATACAAACAGAATACACCATGCTAAGATCCTTGTACAAAGGATTTCTCGTGCCCTTCTCATCATGTCCGATCGTAACGCTAACACATTTCTGTAGAAACTTATTCGAGAGATTTGGAAAAAAAATTAAAGTCAACTGCCTGATTTCGATTCGACACAGAGTCAATGTCCCCTTTCACAGTAAACAGCGTACCGCACACGTGTACGGCCGATATAATTATGGTTTGATCGAATGGTGCCCTATATTTACTTACGTTTGATCTTTACGTTCACCAAAAAACCTATATCACCAACTGGTTGTACAGCACTGGCAGCGAAATCTTACGTTTTGACAAGTAATTTACGTATAATGGGAAAGAAAGTTTAGCCTATCGTCTCTACTTAGCTCAGAAAAAGGACACTTCACTCAAAACAATACAACACTCACTTCCACTTTCTGGACAATTTGTTTTTGTCCATGGAAAAATGTTACTATTGCATACGGAGGAGAAACACAGGATTCTGGAGGCGAGTGCGCAATGAATTTGTGCATAACATCAACAACCCATGTAAAAATCATCACTGTGTTTTTTACGTCAGACACATACGGAAAAAAGGAATTCGGAGACTCAGCAAACTCAAAAGGGCAGAAAACGAATTATCCGCCGATATTGACCCGAAGCCTCCGGTAAGTGACGACTGCGACAGGAACCCCCGAATGAGACCCCCAATTTCATTTCTTGTCAATTGGTGTTAATGTGGCAATATGAATTCCCCAAATTGTATTTGTAGGTCTCAAATACGTCCAGCTCATTTCAGGTATTGAAGAACACAATTATTTGTAAGTAAATAATTTAAACAATATTTCGTAATAATTGTTTAAAGTATTATTTCGTATTATTAGTGAACATCAATTATTCAATAGAATGTGCTTTCTATTGTGGGGGAGGCATCATGGAAAATAATGTTACAACCAGCTTGGTTTCGAGTCTAATCGTTATTTTGTGGATTCCATTGCATTGTTTTTCAGTAAAACGGTAACAAGAGGAATTCTCATCGTGAATTGCATTTGATAACGTTCAAAACGCCAGGAGGGTGGATTTTATAACGAATGCGGTACCAACATGAGAAGGGAGGAAGGGGAGGAAGAGCGATAAAGGGTAGCAGTAATAAATTTTTGGAACGCTCCTAGAAGAGAAACCTCGCGAGGGAGCGGACCACTGTTGTAGATCGATAGGCCGTGTATTTTTACCATGGATACGGTGACTCAGCTACGCCTGGGTGGAGGGTAGCGGGGGTGCATCACCCTAAATGCAACTGCAGTCCTGCAACCAACATGGCGCTTCGGCTCCCCCTCTTTCTGCAAACACTGAAAAATGCAATTATGCGTTTTCAGAATCCGCAACTCGCTTCCCCATCCGTTTTTGCAAATTCACTTGGGCAAGCGTAGCCTTTCAACTGTTTCATCCTTCCGTTTGGACTTCACAGGCGAAAGACCCGTCACAAAAGAATGCATTGTAGAGCATTATCCTTTTGTTGAGTGAATTTGGAGGGTAAAGGTGGCATCATTTTCACGTGACTAGGAAACCTGTCGGTATTCCAAACATGGAACAGACTTCTTTGTGATCAATCATACCTATTATAGGGGGCGCACTGGATAATGTAGGATATGCTATCATGTAAACAACGTTAGGAATCGTCTACCTATGTTACATAACTGTAATGTTTTCTTCAATCCGTTGAATTTAATAAGTATTATCTGCAGTATTATTTTAGATAATACACTCTTACTGTTTTCATATTGTAGTCATTAAGCGACTGGGGAACATTCTCGCGCAATAAAAGATGTTGGATATAGTCTTGAACGCCTTGAAAATCAGTTGTTGGAAGATGGCTTAACCCCCAACCAGATGGCTTGTGAATCAAAAGCAGAATGGCATAATGATAACCACTACTTTTTGAATGCCCTCGATTAATAAAAAAATCATTATAGTGTTGAACAGCAGGGAGTTCATACGCTATCCGTATCAAATAATATGAAAATGTGGATTTTTTTTTGAGCATCTATATTATATTCAAAAGAATGGTACCGATCGTCCAACAGTAATCTCGCTCCAATTATCATTTTCCTCATCCGAGAACGAGTGCCCTAATCGCCAAATGCTTTCCCTAAACCAAACTTTCTTTTATACAAGGAAGATTAAAATTTTCCTCAAGCCATATCGCTTGTTGAGTACAACACTCCATTCCTCACATTTACATCAAGTCCACTGATTGAAATGTATCAATTTTTCAAAGTGTAACAAGTGTGGTACTTTCGTACTTCCCCCTCGTCGTTTAAGGTGCAAGTTAAGCTCAAGCTAAAACTGCCGACCAGATATTTCAGCATATTTTTTGGGCCGCGATCAAATTCGCTGTTCATAGAAACCACACCGCTCAATACTTGGTACCTTGTGCAGGAATAACTACCAAGGCGCATCTGGACACCCAAGAATGGCATCCGAGAGTTATGGAAAGGCTGATGAGTCGGGCTAGTTGAAAACGATCAAGTTATCACTGAAAAAGGGTGGAAGATGAGATCATTTGAAATGTTTTCATATGCAGAGTCTAATGGAATGTAAGCTGGATATGGAGAAGAATGACTGAGGGGAACAAGTGAGGAAGGGTTGAAAAACTGAGCTGAAATGCGGACGGATAAGGGCGACGGGACCTAGGAAGGGTTAGAGGAAAAAATCAATGTTGATACTAGGAGAAGCGGTGGAGAAAAAGCGTTCCCTAGTGCGGAGAAGGACATCCATAATATTAAAAGAGCTAGGTCGATATATGAGGGGGTGGGATAGCAACTAGGGTTCTTTCAACCCTTTCGAGTGAGGGAACGACAGGCCTAGGACCCCGACAATGGCGATTATCCCCCAACCTGCTCTGCCCTATCAGATATACCTAAAACGTGGAGGAAAGAAGCGGCAAAAAGTAATAAATGGAAATGGATCTGGATCTAGATAATAATATGATTACACGGGTGGAAAAGTTTTCTTTTCGGTGAATAAAAATGTGAGCAAAAACAGCTGGGGGGAGAAAATCGTTAATTGAAGTATCCTAGGGTAGCAGATCGTCCCCTTTTCTATTGATTCCAGCTTCTCTCTTCTACTAGTTTGGGGTAAGAGTCTCTAATCAACGGCCATTTCTATTGCAGCCAAAGGATTTCCCCATTGGCCCACTATTCCGGCATAGCCCAATCACATTGTTCATAACCCAATGTTAACATGATCATGTGCTGGGTGGATACGTGGAAACTAAACAACCAACTATTCCGGAACATGCGGGGTATGCGTAGTCGTAGATCATACAGAAAGTCTGGAGTATGATATATTTCACTAAGAATTTTTCGAAAAATGTCGTTATTAATTATTATATAATGTTGAGTGAAAGGACGAAAAGTGGGTAGGGTAGAATGAGTGGTTCGGATATAAAAGCAAAAGCGGAAAGGAAGGTGAATCATTAGTCCCAGGAGGCAATCAAGAAGGTGCACCAGGACCCTTCCAACGTCGAAAGATTAACACAAAACTTAGTTAAAAGTTAAACCCGGTAAAGGACAGATGAAACGAGAGTGTGAGGAGAGGGGTGGATTTATCAACATTTTTCCTTCACCCCCCTCAGTTGAAGCTCCAAGACGGCAACCAATTTCACCCCTTCGCCCCTCGACCCACCCTTTCACTTCACCAATCTTCTCTTTCTTCATTTTCTCGTTACCCCCGCTTCCTCGCCCAGTTTTCTTCCACTTTTACCCCCTCATTCCTTTTTAACCCTATCCGCCTTCTTCCGAGTCATCTTCCAGGCGTTCGCACTTTATTCCCACGCCCTTTTCCTCAAGTGACGGGCGAACGGCAGTAAAGGGGAGTTTGCCCCTTCTAATTAAAGGAAAGAGCACTGAAGTATGACGAAAGAAAATGAGTCTGTATAATTGAAGGAAAGGACTAAGGACGAGGGAGGACCATAGAATGAAGGGGTTTTCGGTTGCCTTGTTACTGCTGGGAAATGCGCCCATTGGTGAAGAAAGACGAGGTCGTTCATTATCTCCATGCAAAAACGAAGGTCCTTCCTTCCACCTCTTGAGCAACGAATCTCCATAGGAAAATTCGTTTTAATTGCTGTCAAAGAAATATGAGACAATGAATAATCACGCGACAAAACAAGATGGCTTTGATCGAGATTGAAAGTAATAGGGACACTGAGGGTGATAGAAAAAAGTAATAATAACTTCTACAAAAAAAAAATTTAGATCATCGAAAAAAGTATCGCAGACCACCTAAATGTTAAAAACCACATCAAAAACAGCCTGGTCATACGCTCTCTTACGCTCTTGTGTCAAATATGGGGCCATATCAATGAAATATTAAAATCCAGCTACTGTATTCTATACCACCTGGAAGACACTCAAAATACCTGAAACAAAACCTTAACAGACTATTTCGAGTGATTTTTGAAGGCGTACGAGCATTATTTATTACGATAGCAGGTTGCTCTCCTCTTCCTAGTCCAAATTAAAAACTTCAAATGGCCAATAATATTATGTCAAGGTAAAATTAGATGCAGCGATGCTAATTCCACCATTGTCTAGCGTACGCTCGGTGCCATGATTAACCATCAGGAGGTCACCGTTCGTGTTAAAATACTGCTAGATGGGTTTACATTTTCAGACCAGTAGGCATAAAACTACGTTATCAATAAAAAATTAGGTATGGATGGGAGAATCATTAGTACATCAGCATACAGGAGTAGTTTAAATGTCCCACGTTTCATGATAATTGATGTCTTCTATTGCATATTGATTATTATTTCCTTCACACGATAAACGGTACTCATCACCTATTTTTCGACGAGATTGAAATTATTGTTAATGGACTCGTAACATGATACAAATTCTGATGAAAGCAACGAAATGAGTATGGAATATAAATAAACAAAGAGGTTGAGTCATGAGAGAACTACTAGGACGGAAAAAGGCTCAATGGACTTCAATCACGCTTGGCCATGTTCGTAATAAACTGAAACCCACATCAGTCTGCCCCCATTGCGCTCGCCTCCTCAATTACGTCCGTGAAATATAAGCTGCCCTTGATTATTAATCATGGTATTCGTTTAATTTTAAATTAGTACATTCAAGAAAACTAGGAATGGGCAAAGCTATGGGAAGGGTCTGTACCCTCATCTTTCTCATACGGTTGGTTATCCCCGGGGCGAAATGCTTTCAACTGGACGCTCCTTGAACCAATTAAAACAAAAATTTGAACTAGCAAGGCAACGCAGGAAATAAAGGGATGGGCGGGTTGAGAGAAAAGTTGAACAAAAAAGAACCCACCTCGGGGCCACTTAGTTGCAGATGACGCAGTTTTTAATCGGTTTCCTCCCTTCAAGTATAGAGGGAGGAAAAGGATCCGCCATTTTCTTCCTCCATCGCAAGAACACCGAGGGTGGAAGTATTTCAATTAAATCTAGAAACCTTTTGTTGTTTTCCCCTCCCTCGCATCGAGTTTCCTCGTCAACCAAATTATGTTTTTCTCTCGTTAGTAATAAGGATGGGGGATGCTAAAAACAGACTCTCATTTTCTGGTCCGGTTCTAGCACGAGAATCAGCGCACGTAAAAATTAAATCCATCATAAATGAGGACGAAAGAAGGGAATCCCACAAAAAAATTTGTTTCCTGTATTTGAATTGTGATGATGTTTTATCGAGTCCATGGAATACGAACATGACCATAATTCCACAAGAAAGAGAGAGCGTGCCGCAATGTAGTGTGGCAATCTTATGTGATCTAGTAGGCCATGGCATCTGACAATCGTTAGCATTACACTGGGGTGCTCTATTATGACCATGACAATATAATAATGTGCAGCGTAAACAGAATTGAGGTCTTGGGAGATACATTCAGGACTGTTTACGTAGGCAAAAAGAAGTATGATTTTGGTTAAAAACAGATGGGTTTAGACCACTCTCGGTCATATTTATTTCGTTTTGAGCTACCCGTAATGTGGGTTGATACTCCTCCGATATGCAGTTCGAAATGAGCAAAGCTTACTATGAATAATACGTCATTTTTGGAATATTTTTTTCTTTTGGTTGGTTATTTTTTGAATAGTCAACTTATGTTTTCATGCAGATTGTCAACCCCTCCGATATGCTCCAACATTTTCTTCAGGGCGTTTCAAGGGGTCTGAATCAAAATAAGCCATACGCTGTCCACCGTCCACGCCGTTTTTGGTAGTAGAAATTTTTCTTAAAATCTAAAAGTTTGGTCAGGGACCCGTTTCCGGCTCTTGTTGGACCTTGAAACTTTTCAGCCCAATCGGACCAAATTGAGGGGGGAGGGGGTCAAAATAGGTTTTTGTGCGATCTAGGCGTGTGGGGTATCATTTTCCACTAAGTGTTGGACGCTGAATCCATTGGAATAAATCCAGGACTCTCTACAACCACCGTTTTGCACCGTTTTCTCCATGCTCCTGGTCCAAGGAATAACCAATAATACGACCGATAATACTTTTCCAATGTTCTAATATCTAATTTTTCCCTCAGACCACCACATTCGTCATTAAACGCAGAATAAAACTAGCTGACACCTCGAAACTGGAGAGAAAATATGCGGAATACAGTGAGTGATGGGTGTCTGGGACTCATTCCGATCGATTCACCGTCCAAAATTTAGGGGGAATAGGGTATATGGGGTCATGAGGGGTATACAAACCCAGTTCCCAAGAAGTCCCGAAAATCAAGTTTTATGAGATACATTTTCATCCATACCCTCCTTTAATTTGGTCCGATCGGGATGAATAGTTCTAAGAAGCAACTAAAGCCGGAAAGAGTTCCCTGACCAAAATGTCCGTTTTTTAGAAATTGCCAACATTGGTGAGGACGGATGACGGCTAGCCAACTTCTGGCATGATTAAATAGGTTGATTACTCAAGGAAAAAGCAAACCAAACACAACTGTCCGTTCGCTATACGCCATCCGGGTTTTCGATCATTTCTGGTACTTGAGGGGTATCATATCCACTAATTGTTGGACGCTAAATCGATTGTGATGAGTCCGGATCACTTCACTCTCATTTTTTCCTCCATAATTTTGCTCCAAGGAATAATCGTACGAATAAGGATTAATTTGCAGCGTTCAGTCTGCATAGAATGGCCATTCTCTCATTTCTTCATTTCATAGCCCCATTTAATTATTTCCCACCAGCCATACGTGTATAAATTGTAAAACTGTTTTATTGTTTTTCACATTCATCGAAAGATTGGTTAATTAATTTTTGCTCCCAGTATGAAAAGTTGAGAGCCATTAAAAAAGTTTTGAAAGCTTTAAATCCTCAAATTAAGGGAACATTACGATGCAAATCCAATATATTCATGTAGCCTCGTTTTTTTACGTACAAATCTCATACTTGATATATATTATCAGACTACCTAACAAGCACCCTACCCGCAAACAGTTACTGACTGCAGCCACGACGTGATTTGAGCCTAATTATTGTAGAGAAAATGATCTATACGTCGTTCCATACGAGTTACAGTAGTGTTGTCAGTTCAAATCCTGAACAGGTCCTGTACGTTTTTCAAATAATTATAAGAACCCTTCGTAAAACTGCCGAAATATTTTGGAGAAAAACGAGACCAGGTGGGTAAGGTGAGGTTTACCGTACTCACTTACTTGCTGCTTCGGTGCACAACTGGTGACTAACTATTCAAATCAATCATGAGACGTGTTGAACTTTGGCAAGGTCAGATGCCACTTCCAATCTGATTTCCACTTTTATAGTTTCACAGCTACGAAGCCTCAGACCCAGAAAGCTCTGGCAGGTGAGGTGAAACGTGGTTAGACCTTGGGGGCACGTATGACTACTAAATCTCCCTTATCGGTTCCCTTTACTCCCATTTCTTCTTCCCCAACTAAGAAACTCTTCCTCTTTATCTACTACCTATATTATTTATCGGTTCTCCTCCCCTCACTTCTCCCTCTTTCCTTTCTTTGCTCATCTTATCTTTCTCGCTCCTTCCCCCTCCCCGCCACCACTTTATGTAAAAGACCTCAGCAACCCTTTGGGGTTTTATCTTCGGACTCTAAATTTCCGCGGAATGATAGGACCCCAGCACGCCGTTTTCATTTATGAGCCTCCTCTTCGTGTCCCTTCATATCCCCCCCATCGCCATCTTTAAATTACTTTTAAGCACTGCAGGCCACATAACGCCGTAACGATCCAAACTCCCGCTTTTTCCTCCCCTTGCTTGGTGGTAGAATAAACTTTTCTCGGCTCCTCTTGCGAACTTGGCCTAATCGTTCTTTTCCAACTTACAAAATGAACGGAGTAAAGTTAATAACCGCAGTCGAAGTTTCGTCATAATCCTCTTGTATTATGGAGAAATTAACGTCGAATATCAGCAGACGTGGAAATGCCTAGTTAAATGTTTTTACGGAAAATAGGTATGCTTCTCTGATTAACATTTTTTGAAATTGTCGAGATTTACTCTATTTGGTTCGCTCATGTTTCTCACAAACGGTCAGTTTCTGATAGCATCTTTCATGTCGCCTTTCTCAAGAATGCAGATGCATATCAGTTGAACTAAGATTAGACAGTGGCTGCCATGTTCTCAGGGTGGTGTACCGCGAATACCTGTAGGTATGGTACCCCACATCGTGTTCTTGTTTGGTGATATTACCAGTCAGTATATCGACAGAGGTTAATTATGGCCTACATACCGAGCACAATGATTAAGCGAGGAAGAGTACCTGAACCACCTTGAACAAAATCATCATGTTCTGCAGACGAGGAGAACTCTCCTCGCCGACAAAAATCACTTTCGAATAATACAAATCAATTGATTTCGAACTCTTGAGAATTTCCTGTGTTATCACTTGATTTTGTCAATTCATTTCTTCCGAATGAAACATTTTTGACCCCCGTCGGTTTTCTACCTATGGTCATGTAGGACCAGTAAGCTCCAACATTCCCACCCTTAAACAAAAGTTAGAGGATTTAGAGCTTTCTTGCGTTTTTTGAACGCAGTTTAGAGAAATTATCTAAAAAGAAGATCTCAGATGAAATTTCCACTCCTGAGGATCATTCATGGACTTCCTTTCCTTTATAAATCCTATTGTTTTATAGGTCTGGCCACTGAAGCACTGACCTCGCTCCAAGAGAGCACCACCATTTGAGAAATTTGTGGAAAAGCTCGTGCTTACAACAACACTCTCCGTACGTATCCATGATTAGAACTGAATCGTGCCGGATGTCCGTATAGTGTTGTGAGTTTTCGGTTGAAACCAGAAAAGGAACTCATCACATCAACTTGTCGTAGGTTGGCATCAAGGTATGCACCCTCGAAGAGATCTCACTCTTTGAGAAACATTAGAAAAGCATTCAAATTTTCTCACGTTTGATTAGAATCCCATCAGTGTAAAAAAGATAAATACCCGTACCATGAATGCGTTCAAAGAAAGGGGGTTTACGAGAGACGGGAGAGAACGGAAAACTGGCTGATAAAAGAGAAGTTGAGACGTAATGAACATTGATCTTGGATAGGGTCATAGCTCCCGGAGTAATAATGGACTTTCAATGGAATCGTATAATTAGAAAAGGGGAGAAGCGAGAAACTCGGAGGAAGAACGGAAAAAGAGGCCAGGAAAAAGGGATGAAGCAAGAAGATATCTTCTGTGAAGTAGAAGCTTCCCTCTCATTATATAAAACAAACCTGAGCTTCCCTCCCCCTCCCCCCATCCCTTTCGCTGCGCTTTTAATTTAAATCTCGTATTGTTCTCGGTTCTTCTTCATACGCAGTCCGAGAATGGATGACGGGAAAAAGTTCATTTCAGAATCCTTCTGCTTGTTGGTTCTTTTTTCTGCTTTGTAAAACCTCGTTTCCCCTCTTTTTCAGTAATCGGCCGTGTTTAACTAACCTTTTCTTTTCACGTCCGGAAGTTCGTTATCTAGTTTGTAAGCAGAACTTTTCCCTCGGTGGGTTCGTATTTCTCAACAGGAAATCCCACCTAGGGCCCTCCCCCAGTCAAAGTATCTTGAACGCTTGAGAGAAAACTAATTAAACTTCTCCTATCGACCGATATAGAAAAACGAAAAGAGGCTCTAACTGTAATGACGTTCAGGGGGTTTTCATTGAACGGCCAAGCGAGTGGAGGTATGCGACCCGCCAAGAATCGGGGAGAGTGGAATTTTCGCAGAAAATGGCCATTATCGAGGACTAGAGAGCCCATCCCGCCAGCGAAACATAGCCGTTCGTTAGCCATATTATAGTATCGAGAATTCCCCCGCTGCCTTCTCTGTTTTGATAGACCGGAAAGTATTCACGATAGTAAGCCGGGTATACGATTAATTTTCTTGTTCGGGAATCGCTCAAAATCAAACTTTGAGTCTTATCCTTTACTCATGTGACAATACTTTTTTAACGATATTTTTTCGCTTAAAAAAACCCCGGAATGCACTAGGCGCTTCCTAACTATCTTAACGATGAATTCAACCAGAATAATATAAATCCGTACTGATCATTAAAAAAATAGTTTGAGTTCTTGAGGCTTTGTTCCTACAAGATACGTCATTATATACAGTTCGAATTGCGAGGCTTTCAATGAACAATGAAACTCAAGGCACTGTACTCCAAGTGATGTGAGGAACACATTAAATTGAATTTTTAAATATTCAATAAAACAGATATAATTTCATTGTTACCTCTAATTACCGGCATCATATTTGTAAGACGAAGGCCATTACTGTTTTAGGCAATGCTCAGAGACCCCAAAATACCCTGTATTCCTCTAAATTTAGAATCAAGCCGAATTTCTACTTTTCTGTGAATGGAAAACGAAATCTTTACTACTTTAATACTTTACTTTACGCCCACTTATCTTGCCGACGTAACAGCCAAAACCATTCCCACCATTTTGCTTCATTCGGTACCCTGCTGTTGATTGTCTAAATGTGTATAGCCAACGCAGACCTCAGTATAGTCGAGAAGACACTGTATGCTTATAGAGAGGATCTGGCCCAGACTCATTCAAGAAATGAATCCACTCAACTGCTAGTTATTAGTACAACGTAGTGTATTTGTGTAATAATTCAAGGCAAATCTCCCCTGCTCTGGCTCACTACTTGTTCCGGTACTAGAAGTAAATAAAATATTTCGTCCTCCTCTTGACCCTTACGAACGAGTCTACTCCCCGTCCTTATTCCTAATTCAGAATTGCTTGGTTCCCCTTTTCGATTTCCTCGCACCCTCGAGAAACCAACTGAGCCCCCTTGTCAGACTAACCCTTTCCTCTGCCCCTTTAAGAGAAAGAAGGATCCATAGCAAACAAGTAATTTTTGAATGATGCGGTTATGCATAAATGAAAGAGGCAACTTCGGCAAATAACAAAAATGCCCTCTTCCTGAGTATCATTTTTTTCACTTGTTTTATAAATTGAGAAACTGTGCAACTGCTTAAACCTTTCCGCAACCTTTCATTCTTTAAAAACCATTATGACCAATACCTTGCTCGGGTGTGCAACAACCGCACTGGGATCCATCTCAATCGATTCAGCGTCCAAAATTTAGTTGATATTAAAGTGCCCGTTACTCCCGGTACCCTCTTTCCGTTCGTGGCCAGACATTAGTCAGGCACTCGTAGTGCGATAGACAGAGGACGGAGATTCCGAGTTTTGAATTTGAAAAAATGCTATTTTATGGCCTGCCCCAATATTGTTGTGCCCAGGTAGTGGCTAGCAAAGACTGTAGTTCAGGAATGTATCTTTATGAGGAGAGGATGATTTCATTGATATGAATATTGTTCAAACTGTAGTACCGCCGCGGCCACTCGGCTTTTCGCCAACGCTATTTCCTAGTTCTACACAGCACGCAATATATAACACACCATTCCAAACAGCGATTTCATCCAGGGGACCGCTACGACGGAAATGCGCCTGTAAAATGGAGGTGCTCGAAATATTGTTAATTATACAGAAAAATGGTAGGAAACAACTCAAGCATGGATGTTTCTATCGTCTGCAGCATGAATTTGGCATGAGAGCTGAATACCCGAATCAGAGAAACCCAGAAAAGGTTGAGATTCTTGAGGATTCTCATGTTTTTCTAGCGACCCCTCTGGTACTCTGCCGCTATGGTCCTTCCGGGACTGGTGCCGTCTTCGTGACCTCTCGACCTCACACAGCAGTTACTGCAGTTGTAACTGGTGTACTAAGATAAAAAGGTCATGAAGAGCCTATAAGTTGGCCGGGCTGTGGATGGCATGCGTTGCGGAGAAGCTCTTGGGCTTTGGTATTTATTGTGTAGTCACACGCTAGGTCTCTTTACGCTCGTGTTCTATTCCTACATTACCTTCTACGGTAAACTCTTGCGAGAACTTTTCGTGCATCGTCGGGCCTGGTACCGCTCTTGGAATATTTACCACAATGCGACTGGGGACAAGCGTTTCCCATAAATTTCTTCGGCAGCTTGTCTTTGCCATTCCAACCCCAACGCGTCACCTTCTCCACCCTGAACAAGAAAAACCCATTAGTGAATGAGTCGGAGACTAGCACCTAGGATGAGGTCATTTCCTCCTTCACGTATTATCTCGAGCTTTATCGACTTGGTCCCAGTCTCTGTCAAAAACAAGTTTACCTCACCATCGACATCATTAGATCCGATGTTTCCGATTCCTGAGAAATGGTTCGCTCGGGGATTTTTGGCTTTCGAACTCAGTAAAAATCACGACAATGCGCTCAACTCAATAAAATAGTATCAACGAAACTTCTCCTATTTGAAGCAGATCTTAGTTAATTGTCATTCATGAAACCACGTACTTATGAGTGTTTGTGAACAACTCTATTATATTCTACAATATTTAAAAAAAGAAGTGTGACAAAGCTAATAATGCCATTGTCAAACCCACAATAGGTGAACTTTTTTGGGCTCCGGATGTCATAATAGGCACGCGTGGGAGTCAGTCTTTCATCCATACAACCAAAATAGGACACAGTACTACATGCTCTATGAAAAACCATGAATGCCAAGAAAAAAAATCTCTAGAATGCATATTGTTGCTGTAACGAAGCGAGGCGTCTTTTATACGCTATGAAAGCCTGAATAGGTAGGACGGTTTTTTGGTTCGTCAGTAACTTTTTTGACCACCTGTGGTTACGGATCAAAAAGAGGGTCCAAGTGACCGAGTCGGAAACCAGTCGGTCGCGGATAATCAAAACCGGTATTTACCCCTCGGAGAGAAGTAGACGGTCGTGTTAGACGAGACCCAGAAAATTATGAAGTAGAATGTTACCTTAGCTTTTTTCAGGTATAGTAAACTCAGTATTTTGCTGTAGAGGGATTCGTTCAACAGTGTACCTATACAATTAAATTGAAGGAACGGGGAATGTACTTAATAAAAGAGGGTGAAGTTCATTCTCTAAACGTAGAGGTAACTTGGGACTAAAGATGTGATCTTGTTAGGCTTATGAACGATATTAGAATTATATAGTTTGTGTTTCTCTAGGTCAACATCGGAGATTAAAACCAATGACTTTCCCACCGTTGGATTGATAGTTCTTACGTACATTCGGCTCTAAACGTTTTTGAGAAAAATTCCGATTTGAATGAGCTAGGTGCAATTTTGACCCGGCTCTTTGGGTGGTTGGTTAAACAACTCAACGAATGTCAGGGAAAAAAGTAGAAAATAATACGCTTCTCTTGAGACGTAGCGGACGAAAGTTATGAAAAGGAAGGAGGGCGACGGTAGCCATCATTAGTGGAGAAAACCTAAGTAGCGATCGATAAAAGAAATGGAAGAATAGTTATGGCTGACTGGGTGGGCGAAGGGACCTTGACACTGGGAGGGGTGGACGAGGGTGGTGTTCAACCCCCGAACGACTTGGGCCTTTCCTCCTAAAATACGTCCCCACTCACCCCCGGGAGAAACTTCGCGTCGACCGGCCTTCTTCTACAACCCTCCCCAGAGCGGGCAAAATGGCGGGGGAGGGGAAACCTCGTCGCCTCTGCCGTGTTCCCATTCCGAGTTTTGCCGCCTTTTCCTTATTTCCGGTAAGAAAATTCCTTCTGTCACCTCCTCTCCTTCCACTTGTCCTTTCTCACCGTTCCATGCTTCTCTACCTCCCCCCCCCGCTCCTTACCCCAACACACCGCCGCCACCACGACTTCTACCATTTCCACCTCATTTCAGCTAACATTGTTCCGTATTCAAACCACTACGCAGTTTCTATAAGTAAGAGACCAGTCAAAATAGCTCATTGTAAATTACTTTGTTCATCATTTTGAATGTGGATCTTTGGTGGAAATAACCAACTCGATTCAAGGAAGAACACCTTGAGGGCATGTGGTAGCAGTGATGGCAACAGGAGGGGATCCAGTAAAAGGGTTTACACTGAAAAAATTTCAATTTCCGAAAATTGTCAATATATTGAGGTTTATACTGTTGTGTCATTCGAATTGAACATAACTGAGATTGTTCCAAGTACGGTATATGACTGCAATATCGAAATATTATAGAAGCTCAATCAATCAATACTCAGTCTATACACAAAAACTCCTGATAAACTTCATGATTTCAGTCTCAGTCTCATGGTTTGAGTCATTGTGTTTCAGGTCATACCCTAAAAATCACGACGTCAAATACTAACATTTACCGTACATTACAAACGTCTACCTTTCTAACTATTGAAAAAAAAAAAAAAAAAAAAAAAAAAAAAAAAAAAAAAAAACCGCTGTGAATTCTTACACACGGTTATTGACGGTTATTCTTACACGTTGGTTATTCCTCGGACCAAGCGCATGGAGACTCATTTCTTCAACATGGGGAAAATGGAGGAAACAGTGGGTGTGGACCCATTCCAATCGATTCAGGGTCCAACATTTAGTAGAAAATGATACCCCACACTCCTAGGTAGCAGAAATCTCAAAAACACATATTAAAAATGGGTAATTTTTTCAAAAAAAAAATTTTTTTTAAGCCGATGGAATAGTTGAAGTGAGTACCTATACCTTCCTACCTTTCATAATACGCTTGCTGTTCTACTCCCGTGAGTTTGTTATCCTGAACTTTTTTGCTACATTCTCGCTTCGTCTTACGGTTGAAATAAACGATTATGGGGGAT
Source organism: Cyrtorhinus lividipennis (assembly GCA_019603395.1). Taxonomy (NCBI): domain Eukaryota; kingdom Metazoa; phylum Arthropoda; class Insecta; order Hemiptera; family Miridae; genus Cyrtorhinus; species Cyrtorhinus lividipennis. The sequence goes on along the minus strand of CM033998.1, from coordinate 38,446,469 downwards.
TCGGAGTAGGTGAAGAGCTCAAGTCTGAAGAGATAGGTAACGAATGTGCAACTTATCCCTTATATAAGTAATGAGGGATATTCACTCTACACCGAAACCAGAATAAGCGAATTGATTGAACTAAAAAAATAAGCTCATATTATTCAATGAAGTCATTGTTAACAAAGATTTTATAGAAATAGAAACACCTAGATGCCTGGTTTTTTTTGTTGATCTCTATGTAATTTACGGCTATTGTAATCCTGAGAGATATTCTTGGTTGCGCTATTTGTAATAATACGGTGAATCATAATGCAATTTCCATCAATAGAAAAATGTCTTTGTTAGGAAGAGTAAATCTAGTTTTTTGCGTGTGTCTACTTCAAACCATTTAGTAGGGGGACTTTTTAGAGGGATTTTTTTCCATCATGCCGCCTACAATAGCCGCTACTACAGGTGGTGACAAAAAGTGGTCTGAATGCGGTACGAACCCCAGGAAGTGCACATCAATGGGAGGTGTAAAATCATGTCTCACTCTCCGTTCAACTGAGATACGTATAATTTGGGGCATCACGTGCCTTCATGTGGGTGGAGGAATGCGTGACGTTGAAAAAAAAAAAGTTAATAAGATTTATGTAGCAATGGATCAAGACAGGAAGAAGGTGGAGATAAAACCTCGCCAATTAGCACGTCGGAAATATCGCGCCCTTAGGCGAGTAGGTGGAACGGACACGGATAGATAAGCTTGATCCTGAGCACTTGAAATTGAGTTCTTCGTTCTTTTAGGGGCCCCGTATCAGGCAGATGTTGTTTCATCAAGCTAAGAATGCGTTGGACGACAAGGTAGGCATTTTCTTCATGAAAAGCAGCGATGCAGGGTTGATCGAATATGATTGAGTAAAACTATTTATTTGTAAGAGGCAATGATAACATCACCATATCCCTTCAAATGAAAAACCTGATCATCTTGTATGATTTGTGAGGCCTAACTCGTCAATAGGAAGTTTATAGCTGTAGTTGTACGAATCAAACCGCGGTCGAAGAGGTTTGACCGAAGCCGTTGGTGGTTTTAGCCGGGGAGTTTTAGCGTTGGATCGAAAATGAAGCTACATTTGCCAATGCGTAGGTTAGTAATTTACGAGGTCCGTAATTATACGAGTAATATAGCGTCTGCGGTTCGGTCAGGAAGAGAAGATTATATCTTGCGATTCATGTTCCAAATAGAATTTAACTCGCGTTCAGTTGGTCCGTTTTTGCTCGTTTTGGTGAATAATGAACCTGTGTTTCCATGTATGAGGTCAATCTCTCCTTTTGTCGAAAATTGTACATTTTGTGGACCTACGTCCTCCATACAAATATTATATTTTGGTCAGTAAATGTTTATTAACCCTCGAAAGACAATCGCCTAGAACGACGGCCGGGTTTGAGTAGAAGTGTACGTATTTATATTGTAAAAGTGTTTTTTGAGGTTTTCTAAGACCTAGGCGGGTCGGGTATCATTTTCCAGTTAAACATGGACGCTGAATCGATTATGAAGAGCTCGGAACGATTACCATCAAAATAGATAGGGTACGGATGAGCATTTGAGAATTTTTGTTTTGTTCTGAATGAGTATTCAGCTTGTAGGTAGCTCCGCGAAGAATTAATCAAATCTGCAAATTCTTACACACGGGTTGGTTAATCCTCGAACCAGGCGCTGGGAGATTCATTTCTTCAACATGGGGAAAATGGGGGAAACAGTGGGTGTGGACCCATTCCAATCGATTCAGGGTCCAAAGTTTAGTGGAAAATGATACCCCACACGCCTAGGTACCAGAAGTCTTGAAAACACATACGCAAAATGGGTAATAAATACCCTAGTTTGACCATAACTTCTTCCACTGGGTGCCAATCGTTCTGGGACTCATTTCATTGGATTCAGCGTCCAAAATTTAGTGGAAAATGATACCCCGCTCGCCTTGATCGCCCATGATCTCGAAAATCCATTTTCAAAAAACACATTTTGACCCCTACCCCGCCTAAATTTGGTCCGATCGGGCTGAAATGTTTCGAGGACCGTCCTAGGCCGGGAACAGACCTCTGACCCAAATTTCAGATTTTTAGATTATTTTCCTACAACCGAAAACGGCGCTGACGGTGGACGGCGTACGGCGGCAGGACATTGACTTTTTTTTTTAATCTAAACACCATGAAACGTCCAGAAAAAAATTTTGAGCCGAATCGGAGAGGTTGACCTTTTGCATGAAAACATAGGTTGATTATTCAAGGAATAACCAACCAAAAACTTTCCCTTCTTGAGCGAGCACTATCTAGAATGATTAAATATTGTGGAATAATCTTCAAGACATTCCAATGTTCAGTATGGTGTGATTGTAAATTGCTCAGTTGCAAGGGTTGATTGAAACTTCAGTAAAGTATTGTTCTGAAGGGTTGAGGTCGTAAACTATACACGATTGATAGGAACGGTGGGAGGGGGGGGGATAGGGTGAATATGAGCAGACAACCCGTGGCCGGACAATACGCGGCACCGAATATGAGCGCTTAGAGAATAGAAAAACGGTGCGAGAACTGCAGGACAAATGTACTAGTCGGGACCCTCGGATCGTGGCTGGTTCCACTATCACACACCTCTGAGCGCCGGACAATGCTCGTCTTTAGCGCCAGGACCGGTTTCCAACACCGGTCAACACCTGGACATTGCCGGTACACCCCAAAGGGGTTCGAGGGTATGCAAATGTAGGATGTGAAAAATCACGTATGCGACCTCGTCCTTGTTGCGGATGTGAACCCGCCGCTCCGTCGGTTCAAGTCTCGAACATCTTCCAAATAGTGGATCGTCACTACGGGCAATCTAACATAGCCCTCGAAGATGGTTAGATTAGAAAAATCGCGCCTGAAAGGGGGTAGATGTGAAATTGAAAAACTATTTATCATTTAGGAGGCAATTAGTGGCAAGTGGGAATTCGTTCTACAAATCTATGTCACTTAAATAACAACTATCTGAAAATCGAAGCGGTACCGAGAAGGTATTTGGATCGACCAGAGAAACAATCTAATGCAGTTTGAATAAAAATTTATATTAAATCTATTGTAATTAATGATTTAATGATCTGCCGTAATAGATAATCGGTATTCAAATCTTGCATGGAGATGAGTTTGCATGATTTAAGTAGTAATGGCTAGGCAACAGCGTACGAAGAAGAAAAAAAATCTAGTTTAAAAGGGATGAAAGTGGTTTTGATGAGCCTGGATAGGGTAGGGGCCGAGGTTAATTCCAAGTGAGACAAAGGGGGACGGTATTGTTTTCACGGGGCGAGGAAGCGGACAGGTAGGGTGCGCTTTTGTTTTGCCCTCGTGCGCATAAATTAAAGCGCACTTGTTTTATCCGCCACTTGCCTACCCTTTCTTTGTAATTGCCTAATTGGGTTTTTTTTTCTAAACCTGCCCAGCGGTTTTTTTATACCCCGGGATGGTTAGCCAACACGAAGGCAACAAGTGGATCATGTAAGGCCACCTAATTACTGGCTCATTCATTAGCACTTTTTGGCCCATCGGAGTTTTCCCCGGTCATAGAATACTTTTTATGCGGCGAGCCCTGGGCGATGTACTTTCCCCACCCCGTTTTGTGGGGAATATCCCTTGCTTATATCATCTGAAGCACATCATGAGGGTCGTCAAAATTCGCAATAAAAAAGGACGCATATTAAGAAAAAATCAAACGGGGTCAGCAATCAAATCATTCCGTGCCTAATCCACCCTAACCTAGCCTGCCGGGATTAATTATCGTAAGAAATTTGTCAGCAGTAGCAGCAGTCATTAGGAACGTGGAAAATTTCATTCGTAAATACGGTATAGTATATGATATATAGTTTACAATATTCCATTAATTTCTCTCAACACTTCAAAATGGGTTCCGAAATTCGGAATTACCAGCTAAAAGCAGATCTCAGTCCAGTGAGCTAATATGGATTACATTGTTTAAACATCCGAAATTTAATTGAAGGTTAAAACTCGATGCAACATTCACACGAATATTGTCTCGGTAAAAGAAACCGCTGACAATTATTTATTGCTCCAGGTTGACCAAGACTGTTCAGCATCCAAATTCAAAAAGAAAATAATACTCCACTTTCCTCCTATATATCTAGAACTCAAGAAAAACAAATTGTGAACTACCATAAGCAATCTCCGGTTTGCGGCACTGGTCCGAAACTCATACCAATCAATTTGTCGTCCTAAATTTAGTGAAATATGACACCTACCCGCCTATGTTACTTTGAGAAGAGAGAAGTGAATGTTTGGGAAGGAAAAAAGGCTCGCGCAGATAATCATTAATTCCACTCATGCGCGCCTGTAACATTCGATTTATTGTTGTCATTAAAAAAAGTATAAAATTTAAAATTGAATGCATTTGGAACGCTAAACGAGTTGAACGATTGAACTGCGTGATCAACTTTATACGGGGGGACTTTAACTGCGAGGTTGACTACTATAATTATTAAAAAAATAGCATTATGTTTGCACCAATCAAGCGTATAATTGTAACTTTCCTAAACGAACTTCATCATTACTCGGGTTTGCTTTCATTATTCTCGCAAAAAAGTCGAAATTGAAAGATGGAAAGGCATTAGAAAAGACCGAGGACATATACTGCCACCACTCTTGCAATATGGGCAATTAATAGAGAACATGTCTGAGGCAGAGAATTATTTATACTTCCTTACTCTGAAGAAGTAGTTTAGCGGATAGTCACTGGGACAAAAACACTATAATAAGGACAAGTTTTTCACCTTTCATCTCAAGAGAATTTGAATGATCTATTTGGGAGTTCGTATTCAATTTTAAAAATTGAGACGAAAACGAGGGAAAATGGTAACATGACGTGGACGGGAAGCGTACAGTAAGTAGGTACTCACCAGGTGGGATGCAAGTTTGTGACTAGCCGGGCCGCGAACCCCGGGGTCCGAGCAGAACGGGTTCGTAGAAGAGGGGGACACCCGTTGGTCTGGCCACCTTTCCGATGAAAGAGCTGCCGACTATTATAGGGGTAGGTAGGCCAAGAAATAAAATAAGGGGAAAAAGTTACTACTCCGAGACTTGATGCCTTGATGACCTACGGAAGGGTGGATCATAGGAAATAAACCATAAATACTAACACAAACTGTACTGTGCTTCTTATGAGCAGATTCAGAGTTGTCTGTCACATTGTAAGTAACTAAGAATATAAATAATTTTAGGCTATTACTTAATGACCTGTGAGATAGTTTCACAAGAGAGTCGCGAACATGGGTTCATTTTACCACGGACTGAAAGATCCGCGGTCTCATCAATAGCTTTAATCCAATTTGCTTTTCATTAATTCATTTGTCTCATACGGATGGATTTTCAACCCTATTATAGTTCTTACTCATCGCCGAAAACATAACCACCAACAGGGCTCACTTGTTCAAGGTGGCCAACAAGTCGTTCATTAGAGTGAATCAGAAACAGATCAGTTAGTTCTGGCACCAGAAAAACGCTGCAAATTATTTCACACGGGTTGGTTATTCCTCGGACCAGGCGCATGAAGACTCATTTCTTCAACATGGGGAAAATGGGGGAACACTGAGTGTGGTGGGTTCCGGACACATTGCAATCGATTCAGCGTCCAAAATTTAGTGGAAAATGATACCCCACACGCCTAGGTAGCAGAAATTCCGAAAACACATAATATGTGTTATTACCCATTTTGAATATTATTCAAAATGGGTAATAAATACCCAATTTGACCCATTACTTCTTCCAGTGGGTGCGAATCGTTTTGGGACCCGTTTCATTGGATTCAGCGTCCAAAATTTAGTGGAAAATGACACCCTACTCGCCTAGATCGCCTAGATCTCGAAAATCCTTTTTTCAAAATACCGGGTTTGTAAAGTTTCAAGGACCAACTAGAGCCGGAAGCAGACCTCTGACCCAAATTTCAGATTTTTAGAAAATTTTCAACTACCAAAAACGGCGTGGACGGCGGACGGACATTGACCTTTTTTGATCTAGGCACCTTGAAACGTCCAGAAAAAAATTTTGAGCTGAATCGGAGAGGTTGACCTTTTGCATGAAAACATAGGTTGATTAATCAAGGATTAACCAACCAAAAACTGAATAAAATTACTCCCACGATAGCATGAGAGCTATATTCTTATAGACACGGAGTTATAATTGTCTGTTGCAATAAACGAAATTAAGGCAATGCGGAGTATCATTTTCCACTTAACTTTCGACCCCGCCTACGTATAGTCTAATGAAATCGCCAACAAGGCGATATTAGGGCTTTTGTAGGCAAACTGTAGAATTATAAATATCCTCAATCAACCTGCGCACAGTTGAGAACAATGGCTAACAAATGCAACATCGAACAATCATTGAGATTATTTCGAGGTTGAAGTAAATACGGAGAAGAAGGACGGAAGTAAAAGCGCAGTGAAAATGAAATAACTTGGACCCATTTTTTAACCGACTACCTTCAACGTTTTTGGATAACGCTGCTAGTTATTCCGCATTGGTTTATCTTAGGTGATACTCGAAACCTTATTTTTGATGTGTTGGAGTAGCCTTCCTTCTGCTGATCCGAGCAGAGTGATTTGAGATTCATTTGAGTAGACTTAAATTATCCTTTCCAACTTAGCTCACCTACACATAATTATAGTTGAGAACATAATCGTTTTATGATTGCTAAATGTTATAAGTTAGCTGATTTCTCGCTCACAGCATTTCAGTAAATCGATTTCAGATCTCAGGTAAGTAAGCATCTAGCATCCTTTGTCGCAATGGTGTTGGAACGATTATTGCCTTGAACATCCCAATTTGGTGCATTTGTCCAACAATATGATGAAAACTGGCAAGCCGCCACAGGTCATATCACCAAACAGCAATCGGAAGGTACTTATAAAGTATTCGGAAACAAAAAATCATCGAAGATACCTACTTGGCGTGTATCATCGCTGAACGCTGGTCCGAAAGTATGAAACTTCCGTTACCTTCTAGTTAGTCCTTTTGTCCGAACATCACGGCGTCCTCCCCTTTGACCCTCCCCTCCATGTGTACCGCTTTTCAATGTGTTAACTCAGCACTGGCGCAACGCCGGACCCTCCAGGCTTCCTGCGATGGCGAAGTGATGATTTATGGGTTGGCCATTCACCCTCATGTGTGTCACACCAGGATATTTGCGTTGGAAGGACGTATAGTATAGATCAAATGATTACAAAATACTGCAATGGTTATAATATAACCATATAAATCCTACACAATATTGACGATAATCAAATAATGCGTTGCAATGTCGGCTTGTACATATTACTTACATCAGTTATTACCCATGTATGTTGGGACCTCATATTCAGGACGCCGCAGTGGTGCAAACCTGAGCCAGAACTTGGATAAAAATATAAAAACCAGCTGGTCGTTATACTTATTGTTCTCTATCTGATTTATTTGTGTACAAAGGGCCGGGTGGAGAGTTTTGTAAATGGAGTGACCTGGCGGAGCGCAGGGGAGTGAAACGTTGGAAATTGGTATTTCTACCAGTATCTATTTCTCACCATGGATTGTCCCTCGCACTATTTATGCCTTGAGTTAACTTTTACTCAGGCTTTGTACCAAAAAGCGTTAGCATTAGTTCCTTTAATTCATTGGCTTACTGAATAGATCAAAATACCACAGGTGAGGGAAAAAATCATAAAATTTATAATGAAAATAATGTTCCATTTCACTCATCCTTCCTAACGTGAGGTCTACCCATTAGGGGGACTCATTTTTCATTGATTCCTTTGATGTGTATGCAAATTCTTCTCTGTATGCGTGACTCTTCTGTAATAGAAATGATCATTTCATTTCATTTCAAATGCATTTTTTTTTTCAGAGAAAACTAAATTTTGACGATTTTTTAAAAACTTTCCCATTTTTTTTCTTTAAGAGCTCGAGAAAATGCAAATTGATAGAATTCGAACCATTTTTTTAATCAAAGTGTGATAAATACATTTATTATGCAAAACTCACTTTAACAAATGTGTGTCATTTCAAATGCATTCCGTCCCTTTGGGTATTATTAGGCCAAATTAGCAAGGAATACAAAATTTTCTTAAGCAAAGCGTGCTGGCGTTCCTGGGGTCGGTTAATTTCTCATTAGGCTCTTGGCTCCGGTCGGGAGGCTATTGATCAACCGCAACCGAAATGTCTGACTAATGAGTGATGGGGGCTCAGCGTCGACCTGATAACGAGATAATCGTCAGTTAACGTAATTCGAGTCTCATGGGGACAGCGGTGGAGGATCCAGGGAAACGCACCTCAGCGACTGTCCAGACCCTGCGAGGGGACTTGGGACGAATGGGGGGAATGCGCGACGAGAGCTTTGGGTCGTAAAGCACCAATAAGGGTAGGAGTGTCGGGGGTGATTCGAGAGAGTCAGACTGAGCCCTCGCGGCTTAGTCTCCAAAGACCTCGTTGCCTCCAAAGCCGGTGGGGTCCCCCTGCTCTTCCGAAAGAGCTTAAATCTGTATCCCTTTGTATGAACCGACTCCACTCGGCAATAGGCAACTCCCCATCGGTGTGCTGCTGCTAACTAGCTTACTATTGCGCCCAACAAGTTCAACTCTACGGAGAACGAACCATCCAACAACTCGCCATCAACATCAATTCCTACCTTGCATCAGCCATAAAAACAAAGGATACTTAGGGCACAGTAAAACCGTCTACCTTATCTCCTACAGTAGATCTACAGGCCCACTCTGTTTGATAATCTGACAGCTAAGGAACGCAACAAACTCTAACCTACTGGAACAAAACGCTGCGAATGAATCCACAATTATTCTATATTTCTGATTTTTGCTTGATTATTCCTTGAATACCGTCCACCGTCTATGCCGATTTCGCTAGTAGCAAATTTTCAAGAAATCTGAAATTCTAGTCAGGGAACCATTTCCGGCTTTAGTTGGTCCTCGAAACTTTTTAGCCTGATCGGACCAAATTTGGAAAGGGGGTCGAAGGGGTCAAAGTGTGTTTTTTGAGAAATGGATTTTCGAGATTTTAGGCGATTTAGGGCATGTGGGGTTTGTTATTTGGTGTGTTATTTTCCACTACATTTGGGAGTGAGTCCCCATGCTCCTGGTCCGAGGAATAACCAACCGCTGTGAAAGAATTTGCAGCTTTCTGATGATCTGATGAAAACTTAGGAACACTGGAACACAGGAAAATCGAAGGACTTTATTTCATCATTTCCCAATTGCGGACGCGCTCCAAATAATTTAGTGGTTTCTTCAGACTGACCCAAATAACAAAAAAATTAATTTGGTCGTGTGTTAACCTTCCATATTACCCCTCTGAGGAAGACTCTCAAAATTGCGTCGCTTGGAAGCCTGAGTTGAGCGATCACTCGCTCCACGTCGAAGGGGATGTTTCAATTTAAGTACCCAAGGAGGTCGGTGTATTCCTCGATCGATCCCAGGTAACTGGTATCGTACGACGAGCAGATGATTCGTTCGTAGTCCTCGTAGGCCATCGGGGGAAGGAGTATGTTTGACATGCGAGGAAGCATCCGTCTTACGTAACATTACCTTACCTAACAGTGGGCTGCCGGATGCTTCCACCAATGTACGTAGTTGCATGACCTAACGGAACAAACCCCATACATTAGATTACCATGCGTTACATTACCAGAATATCATAGATTTCGTCAGAGCATACACCTAAATACTTATTTTTAAGGAAAAATTATTAAAAATTGCCTCATTTTTTTCTTAAAGAATGTCCACTAATAACCAGTCTCTATTGATCGCACCAAGACCCGTCTCAATCGAACAGCTTGCGTTATCAGTGATAAATGACATTCCATACGTATGAGTCCCCGGAAATCTCGTAAAACCATTTTCAAATTCCCATTTCCCTCTATATTTTGCTGTCTCGGTTTGGAGCGATCGAGCAGCTAATGAGTTAGCCTCAAATTCAAGCCAGAAAGGAGACTGCACAAAATGTGAAATTGTTGGAGCATCTGATAGATATTATTCAGCCTCGTACGGCGGACGGAAGATTTGGATTTTTGGTTGGTTATTCCTTGAATAATCAATTTATGTTTTCATGCAAAAAGTAAATATCTCCAATTCAGCCCTTTTCTGGACGTTTCAAGGTGTCTATCTCAAAATTAGCAAATGTCCGTCCGCCGTCCACGCCGACTTTGGTGGTAGACAATTTTCTAAAAATCTGAAATTTTGGTCAGGGGCCCAGGGGACTTTAGTTGGTCCTCGAAACTTTTCAACCCGATCGGACCAAAATTGGATGGGGTAGGGGTCAAAATGTGTATTCTAAAACTAGATTTTTCTGACTTTTTTGCAACCTAGGAGCGTGGGGTATCATTTTCCACTAAATTCTGGACGCTGAATTCAATAAAAAGGGTCCCAGAACCATTGGCACCCACTGGAAGAGGTCATGGGTCAAAATCGCTATCTATTACCCATTTTGAATATGTGTTTTCGAGATTTCTGGTACCTAGCCGTGTGGGGTATCATTTTCCACTAAATTCTGGACTCTGAATGGACTCGCAACACCCACTGTTTCCCCCATTTTCCCCATGTTGAAGAAATGAGTCTCCATGCTCCTGGTCCGAGGAATAACCAACCTGTTTTTTTCTTTGTCCACTAAGAAGCAAATAAAGCTCAATTTTTTTGTCAATACAAAAACCTAAATTTATCAGGTATTTCAATAATAATAATAATGATAATAATAATAAACGGGAAACGCCGTTGAATCCCATCACTTGCAGAGTACCTCCAGTAATATGATCGCTAAATTGGATTGCATTAACTTTCAATAATTGATTATCTTTCTAATTGACAGGAAGACACGATGTTTGGGTTAATTGCTGAGGTTGGAGATAGAAATGTAGGAAATTCAAATCGGTATTCAGGTCGAAAACTCGCGGATCGAGAGACGACAGCCGTCCGTTGGTGAATCACAAGATTGGACACGGCCCCCCGGGCAGGCCGACCGTACCGCTCTCCATATGGCGAGGCCACCCCGTTTTCTTATGTCCACTTCTTTGTTGCCTCTTCTCATTTACCTACTGTTTACTTTTATCTGACGTCTCCCATCTTTTAATAACGAAAATCAATCAGTCTTAATCCGCCGTGAATGTTAATCGACCGTTTTCTTCTGCTTGGACCGTGGACGGGTGTGCCCCGAGATGCAGCTCGGTTTTTGTGCACTTCCGCCTTTTAACCCTCTCTTTCATCAACTCTTCTTTCTATCGTTTTATCAAAGAAAAAAATAGTTTCTCTTCGCTCTCTCTCAGTAAGACTCCCCTTCGTATTCCCGGCCTCGTTTTATTACCACCTCCTCCACTGCTCAGACCTCGTCTCTTGTGGCAGCATACGAGACCTACTTTCGCCAAAATCGAGCGAAATAGAATAAATTACCTGCGTAATTTTGAAGTAATAAGAATAGTTTAGTCCGACGAATCCTTAAATAACACCCTACACTTCAACCCGCACCTTCAATGAAAGTAATACATAACCAACAATGACAAAGAATAGTGCAAACAACCAACCTAGTCAGCTCACAACAGATAATGATAGTGCACGAGAAATCCTCCAGGCGAACACGTTATCTTCATTATTAGTCAAATAGCAGCAATATTGGAACATTCAAACCAGTGAAGGGAGAAAAATTATGGAAGTTCCAACTGTGTTGATGCCCTCTCCCATCATTATTTGACAGCAACTCTTGTCACAACCCTGTTACAACACCCGTCAACATGTTGAGTGAATATTAACCCTAGAAGGCCACACACACGTCGTTTCGACGTATATTCGTTTTCAGTTGCTCATCCTGGCCGCTAGGTGCACAGCAGACACTTGAGACCCTAGGAATGCCTCGTCCCTTCAGTTACGAACACACGTCAGTGGAAAACGGCGCCGTCGCTGCTACCTGAGGCGAGTCTACTCTTTATTCTCGTAAACATAGTACGTCGAATCGACGTGTAGGTGGCTGTAGGGGCCAGTTATCTGTACGTCGGACCAACGTGTGAGTGGCTACAAGAGTATGATAAATGTACGTCGAAACGACGTATCAGTGGCTTCAAGTGCATAGGTTTATGTGTTTTTTGAGACGCTAAATTTATTAGAAACTGCGATTATTTCATAGCTAAATATTTGTTTTTAGCCATACAATTACAGTGTCCATTGTTCATTTGGTGTTGCTTCATTTCTCCAGAAGATGGAGCGAAAACGGAGAAAGAGACTTACTGATGACGATACTCTATCGACCCACAAACTGGGAAAGCAGTCGACACTTTTGACCAAATTTGCATCAACAGAAAAACTCGTCGTTGGCCCCTTTGCCTGTTTTATAATGTGCTCAACATAGCGATTCACAATTCCTACGTGATTTATTTAGACATCTTCCATAAACAAAAAAAGAAAGGGAAGCCACTTAGTAGGTTTGATTACGTATGTTGTGGCCTTGGCAAATGAGCTGACCAATGTGTGGATGAACATTTTGAACAGCAAATTCCCAGGACGCTTCGCAACCCCATCACCAAGTACTTGAATTTGATTGAACCAACGGAAGAACAACGTCAAACTGCTGCACTGCGTCATATAGATGGGGAAAGGCACTACTGTTCTTTCTGTTCGTACAAAAAGAAAATAATGACTAAATCTTACTTTTTCTCATGCAAAAAGTATGTGTGTGGTGAACACCACTCCAAAATTTATGTCGACTGTGCCAGTAAGTCAAAAAAATGTGTGATAATATGTAAGAGATTCGCAAAATTTGAATTATTCTCGATTTTGTCAGTTCCTTTCTGTGCCTTTGATTTTCTAAATTTGAATTCGAAATTTTATGTGCTCAGTTCAAAGATCACTTTTGAGACTGAAGTATAACTGGTTCATAGTCGTTTTGAGAAGAATATGCAGTAAACCTACTGTGATTTACCCTCGTCTTATAGGTATGTAATGTAAAATGCGTTCGAGTCATTATAATATTGTTTACTAACTGGACAAACTGGACTAGAAAAACTATTTATTGAATAAACACTGCAAATCCTTTCACAAGGGTTGGTTCATCCTCGGTCCAGGTGCATTGGGGACTCAGTCCAATCAATTCAGCGTCCAAACTTTAGTGGAAAAGTTTTGAGGTACCAACTAGAGCCAGAAATGGGTCCCTGACCAAAATTTCAGATTTATAGTAAGTTTTCTATCACCAAAAAAGGGCATGGACGGCGTAATTTGCTTATTTTGATCTATACACCATGAAACGCTCAGAAATTTTGGGGCAAATCGGAGGGGTCGTCTCTTTGCATGCATACCCTAATTAAATACAATATTTACAAGCGGGGGACTGGGATTTTAACACATTATCCGACGGTACCGATTGATTTTAGATTACATACTTGTAACTCCACTCGATCGGTGGCATTAGCATAGAATGGAGACCATGCGGAAATCGTACTCAAGAACTGAATGAAGCTGAATAGTTGATTTTCTTTCGCTTACAGGTACGAACCAGTGAGGAAGCATCAATAATTTCAAGGTTGGTTACTTTTTCGGAAGATTTAAAGTCTCGATGGACTAACTGTTGGCGAGCGTTTGTGCGTATCCTTCAGTGCTTCAATGAAATTGAGGATATTGCGACGCGGGGAGATCATTCGTATAACAATTTTTGGTTTCGCTCGGATCCGTATTGACTCGGTCGACAAACTTAAACATTATAACGAACACATTTCAAGTCGCTCATTTTTCTGTTGATGCGCGAAGCTATCGAAATTGCGGGTTCACTATTAATTGATGAAAATTACATGATATTACTGCAATATAATAATATAATACGTATACCCAGAAAATCTACTTCAAATGGGCTTCAGGAGATATCTTGCCATTCGCTTTTAATTAAACACTTTTTAAAGAGTCCGGCTTTCGTGGAATATGCCAGCTACCTACAATCGAGATGTTGCTATGCCAGGGAAGATTTACAATATGATGGAGCCGATCGATCTGTCTCTGATAGTGTGGGTCCAACAGTATACTCAAGATGAAAGTGTCATGTTTAGTTGGCGTGATAGAATTTCTCTATTGAAGTCATGAATAACCAATACGATGAACAAAGGCAATAGAGGATTGACGAAGAGTATGACAGCGACCTCGTTGTTGATTGTGGACTCTTCCTATCCGTTTAGTTGGGCATTGTGAAGCTGAGAGGATTCCTAGCTATATGAGAGAGAGGACGCAATCTTAATGGACTTACGTCAATCCACCCAGGACCCTATCTGAGAATCTACTCCATTTATGACTCCCGTTCTCACCACTAATAGGTATATGGATACACACGTATATCGGTGAGATGCATCTTCGCTCCAGTATCACTCACATACCAACAAACTGATATGAAGTTTAGAGAGGTTTTCGAGATGCGTACAGTATCCATTATGAATATTGTCAGGAAGGGTGTATCAGGCCGTGGAAGCCTATGCTTTGCAGCACTGCAGTTTCTCGAATGATATTGATTTCCATTAAGGGATTCCGAACCTATTACGGAGATTCATAGAAAGCTACTAAGTAACATTCTGATCAACTCGAATTGGGAATCAGTGTTGGATTTCAACTTCAAATATAGTATCAACTATTTCATCTGGTAATTTATTATCCGGATGAGTGATGGAGGCTTTGAACATTACTCTGGAGGTAAGCTTTTCTTCAATAGACGATTTCCTCATGCCAGCTGTGTGGTGCGTTGATAAAAGATGCCTCGTGAGTAAAGGCTGAACAGGAGCCTTCCCTTCTCGTGAATATTACTCAATAACCTCCCATTCGCACCCATTGGAAAGGAACCCTCGAAATGACCTCAAAACAAGTAATTGTGATAAGGAAATCATCAAAAATGCGTTTACATCCCCTGTAAACCGGGATATTTCTTTTAAAAAAAAAAACTAAAAGAGGTTACCGTTCTTATGCAATTTGAGGAGGATTTACGTGATTTAAAAGTTCACAGTCCATGTGATTACGCCAAACACACTTTACGATTTTTTCGGCTCAGTTACACTAGCACAGTTTTGGAAAAACACCATAAAAACCTGAAACATTAATCGAAGATCTTCGGTTCACTGAGCTTCAAAGATCTTACTTCTACCAGGTAATATTGAAGACCTAATTTCTAGGAGTGATACAGACTGTTGAGGTAGGTAATCTACCTCATCGAATTCTCTGGGTCAACCGTTTACACTAGAACAGACAACCTCTCGGAAGTGCTAAGAGAGGGAACGGGTAGGAAAAATAGCAGGTGGGTGGGAAGGAAGAACGGATAGAAAGGAAGCGAATTTCACTTCGTTGGTCCCTTTCATCGAGAGAATATTTCAAGAGCTAGATGGCCCTCTACTCAAAAGAGAGAGATATTAAATTACTTCAAGGCAATAACCAATCGTTTGAGTCCTTTGAGGAAATCCTTTGCTTGGGGAAAGCTACGATATTTAATAAAAGCTCACTTCCTTCCTTCAATAGAGTCTCTATAATAAATGTATACCGAGAGAAGCGGTGGGAAGAGGGCTCGTCGTTTGTTCTCGAGAAAGGAAGGAAGAACGAAAATTGCCGAGGAATGACCTCACGGTTCAGTTAATTTCGCAAATACGGAAGATTGGAATTTTCTAGCGGCTGCTTTCTCCAAGGCAATGTTTTCTTTCGCTCCTCGCTATTATAAATCGTGCCGTTCGAGACTATATTATTTCAACCAAGTTTGTTATTTTCCAGGACGAGCCCGAAGATATAAAAGACACGAACCAAGAGGAATAAATAATTAATGTTGACTCAGAAAGTAAGACCAAGTCTTGAACAACAACGAACTCCGTTTCTTTGCAACGAGAAGAATAGTATTAGTTCGACCTGATCAATGGTAGGATTGATTTCATTGTTTCAGGAAAGATCGGGATTACTGAATTGCCAAACCTCGTCGTTGGAACTAGATCAATGGTAAAGCTGATTGATCCAGGAAACCAATTACAAAGCTATTCAGTCACTAATGAATCTGACTTCCAGATAAGCACTACGCGAAATACTGGATGACGCGGGAGAAACCTCGTTGGTGTCCTCACAATTATTTTAGTTCTCTGGAAATATGTTTCCCAATTATAATAAATTACCATCGCTCACCACCATCGATGAACGACGGCACCGAAGGCCGTTCTGACTCATCAAATTATTTTCATTGTTTCTTTTGGTCGGACGGTGGTGGCCCAAACTCGATCATGAATTCAAATTTGCATCATCAGCGAAATTTCTCAAAATCTGTTATCATATCAATAACCATATTTCTTCTTTAATTCTAATGAATTTTGCCTTTCCGAGAGGCTTTGGTGAAATGCTCATGGAGTTCAACCCCACCAAATTATAACAGGGGGTAATTCTACTGACTTCATTTTCTTCTACTGGATAAACGTTTTTTCAGAAAAATGTTAGTTATGAAATAAATGACTGATTTTTTTTTTTTTTTTTTTTAAATTTTGGACTGGGCATTTCTTGCATTATACAGAACTGTTTGAAAAAAAAGCAGATTGTGCATTGGGCTGATAAAAAGTTTTAAATGAATCGTTCATTCTATTCTGTTCATTCTTGTTCGTTGAAAGTGACGTTTTGGGCGTAAATTTTTCGTTACTGCCTTTCCAAAATCAAATTATATAGTCCAGTCATCCCGCACTTCAGTGTGTATAGCCTCTTATAAAGTACGTAGAATGGAAACCTTAAATTTAAAAATGTGGTTTTTACGATAGAACACTAAGAACAATGACAGAAAACATCGACCACTTTGAACTTTGTGGAAACTTCAGCCCTTCGAGAATAATACAGATAAATTTATGGCACTACAATGATCACCGGAATGCCACGAAAAAACTTGAGAAAAATACCAATGTTTCATATCAGAATCATGATCAATTCCAGAGCAAAGAGCCCCCAATAAAAAAGGTTTCGTGACTAGGTAATGGTTTTAATTTCGAGTAATATTGCAATTTTTTTGCAATAAATGTCAAAAAACTGGATGGTGTCTTCATTTATGAGCTAAGCTCTCAGACGAGGTCTACCAGTATGACCTTCGCCCTACATGACTGTTCTTTGGTTCTCATATTGAGGAAACATAATGACGAATTGACGTCAACAAGTCCAAGATATTTGAAGTGAACGTCGTTAAAGATAGCACGGATACCCTCCCATTCTGTAACGAGCACATGGATGGGTCTTGGCTACACGAAAACAAAGAGTGGTAATTTCTTCATGCTACTGTCATTCATTTTCAATTTTAGCATCATCATCCGAGGGAGGGACCAAGGCATCTTCTCAAAATGACAGGAAGGAAAAGAGCAAGACTCAGACTGTTTCCGAAAGGGTGGATCAAATGAAAAGCTGGAATCCCTCCACTCCTGCTCGCCACCCTCGTTTTCTGGAGGCCCATCTTTATTGTGGAGGAGCGAATAAAACGAGAACCCACCCCTCCTCCGCCCCTCCAAAACAACAGAATGAGAAGGTTCAAGATTGATAAGGGAAACATCGGTTGGGAATCTCAGGGAAGGCGCAAGCAGGCCTCAAGGGCGGTGCCGGAGGGGGCGGCGGTGATGGATAGCCCACAGAAGCCTGAATCTACAATGCAAAGAACCCCGGTGGAAAGATATTACAACCGGAGCCCACCATCCTTCTACCGCCTTTTGTCTCGTGCGATATCCCCTCTCGCGCCCTTTTACCCTCAAAACAACAATGAATTAATGACTGAATGGATGAGTAGTGTTCCCTGAGCATACAACGCGCCTTGAGAATATTCAAATTGTAAATTATAGACCCCCCCCCCCCCCCTCTGCAAGTCGTCCATGTAACACCTTCCATAGGCTACCGCAACAAGAAGAATTCGCGTAGGCACCACCAATATCTTCCGCTCCTTGCATTATTCATTTACGACGAGTCTTTTGGCCGAATCACGCCATTTCCTTCGGAAACACCCATCCAGTGGGAAACGAACTCTGTTGTGAAGAAGTAAGGCTCCTCCTCGTAAGAAAGGTCCAATTATCTCGACCTACATTCTCACAACCAATTTGACTCAAAAGAAGGTCTTTTAGAATACTCGGAAGACGTTACATACTAAGTACACGCAGCTTTTTCTTGTTGTTGTGGTCAGGGCCTGCGAGAGCGATCGCGGGCCCCAGGGCTGGACCTAATCCGGGCCCCTAGGTATGGTATGCATGAAGGCGTTTTGTTTGTGTGGGGTACCGGGGGTCTAGGGATACTCCCCAGTCCCTGAGAACAATGTTGAATTACAGATAAAATAACTCATTTTGGTGTAATCAAGACCTGTTTTCACTTATTCATTCATAAATTATCTTTTCAGGCTGTTTCATAATATTTAAGTAAACCACAAATTTAGGCACTCAATGAAGAAATACAAAATGGTTTTAATTGAAACCTTTAAAAAAAATTCATACAATAGAAAATTTAAATTAAAGCATCACAGATATGTAAATGTTGAATTAATTGAATAGACAATGGTATTTAAAAAAGAAAAATACAACACGTTTCGATTCTTTATCACAAGAACTTTTCTTGACACAAATTCGTCAATTATTCTATCTAAATTTGCTCTTTTTACTAGATCCATTTCCACCGCCAAAAGACCTAGGCTTGACAACCTGTTTTGGCACATTGTTGAGCGTAGAACGTTTTTTATTCTGTTTAATACTGAAAACGAACAGTTCCTCAAGAAGATCGGTTCCCAGATCCTTTTGGTGTCGTTGTACTAGTTCAGCAGATTTAGTTTCGATCAGGTCATCTGGCATTTCTTTGAATGACCACAAAACAGAAAAGTTAGTACACAAATCGCTGACTGACTTGAAACGCACTGTCATGTCCCCAATGACACTGTCCAAAATGACATTCCAAAATGACGTTCTTAAAAGTGGTCTTTGCATCAAGTTCATGTTCCGTATTGTCATCACACACCTCGTCGTCCTCGTCAGCTGCTCTTTTTCGTTTCCTACTTCTTTTCTCTTCCTCTTCAAGTTGGTGCGGCCATCCTATGTTTTCAGCAACGACCAAAACTTCATTGAAGATTTTATCCCAACCATCATTCCGCAAAACTTTCAAATCTTCTATCAATTGACTTAGATTCTTCGACGCTACATCTAAGGTTTCACCACGGTTCTGTAAAACTCTGTTGACTGTGTCAATGGGTTTCAATATTTTGTACCAAACCGATGCAAGAAGAAGGCAGTTGAAGCTCTTGAAGTTTTTCTTCAGTCTCTCTACGTCTCGACGACATTCTGCTGTCAAGTTTTGCCCTACTGATTAATGCATTACACCCAACTTTATTTTAGATAAGAAGTCTGTCAAAGGAAATATTGCCCGGTTAAAAAGACCACTGATTTGTATTTTAAACCAGACCTAGGGCCCCGGATCGGGCCCCCCGACTGTAGCCCCCCCTACCCCTCCCTATCGCCGGCCCTGGTTGTGGTGAGTTCAAAGGATCATCCTTTTTAGAGGAAAATGATTCGATTCTCCGCCCCCAGAAAAGGCTTATTGAAGGGTAAAGGAGTTAGTAGAATTAACTGGATTAATTGACGTCTATGGGTGCCATTTTTACGATTTGGAAGGATTTTTGAGAACTACTTAGATGCACGTGATCTTACACAAGAACGTTAATTGATTATATTTATTCAAAGTTTTGATTAGTTATTCCTTGAATAATCAACCTAAGTTTTTATGCAAAACCGATCGGACCAAATTTGGGCGGGGTAGGGGTCAAAATGCGTATTTCGAAAAATGGGTCCCGGGACGATTGGGGCCCTCTGGATAAGGTTATGGGTCAAAATGGGTACCTATTTACCCACTTCGAATTTGTTTTCGAGATTTCTGGTACCTAGGCGTGTGGAGTATCATTTTCCACTAAATTTTGGACGCTGAATCGATTGTAATGGGTCCGGGACCCGCCACACCCACTGTTTCCCCCATTTTCCCCATGTCTAAGAAATGAGTCCCCATGCGCCTAATCCGAGGAATAACCAGCTCGTGTGTAAGAATTTACAGCGTTTTTTGTTTTTCTTTTCCTAATATTGAAATCCTGTTTCTGTCCACCATACCATCTTGAAGAGAAAAATAATCGACGATTCGTTATTAAATGTCGATCATACACTGAATTCGCCCACGCATATTATCCGAAAATCTCTCACCAATTATCAGATTGCCCTACGTTATTTGCAAATACGTGTGAAATAATATTGCTTAGTTTCGTATGCATGTAGGGGATTTAGCGCGTGTAATGTGCCATGTCATGGAAGTGACAGCTTATTGAGGAAACCGAAATGGTGAAGTGGGGGCCCATACATTAATCAAACGATTCGTCTCTTGTTTTCTCCTTTTAGCAAGGCCGACCGAGGCGCCTCTCAAACCGCCTTTCCACCATCAAGATAGTTCAGGATAATTCATCTGTAGTTTTCCTTTATCTCAGGGGACCAGATAATATAGATACCATGTCGGCTATCATTTTTTCCCAACCAACATATTTGCTGAGCTCCCGTTTTGTGAAATTGCGTACAGATCGCCTATAAATCTTCCAAACTCGCTCAAAACAAATGCTCCGTTTTCGCCTCTCTTTTCTCACATTTGTCACAATTCCCCAGCCCAGGAGTCATAGCCTGTTTTCTCAAGCGGTGCCCATTTCGAATTAATTGAACAAATGCTTGGACTTCAAAGATAATCATAAAATCTGAAAGTTTCCAATCTTTTCATACCATGACATGATTGAGTAGTACGTCCTTCAATGTTGGGGATGCAGTGATCGCTTTTAACCCATGCCCTTATACCCCAGTACGACGTCATTAACGTGCTCTTCACGTTGTATGAATCGAAAAATATGCGTTTGAAGGATCAAAACGAATCATCATTATCACCATTTTATGAAAAACGAAGGATCTGTTGGTCCCTTCTATAACGCAATGTTTTGAGTATATAAATATAGTATTTGCAATCAAACAGGCCTCCTGGGGCGTCGAGATGAAAAATGTTTTCCGATATTGGGAATGTTAGTGTAGTGAAGGGAGGCGTGCTCCAAAAGCTGGATTGGGCCGTAGCAAACGGAGATGGGATTATTGCAGAAAATTATTTCAACGTTTTGCACACAAACGTTCCTGCCATGGGGAAAAGAGTAAACGGACGGGGAGGAGAGAATGTTTTTTGAAGGAAAGGGGCGCAGGGAAAAGGGGCGAGGTTTCGAGTTTATTATGAAAACATCAACATTCGCGAAGCTCCTCGACTCGCGGTTTAAAAACCGCTATTTTATAGAGAGCGGAAAACTGCCTGTATGTGAGTGAGCAGGACAGAGAAAATGGAAAAGTGGGGGTGCCAGAGGTTCGTGCATTTGAGTTGCACGAGGGACGGATGGCGAAGGGTGATGCACCCTACACTTTTCGTCCATCATCGATCGTGTTAGGAGTCTTTGTATATAAATGATGAGATATTCGGCTCGCAAAAATGCAGGCTCAGTTCAAATAAAATGCAGAACGCTAAATTAAAAAATAAATTAATAAATTGTTGGAGAATTCACTCTGGTGCAAGAAATGAAAATGTTATAATCTCACTTTTGTATTTTATTTTCATGAAAACAATGTTCATCCGGGGATGGCATTTTTCGAGAGAACCGGGATCTAGTGAACACTATGAGCACACAAGAAATGCATGGAAAAATTTGGAGCTAGGAACGTTCAATACGTCATTGCCTTGCCGCACAACGAAATGACCCTTCACCCTAAAGCATCCTGACTGCGAACGACAAGGACGGTATTACGTCGGCTCCCTACTAAGACGCTATTTTGAATATGAATAGTCCGCTCCCAAAAAAGATTTGTTGGCGCTTGATGAAGGGAAATGAGTGACCCTCGTCCGAAAACGGTACCGGAAACACCTAGACACATCTGCCTGCCAGGCTCTTATCTCCACTTCGAACGAACAGCTAACGCCCTTCTGGCCCTCACCAGCCACAACAGTTATGTTAATAGTTGAAAGAGGGAGGCGACCTACTCTTGACCGGAAAGGTTTCACTTTGATATCTTTTTACCCTTGCGTATGGCACTGGACAACAAATGGAGGTTTTTTTCGATGATCAATATTGATATTTCCCAGGGTCCCGCTATGTTGTCTTCGTGCCTCTAGATAGGAACAACGTCAAACAAGTCCCATAAGGGGACGTCTGGAGAACCGGTTTGTTTCAACAGACTCCTGAAAATTAATCGAATTCTGAAGACTTTTAAAAATCTAGTCACAGAAACTTAAGTCTAGCAATCTCGCAAACATTATTTGTTACAATTATTTATTTGAAATAAATACAAGTACGCTCCTAGCTCACTGGCCAATTTTGGGTTTCTCTTTTACGCCGATGAAATGCCGTCTGCGTTGGGAATGATCTAATTCCAAACTCTACATATAGAAAACATGGCCTGGTAAACTGATGATATTCACACAACTGATTAAATACCATCCAAGATAACGAAAACTAGCCGACGCATTCGTCGATTCATGTATCAGTGCGATCTCACGCAATTTCCCTCCACTTGTGCACAAGATTTATGAATGGCGGTGGATGTTGTCAGAAGACTCCATTCTTTGCTAACGACATCAAGACCAGAGAAGGCTTAGTGTTTCTTCGTGCGAAAACCATTTCAAACAGACCTATTCACGGGGGAACCTATTTTTCCTGAAAGGGGGACAAAATATGCAGGGCGTACGACACCAACACCATTATAGCGAGTTTCCATACAAATTGGACAGTAAAGGAAGAAAGTCCGCATCGACGTTGGATGTCACAGACGATTAACAATCCGTGTAGACGATCCATTATATGTGCGTTCGAAAAGCGGAACTACTCACTCTAAATTGCCGAAGAAAATCCATCAAAATCCGTTGAAACCCAAAAATTATCAACGCTAAGTGATAGCAGTTAACGGGGAACGCGGAATTCAAAGCTTTTATTCGCTCGGAGTGGGGGCGAGGAGGCGTGAATTGAGCTAAAAGGTTTAGCGGTTTGAATGGGGCCGGTAATCGATTGGAATTACGAGGACGGGGGTTGACATGAGCACGGTAACGAGATGGGGACGTTGGATTCATCCAGTTTTCGGGCCGTTGAACGCACTCAGTTGCATCGCGTACAATTTTGACTCAATTGCGACCGACAGGAGTGCTTCTAGAATGATTAAAGAGGGGTTTACAAGAATATTTCGGTATAATGATTGATAAACTAAGTCATATGCATCAGGAACGTAGTTCCCCTTGCTCTATGATGGAAGAATGTATGATTTCATTCTTGTAGAGGATATAACATATTGCGATTCGAGTCAAGGAAGGGAGAGTAGCATTCGAGTGAAGCACCAAGCACCTGTCGTTATCAAATGCTCTGTGACTTATGTGCCCCTACGTCTGGCTAACCTTCAATTATCTAAATCTATACCCTTTGCCCTGCGCACCCCGACTGAGCCCTTGCACTTTAATTAGACTTCCATTAATTTCCCCTTGTTAATCCGTTCGCCCTGCGGTGGTCGAAACCAAACAACGAAAGAACCGATTTTGTAGGCTTGAAATGCGTCCGGAGTTCTCCCACCTAATAATGAGCGCAGTCTTCCTGAAAAGAGCCTACTGAGGTTGATGAGTTACTATTTCATTTCTCTCTAATTTTATCAGGGCAGGAATCACAATTCCAACAGGTCTTGTATCAACCGACGTCTAGAGTGAGCATATAGCGAACCCCAAAAATATCTTGTCTCTTGGTACGGTGCTCACAGTGTCATCGTGAATACACCTAGGTTCAATTATACAAAACTCAATTAAAACGGAAGACAGTTTCAAAAAGTAGAAACATTTTCCAATGATGACAGAATCAAGTTCGAGGTTTATCGAAGCATCTACTCAGTTCTCTCGTAATGACGCCCCATATTGGAAACTCAGAGTAACTGCCTCAGAAGAAGTAGTTCTGAAGAAAGTTGGGATTCACCATGTGAACAAGGAACCGTTGATAATACCATACGTACCTACATCAATGTAACTAGACGTTTGAAACCTCATGGCCGCGCCTAGGAAGCGAGCGTGAAGAGTTCAGTACTACCTACTACGGCAAGATTGATAATGGTTATCCCTCTTATCAGTGCTATAAAAAGAATAAATTGAAGAGAACACGCTGCAAACTGTTTCAGAGTTTTGTGGACTAACAGCCCACTAAAAGTGTGCACTCCCCTTCAAATTCCGTTTTCATAAAGCCTTTTTTCACCCATACCCTATATTCTCTTAGATTCTAAGACTTATAATGATCAGATTGATAAATTCTGAAAAAAACTGATGTTTTCAGAGAATAATATCCCCCTCCCGCCATGGGGGATGGGTGTCAGACAACAAATATTCTAGGCACGCGTATTTAATAATAAATATAAAAAATAATTGTTAGAAACTACCAAAATGATTAGTATGATGTATAGAATACGGAATATTACTAATAGTGGTCAGCCAGCGAGGATCCGTGAAAATATCTTCCCGTGGCGCCAAGGTAAACTACTGAAGAAAATCAGGTGGGAGGGACTTTTTGCTGAAAGTTCTTCTAGTTATCTCGATTCGGGAAGGAAGATGATCGCCGTGGACTCGTTGATGGATGCTGGGATGACGGAAAAGATGGCGGTCGGAGAACCTTCCATGGTTCCCGCAGATAGATGGAACCCCACCCAAGGAAAAGGCTTCCTCTTCTCTGGCCGCCCTGACAAATGTCTTTCATTATAACCGCACCTTCTAACGACCTAGAGACACCTTACCAGACAAATGACAACCTCTATAAATCAGAAAATAGCACATTAGGAGCTCCCTAAGGATAATGCAGTATATTTCATGCACTCCACTTTCTCCTGCCGCCGCCATCCTTCTCCCTGCCACCTGGTAGAAGCCCAGATTTAATGAACTTCGTTCTTCACGGCCTCATCCAGTTGGTAGGCACTCTTCGTCTATAAGCGTCCTTAATATGGGCTCACCATATCGTTAGCCGCTTACCCTTCTCACAATCTTAACAATTCAACCCACTTGAGGTTAAAAGAATATAGCATTTTTACGTTAAATTGGAGGCTTACCATTTCAAATTGGAGGTTTTACACATCAATTTGGAGGTTTTCCATTTCAAATTGGAGGTTTTACACATCAATTTGGAGGTTTTCCATTTCAAATTGGAGGTTTTACACATCAATTTGGTGGATGACAGAAATATACGATTTAATTCTGGGAAAGCTATAACAAAAAATTAGCGAGTGAAACGTAACACTCAACAAGTAGGAATGAACATAATGAACGGAAAAGAATGAACAACGTTTTCAACTTAAGTCTCTCCTTAAAATTAATGTGAAACAACCTATTTCCGTCCACCTCCAATTTTTTTTTTTTTTTTTTTTTAAAGTTTATTGCATTTTATTGGAAGACAAAAATATAAAATACATACAATTTTCAGGTTATGCTACTCCCCCCTATAAGCTACGCTTGTGCTGGGGGGAGGAGAGTCGTTATGATGTAAATGAAATAGATTAATAATAATGAATAATAAATAATCATCTCTTGTTATATAAAAATACTTCGTTTTTTTAAAATATATTCATAATTCATTTTGCAATATTCGAGTAACCTCCAATTTGAAATGTAAAACCTCCAATTAGATGTGTAAAACCTCCAATTTGAAATGGAAAACCTCCAATTTGACGTAAAAATGCTATAATTGAAATCTATAGGGAAATGGGTAATTGACCATTTACTTTCCGGATGGGTTTCTTCTAATCTGTATACTTAAATGAGTAGTTGAAGCGAGATACCGTATGACATTCGTCCACATTCGAGTACTTATCACCCTCGGAACTGAATTTCATCGACGCAAGTGCATTGAATTGTTTAGATTATATGATTGGTGAGAAGCTATCGCTATAGGAGCCTGTATTAAGGACGAACAGGTGTAAAGAGTGCCTGCAACTATTCCATGTCGAAAGAACCAACGCCAGAACTATGGGCCTTCATGTTCACCAAGAAAGTCGCATCAGCTAACAAACTTCATCGGTATGCACGCACCGCACGACCCTTTTCAAGGTCTGAAGAGTTTTCGGTACCTACTTTTACTAGGTCATGATCAAGAGCGTCTCTCTACTAGCTCGAGCAAACAATGCGTAACGTGCTATGAAAATCCGTAGGGGCGTCGTTCACTTCACTGGGCTCCCATAAAGGAAGAGCCGAACCTTCGCCAAATTAAGTTTCAAGAAAAAGGGGATCCGGAAGAAAACGCCTTGGTGATTTTCCTTTCAAGTTCAAGCTGAAGTCGGGTTGATGAAAAACTATCGCCTCGTAGAAGAGGGTAGACTGGAAGACACTTTGAAGGTGTTAAAATAAGGTTCGATAGTCAGGACCATACAACGTACGACTTCCAGGATGAGAGCCCCGATAACAGGGAGCCAACGAAGCGTAAACCGCTAAAAATGAAGAAGGGAGAATGTAATTACAATAAAAGCGGAAGTCAGTTGGGATAGGGCGTTGCCTGTGGAGGCGCAGTCCACCCACCTATATGTAATATGTAACACACCTTCCTGAGATAAAACTCCCACTTCATTAGACGAGCGGAAAAAGGTGTCTGCGATACGGTCGCTTGGGGCGGGGTTTTCATTCGCTCCACGGAAAAAGTAAATATGACCGGTTCCCGTACCCTAATGGTCGGTGACTCCGTTGTAATTTATCATCATCTACTTCATTGTTTGCACGGATGATGGGTCGAGGGTTTTTAGTTTCACTTTTTACTTCCTGTTTCTGTCAACTTGTCATTAAGGGCGAAGGGTCGACACTGTTCATATCCTGTGGCGGATCGGTCGATCGGCTACTTTCAAAGTCCTCAATGAAGTTGGAGAATGTGCATTTTCAATTTTCAAAGAAGCGCAGATAATACAACAGTTAGAGCAAAAATGCGAAGGGATGGATAGTTTTGTGCGAAATGTAAATTAATGAATGAGATCCCCTCGAAAACCTGAAAATGTATTACAAATATTGTGTCGTTCAACACAATTGGTGCATGATTTACAGGCATACAAATGCGAAACGGTTTCTTAGTTGGTACAAAGTACGAGCGGTATAGTAAAACGCTGTATATTCTTACACACGGGTTGGTTATTCCTCGAACCAGTCGTATGGAGACTCATTTCCTCAACATGGGAAAAATGGGGGAAACAGTGGGTGTGGCGGGTCCCAGACCCATTCCAATCGATTCAGGATCCAAAATTTAGTGGAAAATGATACCCCACACGCCCAGGTACCGGAAATCTCGAAAACGCATATTCAAAATGGGTAATATATACCCAATTTGACCCATAACTTCTTCCAGTGGGTGCCGATCGTTCTGGGACCCATTTCATTGGATTCAGCGTCCAAAATTTAGTGGAAAATGATACCCCACTCGCCTAGATCGCCCAAAATCTCAAAATTCATTTTTCAAAAAACACATTTTGACCCCTACCCCGCCCAAATTTGGTCCGATCGGGCTGAAAAGCTTGGAGTATCGTTCTAGGCCGGAAACAGACCCCAGACCCAAATTTCAGATTTTTAGAAAATTTTCTACAAGCAAAAACGGCGTGGACGGCGGACGGACATTGACCTCTTTTGATCTAGACACCATGAAACGTTCAGAAAAAAATTTTGAGCCGAATCGGAGAGGTTGACCATTTGCATGAAAACATAGGTTGATTATACAAGGAATAACCAACCAAAAGGAGATCGAGGAAACCACTGCAAGCCCACATGACAGTCCGGTCGTGCGTAACTCCATCAGCTAACCAGGCTTCATTTTCCTCGCGCTTTTCATGAACTTCATTCAATTATTCAAGTCCCGATTTGAACAACAATTCACGTATAATTAATATTTACAACATTCATCTGAAGACGGACATTGGTGCAGCGTGACAGTTAGAGTCGCCAACTTATGCAACCACTCTCAAGTGCTTCTCATCCACCTGCATTATTGAGTAGCAAGTAATTTACACGCGTTTATATCTCAGTTGTCTGTATGAGAACCAAAAAACGAATGTTTAGCGAAACAAAATAAGTCACAGATACCCTCTCCACGGGGACCACGAAGCTTACTTTATCAGAAACAGCTGAAGCGCAATAGATTTCTTTTAAAAATGAGAAATATAGAGAAATCAGCTAAGATGTTGGGAACCCTGTAGCCACAGAATCAAGCCATATTTCACTGTCAAGGGCGCCATATTGTTCCACCCCCGACCCTTCAGAACAATGAAGAAAATCCCTCAAGTGAAATCTGGCGCCCCACCCTGTAGTCGGAAGAAGGAATCCCTGTCAAGGAAAAATGAACCCCATCAGCTCAAGAAAGTCTGACAATGTAGCGAGGGAAGGAGATAAGCAACACTCATTTGTTACTTGTCTCGAGCCCCAAGGTTTTCATTTATACCGCCGAGGGAAGTAGAATTTTCCCTTAGCCCAAAAGGAAGAGAAGGTAAGATGTATGGTCTCCGATCTGAAAGCTAAGGCACCCCTCCTCCTCGATCCCACTTCCGGCAATATAGTAACAATTTTCGGGCGGAAGGGTGGTTTAAGGATTAGAAGAGACGAGGACATTCGCCTATTTCTCACTGCCTCCTGGGGTGTTTTTAGGATAAGTTTCAACCTTCGGGAGATGAACCAGAAACGACTGATTAAACGGTTACCCCCTATACTCCTCCTACCCTCGAATGAAGCGTATTCCTTTCTCGCCTCCTTTAGGCAAGGGAAAACAGGAACAACTTTTGGGAAGGTTGCAGTATGTCAATCTTCCGACGCTAATTAAACGCCTTCGAAACTTATAATCACTGAAAAGACCCTTTGCCGAATGATGAAGGTAAAATGCAATCCTCCCATCCCTTGTTATTCAAGAGAACACTTCATCATTCATCCAAGCTGTTATCCCGTAAATCGCATCGCCTCTTCATCATGTTGATGAATGATTTTTTATTCGATGGTCGAATGTGGCACGTTCGTTCTTCAATAAAAAAGCTGGAAATTCAGAATCATTGATTATTCTTTAAAGCAAGAGTATGGGATAAACAGTGGGTGTGGAGTGTCCAGGACTCATTTCCGGACTCTCTCCTTCCAGAGGGCGGCAATCGGTCCAGGACCCATCTCAATGGATTCAGCGTCTAAAATGTAGTAAACAATTATACCCAGGTTCTCAAAAATTCCTGAAAATCAAGTTTTAGAAAACACATTTTCACCCATATCATTCCCCAGCAAGCATAGAGACTCATTCCAATCGATTCAGCGTCCTAAATTTAGTTTAAAATAATACCCTACACGCCTAGGTACCAGAAATCTTGAAAATCCACTTTTGAATGGGTAGATAGATACTGATATTGACCCATGACCCAGTTAAGGTCCCTATGAGTGTGCCTATCGTTCCGGGACCCGTCTCATTGTATTCAGCATTCAAAATTTAGTCGAAAGTGATACCCCTCACGCTTTGGTACCAGAATCTCGAAAATCCATTTTTTAAATACACATTGAACCCCCCCCCCCATAATTTGGTCCGATCCGGCTGTAAAGTTCAAGGACCAACTAGAGGAGCCCTTGACCAATATTTTAGTTCTTAGAAAATTGTCTACTATCGAAAACGGTACGTGCGGTATAAGTAAATTGACGAATTATTAGTGAATTAGTTTGATGTTTGGTTCAATGGATATCTGGCGATGTTAACCTGAACGGCCAAATCAGGTAAGGAAGTCGGAATTACGATTTACAGGTGAATCTGTTGGCATAGACGATTTTGAAATTGTACACATCCTGGACCTCAGTTGACGGGATGCTACAATTTCGAATGAGGTATGTGTGATAGAGTGAGTCCTTCGTGCCTGTCACCAGACAGAAGAGCGAGAGATCCGCGAGGAAGGACCGTGAATTTGAATAATTAAAGAGTGATGGCTAGTAATTGTCGCACTAATATGGTCCAAATCACCTCGAGTTAAATACTACCAACATTATTAACTATGTCGCAACTGATGGGAACCAGCAAATGTAGTAGTGGGACTGCCATAATTGACTTCTTGTGCTGATTATCGAGCCTAACCTTTAGTTTTTCCAATGAGGAAAATGAAATCCCATGCGCCTAGTTCCCCGAAAATCTTAAAATCCCATCTTTAAAACATTCTCATCCATGCTTTTCCACAGCTATTGTCAAAAAATGAGTTAGGAACAAATCGGTGCTTGCATCCCGGGGTTTGAATTATGAAACCAGAAAGTTGTGTAAAACGATGTATCGTTCCAATAAGAGCATTGAATCGAAATTGCCTATCTCACAGATTTATTCACAAAAGAGAAGTAAGAGCCGCCTTCTAGAAACTTTTTCTAGTACAACTCTTTGGAATGGATGGCGAAACCACTTTATGAGAAGAACGAATATCTTACTCCGAGTAGGTTGTGCAAGATAAAGGATGTGTAAAAAATAATTCGCCATTTAAACGGCGCCATTTATTATTGCCATTTATTGAAAATATTTACTGTATTATACATAATATTGAAAGATAATAATTATGACAATTTAATTGTAATGTCGATTAATAGGTTTAAAGAACTATTTAAAAATGTTTTGATATTTGTACGGATTAGATTCTAATGACTATTTTTATTTCGTTTTTTTGTCTACATATTTAACCTAATTTTTTCCTCTTCGTAGGAGCGCTGCTCCTAAATTCTGAATTGTTGGTATGAGTTGCAGCTTTCGTTAGATCGAATCATGCACGATTTCTACGAATGTATGAGGGACGAAAAGCCAATTTTTCATAAACAAGTCATTATTAAGTAAAATGTTAAAATGTGCATTGAATGAGAGCGTTGTGACGAAGGTTTTTACGCTCCGCTCGAGATGACATAGCATTCTACTCAGTTTACTCCGTGTATTGACGTAATTTCTACATCGGGCCCGCTCTTGTATGAGGAACAAGAATGGGAGGTGGGTATTATTATTTCAACAACTGAAAGGAATTTAACGGTAAATTTACTCGCTAGATTGTTAGGATAAATCGAGAGATGATGAGCAAAGAAGGAAGAAGATACAAGAAGGCGACGACAAACCACTCTAATTTGGAAAATCACACGAAGTTTTTCACAGTACAATACTGACATCTCCTCAAACTACTTGCTTGATCAGCTGAATCAATCTGGTCAACGGGGATGCAGCACTGATCAGTGATTGAGATGGAGCCTGCACCAGAAATTAAATTTTTCTCCAATATCACGATTCCCTAAAGTTCGTCCGCACGTTGAAATCAAAGGATAGAAACAAGATTTTCATCCCTCTACATTGAAGCGCGCGCAAATTGAGTTATTGATCGCCAGTGTAGAACTTAATGAGAGTAAAGGGTTTCTAACGATAAATTCCTTCGTGAACAGAAAAGGGCGTTCTGAACCTTTTCCATGAACAAACTTCCCAACGTGAATACCGTTACACCGTTTTTCTCCCATCAAAAAGAACCGCGGAGCTCTCGGAGTTTTATGATCGCACTCTTGAAAAGGCGGTTTTGACGAGGGTTCTCACTTTTCTCTCGCAAAATATTATTTTGACATAATTTAATTTAAAAGGCTCGCCATCTCGATCCTTGAGCATGATTAATTATACCCTTTTCCTCTCCATGTCCCCAACCGAGTTGCTCCTTCTTCTGAAAGCCCTCAGCGTTGTATGAATCTCTTTTTCAACCTACCTCTTTCAACCCTTGACGTTACTCGAATTCGTTTTAAAACAAGCTCTCGTACTTAATATAAATGTGATATTTTCTCATTCAAACTTTTCCTAGTACGTATCTCGAGACCCACTCTGAAACTCGAGAAGAGGGCTACTGCTTACTCTGGAACGAATAAGTACGCGAATGAAATAACATCTCTCCTCGGGAAAAGGACTCTTTCATGCGTCGCTTTCCATTCTATATTACAGCATTCATCCCTCAGTAACAGTACTATACGAGTACCTATAGGCTGTTTCTGAACGGTTAAGGTTATTCAATCCGAGAATGCCCAGTAATGTCCTAACGTTGTTCAATGTTTGATCATTTTACTTTAGACTGTACCAAGTATGCCCATGTTAGCAAGAGAAAGAAGTGAGCAGCACTTCTCAAACAAACATAAAAACGAAGAACTGTATTTTTATGCATCAGCCGATAAGTACCAACGCTTACCAGCAACAAAATATTTTAGCTATTGAACAGCTCCATTGAAGTCCTACGTAAGCCTCTGATGATCCAACAGATCACCTGAATATTGGTATATAAAATAAACGGCAAATTTGGTTTGTAGGCCCAGAGAAAATGTTTTCTCTCCAAAGTGAGTATCATTCAGAAGTCGGTCATATAAAGAACGCCACAAATTCTTTCACAGGGGTTGGTTATTCCTAGGACCAGGAGCATGGGGGCTCACTCCAATCGATTCAGCGACCAAAGTTTAGTGGAAAATGATCCCCCACTTGACAAATTCCCGAAAATCTTGAAAACTAATTATCAAAATCGGTGCCTGCACTTTGACTCGTACCTACCTCAATGGACTCTTGACATCTTTGTACGCAAATGCCGAAAATCTCAAAAATCTAATTTTCGAAAAACTCATTTTGACAACCCCCCCCCCCCTTCCCTCTCACCATCCCAAAGTCTGTCTGATCGGGCTGATAAGTTTCGAGGACTAACTAAAGCCAGAAACGAGTCCCTGACCCAAATTTCAGATTTTTAGAAAGTTGTCTACTATCAAAATCGGCGAAGACGGCGGAGGGAAATTTTCTTATCTTGGAAAGAGACACCTTGAAACGATCAGAAAATTATTTTGGTGAGACTTGACTTTTTGCATCAAAGCATAGGTTGATTATTCAAGGAATAACCAACCCACCCTCCAACCCTGCCGTTGTGGTGGTCCAGATTAGTCCGAAATCCGACTTATAAAACATACGAAAATCGCGTTTGGAGCACTTGTGAGG
This sequence comes from Cyrtorhinus lividipennis, assembly GCA_019603395.1. NCBI lineage: Eukaryota > Metazoa > Arthropoda > Insecta > Hemiptera > Miridae > Cyrtorhinus > Cyrtorhinus lividipennis. The sequence continues at coordinate 38,413,469 of CM033998.1, read as the reverse complement.
TGCTTCAAGTTCATTCGTCGATGGCAATCGTCCAAAGTTGTCCTCAAAGTGCCTGGGAGCAAGTCGTGAGATGAGGGAGGAGATTAAACATTGAGGTGGTTGTCACCCGCGCGATTGGAGGTCTCCAGGGTGAAGGGTCGACTTCGAAGGGGTGTCAGACGGTGGCGGGCGAGGGCGAGGGGGTTAACCCCTTCTGGCACCGTTGGGACAACAGCAGGAGGTGAGGATAAAGTTAACCCTGCCCTAACAAATTTATGCTCCAATTTACTTACACAACCACGAACTCAGGTATCAGAGCCCACAATTCCATGATCTGGGACTATTTCACTAAATGTATAACTCGATGACGTACCGCACTGCAACCTACAAAATAGATTTACAAATAGATTTCTCCACCTCCCCTTCGGTCCCACTCACACATACAATTTTCGATCTCTGCCGTGTGACAGCTAGAGTAAATCAAATCATTCTACTCAAACTAATTGTCTCGTTGATAACCCTTATCTACGGCATTCACGTTTTAGCATATGGACAAACGAATATAGCTGGTCGGAGCAGCGGTGGAAGGAGATGTCGCAGATGTAGTCAAATACTGAGCAAAAGCTGATCTCGAACATTGTTTTAGGTACCTTACATTCACAAAAAACAAATCGTTAAAACAGATTGCTTACACAAATGTCTCCATTTAGGAACGGATATTGCTTTTAACCTCCATTCCAGCGTAATAACCGGCATAAGCGTAATTCCGCTGACCAGGACCCTGGACCAGAACTTTCTGCGCAACTCAGGCAAGGGAGCATTAGGAACTCAGCTCTGGTCTAAGTATAAGTAACAAACTTGAGAAATAAATGGAACAAATGACTACATGCAGGTTCAACAATAATTGTAATGAAACCAAAAGGGGACCAACTAGGGTTGAACCTGCGACATTCCCAAAAATTTTATGTTTTGGTTAGCATTTTCTAATTTTAGCAGCTTTAGCTGTGACAAAAGAATACAAACAAAACAAGGGTCAGTCTCATTACATTGATCTGGAGGCTCTGACCAATCATTTTTCTCCGTTTCGAAACTGTTGGTGACTTGCAGACACGAAAGCAAAGCTTGGTGGAACATCGTACCCACCTCAGCTCCATGATTAACGAAACCGTAACTTTTACTCTTTTGCTTTGTCCGGTTCACTGAATTCAGATTTCTTTTACTGCTCTGGGAGAAGCGACGTGGAATATTCATTTTGTATGCGGAGACAGTGGTACGGTATTGTCAATTGATGATATTACGACAATATGTGATGATGTCTAGTGACAAATGCACGTACAGATCGAGACATGGACGCAAATCGTACAAATTTTTCTATGGAAAGGATAGCGAATCAAAAGAGATAATTGAAGGACACTCTGTATAGGTGAATCCCCCCCCCCCCCCTTACCGCACTTATCAAACCAGTCAGTGGTGGGATCACGGATCTGACTATGAAAGCATAATCAACGGTTACCAGCAAGAAACGGGTTGTTGACGCGCTAAATCTGACTGCGGCTCTACTTGAGTGACCAATTAAGGAAAAGTCGGTGTTATTTTAATGAAAATATGTTTTTTTAATTTAGAAACGAACAGCTATGTAGATACGCTCTTTTCTTGCCTCTCCAAGAGGCTCTTTCCTGCCAAAGAGAAGCGGTGCTGACTGAGCGCGATCAAAGGATATATGTCGCGTATATGGATAATGTGAAAAGGAAGTAAAGGAAATAGGCGATCGGAGATGATGAATAGTGTAAAATACAGCAAGGGAGAATACAAGCAAACTATAATTACCAGGCCATGGCACACGAGCTTCCTTGAGCCCATGAACTTGTTGTCACGTTCAACTCTCAGAAAAATAGAAATCACTGGTTCCAGCGTCAAGGATCATCAGAAAATGTAGGTAGAAAATGTAATTTATTCCATAACACCGAGCATACTGTTTATGTAATGTACACGGCTGCAATCACAATATCACGTTGCTGCGCCGAGCACCGGTCTCACCCTCAGGAATATTGCGTGAGACTATGAGAGAATTTGCACCATACCAACAAATCTGATTGAAGTCCGTTCGACATGCATGGAGTTGTGACTGTTAAGTGAATATCACATTCAGGCATTTGTTGAGCGTACTGCGATATCCCTCAAGAGTTTCTTGCAATCGAATACAGGAACTTATCGCCATGGCAAGTAAATGGCTGAAGAGACAGACGGACGCAAATCCCAATTGTACAGGAAGCTTTGAAACAAAAACAGTGGTTATAAATTTTGAATTTGTAGCGGAAGAATTTTTTTTTCATCCCGTCGTCAGTGAAAGCAATGTATACTCCTGGCTACAGGCGCAGACTTGGAAGCAAAATACAAAGTAATGGGTGGCTGACTAACTCCCCCAATTGCACGAGGGCCCCTACGTTACCTGCAGTGATTACCCGTTTCTGAGATAAAGTGGTTCGATCAGTTCAGGCGGGAACCAACACGACATTCAAATTTAGTGGTGCCGATGAGGCTAGCATGATGAGAAGAGACTACTGCAGACCCTTCCAAGGATCATCTGTGATGGGAGATCCCAGCCCAGCTGAAAACCGCCACCTAATCCGATGAATGATCAACACGTATCTCGTCTATAAAGTTTCCGCAGTCTTAAATTGCCCCTACCCAGTAAGCATGAGCGATACACCAATACACATCAGGACCTCCCGTCCTGCTGACAATTTGAAATTCTCAGAAAGGCACCAAACCCACTCCAACAAATCCATTTTCTTTGTTATGTGAAACGATATTTAGCATATTTCTTATTTCTGTCTGTTCTTACTATCTTGATCAGCAGAATAAGTAGTTTGTTTTACTTTTGAAGCAAAATTGGTCTATTCAATGAAACGACGAATACCAAATCACTCTTGTCTTGAGTGATCAAAAGTCAAAAGTAGAGTTGATTGACTCATGGTTTTATTTTTCAATATTAAAAATTGTTAAGATCAAGTACTGTAATTTTGGGGGTAAAAGGGGCATGAATTAACGTTAATTGAGTTGGGAGTCCTCAGAGTTACCCTGGTGTGAGGGGATGAAGGGAGGGGGCTTCCTATAATGAAATACCTGACTAACTACTAATCGCGGTAGCATCGAGTTGACCGTTCGGTGAAGGAAGAGGGTGGGACGGGGGAGGATTAGTGTGAGGGATCGATCCCCCCCCCCCCCTTCAGTCAGGTTACGTCCCGTTCTGTCCCTTTACACATTTAGCAAATTAGAATTTGTCGCGGCGTTTGCCTCCCCTTCCATTTCCTCTCTAGTTACATCCACCTCGCCGCTCCCCCCCGAAATCACCCATTTGGTTTGAAGTCAACTAACGCGAACTAGAGCCAATATCGGACCCCGAAAACTTATTGAGGAGCAACAACGCAGGTTGCAATTTATTTCACCCCTGCTCCCAATTAAAGCAAATGACACGCTGATTCTCCACTTTCATAGTATCACGATTTTGAAATATCTCGTGTACCTCAGATTTGAAAAAAATTGAACCTTTAGCTGGTTTGGTACAATATTTTAGTCAATAATGTTTATTATTCACACTCGGTTACATTACGAGAGAAATCAACTTTTGTGTATGAACCTCTATAATGGACGGGGATACATAGCTGCATATTTAGAAAATATCATATAGGTGGGGTATCGGCGGTAAGCGTGGATAAGTGGTCGGGCGAGTAGAAAACAATTATTTTCAACCTCACAGGGCCCCAGTGAATTTTATTGAAATATACTAAAAATATTCCAGTACGCACGGCAAAATGTCAATTTATTCACTCAAATTATAAACGTGCATATTTGACTCTTTTCGTCTGGTTTGTATTTCACTGTTTTAAGCCAAATAGACCCTGAAAGGCACTTTACTGATATTGGTAAAAATTATATGGATTCAGTCCTTCTGAATAATTTTGTAGTTTTTGTTTCCTTCTCACTTCTGAATTATGGGTAGCTTTATGTATTTTCAATTACGACGGGTTTTTACTACGTTCGTGTCCAATAATGGCACACGTTGGCACACATTAGTTATGTCCAGGTTCGTTGTGAGATATGAAAAAGGTGTATGAGTGCACCTGAAATGGATCCATTGGGTATGGAGTGTGATTGAACATGATGAGCACAAAAAGTGAACTACGAACTACGTGTCATGAATAATGTGATATGTTTGGGTTTACCACACAGCGAGTTTTGTGCGAACCATTTTTTTTAGATCGCAAGCTGTGTGGTTATCTCTGCTCTAGCAACCCCCACCACTTGAGCTTAATGACGCATGTAAATTTCATGACGAGATAAAACCTAATAACAGCGAAATTCTCTTCAAATAAGCAGGTGACCAACAAAAGGAAGCGAGACACAAAACAAAGTTGTAAAGTGGAAGGGAAGTTGCTCTCCGGCAGTTTCCTGGTGGTAGTTGGGCTGACGTCGTAGAAACCCAGATAAGGGAAAAGAAACTTGAAGGAGGCGAGAATGGGAGAGGGACCCGAAGTACATTAAAAGCGCGTTCTCGAGACACTTGTCACCTATAAAACATAGTCGCAATATAGTCGCTCGCGACTTGGCGAGAAAGGGAAAAGAGGAAGGAGGCAAACCCCTAGCTCTTTGTCCCGACCACTCTCCTTCTTCTTCGCAGTATTCGTGTACAATGTTTATCTTGGAACCATTATTTTCCCGTCAGTGCCCCCTCCACGTAGACCGCCGCCCCCGAGACAATACAACAATGGTTTTCCTCCAAGGAAGTCCATTTGGTTTAATGTTACCCAGCAACGAACCAGCGGGGGCGGGGGCAAGACTCTTACACACTTCAAACCGAAAGGAGCTATTCACAAACTCTGCCCCTTTTCGTTGTATGTGCGGCAGAGTGCTCACAAAAGAGAACGTTATACTTCCTTATCTTTCTCACAATGGTTTTCGCGACGTTTTCTCTGAAATGAATTTTGACAACGAAATCCAGGAACGAACGGGATCTCAAAATCGTTCTCTTCGAAGTTGGATAACTCCGCGGATGATTTTTTCACAACAACCGCCTCCAAATGCTACGATAAGTCCTCACCTGGCTACGAGACCCTCCATCGCATCGTGAAGCTCAAACAATTCAAAAAAGCTATCACACATGTGACGCTCGCATTATTCACAACCTCGAATCAAAACAATAACCAAACTCTTGAAACATTCTGTAGTAGAAAATGAGACCCCCACACGCCTTGGTCCCAAAAAATCTCGGAAACCCATTACCAAAATACCCGTTTTGTCCCATACGCTTGTCCAGCGAGTACATTCAGCGTCCAATGGTTAGTGGAAAATGATACCTCACATACCTTAGTAGGTATGTGCCCATTTTGACCCGTACCCACCTCCGGTGGGCGTCGTTCGGTCTGAGACCCATCTCAATAGATTCTTCATCAAAAATTTAGAGAATAATGATACCCCACAAGCCTATTTCGCAAAAAATCCCGAAAATCGAGTTTCAATAAACACATTTTTACCCATGGGTATGGATACCTTTCCCGAATGAATCGGGCTGAAAAGTTTTGAGGACCAACAAGGGCCAAAAAGAGGTCTCAGACCATAATTTCAAATTTTTATAAAATTGTCTACTATTAAAGATGGCGTGGGTGGCGTACGGCGGACGGAACTTTTTTAATTTTTGATCTGACATGAAAGGTATACTGTCAAATTTTGGTGCCAGTCGGGGAGTTTGACCTCTGACCTTTGCACATCAACATACGTTGATTCCATGATTCATGGTTGATGACCAAATACAGCGGAAAATTGAGTAGCCTAATGAGCTGCCTATCATTTAGACGTCCCGAGGAAAGAATAATTTATTGTATTGACGGAATTCCTTCCTTTTGAATTTTTAAAGAGTCGTCCTACTCCAACCTGAAAATGACTCCTAAATTTCCCTTCTGAGGTGGGTTTTCCAATGAAAATTGACACTCCTGTCAAAAGCTGCGGAAAAATAAATTATGCACGCTTCCGACTCAGTTCATATTGAGCCATCAGAGACGATGTTTAGTGAGTTGGTTTTAAAACATTATAAAATGAACACAAACCCTGAATATTTCTCAGGAATTGCGCTGCACGTAAATCCACCGAGGTGCACTGATCTCGTTTGTAGCGGGAAAGCACTTTGAAAGGACATTTTAAAAGTACCCATGTTTCCATTATTTCCCCCCTTCTGCTGTGTGGCAATTTGACCGAGACTTATCTGAACCGATTCACTGCCTAAAATAATATATTTCACGCCTGAGGTTTGAGGTGATCGGGCTGAGAATTAATTAGGAACAACTAGGACTAAAACTCAGTTTACAAGAAATTTTCCTATTTCTCGGCCCTCTAAGGCCCAGAGGGCGGACAACCATTTTGGATTAGAAATAAGCACTCAAAAAACCTTTAAAAAAAATCTTTAATTAGTGCGACTGATACTACCGATACTAATAGCATGACCTAAATGGGGGCTCAGCCACAGCCGCACTACTAACACTGGTTGAATAATGGAATACCGCGCACACTGGCTACAGGGCGGTCACTAATGAGTCTCTTTCTGATGTAGGTACCTACTGTTCTTATTCCTGGAGCCTAAAAGCCTCTTTCACTGAACTCGATCATTGTAAAGCTGAAGAGGAAAGGCAGAGGTAATTTGGCGAGTAGCTCAAGTCGGAACAAAGAAAACGTAGAACAAATTTATTCATCTCGAGAGAGCTCCAATTATTTTGGAATATGTTATTTCACGCCTCCAAGACTCTAAGGGCTTTCCCTTGCGAGAGCCAAGCTATAGATGAAACAAGCAAGTTTTATAAGATAGGATAATGTGAAAATTAGAAGGCGAACAGCCCAGTTAATTTTCTTATAACTTTGTTACAAAGTTAATTATTTTCCCGTTTTCAGCAATATTACACTTTAACTCGCTTCATCCCGGTATACGCTTTTTACCCCTTCACCTTCTACTTCTTCGGGGAACGTCGGCCATTTTGTAAATTGTTCGTTTATACTCAAGCAACACCGACTATACGGAAAAGGGGATGAAGCGCTATGAGGTGATTTTCTTATGCCTTGAAAATGGTGGTTTAGAACGGAAGGTACGACACCCTGGTAAATTGAGTACTTAAATCCGAGAGAAAAGGATGGAACTTGAAAGGAGGCGAGAAGTAATTAGCTTTGGACAGAAGATTGCCCTAAGGAGCGAAGAAATCGTATACGGCCCCTGTCATAAGGTCTACGTTTTCCTAGTTCATGCAACAACCACCTCACACTTTCGTCAACCTGCTGCTCGCCTCTCCAACTTCTAATAAATACGGTGATTTTCCACAATTCTTCCTTATTGATCATACCCTTCCCTCTATGGCTTACCCCGGCGTAAATTCCACCTAAGTTATCTAAAAGAATGGCCCAATGCCTGTAGACATCGGGCGGAAGAGAGGCATTCACAATGGGTGGGGGGAGAAGGGGGGTGTTTAACGGAAACGTATCAAATTTGAAATGGAGATTAAATATTAGCAGCTGTACGTAGGTTCCCAGGAAACCACCAGAATCCAACAGTTCAGGATTGGGAGACGAACCCAACTCTGGATTAGTTTGGTAAGGACAGTTACGGTGTCCACCTCAACCATCTACTTCCTCGCCAACACCCTCTTACCTTCCCTTCCCACTTCCACTGTCAATATCATCCGAGGGTTAACCAACTCAAATACTAACATAATAGTCTGTGGTGTGCCTCACCACTTCTAAGTGATTAACCCGACCTCGAGCGTTTCTTAGTGGAAAGTGATCACATTGAGTGAGCGACTCCGCTCCTCTCCCAATAACCGTTTGGATAACCGTTGTTCGCTTTAATATTATGTACCATCTAACTGCAGTAATTGATTTTCTCTTTGAGTCCAACATGCCGAACTGTAATAATAGTAATAGTACGTTCCGACGATGAATGTTATTTCAAGAACTACAAACAACGAACGACCAACATCGAACAAACTCCGTGGATACACTACGAAACAGGGATTCTGTCGTCCACGAAGATCATAAATACCCAAAAATTCAAAAACTAAAGCGATTGTAAAATTATAAATTCTAATTTTAAGAAACAAGTTCGGTTTCAAAAAATAACGAAGTTCAAGTTACGATCCTCTAAATTAAGAAAACACTGTAAATTCAAAGTTAGAAACTGAAATTTAAAAAAAGTTATTTCTTGATCGAAGAGGAAATCTTGTGTTAGAAACCTATCTGAATTAACTAAGCGTCCAAAATCTAGTGAGACATGAAAATCTCCGAAAATCTCGAGATGCCACTGTGAGTGACGATTGGGCAGAAAATGACGGAGGCACAAGTAGAGCGAATACTGCGTAACAATTCAAATCTTGCCAAGCCTCATAAATTTTGAGGAAGCGGACGTTCATTGCATATTTTTTAGGATCTGCATACTTGGAGTCGTTCAACTTGTTAGAGTAAGGCATTATTCTATCTGTAAATAATACATAAGTGATTTGTCGCAATTAGAACAATCAACTAAAGCAAATCGTTCCTTATTTCAAAAACGAATCACTCCTGCCAGAGATAGATTGGGGCCGTCAGGAATTGGTACATTTTATCCAATTAATCAAATCCCTAATCAAACCCAAACATTTCTTAATATTCAAAAATGTAATTTATTTCACACCAAATGAGAATACAACGAAACAGTTTGGTTGAAGACAGTATCGCTTGACTTATGGTTGGTTGTTCATTGAATAATGTGTACTTCGAAAAATGGATTTTCAAGGTTTTTGGCGACTTAGGCGTGCCGGGTATCATTTTAGACTGAATTTTGGACGCTGAATCCAATGAGACGGGTCCCAGAGAGATTGGCGCTCACTAGAAGAGGTTGTGGGTCAAAATAGGTATCTGTCTACCTATTTCGAAGGTGGGTTTTCGAAATTTCTGGGACGTAAGCGGGTATTATTTATCGCTTAATTTTTGATGTGAATCGATAGGAATGAGTCTTCTGCTCCAGTTCCAAGGAATAACAAACCCCTGTGAAAGAATTTGCAGCTTTTTTGGTATATCACTCATTCAGGAGCATGATTTGCAGAGAATATACTCATGTAGGAGAACACCGTTCTGCCATCGCAACTCTCCATCACCACCCCCTGCGAAGCAACGATAAGCGTTTCTCATTATAAGAGTGCAGAGCGTGAACAGCGGAGAGGTCAAGCCTTTTCCCATCAGCGCCTCAAGTCGCGAGCCTTGAGGACTACTCGATCAATATACGACTCCTTGAGATCCGCCTATTGGCTGAAGACCGCCTTTTCCCCACTTTTCCCATTCAACACCCCCCCCCCCCCCCTCATTGCCACCAGTGTTTTCATCCCCTTGACAAAAGGGTCGTTTCAGGTTTTTCTTGGACCAGAGAAAGGAAAGTCGTCTCACTGAACGGCAGCAAGGGGAGAAAGTGGAAACGCGAGAGCGAGTGCCATGTGCTCTTTTTCCTCAAATCCGCCGCCTTTTCTCCGAGCGCCACCTCCCCGCTCTTTTTCTTCACCCCCTTCACACCCTTCGCGGTTCGAGCTTCCACCACCCCAACCCGCCCTCTCAATCTTTCCAACCATCTTTCCTCTCAACTTCCCCGCCCCAACGCCGAACTCCTCTCACAAATTATACCCCGGTGTTGGATTGCCCCTTAGAACACGCGAAGGGCTCTTTCCCTCGGCCTACCCTCTTCCTGATCCACTGTTAGCTCAAGTCCGGGTTAACGAACAACTGATACTTGCGGAAACTGGATACGGATTACGCTCATCTAACGACCAAGAGCTTCTTCACCATTAACAAAGACATAAAGCTAACAAAATTCTAAATTAAGCGCCAAATTGTACTCCAGGGGTGATGAGAAGCGATAAACAATCAAAAAGTCTCTTGTTGTAATATATAAGGCCAAACGTGAATCTTTTACAGACGTTGATTTCATACTCTTGCAGTAGGTACCATCATCTCAATTACCTACCTGGCCTTTGAGGACATTTAGACAAAATTGTATGACTAATTCAAAACATTGGTGTTTACTTCATTTTCCTAAAATTGAAGTACAAAATCAAGAAAAAAAATTACTTGATATTAATCTTACTGATTTTGTGGATAAATCGACCAAAATAAGACATAATATGTAATATTATTATGGATAACTTGGATGAATGGATAACACTTAGTCACTGAAATGGATTAGATTATGGAAGGTTTGAACCCGTGAGCTCCATAATCACTCATTTCACTTAATTTCCGTATTTTCCTTCTGCCCAAAGTCAGAATTTATAGGATAGGACGTCTACAATTTAGTTAAAGCCGTTCTAACACCCACCGTTAAAAAAAAAAAATAAATAAATAAATAAAATAGGTAGGGTAGGGTAGAGAGGGGCTGAAATTGTGACTACTGCTAAATTCTTCAGTTTTCCTCAATCAGTCGCTTGTTCGACAAATCCGACGATTCTCAACTGAATAGCCAGATATAGATGATGATTCCATCAGAACAACCAAGCCACCAATCTATTGTTTTCCATCTAAAATTAAAATGAGTTATGAAACGTTTTTTAATATTTGCTAACCTCGACAGGACACTTCACGTTGCCTGTTCAGTATTGATAATGAGATACATTTTTTTTTCATAATATCAATACAATTCCATGACATTCTATATTTCGCCCCTAGGAACCTGTGTATCCTGAATGTTGCGTAAACTCATGTTTACATGATAATAACATAGAACATGGTGCAATTATTTTTGCAGTATGGCCTTTTTCCATGACATCACACGTACGGAATATATTTCTAAATCGCAATGGAAAAATTGATTTAAAATTTTCAAAAAGCATTTTAAGAATTATTAAAAAATTTTAGGAGAATACTCAGTCTACATTATTTAATTAGCTATTATGGTGCAGAGCGAAAAAATTCAACATTAATAGCTATAGTTTTGAGAAAGCACTATTTTCATCTGTAGTACCATAAATTGCCACATTTTGGGCTCTAGAGTACATCAAAGAGTATGTGACAGGTGAATGAAGGTCAAAGACTCGTTTCAAACCACTGACCTCGTACTATGGTCAAAAATTCTTACCAAAATCCACTAAGATCATTCAATAACACGCTGCAAATTCTATCACAGGGGTTGGTTATTCCTCGGACTAGCAGCATGGAGATTCGTTCCAATCGATTCAGTGTCCAAAATTCAGTGGAAAATGATAACTCACACGCCCAGGGTACCAGAAATCTCGAAAACTCACATTCGGAATGGGTAAATAGATACCCATATTAACTCATAACCTCTTCCGGTGGGCGCCAACTGTTCTGGGACCCGTTCCATCGGATTCATCGTACAAAAATTTAGTGAAAAATTATACCCTACACGCCTAGAACACTAAAAATCTCGAAAATCTTTTTTTTTTTTTTGAAAAAACATTTTGACCCCCAGCCCCCCAAATTTTGTCTGATTGGGCTGAAAAGTTCGAGGACCAACTAAAGCCGGAAACGGGTACCTGACCAATATTTTAGATTTTTAGACAATTTTCTACTACCAAGAATTTTAGACACCTCGAAACTCGAAGAAAACGTTTTTGGGCCATATCGGAGAGGCCATAAATTTCTGCATGAAAGCATTGGTTGATTATTCAAGGAATGACCAACCAAAACTAAAAATTTCCCCAATAAGATGATAGGAATATTGGAAACTACATGAATATTTTTGATAGATCCTCCTTTAATGGATCTTTTCTTTTTAATCATGATGTACCTATGTTACAGGAGCGAGTGAAGCATCTGAGCCCTCTGCCAGGATATTCCATCGTACAATAATACTTCGGCCTAACAGTCAACACAAATGATCTCCTGATTTCATGTATAAAACTATTCTATTTTGTTATATTTATTGTTTGCTTTTGTCTCTTTATTATTGTGTACGTGGGAATAAACAGCCCGTCTGGAAATCAGAAACACTTGAATACCTCTATCTTGCTTTAAGTAAGATGACCGAAATGTATTTTGGTCGGTCAGAATCGGTATGATTTTCAGAATTCTCTCGCACGAGTTTGTACCTATTTCTTTGGCTTTATTGGGTAGAATATTTATTTAGATGGGCGTCATTAAACAACATCAATACCATTGAAAATGAGCGAGAATCCTGTCCTCAGGTGATTGCTTTACTATTGCGATAAAAACAAATGGGGCACTAATTACGATTAAAATACAGAAAAGAGTGCGAATGAATAATCTTTCGCGATCCCTTGGTATAAAGCCTACTGTACCGACCAAGTTGTCATCAACCCTCCATTTGATGGCAGTGTTGAGGGCAAAAACAACGTTACCCAAAAGGGGGAGGAGATGGTATAGCGGCACAACCCGACTACGATCATCGCCGCCAGGGTCGCTTATGTTCAGCTCTCTTCCGCGAGAGGTCTCTGCCAGTCCTGATGCCCTTTAGTGTACTCAGCCAACCTTTAACATGCTTGTATTATTATTATTATATTATTGCTCTCTCATTCAGTACTATATTTTTTCTGAGACCAAGGCCAAGGATACAGAGGAGACTGCCCTTATTAGTTAGTAATTCATCAAGCCATCATTCACCAACGGGTTCCTCAACTCAATTATCGGAACTCAGAGTACAGAGAACCCCCAAGATAAATTGAACCTGGAGATTCAATCCTCATATAAACATATAGCATCACGATTCTGTGGAAAGTGCGACTGAGGGTGATCGGGGGCCCACAATTTTCATACCAACCGATTACCCTACGCCCACTAACCTCTCTATCCGAAATATCCACCGGTATGAGTAGGTTCTACCGGTACTCACCAGAGGGATTCAAGTGTTGCTTAAATATGTCTCGAAATTCACCTAATTAGAACACTAGTGGCTCTGAGTCCCGGAGTTCCCAAGGCGCTTAATTGAACTAAAACAAGTAATGGCTTGTTAGAGAAACTCGCAGCAGTCGAACATGATAATCAACTTGATTATCCAAACCAAATTGATAAACACATTCATTATATTCCGTTTGCATTCTTATTGCAGGCAGGTGTCGAAGCGTAAAGGTTTCATGCTTTAAATCGTAACGAAAGAAAGGCCTTCCGAAATCCGAACTCCCAACAGCATTCAGCATTTCAGAGCCAAAATGAGCGAACAAGATTTCACAACCAATTTACTATAACTAAACTAAATAGTGGACAGGATCTGATAAAATTTTCGGAAATTATTTGGATTTAGCCCCCAACAGTATTATTAGGATCCAAACAATTTAACGGTTAGCGGCCAACGTGATGATTACCTACGACTAGGACGTTATTTCCTTGTTAAAATCGTAATATCTCCAAGAACAAATTTTGGTCAGATTTTCAAGGATAATATAAGTGGATTTTTCTATAATTCCCCTTTCAACTGCACAAAAAAGGCATTGGGAATTGTTTTTTTTTTTTTTTTTTTTTTTTTTTTTTTTAATGGCAATTGAGAAATGTTTGGTTTGTCAATAATGTACTATTAAGGCACTAGCGTGACTACTTGTTTTACCAGCTTTATCAACGCAACTCTATTCCTCACCATTTCTCGTATGATACAATTGCCTAAGGGGAAACGGATTGAACTGACATGATTCATCGAAGGCCTCCCTGATTTCCGAGTCTGTTCCTAACGTTCTATACAATGTAGTAGTTGATTTTTAAAATATTATTGCTTTGAACAATTTTGTGAAATAAGAGGCATCACGATCTATTTAGGAAAGAAGGAATGGCGAAGAAGGAGAGGCCCTCATTGAGATTACAAAATATGTGCTCACAAGTGGTGGATATAAACTTAATTGGCTAGCCAACCATTCAATGAAGAATGGATTTGAAAACCACCGAGCGAAATTAATGGCTGCTGTTCAAGGACCCCCAATTGTCACCCGACATTTGACCGCCACTGAGTTTCATACCGCGAAGAGGCACGTAAGGTCCAGCGTATATCGTTCACTATATCCAAGAGGAAAGATTCTTCGACTCTTCCTATAAAGGAAACCCTTCATAAAGGGGTCCTGACTGCAGCCTATTACCTGGAATGCCCGTTCCTTCCGTTTAGTAGCAGAAGCATACCAAAATGATGTCAAAAGAGAAGACAAATTTGATGAATTCCAGGAATAAATAAATCAAAAGACAATTAATTATAAATTTCGTAAATTTAGAATGTCGATGTGGTTTTACATTTGTCCACGTTCATGTAACTGCATGGCAAATTGTTTAAAATTGTAGCCCTTAAAACCATGTCTACTCAATCACGTCAAGTCATGATTAGAGCTACAGAATAAAAGGGAACCGGAGACATTTTAATTGGGGTGGGTATTCTGCGATGTAACAGACCTTCCTTCAAGCTGAGAAGGTATTTGCATACCGTTTCTTTGTTTGCAATCGGGATGATCTGACCAGGTGCTGCCAATGACTTATGGCCCATTGTGTGGCAAAACGCTTGCAACACACGTTGGACCTATTCAACCCTTTAGCGCCACATCCAGCTTTGTACTGTAGGTTCGTACTCGTAACTGGAGAATTTCACTCCAATCGGGGCTGATTTAATGCCCAATTTCTAATTGAAATTTTTTTCAATTTTTATAATTTTATTATATTTATGTGTTAAGAATCAAGTCTATTTCAACGTAATATTGCAATTTAAAAAAAGTTAGTATATAATGAATATGTAAGTTATGGACACCATTTGGGTCCTAATTGAGATGAACTTCTCACTACAATAATGACCAACAAGAATATTGAACCCAAATGAGGGTTTCAATTTGAAATGGCTTCTTTTCCATTCACAATGTCCAGTAAAATAACTTATTGAGAGACATTTTTGAAAGGCTATCAAAATGAACAAGTTTGAAGCCCTGCCTAAATTCCCATTTCCCCAGGTTTTCAGTTTATTTTTCGTACTTTTGTGTTTGTATCGACCAAAACAAAAACTCTGCAAATTATCTCACTATTTGTCGGATCAGGAGCATGTAGAAAATATAGGGAAAACAGTGTGTGGTGTCCCAGTGTGTGGTGTCGATTCAGCGTCCAATATTCAGTGGAATATGATACCCCACACGCCAAATGGCCAAAAATATCGAAAAAATAATTCATCGTAAAAATCATTTTGATTCCCTCTTCTCCATTCGGTCCGATCGGGCTGAAACGTTTCGAGGAATAACATGGAAACGGGTCTGACTGACCTAAATTCCACGTTTTTAGAAAAAATGTCTACTTATGTTCCACTATTTTCTAATACATACCAAAATCGGCGTGGACGGTGGATGGCGTACGGTGGAAAGAGATTTCCTTATTTTGATTTCTTAAAACGCAAAAAAAAATTTTAGGCAATTTGGAGAGGTTGAATTTTTGCATGAAAAGGAATTATCAAAGGAATAACCAACTAAATACATGTAGTTACTATGTAATCGTAACAATGTGTCATTATTTGACCCACCAAATACTTTAGGTAAGACGGAAGCTCCCACTGATTCATGGTCAAGAGGAACCAGCTCTCACAGATTAATACCGCAATTGGTAACCTCCCCACAAATTCTCCTTCACAGTTTTGAAGAGAGTTGATTCGTATATATTATATACTATCCGTCCGTCGTTCGGGCCGAAAAAGCGCCTTATAAATTGTTGAAATACTAAACCTTTTTTTTCTCATAATATAATTGGGCGCTGGATTGATCTAATTGGGTCGAGGAACGATTGCCAAAAGTGGAGGCTAACTACAGGCGGAAACGGATATCACGGAAACCACGGTTTTAAATATTTTTGAGGACTTGGCGTGTTAAGGCTGAATCGATTGTGATGAATAAGATCGCCGCACGCCGTAAAGAAGAATCTAAGAGTAATGAAGGGGTTTTTAGAATATGGACATTTTCATTTAGCAAGGTCATTTTTTCATTTATTACCATGGCTCCGAAGCTTCAAGAGACTGAATGTAACAGGTATATGGTAGAAGCACCAAATGTTGACACCTATCCTAATGTTGACACTTCAATTTCAAGACGTAAACATAAGGTATTGGGACACTGTAGGTACTCGAAATTGGCGTCATTCTGTTGATAAGGATATGAGATTTGAGGTAGGCCGGCTTTAATAGTTATTATTAAACATTTCGAACGTCGGGCTAATATTGAAGCCCGTGATGGCTGGATCAGTCAACACAGCGACGATATCGCTATCCCGCAGGTTAGTGAGGTAAGTCAGCAAAAATAGACTTTTCGAGTCAAATTTTATGAGTAGGTAATCACTTATATATCATATTGCCTTTCCCTAATAATAGCGTAAGGAAGAATTTGTAAGCATTAAACCCCTGAATTTCGTTGAAATAGATGGTTGAGTTGGGGTGTCAACATTAGGGTTTCATGAAATGGGCGAGTGTCCTAATGTTGACACCTGTGTCAAAATTAGGGGAAAATGTTGATCAGGTTGCCAATGTCATATTTGGGTTTAAATAATTTCGTAGTTTATTGAGGCTATTGAATTTTTCAAATCAGAGTACTGGAACCTTAAGTTGACATCGGGATCCCAATGTTGACATATTTTGATTCCTTAAGTTGACATGTTATAACTTCTTTTTTTTTAACATTTCTACGTATAGGTAACTTGATCTTTTTGTTGTTAGACCCCTACCTATGATCTTTTCAACACTATCAGGTACCTATCAGAATTTTAAAATAACAGTATGATTCTGATACAGTGTCCTATCATTTCAAAAGGTCGACTACTACCATGCCTCCGAACAAGAACGGAATGTTGAAGTATGCTGTTCAGTAAATGGAAGACGCTATAAATGTGAAGCTCGGCACAGCGGTTGTTGTGCACAAGTTGTGCTATAGAAGAAGGAGGACCAATAAATGAAGGAAACTTGGTGGTGGCTGTGTTGCCCGCAGAAAAAAAAAAAAAATAAATAAATAATAAATAAAAAACAGACGGAATGTCTTTTTCTGGTTGTCAACATTGAAAGTGAAGATGCTGCTGAAGTAACACCGCTTCATCCCTGCAACAGACTGAGGACTATTTTCAGGCCTTCGAGCGAGGGGAACCGCCTTCTGGCAGTCAGTAACGTCAAATACAAACTGCCCAAGCCTAAATATTAGGAGGGAAACCCTAGAAAATTTGTGTTCCCTACTTATGTTTCTGTTCCACTTTGATTGAGCACCTATGCTAAAAATTTAATTACCCATTTTTCTGATTATGCTGTTTAACATCCATTTCCTAATGTCTAGCCTAACATTAAATATATTTTAACTCGTTCCTAATCTCGTTTGTTCATTTTATTCTGAGAAATAACTAGAGGGAAAGCATATTTAAATACTTTCTCGAAAAGTAAGACTGGTGTCAACATTAGGAACTGCAAATGTCAACAATAGGAATTTCCGATTACAGAAGTGTCAACATTAGGGGGAAAATTCCATTTTTGAAAAACTTGTTTTTTATGCTTAAAAAACATTATTTAATCGAGTACAATAAGTGCAAATTGTTCCCAATGAACTCACAATTCATAATAACTACCCAAAAGTTTCAATTTCTTGAATACTTGGGTAGAGCGCAGAATCGAACGATTTTTCTCTCTAATAGTGTCAACAATTGGTGCTTTTACCCTAAGTGTCCTATCTGAAGATTGGAGATGTCGGCTTACCGATAAGCTATGTAACGACTCGTCTGTGATGGCGCGGATGCAACTCTATAAAATGCGACGGAACTGGACACCAGATCGACTGTCTTGATCATCGATCCTGCTGGACGTACCCACTAGCGATCATCTTCAGTCTTCAAGCTCTTCTTTCTTCATGTGACTTAGCCTTCGACGAGTGACAAGTTATCGAAAGAAGTGTGAGAGACTGATGAAGGAGCTTAGGGATTAGTCTCGGGCTTTTCAGATTTAATAGCAATCCTAGGTAGTGTCTATTTATCCTACCCATGTTTTATGAGCTGCTGACATGAGAAATCCAGAGATCGATAATAAGAAGAAGCTATAGAAGATAGTAGAAAATATCGATCCACACGCCTAAAAATGCTCTCATGAGTAGTTGGAGCTCGGAGGAGATGCAATGTCTACCTTGAAAACGTCTTGAAAATCGTTTCGCCGGCGGCTCGCAGACTCTACGAGGGTGTGTGGAGTGAGGGCCCGAAGAATGCCTCATCTGTTATATATAAGGGTTTGTTTTCAGAGTTTATTGTTGAGAAAAAGAGTGACTAGGCTCGCAGTGTAACGTATGAGTGGGAGGAGAGGAAAGAAGAGGACGGAGAGCGAGTAGAGAAGGCAATCTATTTATGAGCTGCGGTAACGAGCAAAAGATCCAACGCCGGTCACTGACTCGGTCTCAAGCTCTCGGCTTTGTATGTAAATCTTCCACCCTCCTTCTTCATTCTCATCTATTCTATCTCGGCCCTTTTTTCCCTCCTTCATACCAGTTTCTCCGTTTTGTCTATCGTGTATTTTACATTCCTCGCTTTTTCACCGTATTTCGATAGAAAACCAATGCCTTTGATAAGGTCCTTGGAGTGAAAATATTCTAGTACATTTTGTCAGCGACGCAGTAATTTGTATGTTCTGTAATAGCTGTAATAAAAACGATCACTCGGGTCTGTTTTTAAGGGCCTCCTGATTCCTATTGAGCGACAAAATCATGAGACCTACACATATTCGGTTCTCCCCGCGGAACTACCGATCAATTCTAAAAGAACCTTGAGCTAGAATTTTTAAAGTTTTGCAAGCTGATATTTAGCGAAGATTATGTATCTATAACACCAAGGCACATCGATTTCGAAACCAATTAAAGTGCTAAGTTTAGAAGGCGTTAGGTGCCCCAGCTACCCACTACAATGGTCCTTTGCACGGTCCATCCTCAATATAACCTTTCCCAACTCTAGCGAATGCCAGTTCTGAGAGAAGCCACCTTGCTGCAATTGCGTTAGAGGGCTATTACAATGGTTTTATCTTTTACCACTGGAGGCGCGCCAGTCACCACGCTCACGGATCATTCCAATCGTCTATGAACATGGATTTGGCTAAATACCAATACTATTCAAAACACTTCATGGGACCCCATGACGATTTCCCCTTCTGTTGCCAGTTTATGTGTTATAATCCGTTCATATAATTTTTTAGTCAACATTTGGAATAAGGTCACTAAGGTCTACTGAACAACATTCGCAAGATACTCTTGTACAATTTAGGCCCTAACTGTATAATATACGACCACGGCAATTTGCTCCCGTTCTCGAAATACGGCTTCCGGTGTTGTTCGGTAAGTACCCCGAAGTTGATCTAATAAAATCGTTCCGAAAGAGGGCAAATAGATCGGGCAAGAAAAAGCAGCCTTTGCGGGCCAAAATTGATGTTCACTGGGGAAAACGAAATTTTGTGACATCGCAAATAAACAAAGCTATATAGGCTTATTTCGTTTTTCAATATCGATTTGCTTTGGCCTTTGATTTGCTTACTGAGAGAGCTGGCCCTAATTATCCGTTGAGCAGCGAATACCGCGAAGCAGGATAACGAGTTGCGGCCGACGAAACGTCAAACCCCGGCTTCATGCCACAGAAGCTGGTTGGCTCCCTTTCCCTCCGCAACTTCTTGAAGTCCTTGACTCACAAACCCCCAAAATAACTTTCTTCCCAGAGACTTTAAACTGCGACTTCCATCCTCTTCCTCATTCACCTTCGCCCTGCCCTGCACTCTCCTTATGCACGAAGAGAGCATAACCTACCCCAACGGTTCTCAACCCACCCACGCCTCGATTTTATTGCTACCCGACAACCCATTTACCGTTCCTTTCCCGACCATACGATGCCTAATTACACTCAAGCTCTTCTTACTACAGGCTTCATTCGGTCTATTAAGTTTTAATTGAATCCATTGCCGTTAAATCCCCGTCCGGATCAGTTTTTTTGTATTTCAAAATTATGATTCCTCATTATTCTCACTTTACAACTTTCATGGCGTCGCTGTTGGATGATTATGATTTTATTGGCCATCATATAAACTTTCGTGTATTGCTTTCACGTACCTAATAGCATTAGCTAGACCTCTCCTACGACTACAATCTGCGACTACAAACTAAGACCCTAATGTGGATATTCTTCGTTGTGGTTCCAACAAACGAACTCTCAGGTCAAGTTATTTGAGGACTTTCAACAGCCTGTATCTGAAGAACTATGGAAATTAGGTGAACTATAAAGTCAGTAGGTACTACTCAAATTACGATTTTATTTTTGTTGTATTATGCTTTGAATGTATTCGGAGAGGAATATAATTTGGTTTGAATACTTGGTGGCTGAGGTTGTTTGTGGCTTCAAGTCATCCACCAAACAACAACTTGTGAACGGCCAGGTAGGCTCAAATGCTCAGCTGAAGGCTTTGATTGATTCCCAAATCGTTGTACTTTCAAGTGGAAAAAAAATGGGGAAGTAAAAGCTTTTCTTATTAAATACAGACGCCATTTTAAGTTTCTGCTGGTATAAACCGGGATTATGTGCTTACTACTGTATGGACACACAATACACCTGATGGCCGTAATCACACTTTGGTCATGATTACCCATGGCAGCATCGTGAGGAGTGATATTCTTTGGGCGATCTTGGTTCCCACGAGGATTAGTGGCGAATAATGCGATAAACTGGTTGAGCAGCTCGATTTGACTTTTTTCACTCATTATCGCTCCATCTGGTTAAATTATTCACTTAATAGGCGGAATTAAAGTCGATAGTACTGCTACGATCTATGTCCGTTTAATGAAGCGGAATTGTAGATTGTGAAAAGTTAACAATATGCAAAGGAGAGTAGGTAACGCGAAAGACAGAGGCAGAGAAGAAGAGAAAAAAGTAGCTCTTCCCTTGGAAAGGGACAAGATTTAGAGCTGGCCGAGAAGAAAAGAAATCGAGCAGGTACAATCGACCAAGGAAATGCAAATGGGAACGACCTGCTAACAATGCAATGCTTTGTCCGACTGGAAGGTTATTTTCTCCGTAGCGTGAAGACCTCAAGAGAGACCATTTTCTGAAGAGCCTCTGTTTAGAGTAAGAGCTGTGAACAACTTCATCACAGCTTACAAGAGTAAGAAGAAGAACTTTTTTTTCCTCAAATGTATCTCATTGAGGAGAAACGTAAGTAGTACTTGGAGGTCCAAATGGTAAGTGCATTCTCAAAGTTGTGTTCGAACATGCGGGATAATATATTAATACATAATATATGACATGTATCACACTGATATATTAATCGTTCTGTGGGGAAAGTTAAATTAGAAGATCAAGTGGAGAACGGTTACTTCTGAGGAAAATGAGATAGAAATCTATCGATGCCCTTTTGAACTCTCCTTCTAGAGAAGTTAATCGAATAACTCAAGCTGGTATGAAGAGTAAGCAGAAATCTTGAGCGAGGGAATTCTGACGAATAGGTACAATTCAATACTCCTCTAGAAATAAAGGGCACGAGATGCGATTTACCGTCGAGTTTCACCCAGTTGATGTTTCAAGGTTTCATACAGCTAGGCGGATTTTTTTAGGTTCCAGACCAGGCACCCTCAGTTAAGAAGGTGTTACACTTGTATACTTCAATCTAGTTATACTATAGTCCACAGCCATACTGCCACGCAACTTTCTCGATAAATTTATCGACAATAAATTGCTCAGTTCCTATATTTATCATCAGAGAACTGTGCTTAAATTCTAACAGTATCGAAAAAAAAATTTCTGGTGTTAGAATACCTGAGAAAACCATAAAGGATTAGTTATTCCCTCTAATGTTTCTCCCAGGATGGAAGTCTGACGTTGTAGGGGGTGGAAGAAGCGGAAAGAAATTATTCATTCGTGAATTGTTGCACACCCCGGTGGGGAAGTTCAAATGGGCCTCCTAGAGAATGTTGTACAACTACGGAAAATCATAAATTTGTAGGGTTGAATCGAGTAGGCTATCTGACAAACCGGCACTATATTTCAATACATATATTCACAAACGGATTTTTGACAACTGAGGTTACGCAACTTGAAAATGACTTGAATCGACATAGAACAACGTGAACAACTTTTTTCATCGGACTCCCTAACTAGCATCAGAGCATCAGAGCCTAGCTTTCTACTTTTTCCGTCCACCAATAACAATACGCCACGTGAAAAACACTGCATGCTGTTTGCACTCTCTAGCGGTGCAATGACGAACTACTCAAATCTTCCGGAACTAGTGGGCTTCCTACACTCGCCCATCCTGATGGCTCCTCGTCCTCGAGGAGATGGGACCTTCTTCTTCTCCGTCGAATCCATCCGAGGTACTTTGTGTGCAACTTTGATCCAGGTTGTGTTCTTCTTATTGCAACTAAATCTCCAACGTTGTATAGTCTTGGTTTCTTGCGTCTTTTGTTGAATGTTCTTCTGTTTTCCATTTGCATCTTCTCAATGTTCTCCTTTGCCTTGGTACGGGTTTCTTCTAGTTCCTCATTGAACATAGCCAGCATCTCCAGCTTGGGAAACATCGCCTTGAATCTTTCAATCCCTTCAATTTCCTTGTCTTTCCCTTCAGCGTTGTCTTCGACTTTTCCGACAGTTTCATTTTTACATTTGACCGGTTTTGTTTCTTCATCATTTTTCTCGGGTTTTTCTTCAATGACCTCACTCGTTTCCATTTTTTCTTCTTCTACAGCCTCTTTCTCTTCAACGACTGGTTCACTAATGACGACGTCTTCACTTGGTTCTTCTTTCTTATCCTCCTTATCATCAGCTTCTTTGACAGGCTCTTCATCCACTTCCATTTTTGCCTCTGGCTCATTCCTCTTTCTCGGGGACTTCCTCAGTTTCTTTGACCTTATTGGCCTTCACTTCGGGTTCTTCACTTTTTGATTGTTCTTCCACAACAGGCTCAGAATTTTCAGCTTCCTTAAGCACATTTTCCTCTTGATTTTCAGCTTTTTCCACCGGCTCGACAGCGGCAACAGGTTCTAATTTATCCACATCCATCGACTCTGGTTCTTTTGAAGCTGGTTCTTTTACATCTCCGACAACAGGCGCCTCTTTTTCCGCAGCTTCTGGCTCCAACTTCATGCCAACTTTTTCTATCTTCCGAGTGCCTTCGCCTTTTTCCAATTTGACTACAATTTCAGGTTTATACGATTCAATCAAATGCATTATGTCTGGGTCATTGGTGGTTACATCTTCGTGCAGGCGTTCCACCTCGATTCCATAGATTTCTGCTTGTTCCAATGAAATACAATTACTGGTGGGACATTTTGAAGCAATGTGACCGAACAAATTGCACTTGAAGCATTTGGGTCCTTTGCTTTTATCAGGGCAGTTATCAACGACATGAGATTCAGATCCACAAGAGAAACAACGCTTTCCATGAATCTCAGACCTGACAACAGAACGCCTATTCTTGTCGGGTGTCACTGACTTTGAAACGTCGATCCTCTTGCCCCTGCTGCTGTCGGCATTCTTCATGTGATCAGAATCACGCTTCTTCATCGTCTCATACGTGTCCAATTTTTTCCGGAACTCTTTGAATGTTGTGGCTCCATAAAGTATGGCCTTTGATCCAATGTCATCATCAATACCATCAATAACATATTGTATTACTGATTCTACTTCAACACTTGGACATTGAGCTGCTATGTCCATCATTTTGTAGAAATATTCCTTTAATGTTTCGGATCTCAACTTTTTCCTAGACGTAAGTTCTTTATGAACGAGTTTACTGCTCACATTATTCACAAACTCTTTCGTGAGAGCCCTTGACATCTTACTCCAGGTTTTGTGCGTTTTTTCATGCTTTATAAATAGTGCTGCCGACCCCCTCAACAAACGGCGACAGTATAGGATCATCTGTAATTCAGACAACTGGCATAATTCACTCAACTCCTCAAATTGTCTCAACCAACTCGTAATTGTTTTCGTTTTGTCGTCCCCACTGAAAGTTGGAATTGATTCCTCAATATCCTTGAACGAGATAACTTGGGAGGCTACCCGCGGTTTTGGGGTTGGTTTTGACTTACGTGTTGACTGCAAACTGTTATCCGAATCAGATTTGTAGTCAGTCTTCTCGTCGCTGCTGGAATCCTCGTCGTCACTCGCATCGCCACCCTCTTCCACATCATCTGGGTTAGATCTTGAATTTTCCACGAGAATTACGGCCATCAGTCTTTCAACGAGATCGTTTTTCTTCCCATCACATTTAAATCCTCGCTTCTTCAACTCATCTTTCAATTCGCCTACCTTCATCTTTCTAACTGCATCTTTATCCAACTGTTCCATCTTGACTCACGACTCGACGACAAGCGGTTGACGGGTTACTTTACTGACGCGTAGGTACGCGACCGAACGCTCTTGAATACAACTTTCCGACGGACAACTTCACAACCGACAACTATCCACTTCACAACTTGACAACGTTCCGCACGACGATCTGTTTACAACTGGTTCCGTCGCGAGTATTTGAAATTTCGCCGATCCCGTAGTCACACGTTCGATTCGATCCCGGACGAGCACCCAATAATTATGTTGGGTTTAATCGAGTAGGCTATCTGACAAACCGGCACTATATTTCAATACATATATTCACAAACGGATTTTTGACAACTGAGGTTACGCAACTTGAAAATGACTTGAATCGACATAGAACAACGTGAACAACTTTTTTCATCGGACTCCCTAACTAACATCAGAGCATCAGAGCCTAGCTTTCTACTTTTTCCGTCCACCAATAACAATACGCCACGTGAAAAACACTGCATGCTGTTTGCACTCTCTAGCGGTGCAATGACGAACTACTCAAATCTTCCGGAACAAGTGGGCTATTCTTAGTGGGCTTCCTACACATTCATGAAGAGAAAAGACTCAAGTTTCGAATATTGACTCAGCAATACGAATGAAACAAGATTTTTGACAATTTAAACGTGTTTATGACAAAGAACAGGCTCTCAGTATCATCTTTCAGTCAATCCTACACGGCATCCTCTATTCTAATGAAGAGCCTTTCGAACGTGTACAAATATTTTTTCACAGACTATCTACGACGACGTAGATAACGACTTGGTTTAGGTAATCTGACTTGGGAGCAAAAGAGTAGCTCATATTCAAGTCCATTAGGGCGTTTCCCTAAAATATACCGCTCAAATGCTTTTTGTTAAATAAATAATTAAATAAGCACTGTGAAGCAATCACCAATCCTATCGCAGTTGATGACCCCACCGCACCTTGTTTAGTGGCAAAAATTCGTCACTCCCCTCTGACAAAAAAAAAAAAAAAAAAAAAAAAAAAACCAGACATTCTTTTGACACTGACACCAACCAAAGCTGGTCAAAATTTCAGATTTTTATAAGAAAAAAAACCGTTTACTGTCAAAATGGAGCGGATGGCAAACGTTCATCTCGGAGTCTAGTCATCTTGAAACACAAAATATCACAATTTTTGAGCAAAACGGAGATTTTGTCCTCAGGCATCAAAACATGGGGTTATCATTTTTGGTTGGTTATTCCTTGAATGTTTTCGTGCAAAAGGTTAATCTCTCCGATTCGGCTCAAAAATTTTTCTGGGCGTTTCAAGGTGTCTAGACAAAAAACGCTGCAAATTCTTTCACAAGGGTTGGTTATTCTACGGACCAGGCGCATGACGACTCATTCCAATCGATTCAGCGTCCAAAGTTTAGTGGAAAATGATTCCCCACAATGCCTAAATCGCCAAAAATCTCGAAAATCAACCAAAATGTGTATTTCAAAAGATGGATATTCGAGATTTTCGGCGATCTTGGAGTGTGGGGTATCATTTTCCACTAAATTTTGGACGCTGAATCGATTGAAGAGAGTCTCCATGTGCAATTTGCATTTTTTTTTCAATTTTTAGTAATATATTGTATCAAATTTAGTTGTACTTTATAGATACTGCCAATTTTTAAAATTAGAATAGGCTATTCCCAGAAGCCAAATGTAATTAGGTACGTTTGCACGAAGAAGAATTGCCATAGGTGGAAATAGGGATCCAAATGGCGTGAATAAGATCATGAAGCCAAACGTGCAGGAATGGAAAGAACGGAGAAAATAAAAACTGCGAACCAGAGATCTCGGCCAGGCCCTAGTGGGGGTCACATACCTTTCCTCTACGAGAAGGCCTCGTAAAATCCAAAGCGCATAAAAGCGCATAGGTTGAAGGAGGAGTTGCTTGAAACAATCGCCGACGAGCCGACCGCTTGAGCCAGAGTTCGACTTCGGTATTCGATATTAAGGCATCTGTAACAGGAAAAAATGAGTCCCACGATTGTCAACCTTCTCGATTCTGTATGGTTATCATGTTCATGATTTTATTAAATACGAATCAATGAAACTGTGTTGGGGATCAGCAGGCATATCAAAAGCCAATAATATTAATAGGATGCTAAAAAAAAGAACAAACTGTATAAAAACGCTGCAAATCCTCCACAGGGGTTGGTTATCCCTCGAACCAGCAGCATAAGGACTCATTCCAATCGATTCAGCGTCCAAAATTTAGTGGAATATGATACCCTACACTCCCAGATACGTTTGAAATGGGTAAACAGATACCCATTTTGCCCCATAACCTCATCTGGTGGACGCCAATCGTTCTGGGACCCATCACATAGGATTCAGCGTCCAAAATTCGTTCCTGACAAAAATGTCTAATTTTTGAACAATTTTCTTTTACCAAAAACGGCGTGGACGGCGGACGGCGGATGGTGTTTGGTGAACGGACACATGCTTATTTTGATCTAGACACCTTCAAACGCCAAGAAAAAAGTTCGGGGCATGTTGGAGAGGTTGAATTAATGGGGATTGAGGTTCGGTCAAGAATCATCGGAAACGTTGGCTAAATCTGGATATTCTTGACCGAACCTCAACATCCCCATCAATTAACTCATCTACGGTCATCGACTCATCACTCTAACGGAGAGGTGGAATTTATGCAAGGAAACATAGGTTTGTAGTTCAAGGAATAACCAACCAAACCGTAAATACTTCACTCGCCAATTCGCTAAAACCAATTTAATTGAAATGATTTTTCTAGTCATGCGGACAACAATAGATCCTTCACGTCCAGCAGCCAAGCGAGCCATGCTAATATCCTGGAGTCAGGCCACAGTGGAGAAACTGGGTGTTAGATAAGAGAAACGGGATGAGGATTTGGTGCTCGGGAAGAGGAGGAAAGCGGTAGGTGGATCCACAAAGCTAGTCAATACACCTTGTCCACCTCGGAACCGGCCATGGGCATGGACTTTCCACACAACGGGGACCCCCACATCCCGTCGGCCTGTTAATCCTTCATTTCAATCAAGGGAAACTACATCCCGATCCTCACCATCAGCTTTGCACTGCAACTATAGCAAAGCTGCCTCGAGGACGGGGGTCGTAGATTAACACCGATCGTTTTGCGTCTAAAACGGAGTCCAAGTCCTCAACTTGACGGAAGGGAATTGAGAACGTGCGCAGCAATAAGATTATTGAGTGCTCGGGAGTTTCATCCGAATTTCTGAACGGCTTCCCTTGACAGCTGAATCTCCGATGTATTCCATTTCCAACACGAGGTATTTGTTGAACTGAATTTCCTTGTAACTCCCTCAGCGGCTCTCGGAGATTTACATGTAGCCTTCTGCCAACACACGCACACACTCATCCGAGATCCAGCGCGTCCAAAATATGAATAAATATGAAATAACCTGTCTAACACCAGCATGTAGGTACGCCCAAATCATATTCAGGTGTCAGATCTTCTATTAAAATTGACTTGTGACCTGTCAAATAACCTATTCATTCGAAATGCTGGAGGAGGAGCCAGGAACCAAATTCTGAGAGCACCTACCTGCATATGGTTTGAATGTCCACCTTTCGAAAAACACATTACCTACGCTTATAAAAAATCAAGTTTAAGAAAAACAAAATTATTAAAACTCGGAGGTCTAGGTTAAAACATCCGCCAAAGGCAAGCAAATGACTGACATCTCAGTATATTGAGCGGGAAGAAATAATAACAGAAAAAATCTGCAAATTCTTACACACGGGTTGGTTATTCCTCGAATGGGGGAAACAGTGGGTGTGGCGGGTCCCAGACCCATTCCAATCCATTCAGGGTCCAAAATTTAGTGGAAAATGATACCCCACACGCCATGGCACCAGAAATCCTGACACATACAAAATGGGTGGATACATACCCATTTTGACCCATAACTTCTTCCAGTAGGTGCCAATCGTTCTAGGACCCGTTTCATTGGATTCAGCGTCCAAACTTTAGTGGAAAACTATACCCCACACGCCTAGGTAGCAGAAATCCCGAAAACACATATTCAAAATGGGTAATATAATATACCCAATTTGACCCGTAACTTCTTCCAGTGGGTGCCAATCGTTCTGGGGCCCGTTTCATTGGATTCAGCGTCCAAAATTTAGTGGAATATGACACCCTACTCGCCTAGGTCGCCCAAAATCTCGAAAATCCATTTTTCAAAAAACACATTTTGACCCCTACCCCCCCCCCCCCCCCCCCCAAATTTGGTCCGATCGGGCTGAAAAGTTTCGAGGACCCGTCTCGGCCGGGAACAGACCCCTGACCCAAATTTCAGATTTTTAGAAAATTTTCTACTACCAAAAACGGCGCGGACGATGGACGGCGGACGGACATTGACCTTTTGGTTGGTTATTCCTTGAATAATCAACCTATGTTTTCATGATAATGGTCAACCTCTCCGATTCGGCTCAAAATTTTTTTCTGGACGTTTCATGATGTCCTGATCAAAAAAGGTCAATGTCCGTCCGCCGTCCGCCGTCCGCCGTACGCCGTACGCCGTCCGCCGTACGCCGTCCATTGTCCACGCCGTTTTTGGTAGTAGAAAATGTTCTAAAAATCTGAAATTTGGGTCAGGGGTCTGTTCCCAGCCGAGATGGGTCCTCGAAACTTTTCAGCCCGATCGGACCAAATTTGGAGGGGGTAGGGGTCAAAATGTGTTTTTTGAAAAATGGATTTTCGAGATTTTGGGTGATTTAGGCGAGTGGGGTGTCATTTTCCACTAAATTTTGGACGCTGAATCCAATAAAATGGGTCTCAGAACAATTGGCACCCACTGGAAGAAGTAATGGGTCAAATTGGGTATTTATTACCCATGTGGGTGACTTCAGCCGAATAGACAAACAAAACACATCGTCATATCCTGTTGTTTATAACCAGCTGTTAAACTTAGCAACCAATTTTGAGCAGTTGCCTACAATATTCTTTTTACTGTCCGAGCTTTTTATTCGTACCATTCAATTCAATTTAATACAATTATTATAGCCTTCTAAATTACCTACGTTTTCTCAATATTATATTAGTAAATTAGTGTCGTAGTGCCCCATAGATACACCCATCTTGAATATGTGTTTTCGGGATTTCTGCTACCTAGGCGAGTAGGGTGTCATTTTCCACTAAATTTTGAACGCTGAATCCAATAAAATGGGTCCCAGAACAATTGGCACCCACTGGAAGAAGTAATGGGTCAAATTGGGTATTTATTACCCAATTTGATTATGTGTTTTCGGGATTTCTGCTACCTAGGCGTGTGGGGTATCATTTTCCACTAAATTTTGGACGCTGAATTCAATGATGTGTGTCCCAGAACGATTGGCACCCACCGGAAGAAGTTATGGGTCAAAATGGGTATGTATCCACCCATTTGGTATGTGTCAGGATTTCTGGTACCTGGGCGTGTGGGGTATCATATTCCACTAAATTTTGGATCCTGAATCGATTGGAATGGGTCTGAGACCCGCCACACCCACTGTTTCCCCCATTCGAGGAATAACCAACCCGTGTGTAAGAATTTGCAGATTTTTTTGATCAGGACATCATGAAACGTCCAGAAAAAATTTTTGAGCCGAATCGGAGAGGTTGACCATTATCATGAAAACATAGGTTGATTATTCAAGGAATAACCAACCAAAATGAAGTCACGGATCGTCGAAGAAGCTTTAGATTTGTACCTAGACATACTCACATTCATCAGAGTGAGCTAAAAGAGATTTTTTTTCTCAGGAAGTGCATTAAAAGCACCATTGTGGATTAGTTCGCTCATTATACCAGGGTTTGTACTGACCCGTTCTTGGTGAATTGGTGAGAAGAGGGGAATGTGGCGGGTACACCAGAGTCGTTTGATGAAAATGATTTCAGGATTATGTTCAGTTTATGTTAACGCTTTGTGATCGTGTTTCTAATGCATTTTCGTGGCCCGATTCTGATGTTTACGTGTTAATCTTGAACCATGGAAAATGGGCGTTCGTGAAGTTCCATGGACGTCAAAAGTGGAAACATTTTTCCACAACTTTTCGTCAGAAGTAATGCTGACAAGAATCTGTTAGGAACTAAAATCGGCCGTATAACTTCCGATTTCAGTTTACATTATCGTATATAGTATTAAATACAGTTACAAAATCTTACTCTCTATGAAAAAACCTTTGCTATCCGTGACATTCACGATGATTCCAATGAAACTATCACCATTCAACTCCTTCACTACATTTACTCCTAGATACAGATGCGGCAGATGATAGAAAACTTACTAGTCCGGCTTAGACAGGTTCCGAACAAAGCTCCCTAGCTTTGCAAAATAGTCAATGTTGGTTACCCTACTCCTCCTCCACTGACTTCCTAGCTCTCACAAAAGCCGTACCCACTAAAGACGAACGGTGTGCATTGCAGCATGGCGATGAATAGTTTATAGAATGCATCGTCGGAACAGTCAAACGGAACGAACAGCTGTGTGGATTAATGTAGTCAAAGGGTGAGTGGAACGGAGGTTCTATTTAAAAAAATTATGTAAAATTATATTGTATTTTCCAATGAGAAGGGACGAATACCGCTGGAAAAGGAAATCGCTCACTAAAGGTTATACGGAATTGTACGTAACTTGTATCATCTCTATCGACCTCTGCAGGTTGCTTGTACGCATACGTATAATGAGGTTCCAAATGGTCGTTTCCAGAAAATGACTATGATTCGTGAGAAGGTATGGCTTTTTGAAAAATGAAGATAAAAAGAAGTCTAAGGGAGACTTTGTTAGCTTAATATGGAAGTGTCGCATTTAGGTTCTTGCTAATAAAACAAGATCTCAAGTAAGGTTTATCCTCTGAGAGCGAATTTCAAAAGGTACACAAAACATCCGCTCTCTTCCTTAGTAGGTACGTACGACCCCACCACTGCTTCTCAACCTTCTTACGTTCCATAAATGTCAGTTCACCGCAATAAAAAAAAAAAGAACTTAATGAGGTTTTACAGAAAGGGCTTGAGAGGGCAGTAGTAAAAATGTTACACTCCACATTATAAGAAACCCTTTTAGCAATATTGGCGTTCGCCGAGAGCACCCAATAGGTCCGAGAACTCACAAAACCACAGCTATATAAGTATATTCGTATTCTCCTTTTGGTTGCGTGTACCTTGCGAAAACGTGCCCCACAGGATAGTTGGTTTTATTTATAGCTATTCGCATGAGTAACTAAACATTACCAATAAATATTATTCGTAAGGGAGCGTGTGTGTCACGAGCTGAGCTGAGTCAAGGTAGGAAATTGCTAAGGGCCGCGTTTATGGGCCGTTCCGACTCAAAAGCCGATCGGATGATGATGGAACTTCCCATTGTTCCTTCATAGGGGATCGCGCACTAAATAAAATACTCTTTCCACTCTTACATCCTGAACATATTTAGGATAATGCGATGTCTTTTATTTCCCTGACTACGAGGCGGTGGCTGAGCGCTTCAATACTACTGAAGGATTTTGGCAGGTTGTTTGGCGTTGAACTTCTTTGCAGCAATCAATAGGCTCTTGCCTCTCTAAACTCCGATTGGGGTGAAAATCACAACCTTGGGGCAAAAACATTGGGAATACAGTGAGTGTGGAACGTCCTGGACTCATTTCAACCGATTCAGCGTCCAACATTCAATGAAAAATGATACCCCACGTGTCTAGTTTCCGATAAAAACCTAAAATCGAGTTTCAAAAACAGATTTTCACCCATACCCTGAACTTGGGAGTATTTGGGCTAAAAAGTTTCGAGGACGAACTAAAGTCGGAAAGATGTCTTTGGCTTGAGTTGAAGATTTTTTGAAAATTGTGTACGTGTACTACCAAAAACGGGCGGACATTTGGGGTTTTGCTCCGGACATAATGAAATTGAATACTGTCACATATTGGCGCTCATTGGAGACCTCTGACATGATTTTGCAGGTTGATTATGAGGAATAACCAAAGTGGTAAAAAGAAAATGACCACCTATATTACCTTGTTAGCTTAAAAACCAAGTAAATCAAGTGGTTATTTCTGCGCTTACCTCTTAATGAAGTACCTAGTGAAACAACTCATCCATCTGGAACTGGGAAAATTTATATTTATATTTATTTATTCTTATGTATAGTTAACACTTGCTTGACAACCTGTTCTGACGCGGCGATATAGAAGCTCGCTGACTCAACTATTGGTACACGGGATCCAATATCCACTGGATATTGTAACTTTACGAAGTGGATAGGTTCCGTGGGGTACGCGAGGAGGATGATCCGTACTGTCCGTGTTCTTCAGAAGGATTATAATTTACGACTCTCAAGAGCCCAGGGTAATGAGGGGAGTGAATGGGAGGCTCAGATCCTGCCCTCTCCCAGGTGGCCTGCAGACATGGGCCCCACTGCAGTAGTGTGGGTTGGCTGGATTCCGAGCAAAGCACGAGGAAGTACAACTAAACATTTCGATGTATGGGACAGTTTCGACCATTTGATTTTTGCTTCGGGGGGGACAAGAAATCACAGTAATTTTTTTATTCAGTCTATCGACTTTCCAATTTCGCTCACTGGTATAACTGCTCGCTTGACTCACTGTTCAAGATTTGGGAGTGAGGGTTGGCCGATTCCCACACCCGGACTATATCTATTTGCCTGCGTTCCTCTGCTCTCCTAGGTGTTCGTAAATGATAGAAAATACCCCCTCCCCCTCCCCCCGGTTCTTTTTTATCCTAACCGCTAGTAGTTTTGCATGTGTGCTCGGGATCGCAATATTGCAATCGATTCATCCTAGGATTTTCAGTAGCCGTATAATTGAGAGAGAAATGCATTTAAATCCATTCTTCAGTAAATGTGATCATAAGACATGACAGACAGACGGACAGGAGCCGTAAATCCTCTAGTCCCATATTAAAAGAGTCCCTCAAACTCGTTCCTCCTACATTCCATGAGAGGAGAACACAAATCTGAAATTTTCGCACCCCATAAAATGTGTTTGAATTGAAAAAAAAAAAAAATCAAATCTCTGTACTGCTTTATCACTCGCAAGGCAAATTGCCGCATGCCGCGGGAGGTTTAGAGTGGTAAAAGATGAAAGTAGAATGGTCAGTTTGGGGAGATTACAAATGTAAGTCCCATAGCAAGTGACCAAGAAAATACAACTTCCTTCACAGGTAAGAGGAAGTCACCACCTAGGAACAATTCAGAGAACTTTTCAGACGAAAAAGTGGTGTTAGGAATATTTTGAGAGAAAATTTTTCATCATTCTGTCGTGGCTACCTAGTAAGCAGAGATTCAGCGCGTCAAGTAAACGCCGTAAATATTTTACAGCCAATTTTCAAACTGCCTGTTGAAACCCAATCGAGAGCCTCCCTCCATCTGCACTGCAGCCCGCCATAGACCATCGTCTTACTGATTGATGCCTCCCTGGATCAGGTTCGTCTGGGCCCCTGTGGCCGGGAGCGAAGCTCGAAGGCAGAGGTACATAAATTGAGCGAAACCGATGACTGCAGGCTGATGGGTACTCCATTCGGGTTTCGCAGGTATAAACGGCCTGGGTATAAGTAGTAAAGGGGGGTGGTCATATTTCAAATTGGCTTGATGCATATAATGGAAGCGGCTGAAAACAGTAGCTGAAAGAGAAATGCGCCTTCTTTCCGACAGTTCTACGTCCAGATTGACCAGGATTCACCTTTCCCAAGCAACCAAAGAAACTCCAACATCATAACTGTGACTTTTCCTTTGTCATTTCATTCCGATCTATTTCTAAACTTACTGGGTACTCTACTTTAAAACTCTGGTAATCTCTTGAAGTAGGGTTCGCGAATATCAAAAATAGCCACTCTGAGCATTACAGGAAGTCAACCGAGGGGAAATGAATGCTTGTTTCAATTTATCATACCTACAGAAATTTTACCTCTTCTTTTTATTATTTTATACCCTCTACCCCTCTCCCACGGACAATCAATCTTTTTTGAATTTGAAGATACGAAAATTTCGTTCGTTGTCCGACGGCCGTGGCAGAAAGAAGGCATTGATGCTTCTAAAAATCTGAACTATTCAACATAGACTCAAAGGGTATAAGCAGTTTCTCACGCTCATTCAGCCTAACCACCACAGAGGTGAAGTAAGAGTGATTGTTATATTTTGAAATAAGGGTTTTGAGGTTATAAGGGTTCTTTAAAGCGGATAATCATCAGATATCGATAGATTCCTTAGCATTAGTCTCGTAGGGTTTGTAATCTTCCGAAATATTTCGGAATCTATCCAGGTAAGTACCAAACTGATTGGCGACGCTTACATCAGCAAGCTATGGGTCAAAATGGGCATTTCTAAAATGGGTTTTTGTATAATGAGTTATTGTGAGAGATTTCACGGCGATTTTCTGAATGAAATTGTATTATTCGTTATAAAACATTTTCGTTTTGCTTATTCAGTATTCGAAAGCGATTCGAAATTCCTTAAATACTATCTATGTAGGTGAATGGGTTGTTAGAATAAATTCATACTTATATATAAAGGTCACGTTTTTAATGAAAATGTATTCCCATTTCGATCCCTTATAATATTTTTCCTAGAATGAAGAGCTTACTGTCATCGATACTCACTTATCAACCTCCTCATCAGCATTGTTGGGTTTCATTCATTTTAAATTAAGATTTTTAAACTTCTATGTAGTTTCTAATTTAAATTGATTCATAATTCTAAAATTCATGAAACAGAATTTTAAATTAGTATCCAATAAATAATCACAAATTAAATACTCAATTTAAAATTCAAGTAACTGAGCAATATTGATGAGAAGGTTGATAAATTGGTATCGATGGCAAATAGGCCCATATTTTGGAATATGAATAAGTAATATTTCTAAAGTGAAATCCAAACTAAGTAAATTCCAAAAACTAAATTTCATTCAGAATTAAGTACTTACTATCAATCGAGTGAGACGTGCGAGCATTAGTGCCTATTTATATTAATACCCCATGACAACAGTAATAACGTACAGTCAATAGGTAGCATGATTAGGGTACTCGAGCTTCAGTGAATCACACGTGAACGGGGTCTTGCGTCCTGGTACTAATATTATTGGCCCATGAATCAGTCCACTCGAGCTCAAGCAAGGGCCATTTGAGCTAGTTGATAATGGCATTCAGTTGATTTATTGGACCGTTTTTCAATGAACCAACATCAATCTGCTGACTGTTGGCAATATTATGCACTGGTAGGAGTATCACCGAGGAGATCCAAACAGAAGGTGCTTCTTTTCAAGAGCATTCAAGTACCTGCTATCAACTGAGGTTCAATGCATGTAAAATCAAATCTTTCTCAACAACATTAGGAAACCGATAGTGGGGTTTTCAAACAACAGTTGTTGAGAATTAAGGAACCCAGGAAATAGCCTCCCTAGTTGTAGAAGGAAGGGCAATATTGTTAATGAGTACATCACCAAAAGCAGATCGTGCTGCCAACCCAATCATAACTACTGAATGAATGAATGAACGAATATGCTGTCAATTCCACAAAAAAGTATACATGTGGTTCCACGAATAACATTGATTTCGGTAATGTAATAGTTAATAACGGGAATCTATAACCGGAATGGAAATACCCTAACATCGATAGACGGACTCTGAGAGGTGTGGGGGAGTACCTCCTAACTACCTCCCTTCAAAAAAATAACTTGAGGCATTGGATCGCAATTTTGGGTAAACGAGTTTGTAAATTGCTCCTTGGAAAAGATCACCTCCAATCCTTTCGTAGGGCCTTGTTCTGAACTCATGGGTAACGACACAATGTCATTCCTTTCCAGAGGTTTAAGCGCATTTATGGAATGAAAATCACTTGTTCCTTCAGACAAGGAGAGACTTTTCTGCCATAGAACGATGCAGTAGAATGTGCTGTAAAATTATCTCAAGACTTTCGCGGTCAGCTGACTTCTGACAAAACCACAGTAGGTATGGCTTCTAAAGCCAGGGGGCTGCAGTAATAATTTACTGTTCCTAGACCGAACGAAATTATAGAACAATCAATCCGAAAGAGCAATCCATTGCAGCTTTGAAAATGAGTAGGTTTTTGTCCATAAATCTGATTATGTTTCCTTGATAACGTGGAATGTGTTCCAAACAGAGCAGTGAATGTAGTCAATTAAGGTCGCCGGGATTAATGCCTTGAATACCGTTTTCACCAAGAAACCTCAGTTTCAGTTTCAACCTCTTTTTTTTTATTTTTTTTTTTTGCGCTAACTATGTCCGCCCAAGATCAAACTCATTACAGAGCTTCATTAGATCTCCTCAAACAAAGGGCGCACGTTTGGATTTGATCTGACAAAAAGAAGACGCAGTAAAAACGTTGAAGTTTTTGGCGGTGAGGAAACAAATCCTAATGTCACAGGTTTAGTTTCCATCTTGTAGTAAATACGTGGGATTAGTGTCAGATTAGAAAGGGTCAGTATTTCCTTGAATATTTGGTGCAATGGGCGAGCGCATTCGACGAAAGGACGTCATAGTCATGCCAAATAAGTGTGAAACTCTCTCTAATTTAGTTTATTGCACAGTTCAATAGTAAAAGTGAGCAGTTGTTCTGCGATCGGGATCAAGGCAATGGAGAGGTGATGTGCGAGGATGTCATATTTCAGGTGAGATGGGATGAAGGAGGTGGGACTTGTCATCGCGGGAGGTGGTTGAGGAAGATGAAGGCTAATGAAGGCGACATCCTCTCAAACTACTCTTCGCCCTCAATATTCCTTGGTTTCAACGTTTTATTGGCAGTGTTGCTCCCGTCCTAGCCAACTGGACTTCTTCAGGTGCGGAGATGAAGACATGACATTCACGTCATCGCGGTTGAGGTGACAGGTGTCGCCATAAGCAGGTATCCCCTGCCCCGTTGTGTAGTAGTGTACATCACGTAAGAGCGACATGAGTTGCCTATGACAGTGAAGAAGACGGGGGTGGGGGTTTGAAAAAGCCGCGATTGTGATAGAGGGGGTGTAACTGTTACCCCCTCCTACCCCCCACCGGCAAGGTATCTCTCACACAAGACCGGCAACACTGCCCTCCCCCCTCCAGCCTAGACAACTAAGAACACCCACCCACCCACGATCTTTCCATCTCTTTCCCGCCTTCCCGTACCCCCCCCCCCCATCCATACCCCCTGCCTTTTCGCGAGTCGCGAACTCCCCTTGCAAGTAACTCTTCTTTGCGAATGTGCTGTATTGCGCTGCACTTCCTCTAGTCCCTTCGGTGCATCTCGACATCGGGGATCCGCGCGTCGACCGGCCGCGACCGAGGTAAAATCTTATTTCCCCTTCCGAAGTGCAATTTCTATTTTTATTCTTTTCCCTTCGCGTTATTATTCTTTCCCTCGTTGCATCCGGCCAAAGCTATTTTCTACTTCATATCACCAGTCAAACGTGTGCAAGCGTCGTCGATAGTTCGGGGCTAAGTTGTCGCTGCCAACGTATTTCACCCGTACGCCGAACATCTTCACACCTCAGCGTCAGTGATTCCTCATCGTATCGTAACGTAAGGTAAGCAATCTGAATCAAATGGTCACCACTACTGCGTCCTATTCACTATAAAGTATGGTACATCCCTTTTCAACAACAACAACAAACATGACTCAGATGCATGCCGAGGCACATCGCGTCTCGAGACTGAAATAATCTTCTAGCCTCTATATTTGTATCAAACTCCGACTGATTACAATCAAAGGAATATCTTTCTCTGACTTCATTTGCTCGACTTAGGAATCATACGCCAACCATGATAATACCAACATACACAAAAAATGAAAATACATTTATGAAGAGTGTCTGCCACATCAATGCTCAAAGCTGATGGATGTCGAATAAGAAACACTGCGAATTATTCGACAATGGTTGATTATTCCTTGGAGCTAGAGTATAGGATAAACAGTGAGTGTGGAGTGTTCAGGACTCATTCCGATCGTTTCAGCGTCCAAAATTTAATGAAAATTGATACCCCAGACACTTAGTTCCCCAAAAATCAAGCCTCAAAAAACATTTTCGCTCGTACCCTTCTCGAATTTGGGCGATCGTGCTGAAATGTTCTGAGGACCAACTAAAGCCGGAAACAGGTTTATGACCGATTTTTGAGAAATTTTAGGAAATTACCTACTTCTGCGTAAGACTGCGTGAACGGCGGACGAGCCTATCGGTTTTGGTTTATTATTTCTTGAACAACCAACCTATGTTTTCATGCTAAATGTCGAACTCTCCGATTTGCCCCGAAATTTGCGTTCAAAGATGTCATGAGTCCATTGAAGTAGGTACGAGTCAAAATGCAGGCACCGATTTTGAAAATGGGTTTCAAGATTTTCGGGAATTTTGGACACTGAATCTATTGGAATGAGTCCTGAACATCCACTTTTCCCATGCTCTTGCTCTAATGAAGAGTGGAAGAATTTTATCTACTGACCAACAATTATCATACTTCAATGAATAAGAAGTGTTCAGTTTCAAATGAAGTTTTTACAGTTCCTCGATGTGCATGGGTAGGTATTAATAATCTACGGAAAGACTACCAAATGCGTAAATTTGTTAACGGTGACTTTCGTAGTGAGGGTGACGTCCTACGTTGGATGAAACGAATTAAATTAGCGATGGATTCAATGATATCGTGAGAGACCTTTTAAAATTAATAGCTAAATGGTAAATACGAGTATAATCCATGAATTCTTCAAGACAAGAAATCCATGCTCGGCCTCACTCACCCCCGCTATATCCAGTCAATCACTCTTCGGGGTATCAAGAGGCAGTGTACCCACGCAATTTCATCATACTAACCTATGACAACTTTTGATTTTGTCTAAAATGCCACAGTTATTGTATTTTGATGTTTTTTTTTTCTCTTTCGATAGTATAGTAACTAGTCAGCTATGAGTTAAAAGTGGTTCTACCAAAAACGGAAATTAATAAAGTCATTTTTTTGAGTAAATTGTGGACGAGTCGTAATTTTCACGATACTTACCTGGATTCCACTTTTTTATAACCTTACCTACGGAGGGTTAATCCTGGTGCCTAAAATATATCCTGTTTATCACGAAAATCTTTTATACAATATTGATGTATTTTATTAGACTACTAGTATGATTTTTCCTTTCAACTGAGATCAAAAGTTGAGCCTGCTTTGTAGTCTTGAAAAAGCATTTTGTTCCCAAAATATTCAGTTCATGATTGAGATTAATTCATTTTAAGACTCTAGAAACAAAATGTATGCAAAATTTTCGGAATCCTACAATAATTCGAGGCAGGACAAGCAGAGCAAGGCGCGGTGTTCTAGGCAGAAAGGCGCCTCGCAGTGAAGGCAGAAATTCTCCGTCATTCTTTTTTTTTTTTTGAGGGGCAAGTAGCGCAGATAGTTCTTCTTTTTCCTGTACGAGAGCTCTTCGGGACTGGTTGACTTACAGAAAATTTCGGATCGATTTCCTTGATGTTTTTTGTCATGATTTTCCGTAAGGAAATGGAAAGCGTCGGCCTCTGAACTCTAGTTTTCAACCATGGCAAAATCAGTTCGTTGGCTAATTGTTTCAGATAATCTTCTCTGGTTATGCACTTCTCATTCTTCCATATTCTGTTGGTGAATCGTCCAGGTGATTACTCATCTTTGGATTTTCACATCGTAGAAATCACGATACTTACCTTTCGAGAAACGAGTAGGGAAAAATGTCGGGTGAGGTAAAGTTCGTAAATATTACGACTGACACACTGGTTTCGGCAGTTCAACGCACTTTGCCCGCTTGAAAACAACTGAGTATTGTCACGTGGTAGAGTTAGGAAGGTAGCAGGAAGATTGCCCCCCACCATTAATGTTTCTGGGAATTACAGCAAATCTTTTCTGAGGCCGTCGTGATTTTTACGATACTTACCTATGGAGGGTTAAAAAAATAATGCCATCAAACACAGCCTCCCCCACTCAGAATCAAAGAAACTGCTTTCCTGTGACCTCCTCTCTAATGCTGTATGTTAGGGTTGACCACTGTATAAGCCTAAATATTTCAAGATATAACAACCAGCACATTTATGTATTTAGTGTAAAATGATATCCTGGCCTCCAAATATTTTGAGAAACTTTTTCCAAACTCCGAAAACCTCGGAGGGATTTATTAGCCACTATTTCACGGCGGACGGATATTTCAGTTTTATGAATCAAACACGAGTGTCAGATTTTCAGGCAAATTGGAATGATCAACCTTTGGCGTGAAACCTACAAAGACATCAATTCATTATTTGAAGAATAATTGACCAAAAGGGAGTCGCCAATGCTTGTTTTTCGGAGTTTTAGGTAAGGGGCAGGGTGGGTGTTATTTTGTAAACTAAAAGATCGTGTTAGTTCGTAGGCGACGGAAGGGTAACAGAGATAGATCACTCGAATTTCACGTGGAGGGAGGAACTTACAGAGAATGAACAGCGAGTTTTCATTGATACCACGATAAATTGATTTCTATGATGACAGACTATACGTTCTTGAAAACTATACGGAATGATAGAAAAGAACGGTTCAACCCACCTACTCACCACCAACACCAAGATCAATAAAATCATTGTACTCGAGGGGTTGCTGAGAATTGCAGCATCCTGGATTCCTAGTGCATTTACGGGTGATAATAAAATAAAACAATAAAATCAGACATTTCAGCAATGATCAGTCTTTTATTCGTCTCATTTATAATCGGCTGTCGGCTACCCTGGAAATCGCCCGGGTTTCATCGATATTCACCCTCGAGATGCGAGCCCGAGAGGTGGCTGCCCAGCGAAGGCCCTTACATTCCGATCAACAGCACTCGTCTCATTCTCTTACGAATCGGTTCAGGCTGTCAAAGGTGACGCTAATTTAATCCGGTCTAATTGGAAATCGATTCAAATATAAAGTGCAACTTTGTGTATGAAGAAAACGGCTGCAAATTCTTTCAGAGAGGTTGGTTATTATTTGGACCAGCAGCACGGAGACTCATTCCAATCGATTCAGCGTCCAACATTTAGTGAAAAATGATACCCCATCCCCGCGCATTCATTACTATTAAAAGGATGCAGTGGACTCTAAAGAAGTGTCGAGTGTACAGCTTACCACCTAACCAACCACCTATAACCTCATGGTCGGATCATTTTTGGAACATTGAATAGGATCATCTATTATTAAATTAGAACCAGCCTTTCATTCCGCAGACATCAATGAACACAACAAAATGCACAAAATTATTATTACAGGCATGTAATGGGGAGCGGCCTTCCTACGCATCTGATTGAGATTAAAAAAATGTGGGTAATTTCGAACTGAAATTGGAAGATGTGACTCCGCGAGTGGATATAATACCCGTAAAAAGCAGGGGACTCGTCATAGTAAGTACCTTGTCCTATAGTTCAATCCCGGCCGAAGAAGCCTATAAGTATTATCAGAATACCACGAAAAGAAAAATATTTGGAATTGTGGGACCTAGGTGTGTGGGGTATCTTTTTCCACTATATTGTGGACGCTGAATCCAATGAAAAGGGTCCCAGAACGATTGGCACCCACTGGAAGAGGTTATGGTTCAAAATGGGTATCTATTACCCATTTTGAATATGTATTTTCGAGATTTCTCGTACCTAGGCGTGTGGGGTATCATTTTCTACTAACTTTTGAATGCTGCATCCAATGAGACGGGTCCCGGAACGATTGGTGTCCTCTGGATGAGGCTATGGGTCAAAATGGGTGCCTATATACCCATTTCGTGGCGAGTGGGGTATTATTCTTCCGCTAAATTTTGGACCCTGAATCAATTGGAATGTGGAACTTTTTAAAGAACAAAAGTGACGTTAATTCGAATTTTAAGAAAGGGCCTCACAATCGTTATGGATAAATTGATGCCCATAATCATGATTGCAAATGATTGAAATCATGAGCGCCTATTGATTTTAATTCCAAGAAACCGATTTCATATCAGACCAAATGAATATTTTTCAGCAAAAAAAAAAAAAAAAAAAAACAATATTTCAAGCGCCAGTGAAACTTTCACGATCCATGTATATAAAAACAAGCCTTTTCCGGTTATTGATGCAAGGTTGGGGTCGATTCTTGTCATAATATTCTGTCTGCTCCCAGAACTGCAAGCAGGCTGTCCAGGGAACGGAACCAACAAATAACAAAGTCTTCTTTCACCGAGCTTTAGAAGAATATAATTCCTCCAGAAGGTAATGTGATTGAGATCATCTAAACACACTCGAACTGAGCGAAAATATCTACTCCATTCCTTACTGAAGAATCCTGTAATAAAATTTTACAGTAAGAAAAATTGATGGATGAATCTGTTGATAGGTTGAAAAAACCGGAACAAAGGAATAAATATATAAAACGCCAGGTACCAAAAATATTAAAACAAGTTTTTTTAAATAATAAGCTAATTATTATTTGTTTCAACTGATGAATATATAAAGCATGTTGCTCCGGACTTAATTGGTGACAAAGGAGCCACCATCCAAGACCCGGATGGAAGGATTCAAGATCCATAATTATTATCATTAGATTCAAATCATACTTTTATTTCACTTGGTTCAAATGATACAAAGGTTTCATAAGACTGACTAAAACATTCTATCCCATCTACAAAAATTGTTTCATATATGATGATGATCAATTGAATGAATTGATATTGATGAAATTAATATGAGAAGCACTTGGTCAAATAGACATCTGTTGAAATTAGAATCTCAATAAGAATAATTTCCCTTACACAGCCCTTATATGTCACGAGCATTCAAATTTACGAAGTCCCAAGAGTCATGTGTTTCTACGAACTTGGTAGTAATAAACCTAATGCCAATGACTGCTCCGTAAAGCTGCTGTGTCAATAATATAATTACTGTTGTAAAGATGTTTGGTTTGATTCAGACAATAAGTGTGTGGGCAGAAGTTCACTCGTGTTTTGACTCTGAACTGAATAATATTGTTATTTTCCGCGAAACATATATTTTGGAAATTATCTCCTTCTCTTACGAGTAATCAAAGGAAGAAGGAACCAAATCAGCAACGGTAGAGCTCCGTAGTAATCCAACGATAAGTCAGACAAAAAAATCAAGATATAACAACTCTGGTAGAAGAAAAAGCCGCTATTGGCGCCAATGGGGTTAATGGAAGTACTCCAGAGGTTTTCTTACCGTTCTCTTCATCGTGCACTGCACGTTCGATCTTTGGAGGT
Organism: Cyrtorhinus lividipennis; assembly: GCA_019603395.1. NCBI lineage: Eukaryota > Metazoa > Arthropoda > Insecta > Hemiptera > Miridae > Cyrtorhinus > Cyrtorhinus lividipennis. The sequence goes on along the minus strand of CM033998.1, from coordinate 38,370,013 downwards.
GAATACCACTGGGAGGGGAAAAGGGGGTTCAATGGTCTCATAAACCTATGTAAGGGCCAGGCGAAGAAACACACATCTTAAATTAAATTAGATAACACTATTGGAAGAGACGTCTTAGGTGCAGTAGAGAGCCTGAAGGGTTAATGGGAATGAGTTTGGCGAGGCCGGACAAAAACATTCCCGCGAGTCACCCCTCCTCGCCTTCTTCCATCCCTCATCTCGTCACGTCGAATGAAACTGTTAAGTCGTCTCATGTTCAAGAAGAGGTCATGCTAATTTATTTTATCGACTCGGAAAATCTCCAGGCCAGGCCCTTCATGTGTGAGTACATGCAATATACAATACCCTGGCACGACGCTACTCGAGTCGAATCAGTCCTAAATGCTGCATGCAGAACGAATAGTGCAATAACGCTGCCTCTAGAAGAACATTCGAGACTTTAATCAAACTCGACTGACGGAGAGACGACAGGTGTAGAGCACCAAGAGAGGGAATCCTGTATAGAATTCTTCCCAATCGTATTTCCTTAATTTCCACTCCACATTTTATGTGAGTTTATACCTCGGAGTTCAATTTATAAAGAAAACATGAAGACGTGGTAAGGGTAAGTTAATTTATTATAGGTACCCTTATCGATGCCCACCGCAGACCGCGTAGTCGGAGGATTCTTGATGATGGTAGTCTCCCATCTGAGTCTGATAAAAATTGTTGATCAAAACTTCTTTTTATCTGGAAGAAACAGGTTCAACTCCAGCTGAAACAATCTGGTCAAACTGTAGCTTTTGAGTAGAAGGTAAATGATCTACGTCCACGGGTGGTATATGCGGCCCTTAGGTGAAAGTGGGTACATTCATCGCAATTTCCACCAGCCAACGCAAAATCAGGTTGGGGACGAAGCCCGCTTGCTTGTTTCGAGAGGAAACAGGACTGAGCTCACGTCAGGTTCCCGTTTAGGAGCACTGTAGAGTGCTGAAGTGAAACTTAAACAGGACTTAACGACTGTGGTGCCCTGGATGGAGTAAGGGTTAGAATTGGAGGGCAGAAACCCTTGCACTTGGGTTGTATCAACAGAGGCCACTTAGAGACAATCACTACACGGTGGACGCCCCAAAATCGCCGTTCTGGAAAGGGACGTCCTGAGTCACCTGCTCCTTGTTGACAAAGGATTGCACCCTAGAGACTAGAGACTGCGTTTCTCTTCTCTAACCAACGAGATAACGTTCGAATTCAAACCAGTCTTCACACAGCGAAGACCGCGTTGCATATAGCGGGCACAGAGCAGAAAGAACATCAATATTAATTCAAACACCCGCGGTCCTTGTAGAATTTGTAGACGAATTCCTCATTTGAACATGACATGTGAAGAGGTACCTTCTACCTTGACAGAGGGTACGCTACCACTCAGGTTATATCAATGATGAAATCACCAGAATCATATAATGGAATAGATAAATGTTTCGTGAAAACTTGAATGACTAAAATTTTGGGTAATTCCAACTGAACTGTGGACCTCTTTCACAAACGCAGCAAATTCATTCACAGGGGTTGGTTATTCCTGGGACCAGGAGACTCATTCTTTAGCATTAGAGGAAAATGTAAGCCCTTACAGGCCAGATACCCTATCAGTCAACCCTGCCGAAGGCACCTAGGTGTGTGGGGTTTCTTATTTCTGCTTATTTCGTCCGTATTGTTAGTTTTTCAGAGAGCTCTCATTGTGAATGGGTCATTTCCGACCCGACCATACCTAACACAACATAAATTTATCCTTGGGTATCGTTCGACTGATCACTTTATTATTGTGATTATGTTGTCTTACTGCTTTGGGATTGAGGAAATGGCTTTGCAAACATGCGAAATTTGTTTAGACCAACCTATTTGACAATAGAAAGTACGTGACAAGATAAGATAGCAGCGTAGTTGGCTGCAACGGTCTATGCTGTTATCTCAAAAGTGAACACAAAAGTACAATATGTGCTAAATGTTTTATCGATGATCCTAATGATGGTGATAGTGAGTGATCTATGTAAAAAAAAAGTCTGTTTGTGAATAAATAAAGTTTAAATTTCATTATTATAGGCTAATATCGAGTTTTTTTGATTAAATAGTCATCAATATCGAAAAATGAGAATGTTTTTGGATAAATGAATTTTGCTGAGACTGTTTTTGAATAAATAAAGGTTAATGTTCATCATTACAGCTCGTAGTGCCATTATTTTTGCTGAATATCCCGTCAAAAGTGACTTCCATACCTTCCTAGACTCCACGCTCCACTGTACCACCGGAGGGCTAGATGTTCCGAGGATCAACTAGAGCCAAAAACGGGTTCCCGACAGATTTTTAGAAGATTTTCCAGTATGAAAAACGGCGAGGACGGCGGACGGACATTTACTTATTTTAATCTTGACACCCAGAACGCCCAGAAAAAACTTTTGGGGCAAATTGGAGAAGTAGACTTTCTGCATGAAATCATAGGTTGATTATTCAAGGAATAACCAACCAATAAGAAATTCCAATTGAAACCGCGAGAATGGCAATATTAATCAATTTAACGACGTGTGAAATCATACCAGGCGTCCTAAGGAAATGCACACAAATAAAATTACAATTGAAGGTTTTTGGTCATTGAGGAGGGATATTGAGACATATGAATAATTCCTGCACGTTTTCATCGAATCAGCCGGTAGTTAAGTACGTTCAAATTTTGGCTTACAACGCTCAAGCGCTATGATAGACATGGACGCTCTTGGGAACAACCGGACGAAGCGATGTAAGAAGGTGCACTTTGAATTCGATGACCATGCAGACTCCCAGGGCCCAACTTCCTTAGGAGAGTGAAAAGAAGGCAGTTTCCGCTCGTGGGAAAAAATAAATTGATAGTCTTCACTGGGGGCAAAAACACCTGTTCTTGAGGCCATTTCTTTAGTCGAACTCACACTTTTGGTGTTGCAGGTGCGATTCTCATTAGTATTTTTTTTAATTTGAAGAAAAATCGTATTCTCAGCGTCGTTACACCTCCACAACTCCACAGAGCAGGGCTGATCACCGATATGATGGAGTCTACTACATAATTAGGCCAAACACACGCCTTGTCCGTTGCCGTCCATCTGCCTGAGAAGGCCAGGATTCACCTTGGGTACCTTATAAAACGACCACCTTCTTAGGCAGCCTAAATTTACTTGAAATTTTCAATGGACAATACTATTGGTCTCCTGCAGCTCAAGAATAATCGAACGGAGATCGTTCGATACAACCTTGAAGATATCGTCAAAAATGGTTGTTGTCAGTAAAACATGTTCTATTACCCACGTTCATTATTTCAATGCTGCTTGTTTGCTGCTCTTCGAAAGGTACGAATTTCATGATACTTGGATCAATAAGATTGGTTACCGGTACAGTACATCATATTGTTCTTGTTTTGATATTCCATGAGAAATCAAGCTATGTTTTCTTGCAAAAAGTCAACCCCTCTGATTTGCCTAAAATTTTTTCTGAAGCGTTTTGAGATGCCTAGATCAAAATAAGCAAATACGCGTATTTGGTAGTAGAAAAATTTCCAAATAATCTGAAATTTTGGTCGGGGACCCGTTTCTGGCTCTTGATGGTCCTCAAAACATTTCAGCCCGATCGGGCCGAATTCGGGGAGGGTTTGGGTGAGAATATGTATTTTAAAACTCGACTTACGGTTATAGGCGTGTGGGACATCAAAAAAGTCTAAATTTTGGATGCTGAGTCGATTTAAATGAGTTCGAGACACTCCACTCTCAATGTTTCCCTCCACTTTTTGGAAGCATAGTTTTCATGGAATGAACTATAATGCGATGAACCATGTTAAGGAAATAGAAAATTGAAGACGACCTATATGCGGATGCTATCGTATGCAGTTTGGATCAGCTTAAGAAAACCACAACATCAAAAGTCACCAAGGACTCTTAAAGATACATTAGAACCAACCCAAACTTAGGGGGTCTGTGGATCGCACCGTTGAGCTTGTAGAAAATGATACGTCACTCATCAGGACCGCAAAAGTGATCCCCTATTCTCATCCGATTCCTTTCTACGTTCTAGACGGTTGAGCCGAACAGTTTCGAAAACCTAGGAAACAAAAAAGTTTTCGTGAACACAATGCGCACAGTGGAAGTGCACGATATTACAAGAGATGGGTTATACCAGTGGTTCCCAACCTTTTGTGGCCCATCGCCCCTTTCTGGAGGTCGACTAACACCTATCGCCCCCTTTTCATTTTCATTGTGTGACTAATTTTTATTTGAAGTAAAGTGTAAATAACAAAGCAGTTTTATTACATTAAACAGTTTTATTATTGTATATAAAAACTACTAAAACAATTTTATCTAAACACTCTTAAATAGAATAGAAAAAAAGTAAAGTTTGCATTTTTTGCAGATTTTTAAGAACGAAAAAGTGAAATAATTAATTAAGATCATTGACTTTACATTTCAAAAAACGGGAGTACGTATTTTCACTTTTAAATTGGAATCTGGAAAATTTTGAATGTCGACATTTAAAATTCGAAAAAGTAAATAAAAGTTTGTAAATTTTTTATTGTTTTATTCCACTTTTTCAATGGCTGCCTTGTGCTTGGTGGATTTTAATTAAAGCCTGAATATATGTATAATGTATAATGTAATAATTTATGTTGGTCAAGTCAGTTCAGGCGCAAGTCTCCTTTGAGGCAAACTTATTTCTTTGTTTTGTGAGGAGCTGGACAACAGAACTAAAACCTTTTTCAACTAAATATTAAATATGTTGACGGGAACGAGATTAAAAGTGGTTCAACTTTTCCCCATATTTGTGGATAAGTGTCCATAAGCTTCACCCAAGCTAACTCGTAACCTCTCTGCTTGAAAATGATTTCCGCCCCACAATCATACTTCAGATCAAGAAACTCTGTCTGCAAAGACTTATCAAGCTTATTTATATCTAACGAAAATGTATCTAGAATCCATTCCAGAATTTTCAACTTGGTCAAATCTTCAAATCTTGATTCCATGTTAGTTTTTAACTGGTCAAGGTGATCAGTAAAAATTAGGATTTTGTCTTCAGGGAGTTCAGGAGTCTCGTTATCTGAGACTGAAAACTTATTATGGGTCGGAAATTGAATCAGCTATTACGGCAATTTACCTTGTAATATCAACTTTGCAATGAATGTAAAATAATTCCTTTGGCCTTGATAAGATTCATCTTATTTCCTTGAAGACTTATATTGACTTCGTTCATTTTTTCAAAAATATCTGTAAGATACGCAAGTTGCTTCAAATTCTCACTTAAAACAGGATCAGACGTGTCGAGAAACTGATGAATACTCATCGCCCCTCACATATTTATTGCCCCTCTGATATCCCAAATCGCCCACTTGGGGGCGATCGCCCCCAGGTTGGGAACCACTGGGTTATACTATCCTCAGATACCGACAAAATATAAAGAACATAAATTGGGGGAAATTTAAAAAAACGCAATCCAGAGGTATACAACAAGCAGTCATTGTGTAAAGTCATTGCATTCTTCTTCATCAACTGAACATAATATTCCAACGAACTGGCAATCATAATATGGAAATTCAGTTGTGTCCTGAGGTTTTCACTAATTCGAAAGTTGTAATTATTCGCATTGTCCGAAATGAGCGATTTCAATCATAAAAGGGCTCAACACAATAACAACCGATGCCATTGAATAACGAACTGGAGAATTCTTATGGCCTTTGAAAATAATCAACAAAAACAATGTGGCCAAATGTCGGGGACAAGCAGGGAGGAAATCGCGGCCAAAGGGTTTTCGGGGGTTTGCCTGAAGGGTTGGTCACAACCCCTGGACAGTTCAGATGCCGTCCGCACGGGACAAGACAAAAGGTGTTTTTTATCCTCATTAGCTTCGCCACCTGGAGCTTTTGTTTTAAAAATCCCCACTCGGTTGGTTCCGACCTCTTTATGTTTCAACTTGCTCTTTTGTAATTGACATTTTTACTCGGCATTCCCCTTCCCGTTCGACCCAGTTGCCCTATAGGTACAGAGGATCCTGCTGACCATCGAATCAGTACTCTTCAAGCGTTTCAGCATTGCACATTTTCCTTTCTCGGCTCCTCACTCCCACAAGATGTTTCAGGTATGTTTTTTCTACCAGCTCAATCTCAAATGGTTCCCCAGTAGAAGAGCGACTAATAAGCTATTCGAAGATCCCCGACCTCGCCTAATATACCCCCCAAGAATCAAACGAAAAAAATCTTGGCACGCCGCCTTTAGAGGGGGTCTCAGTGTGTCTTTCACGTCTCAGACGGATTCTTGTACCGACCAAAGTGTTTTTATATTCCGCGTTGAGCGGGTCAGTGTCGACCTTTGGCAGAGTTTCGAGGAAAAATTGGAGAAAGTGTACACTCCAGGTTTGATTGCTTCTCAGCAGGTAATTAATTTTTCTTTACACAACAAAATAGCACGTACCTATCCTCCTTCAACTAACAGGTTGCCACGCGAAAGGCCCCGGGAAGAATTCTCCGACGAATACATTCCCATTCCACCACCATTGTCTAGCGAAATAGAACGCTAAGGGCGTGTTTAAATGATGGAGAAAAAAACAGTTCAACAAAATAAAGGCGAACCCAAAAATTACTTAGGGAGGACATTTACCTCTCCACAATACAATCTAAATCAATCGTTATATTCATGGGATCCAAAAACAGTCTGATCTTGAAATCGAAATAATATATATATTTTTCAAATTAATTTTACCAAAACTTTCAACCAATAGGTTTCTGTTTGTTTCAAATGCCTTGAGGATTGTTTTTTCTCTCTGCAATACAGTTCTGAGATAAATTAGTATTGTGAATCAAAAACTCAGTACAAATTCCACTGAAAAAAGTCACCTGTTCCTAGTCACTGAAATCAGACGTTCAGACCTTCAAATGTTTGAACTACAGTTAAAACGTGGACTTGAAAAAGATTGATTCCAGAATTAGTGTTACTTCCTGGTTCGTGTAAAAAAACCGAGACCATAAGGGCAACATTATTTTTTCTTTTCAAGTAGTTAAAAAAAAGTTTGAATGCGAAACCCGGGCATTATGATAGCGAATCAAGGTCATGACGCCCTTGGTGCGGTTTTGAATAAATCTACACGTACACTTTTCCGTCTAATAGCCCTATCTGACTGTTAAAAGAGGACTTTCCGATGTCATTCTTTCTCAGAGCTGTATAGAAAACTCTAAAAATTCGTTAAGGACACTCGAGAAGTACACAACTCCAACTGAACTAGTGAGTACCAACACATTAGCTTTCTCCACGAAGATTTCCCACCGAAATGAAACCGTTCTAAGGACACGAAGAACAGAAGGAAAGCAGTTATTATGAAAAACTTCCAAATATTATGCTTTGGGCGTTGCTTGCATATATTTTTGTCACAAATCCATCTCTAGTAGAAGCCAATCGGTCTGGGACTTACCCCGACCGATTCCGCGCACAACATTTAGTGGAAAATGACACCCCGCATGCCTAGCTCCCAAAAATCCCGGAAATTGAGTTTCAAAAATCACATGTTTGCCCATACTATCCCCTAAGTTGAGCAGATCGGGCTGAACATTTTCGAGGACCAACTACATCCGGGAAGATGTCCCAGACCAAAATTTCAGATTCTTAGAAAATTGTTTACTACCAAAACGGCCCGTGTGGCAGATGGACATTTTGGTCAAAATGTGTATTTTGGAAAATGGATTTTCGAGATTTTTTGCAACTTAGTCGTATGGGGTATTATTATCCGCTAAATTTTGGACGCTGAATCCGAAGAGACCGGTCTCGGAACGATTGGTGCCCACCGGAAGAGGTCATGGGTCCAAATGGGTATTATCTACGTATTACAAGAGCGGCGGGTTTTCGATATTTCTGGTACCTAGGCCTGTGGGGTATTATTTTCCACTAAATATTGGACGTTGAGTCGGTTTGAATGTTAATGACTCCACACTCACAGTTTTCTCCCATTTTCTCCATGCTCCTGGTCCTAGGAGTAACAACCCCTGTAAAAGAATTGGCAGCGTTTTGGTCTAGGCATCATGATAAGGGAACTGTGAAAATTGAGGCCAATTGGAGAGGCAGACCTCTGGCAGGAAATCAGGTTGATTATTCAAGGAGTAAGTCAACGAAACGCTCCCAATTATTCCGCAATCGATTAATATCCTCGATACCTAAATTGAATGAGTCCGTGAGATCACATCTCCAAATGGAAATTTTAATTTTTGTAAAAACTCTCCGATTGAAAAAGAATGCCTCAAATTGATTCGGGTGTTTGATTGAGGTGATAATGTAATTAAACAGAGTGATAATCCTCGTTATCGCAGCCTAGGCGTCATCGTGTAGCAGTCAGTAAAAAATATATATTTCATTCTCTTGGCGCGATTCCTTTTTTGTTTGGGACTAGGCGACCTCCTGAAGATCGCGGAAAAGCTAACTAAAGATAGTTCAAATCGTGAGGTAGGTCGATGTGTTACTGTATTCACGGAAGAAAGCCGAGGGAGAGTCAAATCGACATTCAGCCTCGACGCCAAGACTCTCAATCGAAGATCACGTCTCGGAGCGGACAGAGGTCGTTTTGTTGCGACGAACGTCTCTTGGGAACGTCCACTAATTGAAGGAGACTTGTGGTAATTAAAGGACTGGCTAAAAGGAGGAAAAAGCTGATTTAGGTTCTCAGAATGATTAAACCTTGCATGGTGGGTGAAGGCAATTGAACCTGAAAGCACAGAGCGTCACAATTCTGCTGAGAAGACCTTTTGAGGGAGGTGGCCGCGTATACGCTTTTCTCTAGGGGGTACTAGGAATGATAGATCAACCTTTGTGATCCTGTGCAAAAGAGATTCTTGAAGTTTGAATTTTATGTGAAACTTGGTTGTTTGTGGAAATGACCTTGCCATCAGATGGACTTTGATAGTTCAAATCAAGCTCAACAACGGCAAGGCCTATGACCTGCCTCAAGACGATTCGAATAGTCTTGCAAAGGGGGAGACGGTCGCTAAGCTATTTTTACAATTATTTTTCACGAGGATCGGATACAGTCACATATGCCGACCGAACTATTTCTGTAACGACCGGGTAGGTTTACGGCTTCCAAACACCCCCTTCCCCTCATGTCATCGGTTCCTTTTCTTATTTTGAGGTCGTGGTCCTTATTTTCTCAAAGACAAGTGGCAAATAAAAAAGATTGAAATTACGGGAGAAAAGTGCAGTATAGAGGAGGGGCGCGAGTTGGGGGCTTTTTTTAGCAATGGGTCGACAACCGAACTGCCGGGAGGCTGCTAATGCTGGGAAGAAGTGGGGTAGAGCCGGAGAGAAACTCGTATCTTACCGGTCTTTTATGATGTCTCTCAGTAAATCAATGCCTTTTGAACCTCTCAGAAGGTTCTAAATGCCCATCACGAGGTCTTGTCGACGAAGAACGAATCTCAGAGTCAACAACCTAGGTCATAATCGCGAGACTTATTGTGAGGAAGGTCCTATACATGAAGCCATGGCGACATCGTACCACATCGTCAAGTTCATGACATTCCCTTGCTGGTCGTCTCTGGCAATCAAACATAATTACCATTAGGATGCATAAGGTATTTGTGGCTGACAAACTTTTAACCTTACGTTAAAGGGTTATCTTCGGCTATTAGCTCGGCCATCTTGATCGAACCTACTGCCGAATAAAATTTTAAATGTATAGAAATAACCTGAAGATTGAGACCTTGAGATTGTGAAAGTAGTGAGAGAAATGACGAGGAAGAAATTGAGAGAGCGAGGAATAATTTAAGTCAAATCACCCGTATGAGTAACACTACAAGTAAGTAAATGAAGAAAAGATAATAGCAGTAATGATAGCAAAACAAAAAATTCTTGATAGGTTTTAAAAATCGCTGGATAAAACGCAAAAGAACACAAATGCGAACAAGGGAAAATGGTATTGTTTTAAAAGCTGTGCAACCGGGCAATCATCCCAAACGAAAAAGTAGAGGTTTCCTCTTGTCAAGCCCTGCGTATAACCTCCTCTCGGTAGGTCTTGTTTCCATTTAAAACCTTTCTCCCCCAGTCGTACAGCAGCCCCCGTATACCATTGGGAGATAAGAAAAACATGTTGTAGCAAAGAAGGGATTTTTGAGGGTGGGAGCGTTATGGCAGTATGAAAATGAGGTAGAACGGGGAGGATGCGGAAGGTTGAAAAAAGGAAGAAGGCTCTAAAAGAGCGGATTAAGATAAAAGCATAATGAAATCTGACGCCTAAAGGGTTGAAGTTTTTCCACTCTGCTCAACTCGAATCACCGCTATGCCCATTATGCTCATACTACTATGCAAATTCCTAGGTAAAAACGGAGTTGTCGACATCTACAGAACAGGGAGTTCCGTAATGCTTTTACTTTGAAAAATGCAGCCAAAAAACTTCCACTGTGAATTACCCGTGTATATTTGGCTTATTTTCAGTAATCGGAAATTAATATCTGGCATGAAATTCGCTTATTTAGCTTCCTACTACACACCTAAACCCATTCTCTGTTTTTGTTGTCTGTGAAAATATTTTAATTTACAATAATCTATTTAAGGTTGAGCAAATTTCCATTTTCATATCAGAACCATTCATATTCGAGTACCTAAGCACGAGAAATTTTCTCGAGATGAATCACAGAAGTGTCAAGTTACGAGATATTGACCATTTTGGTTAGTTATTCCTTGAATAATCAACCTATGTTTTCATGATAATGGTCAACCTCTCCGATTCGGCTCAAAATTTTTTTCTGGACGTTTCATGATGTCCCGATCAAAAAAGGTCAATGTCCGTCCGCCGTACGCCGTACGCCGTCCGCCGTCCATTGTCCACGCCGTTTTTGGTAGTAGAAAATTGTCTAAAAATCTGAAATTTGGGTCAAGGGTCTGTTCCCAGCCGAGATGAGTCCTCGAAACTTTTCAGCCCGATCGGACCAAATTTGGAGGTAGGGGTCAAAATGTGTTTTTTGAAAAATGGATTTTCGAGATTTTGGGTGATTTAGGCGAGTGGGGTGTCATTTTCCACTGAATTTTGGAGGCTGAAACCAATAAAATGGGTCTCAGAACAATTGGCACCCACGGGAAGAAGTTATGGGTCAAATTGGGTATTTATTACCCAATTTGATTATGTGTTTTCGGGATTTCTGCTGCTACCTAGGCGTGTGGCGTTCTACGTTCATCTCTGGTTTACGGTCACTGATAAATCGACCCAACCTGATAAATCGAAACGTCAACTTCGGAAGAATCCATTGCAGCTTTAATTGAGAGACAAACCTACGTAGTTCTCAAATAATTGAGTCTAGAACGTCACGAGATTTAGTTTTCAGTTATTTCACACGGCGGTTTTAGTGCGATTTCAAAACCTTTAGCCGAACTCTTCAAAGTATACAGTGAAACGAACAGAATAAAAGTACCATAATATGGTATATTATACCGTCCCATTTCTTTGTACAATTCTGAAGATGACCATACTCTTGGAATAGTCTCCCGAAATAAGGGAGGGTTGCCTTTGGAACTGAGCCAAATAGGGATTAAATGATAAGGAATGGAATGGTTGAGCGGAAGAGAGGCGGAGTCAAGCAGAAAAAGCAACGAGAAATCAGTTAAACAAAAAGTAAAAAACCCTTTAAAACTTACGCGCGAGAAAAGGGGGTGGATGAGGCGCCATCTTTTTTATTTTGTTCTAGCCGATATAACTTCCCTCCTGTCCTCTCTCTTTCGTCATTTCCTCTCTTACTCTCTCCCTCTAGATCCCTTCCTAGGGCGTTTTTCCTCAATAACGATTCAACTCCGAAGAGCGATCTCCCCCTTTGCCATCCTTTGTCTGTGGAGGCCGACAAACCCATCTCTGCTCGTCTCTTTCCGACGTTTTTTTCTTCACTGAGTAGCCATTACGTTTTTATGGGCAATCGTAGTTCCAAATGGACCATTCGATCCGAGTATTCCATGTCACTGACAGAGCGTGGGACCTGGTGTATTTAAATGGACGGGAAGCACCCCGGCAGGTAATTAAAACTGATTCAGGGAAATGACTCCTGTCACGCATGAATACATTGGGACGCTTCGCTTGTTGGTCATGACACTCGAAATCAGAATATTGTATCTACACAACTACCTCTGTCGAGTCGGAACTAAAATGCACTTCTTTCCAGTCAAGGTCTTCTTGCGTTGAAAGGAGAAGAAAATTCATCTTTGAGAAATCCAGTGGCATCGAAATTGAGATTAACAACTCGGTTATCCCCCATTCAAATGAAACTAATAAAACTCGCTCGAGGTCCATGAATGGAAATTTATTTCCTCTGCTTAATGTATAAAGTAACATGAGAACGGTGGCTTGTACGGTGGTTCAAATGCGGGCGTTTCAAACCTCGATACTTGTAACGCCCATTGAATACAAAATATAGGCATTAACCATATTATTCGACCTTATAGGGGTATACCGGTGAAGAGACAAAGTAATGACGGGCCCAATTTCGTGAGCACACGACTAGAAAAGGGGGATGTACAATATGAAAGCGGATGGGTAAAGCGAGGGTTGGCAGGAGAGTAAAAATTATTTCGAGGCGCGCTTGCCTCTCGAAGGGTGGATCGACTGATGGGCAGAGAAGGTTTCATTAGGAGAACTCGCAATCAAAGATATCCCCCAGCGGAAAACGCCTTATTAATTTAAAAACAATAATAAAAGAATAATTAAGAGCATCCCAACTTTCAAGTGTGCTTTTTCATCATCAGTGAGAGATTCGTTCTGTTTCTTCAGATCATGGACTCTAATTGCATTATTCCCCTTTTCTTACTTCAATATTCACAAAAAGCCCGCCCTTTCTTTCTTCAAATGCCACTGGTACCACACGAAAAAAAATCATAAAAATAATAAGAAGAAGAAGAAATTATATAGTGCATGGACTACGAGGAAGTCTTATAAATTGACGGTAAAACTTGCTCTCTGGCCTTCCGCTATAACACAGCCTGTCCAATAATGTAGACTGAGCGCCAAATATAAAAAAATATAGTAAAGAATCTAAAGAACACCATCAACAAACCGGTGTACCTTTTCCGATGTGGTGTGGTGTGAACGAGAATGGCCTGGTTACAACTAATGTGCATATCTACTCTCAAAATACAGACTATTCTAATTCAAATTCGAATTTTAGTTTCGGTCTAGACGGTGAGCGTTCATTTCGTATAGTCACACTTACAACGGTAGAATCGAAGAGTTCGAAAGAAAAGGTAATATACTTATGAAAACTAATAACATGGCCGCGAGAGATCTCCAGCTAGAAGTAAAACTGAAATTCCCCAAACCTCCAACCACAAGTAACCGTCCCTAAATAAATTAATTTATTTACTAACGTGTATAGGTTTTTTAAAGCCTCGTTTAGAGAAGGGGTTCAGAAACAGCAGAAATTGATTTTATTGTAGTAGAAATGTTACCTATCTGAAACCCAGCAGCACTTGAGTCTTGCTGTACGTAAACTGCTATAATTTTAGGTCCAATTGAAGTTAATATTGTTAGTTCTGACTGTAACTTGAGCGATAATTGTGTCGGTAGACCACTCTTGAGTTTCCCCGTGGATGCGTTCATTTTATGTACTACTTCCGCTAGTATCGGAACGAAACTAGTACCTTATGTGTACAGAAAAATATCACAGGTCTTTCTATGCCATACCTACTCGGTGCCATCTTTGCGACTTTAATCGTGTCAGAAAAATTAATTTTTAGCAATAGGAGATCTCGGAGGAGCTAACGGGTTCAAATCATTCTGGTGACTGTGACATCTTTTTACAATATTTTACAACAACTATTTTTACAGAAAGATTACCGGGCGGTTTATGCAAATAATTATGATATGGGTGCTCGATAATAGATCAGCTACATGAGCAAGATGAGTTGTACGTGTCGTTGGAAGCAGCATTACATTGCGTTTAGTGTAACATTTGATCAAAGCGTGATAATAGTGAAGCTTCCTCCATCAGGCATATGCGTTTCGGAGACGGGATTTTGGTTACGCGGATGAATGCGATAGAAGCCCTTGGTGGCCAGCTGCAGTACGAGTGGGGCCAGCCACTCGCCATCAGGGGGGTCAGAGGATTTGGTGCACAGGGGTCACGTTCCATGCCACCGAAAAGCTCAGGTGTCGACCTATACAGAGCGGTAGATGATGCTACGGGAAGACACAAAAACAAGAAAAAGAATCACGCGGGGGAAAAAGGGTTCGAATCCGCGAAGGGAGAAGGAGAGGAGGGCCAAAGGTCAGGTGGGTCTGCCGCATCTGGCACTCGTCCCTTACGTCCCGCACCCGTGTCCGTCCGTAGGCTACACAATGCTATGCCCTCTATTGTCTTAAACAGTCCCATCCAAACAGATGGACAAACCCTTTGTCCGCGAATCCTGGCCCTTCGCCATAGGTTATGGGCCGACCCTCTTGCCCTTTCCAAATTATAGCACCTCAACTATTTCTAGCTCCCCACTAATGTGTTTTAAGGTATTCCAACCCTCCCTGTGAAGCATTCACTCGACCATGATATCCAACAGCTAACCTCAGGTCTTCTCATTTAGAATCACCCTCAAAATCCCATGACGTGCGAAATATGACCACTCTATATCAATCAAACTCGGCGTGAATAACTCACACCCCCCTACCCGCACATGCACTTATCGAGAGAGAACGAATAACGGCATAACGAATAGGAATTTACTAAACGAAACTGTGAAATAAGTACCAACAAACTCCGATATAAATATTCGTACAAACCTAATTCTGACCATCTTTCTTATTATTATCAATTTTTTTCTTAAATACGTATCCTAAATAATGAACTCAAAATTGTGTACTGTCCTCATATGACTTTAGTTCTTTTGTAATCGATTTCACCAGCAATTTAGAGCTGCTGGGTGATGATTGGGAGAATAATTTACCATCCCCAGGGAGCACTAACCACGTACCGACTGCTGGCCATTCACCTTTTATGCAAATTTGCCAGAACGTAATCATCAAAACGTAAAAAATTGAAATTTTTGTCAGGGACCTCTTTCCAGCTCTAGTTGAACCTCGAAACTTTTTAGCTCGATCGGCTCACTTTTAGGGAGGGTTTGGTGAAAATGAGTTTGGTTGATTATTCCTTGAATAATAAAATATGTTTTTCGAAAAATGGATTTTCGAGATTTTAGGGCGATCTGGGCGAGTGGGGTATCATTTTCCACTAAACTAAGGACGCTGAATAGATTGAAGTGAGTCTCCATGCTCCTGGTCCGAGGAATAACCAACCCCTGAGAATGAATTTGCAGCGTTTTTGAAACTCGATTAATGGATTTTTTTGGCAAGTTAGCATGTGGGGTAATTTTGGGGCAAATCGGAGAGGTTGACATTCTGCATGAAAACATGGGTTGATTATTCAAGGAATAATAAACCAGGACAGGTTGATAATCAAAGTTTTGGTCATGAATGAAGATGCTGACCGAATCAATAAGACGGCCCTTTCAAAGATATTACAAAAAAGTGTTTATTCCAGGAAAAATCAATATTCCATTTCAGGTTTTCTCTTGCTCACCTAAAAAAAATTTTTTTTTTTTTTGAAATATGTTCTAATTAATAACACAATCTTGCCAAATTAATGATGAGCTCAAACTTGATATTGATTCTCAACTTATACGTAAATAAAATACGTTGTTTTCGTAAAACTTACCTATTTTTACGTGGCACTTTTGCTGAATAATCATTACAAATGAAACCAGACCTGTCTGGCAAGTGTTTGCGTTTACATATTACTGGTGAGAACATACCACGAGCAGTTTAGCTTTCTGCGGAGAGCGTAGAATAGGAGCGTTCGTCACTGGCTGGAAGCGAAAGAAGAGTGAAAACCAAGAAAACGACATTCTTCCGTATCGGTTTTCCGAAAAATAGAGTCATCACGCATTGCTTACGATAACACATCGCTTTTTCAACAACTTTCAGATGTAAAAGCGGCCAACTTTTTTTTGCGTACTTATTATATAAAATGTCGATTTTGAAGAGAATGTTTATTGATTCCATTAAAATGATTCATTAAAATTGTCGAGAGAAAAAATGGCTGATAGTTGATGAGTCTGGGGCGGAAAGTGGCGCCGGAATAGGATTCGGATTCGAGGCACGAAACGAATAAGGGAGAACGAATTTTTCATCCAACTGATTAAGTCCTCCCTTCCCTCACTCATTTCTTCCTACTTATTCACCTCCAGTCCGTCCGTACCACTCACCTTCCCTAAAGCCCTGTACTGGTTTTTAATTTGATTTGACAATGGAAGTGCCAGTGGCAGATAACTTTTTTCACGATTGTGAGGAACAACGATGCTCCCCCGACAGATCTTGTTCAGAAAAAGCGAATTGCTTTATAATAAGATTACTTATCCTACAGAAACGTCGGAAAAATGTAAACCTTCAGAAAATTCCCTGATTTGCTTTTTTCTCACTCTCAGTATTTCAGATGAGTGATTACTTTTAAGGATGCTTCGGTGGCTTTCCTGTAAATGGATTGGTGTTTTGTAGGGATGCGTTAAGTGCCCCTACACAAATAGGGGTCATTCATGGCATTCCGTCGCCCCTATATCGAAAATACTAGTCTTTTTTGCTTGGTTATTCCTTGAATAATCAACCTATGTTTTCATGCAAAAGGTCAACCTCTCTGATTCGGTCAAAATTTGTTTCTGGACGTTTCAAGGTGTCTAGATCAAAATTAGCAAATGTCCGTCCGCCGTCCACGCGGACTTTGGTAGTAGAAATTATTCTAAAAATCTGAAACTTTGGTCAGGGGTCCGTTCATGGCTCTAGTGGGTCCTTTCAACCCGATCGGACCAAATTTGGGTGGAGGTAGGGGTCAAAATGTAAATTTTGATTTTTGAGATTTTTCGCAATCTAGGTGTGTGGGGTATCATTTTCCACTAAATTCTAGACGCTGAATCCAATGAGGCGGGTCTCGGAACGATTGGTGTCCTCTGGATGAGGCTATCGGTCAAAATGGGTGCCTATTTACCCATTTTGAATGAGTGTGTTTACAGATTTCTGGTACCTATCATTTTCACTAACTTTTGGACGCTGAATCCAATTAAATGAATCCCGAAACGATTGGCCCTTATCTGTATGAGGTTACGAGTCAAAATGGGTACCTATCTACCCATTTCGAATGTCTGTTTTTGAGATATCTGGTACCTAGGCGTGTGGGGTATCATTTTCCACTAAATTTTTGAGCCTGAATCGATTGGAATGAGACCGGGACCCGCCACACCCTCTGTTTCCCCCATTTTCCCCATACTGAAGAAATGAATCTCCATGCGCCTGGTCCGCGGTTTAAATTAGTCTCCATGCGCCTGGTTCGAGGAATAACCAACCCGTGTGTAAGAATTTAGCGTTTTTCCGTTGATGGGTATGAATGTTGTAATCCTATCCTACAATACGTCCTCCGGCTTCTCCACACTACGGCTCTTATGAATAATCACGAACTGAGACATCTCCATCCTCAAAGGATGAAACGACGACGAACTTCTTCATACTTTGTTTTAAAATAATAATCATTTTAGGTATTTCGATAGTGGGTATTCGGGATTTCTGGTACCTAGGCGTGTGGGGTATCTTTTCCCACTAAATGTTGGACGCTGAATCGATTGGAATGAGCCTCCATGCTGTTGGTTCGAGAAATAACTAACCCCTGTGAATGCATTTTACAGTGGTATTACGGTTTTACAGTTAATATGAATTAAGTGCCCGGTAGGAGAGCTAAATCGAGCGAATAACGTATCGCTACATTGGACATATGCTATAAGTAGATTGTCGACATGAAGTTGTTTACTAAATCACGGAAAGTTAGTTGGAGGTCATTATGTTCACTACTCCGCGAGAGGACGCGACGAAGGGTGACCCAACAATCTTGGGCGACCCCCCTCTCGAGGTTTCCATTCATTATGCGCAGGTAAGGGAAATCGTGATCCAAACCTAGTCGCCATACATCTGCCATATGTCCGAGCCCGATAAAACCCTCCCATAGCTACCTTGCCAGGGCACATAAATTATAAAACCTTGCCAGAGCCGACCGGTTCGTCGCTCGATGACTATCCGTTATAAATCACTTCATGAAGAAAAGCAAATAACCCGCCCGCGAGAACTTTCACTGTGGCCGTTTTGCTGTCGACTCGGTCATGACTTCTTCCTAGACCGCGGAGCTAGCATAAATACGATGCCTCGAGCGTGGGTTTCGGATCCCTTTTTAAGATAAACATATCCAGACTCCAAGCGGTGATAGGGATGGGCGGGTCTTTTATTGGGAGAAGATATGTCCAATTAGAAGAAATATCCCTCTTCAACCCACAAGTGAACGTAACAATCGCAAAACAAACAAGGTTTTAAGTGCTGAACTTATCTCGACAACTCCCTTCTATAATCAGGTCAGGACAACCTGTTCATACTCTCAACCCCTCCAACTTTGAGTCTTTTTATTGCTATTGATTCAATTCAATCTCAGGGCGGCTGCTCATCACAAGGGACGTGACTACCTACAAAGAGTGAGGATGAATCTACTCTAATAAACTTAGTGAAGAGAAAACATTTTCTTCGTGAGTTCCCGTCTCTTCTTATGGGAATATTTTCATTTTCAAAGCGATCAGATTCGGCTTGTAGGTAAACTTGCCCTGTACAACAACCATCAATCTACATCTCCGCTCTAATCCACTTCAATCGACATAAAACTGCAGTTTAATTTTTTTGGGGAAAATTGAGTCCTTGAGGTCGTCAGAGTACTGATAAATGGGTTGGTATTCAGCACCTAAGCAATTTTTCTCTTTTTTTTCAGTCGGGCATATGAAACTTATTAAAACTTACCTTCAATTTAGTATTGATACAACTCTACCAATTGTTACGACGTCCCACCTTAGCTAAGGATTCAGCGTTCAATATAATTGGTAATCTATCAAAGTATTTAGTCATTCAAAGTTTGTCGCAATTCTACATGAGAAATATTTTTTAAACTTTTGCAAGAAATTACTCACAGAAAACATTATGCAATACGATATGGACGTGGAAATGAAAGGGAAAGAGGAGGGTTGGTGAGGATCTTATCGGATGATGCCCCTTTGCAGAAAGATGATTTCGTCGCCAAACATTCTCCATGTTTCTTAATGTTTAAAATTGCAAATATTTAAGAAAATAAAATATCTAAAATATCTCCAAACAATCGTCAACTGTTCCCAATACCTACTTTGCTCCCAACATCGAGTTTTGTTAAGGTAATTATCTCGGTTTTCGGCAATCTGGCATACACATTGTCAGGGTAAAGGAGGACCCAGATGACAATTTTCAGATTTGGTATAATTATTATTATAACGTTTAGGTTGGTTATTCCTTGAATAATCAACCTATGTTTTCATGCAAAATGTCAATCTCTCCGAATCGGCCAAAAAATTTTCCTGGGCGTTTCAAAGTGTCTAGATCAAAAGTCCGTCCGCCATCCACGCTGACTTTGGTAGTAGACAATTGTATAAGAAATCTGAAATTTGGATCAGGGGTCCTTTCCCGACTTTGGTTGGTCCTCGAAACTTTTCAGCTCGATCGACCAAATTTGGGCGGGGTAGGGGTCACAACGTGTATTTCGAAAAATGGATCTTCGAGATTTTAGGTGATCTAGGCGTGTGAGGTATCATTTTCCACTAAATTATTGACGCTGAATCCAAGGAAATGGGTCTGGAATTGATTAGCGCCCTCTTTATGAGGTAATAGGTCAAAATGGGTGCCTATCTACCCATTTCGAATGTGTGTATTCGAGATTTCTGGTACCTAGGCGTGTGGGGTATCATTTTCCACTAAATTTTGGATCCTGAATCGATTGGAATGGGTCAGGGACCTGCCACTCCCACTGTTTCCATTTTCCCCATGTTTAGGAAATGAGTCTCTATGCACCTGGTTCGAGGAATAACCAACCCTCGTGAAAGAATTTGCAGCTGAACCATGGTGGTGCTCATAGCCCCTAATTTAGGCAGCAATGATTTGAATTTGGGGCCTTGTGACGCCTCATCTTGCTCCTCGCATCTCCCTACGATTCTGGGCTCTTGGGATTACACTTGAATCATAAAACAGTAGTAGTAGGAAAGTAGGCCGCAGAGTAAATAGTCATTATTGTTGACAAAAACCGGATTCGAGAGACGTGGAGAAAACGTGAAATCGTCTGTAAGAAGAAGGATAAGTGGGGTGCGCGAAGAAATAATACAGAAGAGAGGAGCCAATTATGCCTAATGCGAATTCAAGTAATCAGTTTAAAAGACCAAGGTTGGAGAATGAGAATATATACAGAGAAGGTGGGTGTACCCTAGTGATACATCACTCACGGCTTCCCTTTTTCACTGTAGTCTTTCTCTCATCGTCGACGGGAAACATGGCCCGAGTGAAGATATGGTCTGTAGGAGGAAGAGGATTTATTCGAAGCAGTAAACTTTCGGAAGAAGTTCGAGTAGAAGGGCAATGGTGTGGTGGTTATAGTAAGGACGAGCAGCGGGGGGAGGGTTAATGAAAGTCAATTATTAAGTACTTTAATTATTTACTCACAGACCAAAACCAAGTTCAATCACCAATTACGCCTT
Organism: Cyrtorhinus lividipennis; assembly: GCA_019603395.1. Lineage (NCBI taxonomy): Eukaryota > Metazoa > Arthropoda > Insecta > Hemiptera > Miridae > Cyrtorhinus > Cyrtorhinus lividipennis. Next base: position 38,349,410 of record CM033998.1, on the reverse strand, counting down.
ACGCTCATCCTGACGACGTCACCCTCAAAATATATGTTTTATTATACTAAGGAGGTGGCATGGTGGCAATGTGTCTCCATATACTACCAATATTTACAACCCAACATAAGAATTCAACAATCCGTCCGCTCAAAGGTACCTATATCAGCCAAGTTAAAATGCACAATGCAATAGTATGAAACACAAGATGAGCGTCTCAAGAGGAAACAAGTTAGAAATTCCGGACGATAAAACGAACCCCATTTTCACAGAAAGAAAATGGGATGACGTACAGAGGGAGCCATTTGTCATTCTCAAGCACTGATGTGGTTGGTATAACAAAGGTACAAGTTGGAAAAATCGTTTCAACAACCCCTTCCACGACCCCTTCTCGTTTTTCATTCCGAGCGCTCAAGGCTCGGAGAGTAATAAAACTTTTCAAAACAAGAAGTTTTCTTTTCTGAAGAGGAAAAAGGGCGTGGAAAAAGATGAGTATGAGACAAGAAGAGGGGGAAAAAATAAAAGCGAGCCTGAGATAGCCTGAGTCCATCCCTCCCTCCCGTTGTAAAGTTTTATTTGATAACTTTAATATAAAGGAGATATTTTATGGAGGTTGCCAAGTTTTCACCATTCTCGAACCCGCAGCTTCGTATTTTTCTTGACAGTTGTAATTTATGCGGGAAAAACCGCTTGAGAAAACACTTGGGCACCCTCCCCACCTCAGTTTTCTATCTTAACCATCCGTCTTTCTTCCATCCTTTACTGATAATACTTTTCCTTTTCGCCCGTCTCTCTCACAACTCCACTGTTTTTATTCTTCAAATTATTTGCCTTTCTTAGGCGCGCGGTGGAAAAGAGAAAGCTTTTGAAAACTTAATTCGCCGGTAAACTTTGTATAAATACGCTTCATCTCACGCAGACGATTCTCTCCGTCAAGTTTTTCGTTAACTTTTTGTTTCCGATATAAATTTATGGGGTTCAAAGTTGGTAGCTGAGCATGATATTAATTTGATTCACTTAATCATTTGAAGGCCATCAAGCATGTAAAAATGTCACAAATTGCGACATTGCACTCTTTTCAATTTTAATGCCCCATTGATTTCTTTTTTTAAATCCACGCCTAATCGATATGAAGATCCATTCCTTCAATTTTATGTTATTTCACTTCAATTTTTTTCCCAGGTTTTTACCATTTATCCGAATTTTACCCCACCTTGGTTTATTGTTCTTAAGTGATTAAGCTTAGGTTTTCATGCCCCTGCGCAATCTTTCCCAATTTTCCAAAAATTGGCATTTCGAAGAGACCACAGCAATCTTTGGTAAAAGACACTACACACTTTGAACACTTGAATCGAATAGTGAAGAAATCTGATTATTTCGACAAAACTTCATCCGAACAGTGATTATGTAGATATAAGCTGCGGATCAATCGCTGCTCCCAGTGAAGAGTTATGGCGCGAAAATTTTTTCGTAGTATTATTAACCTAGTTATTTTGAATTGCCATCATCGATAACAGAGGACCCGGTTTCAAATTTCGAGACATATTTCTGATAATGAACGCTGAATCCGGAGAAATGGGCGAAGTCTGTCGCTAATCGCCCGTGCAAACTAGGGCAATGTGAATAACACCTCCTCCCATTCAAGAACGGGAAGCGAAATCTATCATAGACGTGATGGAATAATAAATTACAATTGCAGCTTTCTCTCCGTTGACCTCAGACTTTTTTTTTTTTTACCAAAAGTTAAATTTGAGATTAGTGCGTTCCTTCCGAACCTTTTGCCGTGTACCAGATCCAAAATGAGTATTTTGTAAATAGTAGATTTGCGCTGTTTTCAAGAAAGCATGGAAATGTGTTGTATTCGAGAAAGGTACGTTGATATACAAAAGGGTTAGTTTATTGTTTGTGATCGACGTCAAAATCGAACTCGATTGGGGTATGAACCATTTTTTCTGCACACACTTGCTATTTTCAACACTGCTTTCCTATGAGACACAATGTCAAATTATGCTAGTTTTCTCATCAAAGTAGACAACCGTGGTAACCCGTTAACTTTGTAACACTATCGATCGCCAGTCGAAAGTTCCTTGTTCACAGGGAAGAGACATAACAGCCGACTGGCCCTCAAGGCCTAAATAGCTCTCAAATGGCTGAAATTCTAAAATAGGAACACGGGGTTAACAGGAATATGCTAATAAAATGGCCATGGACACAAGAGGACACCTGACTTTAAATAGTTGGTAGGTATCTATTTTGCTGAGCTTAGGGCAACGGCGTGAGCGAGCTTTAGGAGAGAATTCGCATTGGGAAGAGAAACTAGCCGCTACACCCCCTCGTCCCAGTGGGGTAGTGTAGCCCGCACGTCCCTTTCGCACTATCCCCCCTCTCCTACTCGCCCCTCTGAACCACCCTCATCCGCCAACAACACTACCCTGACGATAGTTTGCGGGCACCATAATAGTTCCCTCGCGCGCCATTTTGTTGGCGTTTTCACTATGCGTCCCACTTCCCTTCTCTTTCTACACGTAGGCGTCATAGGGCTATGGGCCCAACCCTTTAGATTCCGCTCCGCTTCCCCGGCTATAGTTCTAACCTATCCGGCTCTAATGGCAGAAATCTCCTCACAATCGCCAATCCACCCCCCTCCTTCCAACACCCCTCTTCCTGCTGCCATCCCGTCCGAAAGCTAGAGCCATCGATATTTATCTATTGAGATTAGTTTCTAACGGAGTTCATCGTTGTATCGGGGCTACGCCGAGCTAACCCAGGCTACAGCCTATTTCCTACCCCTCTTCTACAATCAGCACCTCCTCGTCCATCATGCTGACATTCAGCCCTACCCCTCCAACCGTCGCACCCTCAATGAGCCACCTCTACGCTCCTCTTGTTCTCAGAGCCCTTTCACAATAGGTTTGAATTCGCTAGCCTGCCGCTGACGTGTGAAACTATAATGCTAATAATAGTTGGTGGTGGACAAGGCACTTCATGAGTACCACCTCACCCTTCCCCTTACCCTTACTCACTATTTTAGTCCGCCACCTACCCCACCCCTCTTCCATTTCGTCACCGACCCATCAAGACCATCAATGATCGTATATCAATAGAGACGTCCCAGGAAGAATGTCATCTCAGAGAAAAAATATATATAAAGAAGCCCCCACAGATGATTCCTCAAAAGCATGAGGCGTCCTTAAAAGTCCACAACACATACTCATGACCTTTTTCTAAATTTCACACTCGTGTTGCCATCCAATGGGATGCACTCACCAACCTTGTTTCCATTTTTAGTTATAAAATTGATCTACCTGCTCAGATTTAACAGCCTTTAATTGGATCAATAATCAATATTGGATCAGCCGAACAAAAGCTTTTCGTGGAAAGATGAAAATGTCAAATTTAAGAGTTTGTCAATTTTTAAAACCACCATTCTGTTTGTAGGTATTATTATTGAACAAATTAATGCAAGAACATTTTCATAGGTCAGATCCATTACTAAGTGGATGAAAAAGCGTGGATGCTTTCAGAGCAGAAGTAATTTATGAATAATATCAGACTACTCTTTCTTGGATATGTTATCTACTGTTTCATTCATGACGTTGTCCACGGCAGGCTGGCGGGTTGGTGGCATTTAACATTTCAAAGAAGTTGTTCCGTCACATTTGACCATTGATACGTTGTAGGCTTACATGTCCCATGATATGAATATATTCTCCGACCAACAGCTATCAGGCTGAATACAAATGTAGGAGCAGGCTTTTCTGAGTGCCCTCGTGCACAACACCAATGCCCAGCAGAAAGGATGTGTAACAGAGAAACTGAAGAATTCCGAGGAACCAACATTATTATTTCCACTGCATAAACATGAAGGACCCTTCCTCTACAGTGAACCCTATGTTGACGAACATTTCACGAAGAGAATAGTAGAAATGGGTAGGACATTTCTAACAAGAGAGTCACTCTATTTCCCGTCGTTGGTGATGTTATTGCAGTATTATACGTGTCCTGCATGATGCGCATAAATTAGTTTCATAATTTTAGAGTTGAAGCAGAAACCCGTAGGCTTTAGTCCGGACCCAACGGCGCAAGAGTACTTTAATATGAAATGTTGGCGTAACGGCCGAGCCTCTCATAACATATGTGGGTCAAATACTAGAAACACAATCTAGTCTATACGCTATCCTATACTCCCCATCGCTACCAACAATGCTCTGTCCACCACATTCCGACCACCACCGCCACTTCCTGCGCAGCTTCCACTATTTCACTTAACAATTCTATTCCGTAGTTTGCATTAATTATCGAAAATTCGTCGCTTCCGCGCTCTGGTGCCCTCTTCAAAATAATTGAATCTAGTTTCGCAGGCCATACTAATGACTCGGCGTTAAAATCGGCGCTTTTAGAGAAAGCAGCGAATAGTAAACGACATCTGTAGCGGCTAGCTGATTTGATAATATTGGATGAGTAGACAGGGAGTTCGAGAGGCAGATGAGTCCTTCTTGACCATTTCGTAATAGGGGTAGACTATATTATGGTGGATCGGACTGACCTCTGAGGAAAGAGAAGAACGCTATGCAATTACAGCGGTAGATGTAGTGCCCATGATATGAAATGGTTTGGTCATTGATTTTCACCTGAAATCCAGAGAACCGCTTTAGAAATTCACAATTTTATTATCCAACGGGACTATGTATGTTCACAGGGTTGAAGATTATTTTAGATTCTGAGAAGAATCACATTATGGATTATTACCGTTGCCGTAGAACAAGCGAGAACGTTGAGTTATACTTCTTCTGTTTTCTTGTGTTTGAGCCTAAAGAACTGATTGCATCATTCAGGGCAATTCATCAGAAACAAGAGAAGAAAAATTATCTTCTTTTTTTTTTAATATCAATGAAAAGGCACTCAATTAGGGGGCTTGCTGGAAAGGACAATCGATCTTGATTTCGAGCCAAACTGATATTAGACGGACTTGGCACAACCCTTTTTTTGGCGAGGGTTGAATAAAAACAGTAATCAAGGCTGCGAGAAGGCCCTCCCCCGCGCCCTATCGTTATAAACCCTTCGCCGCCCAGTGCCTAACCGTCAGTTCGCCTTTTCTCTCCAATTTTCTCGGTTTAAAGAAGTGGCGGGCAAGGCGTGTGGAAGAGAGGGGATAAAACAGTGGAGTGGCCGGAGGGTGGGGGTTACTTCTTAATAACCCACAGTCTGAGAGAGAATAGAAATAATTAAAGATCTCACTCGCCTTCATTCCTCTCCACCCCATCTCGCCGCTACCACTTATAGCCTGAGGGGTGGACAGGGGAATGATGAGCTTGATGGTCTTTTCTCGGCTTACTCACGAAAAAAGAGCAACTGAGATTCTCCCTAAAATAACTTGTTGGGTTTAAAGCTGAAGAAAAGGGGCGGGAAAATGTAGAGAAAACTGTGCGAATAAATACATGATGATTCAATATTGGACTGAAATGAAAACCGCAACTGATTTTTGACTGGAAGAAATACATCCAAATGTGCCCCGAAATGATGGTCAGCTATCAACGAAACCAAAACGACATATTTTCGTGCAAGATCATACAATTTATCGTCAATGGGAGGTTCGTCTACTACAACAGTGAAAACTGCAGGTTGTTCGAGAACGTGCAAGAAAGTTTTACAAAAGGTCTGTATGTTAGCCCAACCCGAAAAAAAAATGTACGCTTCATTAACGCATTAAAAGAGCGATATGAGCACGAGTGCTGACGGTCCACTTAGTTTTGACCACGCTTTCTGGAAAACGACTGGTGTAGTTCTAACAACGCCGTACTAATGCGATAGTAAGGATTCAAAAAAAAGGGTTGATTATGTTGATTACTGGGTGGGTGTCAAACCAGGCACTTCTTATATTGAGTCGAGTTGGTTAGCAAACAATGTTTTCATGCCATAATGCTAACCTCTGCGATTGCAACATTTTTTCTGGGCGTATCAAGGTGTCCAGATCAAAATGAGAAAAGTAACTGTCCGTTCGCGGTCCACGCCATTTTTTGGTACCTAGTAGAAAAATGTCTAAAATCTGAAATTTCGGTCAGTGGTTCGTTTCCGACTCTAGTTGGTCCTCGAAACTTTTAAGCCCGATCGGACCAATTTTGGGGGTGGTAGGGGTCAATCTGTGTTTTTCAAAAATGGATTTTCGAGATTTTTGGTGATTTAGGCATGTGGGGTATCATTTTCTACTATAATCTGGACGCTGAATCAATAGAACGGTTCCCGAAACGACTGGCGCCCAACGGTAGAGGTTAGGGTTAGTCAAAATGGGTATCTATCTACCTATTTCATAAGTTGGTTTTCGAGATTTTTGGGTACCTAGGCGTATGGGTCATCATTTTCCACTGAATGTTGGATGCTGAATTGATTGAAATCAGTCCGAAATACTCCACACCCACTGTTTTCCCCATTCCCCCCATGCTCCTGGTTCGAGGAATAGCTAACCCCTATGCAGAATTTGCAGCGTTTTTATCAATAACTACTCATCAGCACTCATTTCGGTAACGAAGTGAAAGCTTCCGTTGCCAAGCTGTCATGAAAGCTTCTCCATAACCGTGGAAAACATCAGCTTTCGGAGCAATCGAAAAGAACCAATGAAGCAGAAGCCACAGCGACTTGATCGGTGTCTGATTGTAAGAGTGAATCCCTCCAAGATGGAAAGACGCCACAACCCTTTCAGAGTTTGTTTACAGGAAGCCTTACTTTTAATTAGTGATCTGATGATTGTTGGAGGCCCTACTGAAGATGACGGGTTGAAAAAATAACAAGGTCAGACAATCTTCTGGCCCCTCCAATCCCTGTCCATTATTCAGTTCCAATATCATTAACATTGTGGAGGAAGGGGTAACGAATTTTAGCAGCTTTTTCCTTTATGTTTGTGTTTGCTTCTTCAAGCTTCGGCATTAATTATTGAAGAACTAGGTAAGGGGGAGGCTTTTATTTTTGATCACCTCCTCAAATGAGAACAATGTTTTCTCGTTTGTACAAACACAGACACAATTATTCTGTCGATTTTAGTTCACATTTTCGTGAATTTTCGAGGATTTTCGTAATCCTATATTCACCTTCTAACTACATCAAAAACGACTGTACGGGTTGTCGAGATAGCAATTTGTGTTGTGCATCTATTCTTTGAATCAACCTATGTTTTCAAGCAAAAATTCATTCTCTCCGATTTGCCCCAACATCTTTTCTGGGCGTTTCAAGGTGTCTAGATCAATATAAGCAAATGTCCGCCCGCCATCCACCGTCCAGGCCGGCTTTTTGGTAGTAGGAAATTGTCTAAAATTTTGGAGTTTCGGTCAGGGTCTCGTTTCTGGTTTATTTGCTCCTCAACATTTTTCAGCCCAATCAAACCCAATTGAGGGGGGGGGGTGGTTCAAAAATGTATTTTTACAATTTATGGCGATTTAGGCGTGTGAGGTATCATTTTAGACTAAATTGTGGATGCTGAATCCAATGGGATGGGTCCCCGAACGATTTGTGCCCACCGGAAGAGGCCATGGGTCAAAATTGGTATATGTCTACCTATTTCAAAAGCTGGTATTCGAGATTTTCAGTACCTAGGCGTTTGGGGTATAATTTTCCACTAAATTTTGGACGCTGAATCGATTGGAATGGGTCAAAGACTCTCCACATCAACTGTTTTCCCCATGCTCTTGGTCCAAGGGATAACTAAGGCTATATGAATTTGCAACCTTTTCGAAATAAGCAAACCAGCCTATTTCACCGAATCCTGTCTTGGTTTGTTGGTATGTAGTGTTCCAAGTTTCTTACATGTTTTTGTTTCTGCTCAAATAAATTTAAGAATTTTTCGGATAATGGTTCCTTTTGAGTAGTTTTTACTCGCTATTCTTGGATATAGGGACATAATAGATCTCAATGGATTATTCTTTTATAAGAAGAAGATTCCCTCTTTTTTAGCATTTTGTATGAACAGAGTGTTCACTAATGGAGTCAACCTTCAAGATCACCGTTTATATTTCCCTGGTGTTCACCTCTACCTACTCTATCCTACCTTCTGTTAGCCCATCTATTTTGTATAAGCATACAAGACAACACCCCAAACAATCAACATCCCTAATCAGATGTATCTTCCCCAAAAAACTTCTAGCCTACGAGGTGCTCCACATCCTACGTAGAACCTTATGAGAAATTGTTGTTTAACAGAATCAGATATTATAGTTTTGCCGGCTTCATCCAGTAATCCAGAACTCAAGAACTTAAAAAATGAATTTACATAGCTTTCATGCCAGTGCAGGTTATTGTACGAAGCAGCGATTCATCATGTCACTTACCATTAACCAGCTGATTGGAAGATAACTTAACTTAACGCACGTCCGGCGAATACTGGCATCACCAGTTAAATATCAATGAAATCGGTGAAGATCCCAATGAAACGGGAATCCTCTCATTGCGTTCATCAATATTGACATCGACGATTGATTGACGGTTACATGAGCTCGGAAAGGTGAGTTGTATCAGGACAGATGAATACATAGTGCCCCGAGAGATCCTTGGAAAACACTCCCAGGCGAGAGTGAAGCATTAAGCATTGCGTCAGTGTCATTCTCACGTTCGCTTGAACGAACTGAATCTCCATTCAACCCTACTTCAGGAATACCGCCGCCTGGGTAAAAAAGCTGCCATGTCAAAAGTGATTGAGATGAATTTACAAAAATTGAGATGAATTAATGAAAATAAATAAATTCTTTTATACATAGTAGGCAGAAGTTCCTTTTAAAAGACAACCACAGTACGAACATTCTAATTTTTAAACATTTTTCACGCGTTGTTAAACGGTTTCGAGTTTTTCTCAGCTTCATTTTTGAATTCTGGTTCCACTCCAATTAGGTACCTTCGGGAAATCGGCCCCGCAACGGATGAAAAAATTGACCAAACAGTAATCAATCTATTACGAAAAGGATTATGCCTGTAAGAATGATGGACAGTACTGAAACTCATCGTTATTAGTCACAAGATACTAGCATACTTCATTTAGGTCCAACATTTAGTGGAATATGATACCCCACACGCCTAGGCCCCAGAAATCCTGACACAAAAAATGGGTGGATACATACCCAATTTGACCCATAACTTCTTCCAGTGGGTGCCAATTGTTCTGGGACCCATTTTATTAGATTCAGCGTCCAAACTTTAGTGGAAAACTATACCCCACACGCCTAGGTAGCAGAAATCCCGAAAACACATATTCAAAATGGGTAATAAATACCCAATTTGACCCATTACTTCTTCCAGTGGGTGGCAATCGTTCTGGGACCCGTTTCATTGGATTCAGCGTCCAAAATTTAGTGGAAAATGACACCCTACTCGCCTAGATCGCCCAAAATCTCGAAAATCCATTTTTCCAAAAACGCCCTTTGACCCCTCCCCCTCCCTCCCCCAAATTTTGTCCAATCGGGCTGAAAAGTTTTGAGGACCCGTCTCGGGCGGGAACAGACCCCTGACCCAAATTTCAGATTTTTAGAAAATTGTCCTACTACCAAAATAGCCATAGCAGATCATGTTAAATTAATTTTCATTGCCCTACAGCACATATGTCCCTTGATACAGTGATTTTCGAAGAGACATATTATTTGGTATTCTTTAATATTCGTTACTATTTTATTTATTTACTTCTAATGTTTTGAAAGACCGTATCATCTCTCGGAATTTCAGAACAAAACATATTTATAACCTTGTATCAACTGGGTGTACAGGGTAGTATATGTACGGTGAGTTGTGAAACGTACGCAGTATTACTACAAAACATTCAAGTTACCTCAAAGAGACTATAGCTCCGTTCAGCAACGAATATTAACGTACAGCACAAAGCCCGCTGGCGTTCTAATTAGCGTAATCCTTCAGCAATTACACGAAAATACGAGAGCGCAGGGATCTGGGTCTGGTCATAACCAAATTATCCATTAGTTGTATTACTAGGGAGAGAATTCCCACGGCTAAAAGAATCGTCCCTCATTTCAACCGAATTAATGGGCCTAATTATCAGGACCTCTCTGTAGGAAGGTCGTTATTAGGGGTTTTCCTTTGAATTCGCGAGCATAAACTAATTTTGGTGTATCTATGAAAATTGCTCCACAGGTTATAACCTTCTTTGTTTTGTATCAGAAGTTCAATTTGCGCAACGAGGGGCATATTTTTGAGTGAGTACAACACGACTTGAGACAAAGGGGTTTGTTACGGAAAACCAGTGAGTCAGAACTAGAAAAGTGACGTTGCAATTTCCTAACCTCCTTTTCGTCTGACATAGAAATGTTTGTATATTCAGAAAATGATTGAGGAACTATTTACGATGAAGGTGAGGAGCGCATCGTTAGCGTTTGGCTGGCTTGCACTAACTCTACTTTACAAGAAATTTTAATTTATCGGTTAATATCTCCTGAAATCTTCAACCATGTCGAAGATTTAGAAAAATCTGCAATTTAACGGCTGTACTCCCTGAATAATATGGCGTACTTTCTCGATTGTGTCAGCCGTGACGTATTGTGTTTTTTGGGCGGATCAGATCCAAGTTTGTAGTAAGGAAATAGCGTTAAAATGTTGTTTAAATCAATGTAAATAGTCCGGAGGAAGTTATATTGTAAAAAAACGACGTGAAAGCAAAAATTTGACTTTTAAATTTGAGTTTCCGAATGAGCATTTATTCTATAAAGTGTAAAACACCGGTAATTCGGAGTGCAACACACTTGTCCTCCAAGATATGATTTTCATCCATATAATATTTATTATTACTATCCGTTTACCTTTGCATTGTATAGCCACGTATTGCTACAGCTGAAATAACCATATCCGTACTGTACCATGTTACCACATCATCCTGGGAATATCAGGGGAGAAATGCTGATACCAACAATTATAGCAATAAGGGTAATGTATTGTTGATTCGAGGGAGGAAGATTTCCCTTAATCTCAGAGCGCAAAGGCATTCAGAAAGTTTTATCAGCAAACCATTATCGGTGTCGCCACAATGGAAGACCGAATGATGTTGCGTTGTGCGTTCGAGATGAATATTTATTCCACGAAATAAGGTCACAACAACAAAGCGACATCGGGAATATCGCTAGTCATCCTTGGCTTACTCTCTTTTTGGCAATTGTTCAAGATAAGTTCTTCCACCGTATGCAGTTCAAATTCAACAATAGTGAAAATTTCTAAATGAACGTACTTTGTGACAACAGCTACAGTGATGTTGAGGAAGTATAGGCTTACCATTCGATATTCCTTGAGCCCTCCAGCCCCACCCTGAAAAAATAAAACGAAAAAAATCATGAATCAAGTGTAGGTATCTCTAGAAATCAATATTAAATCCTGATATGATGTCTCATCTGCTAAATCAACCTTATGAATAGCAACATCTAGGCCCAAGTTGGAGCAAGATAATACTTTTTAAGCAGTTCATCCAGCATTCTCAAATCCCTGGCTGCGGACTCTATAAATAAGATGATGCTGGTATTAGTCTATAATTCCTCTCCTTCGGTGGTTATTGGTGAACCAAGCCTTTAGTATAATTCTCTGCAACCAACAGCCGGAGGCACTGCCTTCCCCCAAGAGAGCTCCCCGAAGGGATTTTTTCAAAGCCCTCTTTTCTAATCTAAAAACTGGGAATGACTGATTGTCGTAAGATGAAGGGCCGCTGGGGAATATCTCCGAAAGCCTCCTCATTTGTTCGAAAATCTTCCTTCGGGACACACCCAGAAGGGCGGCTTCATTAGGCATTTCGAAATTACTTCAATAATGGAACACGCCTTTGCACTCCATTTTTCAGGCCTCGTCCCTTCTTTTTTTTTGCACGTCGAAAGGAAGGGGGGACGTTGAGGGTTGGGGTGTGGGCCATGTTTCTCAGCCAACTCCCTCAGGATGACTAGCCGAGGAAGAAAATGGAAAATAGTAGCTGAGCCAAAACCTTCCTTGCGACAACGATACACCATTTTTCTCCACACCCCGTATCTTAACGTTGAATTTGCATAAAGAAGCCGAATGGTAGAATCTTCCACCCTCTCGCATCCGCTTGATTTATTTTTACATCCTTTCTTCAGTGAGCTGCACAGTCGTGAATTAATCGTCGCCTAACTTATTTGCCTAATGCCGAGGCTTAAAACAGACTTCTTCTTCTTGCGTTGGATCATCCCTTTTTCCGAAGAACCTGAAGGCGTTAGTACCTACTCTTGGCAGTTATTCAAGTCTCTGACAGCGACACTGTGGTGATAGTGACACTGGTGGCGGAGGGGGAGCGAGACAGCAAACCCCCCGAAAGATGTATTACTTTATAAGAACCTAAGTCAGGGAAAACCCCGTGATGGTATTTCTTTTGATTGTATTGATGGTATTTAATTTTACAAGGAAAGAATATTTTCGTCAAAATTTATTTTTATCCACGTTGTTGAGCCTGTTAGGGCATTCCAGTAAAATTACGAGAATATTTCCGAATAAGTCCATGTTTGTTCATCACTATCGATGGCTTCGAGGCGAAAGTATGTATCTTCTCGACATTACTTTTTATCAATTAATTTTATTCAGTTGTATGTTTGATGGCCCTTTTCAACCCAGGGCGCTGGGAAAAATGAGTTGGTAAGCCGTGCATCGGGTCAAGTTGCAAAGCCGTGAAACGGGGCAGCTAGGCTCGTAGTAGGGACATTCTCAATGACATAATAAGAAAAGCATTAGGACTAGCGAGTTCTGTATGGTAAATTTTGGTGGACCTATGCTGACAAGCGCAAAAGTTTAAATCGGAAATCCAGAATAAAAATTTTAAGAGAAGATGTCCACCTCAATAATCCAAACGTTTAATATGAACATCAAAGTAGTAATGCTGAAAATACTGATTTATGTTTAAACTAATCAATGGCTCTTCTGAATCGCTGCATGGTGGCCACCACCAATAGGCTTGAAGCGTTGCTCATCCCCAGTTGTATGATTAAAAATACACTCGAGCTCAAATCGAACGCTCAATTATTGATTATTATCTTGTTCCTTCCCTCTTTCAAGCTCAGTTATGCTATAATCTTGGCTAAAAGGGCATCATTAGCTACAACACAGCCAAGTCTTTACAAGGAGGATTCGGAAATCGCTAATTTTATGGCGGTTTAGCCGTTGACGAAATCAAGCATTGAGCATTTGGGACCGATTACGGTATTTAATTGAGATTCTCGTTTTGGTTGGTTATTCCTTGAATAATCAACCTATGTTTTCATGATAATGGTCAACCTCTCCGATTCGGCTCAAAATTGTTTTCTGGACGTTTCATGATGTCCTGATCAAAAAAGGTCGATGTCCGTCCGCCGTACGCCGTACGCCGCCCATCGTCCGCGCCGTTTTTGGTAGTAGAAAATTTTCTAAAAATCTGAAATTTGGGTCAGGGGTCTGTTCCCAGCCGAGATGGGTCCTCGAAACTTTTCAGCCCTATCGGACCAAATTTGGGGGGGGGGGGGGGGTCAAAATGTGTTTTTTGAAAAATGGATTTTCGAGATTTTGGGCGATTTTGGCGAGTAGGGTGTCATTTTCCACTAAATTTTGGACGCTGAATCCAATGAAGTGGGTCCAGAACGATTGGCACCCACTGGAAGAAGTTATGAGTCAACATGGGTATTTATTACCCATTTTGAATATGTGTTTTCAGGATTTCTGGTACCTACGCATGTGATGTATAATTTTCCACTAAATCTTGGACGCTGAATTCAATGAAGTGGGTCTCAGAATGATTGGCACCCACCGGAAGAAGTTATGGGTCAAAATGGGTATGTATCCACCCATTTTGAATATGTGTTTTCGGAATTTCTGCTACCTAGGCGTGTGGGGTATAGTTTTCCACTAAAGTTTGGACGCTAAATCCAATAAAATGGGTCCCAGAACGATTGGCAACCACCGGAAGAAGTTATGGGTCAAAATGGGTATGTATTCACCCATTTTGTATGTGTCAGGATTTCTGGCGCCTAGGCACGTGGGGTATCATATTCCACTAAATTTTGGACCCTGAATCGATTGGAATGGGTCTGGGACCCGCTACACCCACTGTTTCCCCCATTCGAGGAATAACCAACCCGTGTGTAAGAATTTGCAGATTTTGGTTGGTTATTCCTCGAATAATCAACCTATGTTTTCATGATAATGGTCAACCTCTCCGATTTGGCTCAAAATTTTTTTCTGGACGTTTCATGATGTCCTGATCAAAAAAGGTCAATGTCCGTCCGCCGTACGCCGTACGCCGTACGCCGTACACTGTACGCCGTACGCCGTACGTTGTACGCCGTCCATGTTCCGCGCCGTTTTTGGTAGTAGAAAATTTTCTAAAAATCTGAAATTTGGGTCAGGGGTCTGTTCCCTGCCGAGACGGGTCCTCGAAACTTTTCAGCCCGATCGGACCAAATTTGGGGGGGTAGGGGTCAAAATGTGTTTTTTGAAAAATGGATTTTCAAGATTTTGGGCGATCTAGGCGAGTAGGGTGTCATTTTTCACTAAATTTTGGACGCTGAATCCAATGAAACGGGTCCCAGAACGATTGGCACCCACTGGAGAAAGTTGATGGAATATCTTATACATTCCATGTAACATACGAACTACATATTGCTCTCCTTAGACTGTTAGTGGTCGTGAGGGTTTGCAGCTCTGTTCATTTAAGTCTCAAGTCACTCCTTCTTCTAGAGTTGTAAGAAAGTGAGTACAAAAATATATTGTTCAAATTGTGATCCGCGAGTTATAATTCCCATTTTCTCACCAAGAAAGTTCAAGAGAAGTAAGTAATGGGTCAAATTGGGTATTTGTTACACATTTCGAATATGTTTTTTCGGGATTTCTGCTACCTAGGCGCGTGGGGTATAGTTTTCCACTAATTGTGGACACTGAATCCAATTAAATGGGTCCCAGAACGATCGGCACCCACTGGAAGAATGGGGTATCATATTCCACTAAATTAATTGGACCTGAATCACCATTTTATGGAATGGGTAGCCTGGGGTAATATCATAAATTGGACCCCATTAAGGGTCACCGCACACACACTGTTTTCCCCCATTCAAGAATAACCAACCCGTGTGTAAGAATTTGCAGATTTTTATATAGGCGACAGAGGATTGGAGTTGCCAGCGTACGAAGCATGAGCTTCATGAACCAACTGGGGGAATCATAAGTACCTACTGGAAGAACTAAATGCGCTGCGACAGTTTCACGATGGAGAGGTCCTGGGTTCAACACATTGGTGATGCAGGTTGATTGAACAGAGAAATAGTGTCACCACTGGCATATGTTGATGGGAGAACGGTATGATGTGGTATGATGTTCTTCCTTAGATGAGTCTCCCACAGCTAGGGATTCCCTGTTTCCCTTGTGGACTTATTCAATCTGGGCTGTACATGCAAAGCCTACAGGGTCTACTGCATCATTACCTTCAAAGATATCATTCAAAATATGAAAATAATTAGAATCACTGATTAACCACGCTGCTTTTAAACAACCCGTACTAGAGTCTTAGTTAACCCCCTGGGAACAGATGCCATTTATTTTATCGTGAAGGCCATTTTAGAGTTTAAGATCCCTCTTGTACTCGATTCTTGTAGCTTGAGGTCAATCAGACAGATTCCACCAAGTCCATCGTCATTTCCATTTGTGTTTGTGCGTATTTACCACTTGTATCTCACCGTACAAAGATGAATCAGACCTCTGATTCTGATGAGAAAATGAGTGGATGTATCTATTATAATCTTGAAAAAGAAACGAAATTGTTCATTCCATCAAACTCATTTTCTATGAATTTACCTACTATTGAGATAGAGTCATGAGAATGAAGTATTTACCCTCGAGGTTCTCGACCTCTCGGTAAAACTGAAATGAAGCGTAAAACGTTCTTGAAACTCCGCCAAAAACCGATAAAAAGAGTGACCCGAGCGTGGATGACACGCTCGTGTATTCGAATTAGATTTCAATCCAGCAAAATTAGCTCTGTCGTCCCCCTGACCCGACTTAAAACACAAGATCGCGCCGGGAATATCTCGGCGCCTGACCTACATCAACGAGGTGAAAATTGAACACAAACTGATCCGCTCAATGGTTGCTTCACGTTTAGGTGTGTTATCAACACGGTGGCATAGAAAAAGTAAAGAAACGTTGCAAATTCATTCTCAGAGGTTGGTTATTCCTCGGAGCAAGAGCATGGAGACTCAATCCAATAGATTCAGCGTCCAAAATACAGTGGAAAATGATACCCCACACGTCTAGATCGCTCAAAATCTCGAACATACATGTTTCAAAAAACAGACGGCTCACGATTTCATGGTACTTTGGAATTGAAGCTACGTGCGAATTCCGATTTTGAAAACTGGTTTGCTCTGACCATGCGCTTGTGTGGCAGCCTTATTCTCGAATGTCGTTACTACTTCCATAACGTTTGGAGTTATCATTAATTATCGTTCAAATCTTTAGGGAATATCGAATATATGTATCATCCATAGGTGAAAGTCACGAGGATGCTTGTTTGCTTGCATCTATTGCAAATCTACAATGTTAGGTGTTTCTTCGATTTGCCCAAAAAATGTTGTAGATATTTTGTATTCTAAGATGTCTAGATTTCAAAAGTACCCGTCATCCACAATGTTTTTTTGTATAAATACAAAAAGTATACAATGTGCCCATTTTATACAAGTATAAGTTAAAATGGGGACTTTATTTATTTTTTTATTTTTATTTTTATTTTTTTTCCAACTACTGGGGACCTACGCGTGGGTCGGGAGGGTATCCGTGAGATATTTAGAAAATGGATTTTTGAAATATTGGTGACTCAGGTGTATTCTATGCTTGAGAATAGCAGTTATAAACTATAATATTCCCTTGATACCTGATCAATCGAAGCAGCTTGTTGGCAGAAAGTTGCTCATGTTTTCCCTCAATGCTGATTTTCGCAAATTATAACGACAGTTCCTTCATCACACATTCTCGATAGGTACAGAGTTAATTGGGAATTTGTCGGCTCCATACAGCGATGAAGCGAGTGCGATGGGAAGGGAAGAAGTTGGCAGCCAACAATCAAGATAGCTAGAGTGAATAGACGTGTTGAGTAATGGCCATCAGATCCTCGACGTGGCCTCGGAGATAGCTGATTGGCCTACACGCAGTCCGGAAGTTGACTCGACCGGAACCTTCCTCCGTTCCAGTGTCGATCCTCTGCCAGTGGGCGTTTTTTTCATTGACTCGTTGGGAGGGAGAAAAAATGGGTAAAACCTAAGTGTGAACTGTGAGAAGGAAAGGGAGTGTCGACTCATTTTTCCTCGAGAGAAACCGTGACCAACTACACGGACCAACGGGTTTTGGCCGGAAGAACCTATTCGCCAGTGGTCGGTCAGAAGACACCATCGAAGCCCAACGTTCCGCGACTGTGCCATATGACCACCATCCCCGAGCACACGTTACCCTCTCAATTGAGTAATCTTAATCGAAAATCTGACAGTTCCTTTCGGGCCAATCAGTTTTTATGACAATGGTTTTCATTAAACGGTACTGCCACCAATACCGCACTTCCAGTCTCACCGAGTACGAAGCATTTGTTCCCCCTGGGAAGAACCCTCGCGAATTATCGCGCACTCGAATCTAGATCGAAAATTTGCCGGAAGTTAATCAAGGGGTGGGCGTTTTTGCAAACCTGGACATGTGCGCAGGGGAAATTGGTCCATCAACACGACACGCCGTCTCGTTAGTTTGCTGGAGGTACCTGCTTGGTTTTTCACAAATGACGTCTGCAGATCCCGTCAAGATCTGTCTCAGGCACCACAACACTCTTGGCTGCTCTCATTCCGAATGAAGGACTTGAACAGCCCCCACCACATCAATATGTAGTATCCACGAGTAAGAACTACTGCGCGTCTATCAGGGCAGGAATGGGGAAGCATGGATTCGCCAGAGATGGTCAATACGAGTACAATTAGATCAGTGTGCTTTGAGTGAAAGCAGTTTTGGTTCATTTCGTGTGGTGGAGAAGATAAGGAATCCATGTTTTCAACCTCCTAATATGGTTCAGGAATAATTAGTATCGCAAGAATATAGTACAGGTCACATTGACACATTGTGCCAGAAGACACCATCGAAAACGCCGTGACACGTAAAATCGGTATTTCGATAAGAGTTTTTATCAACTGAATTGGGACGCTGAATCGATTGGGTGCTTTTGTCATATTATAGACTAAAGACGTGAAAAGGCCTCGAATTTTCAGCTTCTACTACGAATAAATTATTACTGTGACGGTAATCTGGGCAAAGTCGTCTTCAATTCAACGACTTTTCCAGTAATGGCATTTGAAAAGACGGTTACTATTAATTGTAATCGAAAAAAGTACTTTTTTAACCTACTTTTGATTGAAATTAGTACAACATGTAATTCTTCATGATGAGAGTAATCGGAAAACCAATCATACTTCAAAATTGTGATTACTTTCAACTCTACCGTATAAAGTGTTGCTATGAGATGGAACTGACGGATTTATTTTTATTTTCGTAAATTGTAAATATCAGCCGACAATCATAAATATTGAGGGAAGAGGAAAAAAAGGTCATTGAAGGGGTGACGGAAGGATTGAGTTTCTCTCCCTCGTTCTCATCACTAAACAACCCTCCCCGCAATTCTGCCGCGCGTTAGGAGAACAAAAAACCTGAACCTCACTCTGAAAAAAAGGACGATAAAATTTTTTTCAGACCGGATTTTTTAATTGGTTTGTTTTGAACAAGTGGATTTGACGTTGGGGGGTCGTGTGTGGAGTGTGAGGTGGATGGGTGGGGGGGGGGGGAGATGCACCGATGAACGGGTGCAATAGGCCGAACCGAACATTGATGTAAAGTGAAGGGGCCTGTCATGAAGGGTGGGGGTGGTCGAGGGGGAGGGGGGCAGTTGGGGATGAAAAAAAGTTGAAAGGTTGATGTTGATGTGGGCGGGTGATTTGTCCTCGTGTGCGTCGTCAATTCCGATGCGTTTTGCGTGTGAGGAAGGTTTTGGCGGGATTGCAATACATCAACCCTCCCCAACCTTCTGCTCCTCTCGCGAAACCCCTTTTTCATCCTTTCCTTTCCCCCACATCGTTACCCCTTCACCGCCCCCTTCATCCATCCGACACCGGGAACACATCAGTTGACTGCGCTAGCTCAGTGCACTTCTCGCGGGGGTGGGCGGGCTGCAACCCCATTTTCCAGAGTGCACGTTGCACATCCCGCCCGCTCCTCCCGCCACGGTCGTCCCTCCTTCCCCTCCCGCCTGCTCATGGACCTTCCCCGACAACCCTTGCACCCCCTCCACCCCCTTTGCAACGCACAGTATAAATTTTAACCCTTCCTCATCCCCTCTTCCCTTTCGCTCGGACTTCGGTATCGATATTATTAAAGCCAACCCCCTCCTACAACCCTCTCTATCCCCCTCCTCCGCGCACTATCCTGACTCCTTATTATCTGACCGCCCTCTCCTCGCCCCCATCGCAATGCAATGGATTGCAATCGAACGGCGGCGGGTCCGCTATTGATCTGTGCACCCCCTCCTCATGCTTTGGGTGCATCTCCCTCCCAAAACCTGTTTAAATAACTCCCTTCTCTCCTTCTTTTTTGACTATTTCTCTCTCCCTCCCGGGGCACTTAGTTTTTTCAACCAGGGGTCGCTGAACCCCCGCACGCGCCAATAAAACGCACTGAAACAACAAAACAAGAATAGGTATAGATGAGGCCTGTCTCTTTGTATGCTGCCTGTTTTCATATTTCATTAATAGAATGAACCAATAAATTCTAGAAATTGATCAAAGGCAATATCGAGGAAACACAGTCATAGCAAGTATGCAACCAAAAGGCACTTGAATAACCGGATGTTCCTAACTGAGCTTTCGAGCCCGAATATTTCTGATTTTTGTCGAACGTTTTGTCTCGGTCGGTACGTCGATTGTTGCCGTGTGCAACTGCTCTGCGAGGCGTAAACTGGAGACAAGCAAACGGCGTTTGGAACTTATTTGCCAGCGGTTTACCACTCAACACGTTTTTTAAGCCATTTTTTGATTAAAAGGATCAAGTTTTGCTACAACCTATCCCAATAAAAACAGTCCAATAAAAAACGTTTTTTTTTATGTTGTCAGACGGTAGTGAGTCCTAATCAGAAGTGGAGTGGTGGATATTATCATCCATTCCTGTTGTCCGTAGATTTTTATTGAATAATAAAAACAATGTGGGTATTTTTTCTTGACAGTTTTATTGCACCGAGTAGTCTCAGTCTCAATGATGTTGCGCTGACCTGCATTGCTACAACTGTTCATTAAGACAAAAGAAACATAACTTAGTCCCATTTCCCTATGAGCTTTGTCACGTTCACTGCCTACAGTGGTTCATGTGGTTTCCGGCACTTGGGTAGCAAATTTAGATCCTGTACGTCAAGGAGCTTCGCAGCTTCTTCGTTTACGTGAATTTTTTAGATTTTCGGCAATCTAGGCGTGTGGGGTATTATATTCTACTAAATTTTGGACGCTGGATCCAATGAGACGGGTTCTGTAAAGATTGACACCCACCGAAAGAGGTAATGGATAGAAATGGGTACCTATCTACCTATTTCGAAAGTAGGTTTTTGAGATTTCTGGTGCCTAGGCGTGTGAGGTATCATTTCCCACTAAATTGACGTGCACTTTCCACCTGAGTTTGGCGTCCAGGCACTCAAAATGATTTACATCATTGTTTATATGGGCTATCAAGGCATCTGTTTATACCCTATGATTTGAGCACAAAAACTTACAACAGCAAAATGGTCAATTAAATTAAAATTTTTTTTTTTTTTTTTTTTTGAACAACGGGAATGTTTGCAAATAGGACCTACCTAGTATGTGAAGTATGAATGAATTCATATCGAACGAAATATGATTTAAAATTATTTATAAACACATTCATAATCCTAAATGTTTCCTAATTAGTCCCACTTTTACAATAAGTCAACTGTTGCTGTTTTGAACTCTCTGTTTGATGCTTTTTCAGGAATGGTACAGATGCTGTAGAATGAATAATTTAGAAAAAAAAATACTATTGACCAAAAACGAAAAAAAAACAGTATTTTTAGATGAGCTGTTAAAATAGTTATGTATCGGGACACATCTATTTTTTTCCTTACAAGCTATAGGGAATCGCATAAAAATGTTCAATTTGGACTGTGTGAGTTTAGTTGTCAAACTGACTGTTCTTAAGGTAGAAAAACGCCAATATTGAAAAGAGACCAAAAACTCCGGGGATTTTCGGCTTGGTCATTGTAGCTCAAGAGGATAGTCTGTGAACTACTGGTATACTAAGGGGAAAAATACAGTATCGCCATGAATGAATTATCGAAGAAATACAAATTCCTTGCGTATCGTATCTCCTGTGCTGCACGGAGCTGATGCTCAATTCAACGCTCGTTACCCATGCATAACTCCCATCGACTAAACGGTGTAATGTCAAATGACAGGAACACTCTACCCAGTGTTTATGTAACCTGTTAGAAAAGCGGCAAAAAGTCGAGTCCTGCCTCTCAATGAGCTCCCATTACCGTGTTGATGACCGTTTCACGTGAATTGCCCGTACGAGGGTGGCACGATGCGATTAATTTTTTCCCTTCATTTTTCCGTGTTTGCTGAGGTGTTCACAGCCCTTTATTGCTTTTTTCCACTTCATCATAAAATACCTATATCTTCTAATGCGATCAGGAATACCAACAGGTGAGACGCAAACATCCAGTTATTTAACATTTTTAATCTCGGAAAGTGAAAAGGAGGAATATCCTATGCACAAGCGAATTTGATGTATGTATAACCTTGTGATGAATTAACTGTTAATGGATGAACAAATTTATGGACACCGTATACACAGCCGGCAGGTAATGGTGAACGTTGCATACAAGAGACTTTTCTATCGCGAATTTCTAGACACATATTACTGTAACAGGAAACAATAACCTATGACCAGCGCAAGATGACAGAGAAAGCAATGGCAGAACAAGAAACGTATCAAGTATTCAAAAATACGTCCGCATTCTCAATGGATCTCAATCATATTGTAAAGTGTATCATTCCACATCCGGTGTGCAACAATCGGTTCGGAATCTACCTGCACCTATTCAGCGTTCATTATTTAATGGAAAATCCCCACGAGCCAAGGTCTCCAAGAGTCTAAAACTTCCTATTTTCACCTCTATTTGGCCTCTGGTTTGTGCGATTGGACTGTCAGGTCTCACAGATCTGACAAAGATGCCGTTGGCCAAACTTTCAAATTTGTATAGAAACCTTTAAACGGCGTGTGAGGCCAACGAACATTTTAGTTTTTGAATTAAAACATTGCGAAACGATGAATTTTAGATCCTATTGTTTATTATCCTGAGAACAACATGCCAAAAAAGGGACTGGAATAATAATACTATATATGCAGCTTTAAGCAAAATTTTGAAAAAAATGACAACTTTAGCATTGTTGGCTTGTTGAAAATGAATTGTATTAATCGTAGAAGACTGTTCGTCCATACTCCTCATTAGTCCCTGTGTCCTGAATGTGTTGATTTTCACGATTTGAGTACAGACGGACTGTTGGGAAGAGTAACGAGCAGGTAACGAGCTATCGTTGAATAATAGCAATTCCACCGATCCCGAAATTCGCTTTTCTAGCATGACGATGCTTCAACACCAACGCGAAGGCGAATAACGAATTAAAGGTCGCCAACCCAGTTGAATTAACATCTAAAAAACCCTTATTGTTTGAAGGACGACAGGCTGAATGAAATTACTTTTGTTTTGTCCCCCTTTTGCGGAATAGAGTTCGATATCGTCCGACAGCTATCAGAAAATAAGAGGAAAAGCAAGTGAGGAAAGTTACGTTATCATGGGCAGTTTGAGTTTTATCGAAGACCCTTCCGAAAGTTCAAAAATGAAATGAGTGAAAGCAAAAATATGGAAAAAGGGATGGGGGAAGTCCATCCTCTTCGACTTGCGAAGAAAAGGGTTCTTTTTCCACAGAAGAGATGAAGGGAAGTGGCATCCTGTGATATCAGAGCAGTTTTTGATGAGCAGACCTACGAGGGACAGGCCTAATCAACGTCAATGGCTTTCAATGGGGAAATAGTGCATTGAAATTCTTCTTCGACTTTTTTACGGATTCTCAGAACACTTTCAAGTGCCTAATTCGTTCTTCTCTATGTAGTTATGTGTAGTACGAGGCTACATCCTGGGCCCCTCGTTGTATTGCGGCTATAAGAATACGAACCACTCCTATTTTGGTTTCCAATCACATCGGGCATAAAGCTGAAAACGGACGGTCCTATTGGATGCAAACATATCCGTACAACGATTCCTTTTTACAGTTTTAAAATCATGCCTTTTTTCGCCCTTAACTTTTTTTTTATGGCGGCAATTTGGTGAAGCACAACAACACCATGACTGTGCGGAATAATCTGCAATTTCCAGAGGAGGTTGGAAATAACCAACCAAAAATGTTGGGTTGATGATGAAGGATGAACTATAGAGAGTGTTCAGTTCTCCTCTGTTTAGGTTCTCTTTTAGAGTGGCTCAACGTAGAACCGTTCAGTCCATACTAAAGCACATTGCTGAACATGCATCTTATGGCCAACCAATTCTGGCCGTAAAAATGAGAGATTTGACCATCCCAATACGGCAAAGCAAATTGGATCAGAATCGCGGTCCACGGAATATTTATGGCAGGTGCTGTAGTGTTGTGGCGTTTATATTGTAGAACTCTCTATTCTCCTGTGTTTGTTATCAGGGACTACAAACTGACCGGTGGCTTGTTTTGCAGGAAGGCGGGGAGCGGACGCTCGCTGGTCGCACCACCTGGATATTTGTTGGGGCATATCGACAAGGAAGGTAATATTAATACCAGTATCACTACCACTCGAAGCTCATAATCAGTTTACAGGAGGCCCCACCCCCTCGTCCAGTACCGCCATAGCCGGATAGTAAACCTTCGATATCGTCCAGAGAAAAGGTAAATATATATACGACTAATATCAGAAAGCCCTTTCGTTATACACCCTATGATATGAGGGCAACCTAATATGGGAAACCTCACCAAGCACTATCTAGAGCGATATATCATAGGATAACTTCCTTAATTTTCTCCGGGTTTTGGCGCGGGAGGGTGATCCAGCCTCGCGGATGGATATCCGACCGATCATGTGGGATTTAATCCGCTTCCCTGTGCACAATACCTAACCGACCTTGCTCCCCCCCCCCCCTCACATAGTCCAACCCTTCTCCACACGGTGCCTGCCTATCCACTAACACCATTTCAACTGAGGTACCGACCATTTCTATCGTCTAGAAGCTAGAAATCCTACGCGCTCGTTGTCCCGTGAAAGCCTCTCCCTCAACGGGTGGATCGCCGCACCATGGTGCCGAATGGCGGTCCAATGTGAGAACTCAGGCAAAAAGCCGCTCTTGGATGATCCTCGACTGTGTACCTGTATCAGTCAGCTTATAGCCGTTTCAAACAACATTGGAACGAAGAATGTCATCACACCCCGAAAAAGAAGAAGGAAAAGTGAAACTGCTCGGAGATGAGTTCATTCTCACCCCACGAGTCACCATCAAACAAGATGACCGTGACATCGTCAAAAGGTGATTGCGTCCCGCGAGTAGCAAGCCACCGTCTTTCATCAGCCTTGGAGTATTGATTTCTTATTCTATGAATCAAATGAACCTGTTTTCATGTCTGGTGTTAACGTGACTATAACTTTTACGAGCCCCATTCGGTGTTTCGTGGTTTGAATTTTCCAGTCCATCCCCTTTTTGGTAGTAGGGATTTTTCTGAAAATTTGAAATTATGGTTCGTGACTCCCAGTTGGTCCTTGGAACATTTCCGTCTAATGATGCAAACCAATGGGTGTAGCTATATGATTATTTTGAAAATGGTTTCGCTTTGTTGAGGACCTAGACGGGTGGAATATCATTTTCCCAAGTTGGATGTTGAAGCAATTCAGATGGGCAGATGGGCTCTGAACCAATTGCCTTACACGGGGTGTGGGTACCTGCGGAACAAGAAGGATTATTCATAAAATATTTGCCACTTCTTCAGGGGGAAAAGAGTGATGTACACACTCTGAAAACCCCATGCAAAGATTTGATATCCATCAGGAGAACTACATAGAATTGGACTCGTGTAGTTGAATAATTATGGTTCCCCTTGAGCAGTTCTCAACCAAAGATCTGTCCAAACGGACGGTCCATTTTGCAGCATGGAGCCACCGAAAGGCACCAAACTCTGCATCCAGCCCTCTTTAGAAGGCCCTTTCTTTTCTTTTATTTTTTAGAATTTCACTTGCTGCGTTCTGTGGTGCTGCATGCAGGAGAGAATACTGCAGGAGGGCGTCCGATATCAACTTGACAAATTATGCAATTGTCGAAGGACGCCACCCTCTCTCTGTTCCATTCGCCCCTGTTCACAATCCTCATCGGCGACCGTTGACCAAAGAAAAATTCGTCCACATTCCAGCCCTATCCATACCTAAATTAAAGATCATTTTGGTTTCTCACGCATTTCTATCAGTCTGATTCCAAAGGAACTGATTTCAGTTAATTTTGTCTCTTCTCATTGAGAGCAGGACTAGGGCCTAGATGGACTAATTTGAATTCCATCTAAATCAGTCCCGTACTAGCTAGACGTGGCTGAATCGGCGGATTCAAGCGATATTGGTGACACCTGTCGAACAATCACGATCGGGTTGAAGTTTACAAAACAGGCGTCTAAACAACGAACCGGAGTCTTATTCAGAAAATCACATTTTACGTACAACAAAATTAAAGTTAAAGTTAACAAAATTTGGCAATAACACACTCACAAACGTTCACTCACTTTTTCTGATTACTACTCGAACTTCCCTTCTTATCTTCAAGTTTGCTTAATCATTAAAAATCTTTAATAAATTTAACTTTTTTTTGCAAACCCATTGAAATGGGTAAATTTTGGAGCATCAAGTGCATGTTAGAAAAGTGTTAAACAAAAAGAGCACGATTGGAATCAAGATTAAACAGCACCAATTCTTCGACAAAGGATCATCATTCTGATGAGGATACGCGGGGCCTTAGATATATGAGTAGATCCGGTATTCAGCATACATGAATGTTACAATATCAATCAAATTCTGACTTATTTCTAAGAAATCTCCAGAAACGTTTTTTTCTAAATAGAAAAAAAGAAGGAAGAACTAGAAGGTTGTGAGTTCTAATGGTTGTTTTTCCTTACGTGATTGTTCGTTCAATTATGATCAAAATTTTCAGTTATTGGGATTCTCGTTCACCGTAAAGAAGTTGGGGGAGTTCCGTTTGTACGAAAACAATGTGGTCTTTATTTGGTACTGTAGGATTAATCAGCTACAATTGGTGTGACGTATGAGTTGTTTTTAATTTAGATTGGGCCTGGTATACGGAAATATATGGTGTTAAGTATGTCTGACCCGGTTTGCATTTCACTTGACTGAATTAATGGAGTAGGCGTACTCAGAGATGGGTCTCATCATGAGGAATTACTGCGAGAAGCTTCGAGAAAACTTCGTTATGATTACGAGATAGGTAGGTGGATATCACTCTGAGGTAGATATAATATTGCAGGAAGGCACGACGTAACTGTTACTGGGCTAGGGCAATATGTAATTGAGATGGATCATCCTATCATTCGGCAGAGGTCAATCAAGCGAGGCGGTGGGAAGATAGGGTGATAGGTAAAGAGACGGGAGGAGAGACGACTGTCATAGGAGGCGCGGAGGGCTTTTCATAAGGATGCTCGGCTCCTGCTACGCGCACCCATCGGTGCCTGCCTGTCCGTGCCCGTCGTCCGGCGAGCAATCACCGTTCGGCCCAACCTTGTTTCCCATTGAATTGATCGGCCCGTGAAGGCCACCACCGTTTCTATCTCCAACCCATCGGTGCCAAAGTCACCCCCGAAGGCGAGGGGGGAGGAAGGTTGTCAGGGGTTGAAACGTTCACTGCGAGTCGAAGCGGTGCAAAGTGGCAGCCGGTTCTTGGGGGCAAAGTGTCGTAGATTCGGGAAAAGACGAGAAAACGTTGCAGTATCATGAGTTGGTTTTGGGCCTTGAACCCTGATACAGTAATACCCCTCATCCCCGGCTTCGGACTACATAGATATACATTTATTTGCATAAGCAGAAGTTGTATCTAGCAATTCCCATTTTTTCATTTATTCGAGAAAATTTAAACAATTACTATCACAATTTTCTACTTCTTAAAGATCTGGTTTTCTTTGAGCACAACTCAAGCTGAGAACAGGAGTGCCTTTATATTGGATACAATTAATTCTTACTACGATTGAGATCAAATTTAGATGCTTTTGGAGCCAGATCGGACCAAATTGGGGAAGTGGGGTCAGGGTCAAAAAATTTTGACGAAAAATGGATTCCCGAGATTTTTGGCGATCTAGGCGTGTGGGGTATCATTTCCCACTAAATTTTGAATGCTGAATCTAATGTGATGGGTCCCAGTACGATTGACAACCTCCGGAAGATGTTGTGGGTCAAAATGGGTATTCATCTACCTATTTCAAACTTGCGTTTTCAAGATTTCTGTTCCTAGGCGTGTGGGGAATCATTTTCCGCCAGTTTTCCATCATATCTGTGTAATGTGCGCCTAGTCTATTGTGTTCATTGAACGTAAACAGATTCTTCTTATTTTTTTTTTTAAATAAAAATACGCCTTTGCATATTCCTTAAACTGGACAATTTTATTAGGATTTGACGGGGTATTTTCGGTAGGGAGCTATACAATCCAACCCTTCAGTATCTATAGAACCTTGTTGCAGCCAAGACACTAGTTCGGTTGGAAAGTACCGTGATTAGTCCATTATCATCGTTCTGTTACTCGTTTCTATTCTTTTGATCATATTTTCCAAAAGTAGATTGAGGACTTATGTATAAAATAATAACTTATCTTGAAATCTGCAAATAATTGAGAGGTTGGGAATCGTCTACTTTTCTTCAGGAGAGTCACAATCAGCCCCTTTTGTGTGCCAAAGAGGGGTTGAGGTTTGGTTCTATACGTATATTTCCATACATCACAATTCCGTAAGCTAACAGTGACTACAACAAATCAACATATATTTTTTCCTTTTCAACTTTGGGGAAGAGAAATTTCAAATTTCCCTGAGGACTGAGAGATGTTCTGGGAGTTCATTGTTCAGTGCATTATGATGTTCGTAATTTAGGCTGGTATCCGCCACAAAACATTCGAATTATTCTAATTGGCCGACCTGAGCACCTGTTTAGTTAGAATTTAGAAAAAAAATCCGAAAATCGAGTTTCAAAAGACACATTTTTACCTATATGCTCCCTGAATTTGATCCAATCGGGCAGAATAGTTTCGAGCCAACTCGAGCCAAATATTTAGAAAAAGTGCTACTGTATGATACCTTAGTGTGTACGAACGGGCATGATGTTCCAACTCATTTCGCTTTTTAAATCAAGACACATCTCTATACTCAAAATGTCCCATTCTTGGGCAAATCTGACAGATTTACCTCTGGTTTAAAATTATTGGAACAATAAACCAAAACTCTTGTTTCTTCACAACGGTTTATCATTCGAAACCCATTACGAAGTACCCTTTTATTTTGATGGACATGGAGAAATATGACACCAACAAGTGAAAGTACGTCCTATTCGGGGCTTAATAAGGTTACGGACTTTTAAGTAATTACATTACAGTCAAACAGACTACAGCTATTAGGAGCCCTTGTGTGTTGTGGCGGTTGAGTGAAGACGTTAAGGTTAGCCAATGCTTACCTTGCCCCAAACCCACAGTCTACAGATGTTGAGGCTCCTTGGAAGAGAGGATCCCTACCAGAAAGTGGAAATTGAGTTACTTAAGAAAAATGATTCGCTACTTTTTGAAAAATTTTAAAAATGTACTTTGACAAGTTCAAGGATTATATTGTTCGCTCTAGAAGAGATCCCGTCGGAAAAACGTAGCTATTGATAGACTCTCCCTCTCTCAACAGTGCCGGATGCGTGGAACTCATATTTACGTCACTCACGTCATTGCTGACGAGGGTGTCGCATGCGCTGATTGTGACGAGAAATAGGAGCAATAATAAATTATTGTGTAGAAATTTCGGGAGAAAATGCAGCACCGGAAAGGTCGAGGAGGGCGGCGTGACCTCCCCTGCAGCCCTATGCAACCTTTCTGCTCAATGAGAAAGAGGGGTGCACGATGGGGGGCCGTCAGCGGGAGTAACGTCAGCTCAACGTCGCTGATTTTCTACTGACCGCGTGTGCACATTATCGACCCGATTTCTCTTCACCCTTCGACGGTCCGCTCGTTGGGAACTGACTTTCGCGGATGCGAATCCTTCCGATTTTCCAACCCTCTGCCGGATCTGACGTCCCGGCTAGTTTCCTGACGCCAAATCATCGACTTCCTTTCATGAACTAACCCTCGCCGAGTGTTGAAAAATGCATACCGCCCTTCATCATTATGCACTTTTTATTTTACCACTCCGACAGGAATTAAATCCTTTGCATTCACATCGTCAAAAAAAAAAAAATCTTCGCGAGCTCCCACTATTTGCGTTTTAAGATGTGCAGATTCCAAATCAAACATTTCTGTCCTCCAATCGTAACAGCCCTTTCAAATGCGCCGAACAGTCGAAAAATTTGCACGCAGACTCCCTTTGGGTTTAAGTTGTGCCTAACTAATTTTCTGCCTGATCGCCTCAAACGGAAGTCGCATATGAGTAGATACGTGTATTTCAAACATGGAGTTTTAAGTTTATCCTTTCTCAACGGCCTCCTGACGCTGTATGCCCTCCCGTGAACCCCTCTTCATCTCGTACTCCTGGTGCTTTTCCTGCCTTACTTCCCTAGGTAGCTCTTGGTTCTCCTTTAAAATGAAATTGCGCAGCAATTGATTACTGCTTCGAACGACGAAAGATATGAATCGAGATTCGAAATGCCGTTTTCAAGATAAGTTCCAATGATCGACGGAATAAGAGACAACAACCCCTTTTTGAATGCTCCTCTTGTAATGTCTTTGGCAATGTTTAATTTACGATGAACCTTGCTGCTCCTACAGACTTGTTTACCACTCATGGTAATTATTTGGATGTAGGGACTGGTCTCATTCTGGGTGGGCTCTTCGAAAACGAAAATAATTATGTACAATGCAAATCTCGTTTGGTAGTATAGTAGTTTTGAAATCAGGACTGTGAAAGCATTGTTTTGCCCACCAAATACAAAGTTTTGATATTCCGCTCAAGTAAAATATTTTTTAAACAAAATTTTGATTATTTTCAAAATAATTTTTAAAAACTTGGTAAATTTTTTGGTTATTTTATTAAAATTTATATCTCTTTGGAATGAAAATTTTTTGGATTAGGTATGCAACTGTTGTGAAATGGGGGTTAATTTCGGACCTCAGTGGGATGTAATGCTGGGACTCGGGGGCCTCGTCCCTTTGACGTGGTCTAGGCGTGAAGAGGGACACTTCTCTAATTGTCCAGCGCTCTTACGCACACTGACTACGGTTGACACGTAGCTCACACACTCACACGAGCCGTCCAGAACACTGTACACCCACGGGTATTGATTGGGTGCAATGATGTAGGGGCAGGAGGGGTACGAGAATTATGCACCCTGCCCCCTCCACGCACCCCTTCGTCGTTGTGTACCCCCTGGCCGCCCCCCTCGCCCTCATCTTGTCCCTTCCTTCACCCCCTCACCACCCCCCGCTTCTTGTTGCAAGTTGCACGCTGGACGAACGCACGCACACACGAACACGGATCTCCGGATATCGAACGCTGACATCTCGCGCTGGCGAAGGCCCTGGGTGGGAGGGGGTGGGGTACTGAGGGTGGGAAACGCGGGAAATCGGGAGAGGGGAAGCGACGCCAAAAATCAAGCGGAACGCCCAACCAAGCGTGACCTCCCTTCCCGGTAATTCTACTTCCGAAATTCATTCCGGGCGCCTCCCGAGCCCAATTGGTGAGCGATTGACAGTTTTCGGCGACAGTTTCCTAACTTGAATTGATGAAATATTGCCCCCATCTCCATAAAAAAGAAACCCTCCTACGCTGCACGTCGCGTCATCCGGTTTACCTAAAACCCACCGCTGGACGACAACAGCAGCAGATTGAACGTAAATACGAACCAATCACACGAAGAGAAAGATGTCTCTGTCACTCACCTGTCGCCGAAAGGAGAAAATATAGCACAAGGGATATTTCAGCCTAAATACGTGCAGTTCAGCAACATTCAATTCAGTTTTAAAACTTTGGTATGCAGGCAATCTGCACTGGGATTAGACAACAAACATTTTATGCATAAAGATCATTGGCTTGTGTTGGACCCTCCATCGACAAAAACCTTGCCAACTTGCAGCTGCCTAAAAAATGATTGGTACCTGTCCACCGTCGATTGTGAACCGATGGCCCATTGGTCCCATTGGTGGCCAATGATCGACGCCATTAACGCAATGAACTTATTCCAATCTCCTAATAAAGTGAGCTCCGGATATTATCATCAACTCTTCAAGAAAATAGAATGTTCAGCAAAGAAAACCACTGATAATGTGATGAAGGCTATTCATCAGCTTGGAAAATGGGAAACAATTTAAAATCGTTTCAAAATCGTTATCACCAAGGGCTCTCTACCAACAAGTTTTCAAAGAACATCACCCTATTTTACTCAATGTAATAATTCCCGATGTGTGACAGGTCCGGAGCCCATATGCGTCGATTCAGCGCCTAACAGTCAATACGAAAATGGTACCCACCACGAGTAGGACCCCAAAAAAATCGCAAACCCATTTTCACTCGTACCTTGCTACTATTTTGGGGCGATCGGGGTGATTGCGAATGGCTCGACCAAGACTCAAAGACTAGTTGGTGAGCAACTTTTCTGCACCTTAATGAGGGACTAGTATTTTCATATTTGTGTTTCGGGAAACTTTTTTTTTTTTGACACTACTTATTTGGCACAAGAATTCCGGATCCAAGAAAATGTGTTGCTGTTGGAAAGGATGGTTTTAGAAGACGAATCGATGGAACCGACGTCGTCAAAAAAGTTTAGCAGACGAAGAATCCAGTGCATTTCCACTGCACAAGAGACCAAGTAGGGGGATTACAAAGCCCGATTAAAAAATCGCCCTTTTGTCCAGCCCATTCCAAAACGGGACAGGTGGAGTGAGGTTTCGCTATTTTGATTCTGCGCGGCGCCCCATGCACGTCAACTCTCCGCGGTTCAATTTTTTCTCTCTCACTCGGCCTCCCACCCCTGCTGGGTTCCCTGAGCTGTCCCTTTCCATCAGTTCTGGACATCACTCTAATTCCAGTGTTTATTTTAAAACGGGACCCCCCTCCCTTCTCCTATGGGCCACGCTTCTCTCTCAAACCGACCGAATAAAACACAAACAAACATCAACCCAGTAGGGAGCCCAATCCCCTACTTTTTTATCCCAACCGAAGGCTGGGTTGGTTGATTTAATTAGTATTTTACCGGGAACAGTGGAAAAAAAACCTTGCGGGTTCACTCGTTTGGCGCGAGGTTTTCTCGATTTTTCCCCCATCACTTTTTCGCCGTTTGAACGAAAATTCCAAACCCATTCCTCTCTTCCTACTACTCTCATAGGCTCCACTCAAAATATTTGTTTTAGCAGTACGACCGCAGAGAATCTAGTCTATACTACGAAAATTCGATCCCATGTAACTCAGTTTTGATCTCCGGTTGCAGGTCTAATTTACCCTTCTTTGCTCAGGGAGGCTATCGATCAAAATTGGTTATTTGGAAATGGGTTTTTTCTGCAGACCCAGACTGAAGTTAGTATACTGAATCGATTGAGGTTTGACCCATTACCGCAATCTTGGGCACAATTGGATTTGCGAGTGAATATTCAGTATATTAGTAAACCTGTTGGATGAAGATGATTTTTCGAACCTTCAGGGGCATCAGGAGTGTAAGACATTGTTTTTCTCTCAATATTGTACGTTGAGCCGATTCAGATGGGTTATTGACCGATTGCTGCAAAAACTGAGGTAGAACTGGCTAATCATCATTATTTTGATAATAGGTACTTTTGGTTGGTTATTCCTTTAATAATGAATTTTCATTCATGAATTGAATGTTTACATGCAGAAAATCAAAGTTGATTTGTCTCCAAATCGTCCCGAAAAAATTTTCTAGGCGTTTCAAGGTGCCTAGATCAAAATGAGCTCATGTCCGTCCGCCGTCCACGCCGTTTCTGGTAGTAGAAAAATTTCTAAAAATTTGAAATTTTGTTCAGGGATCCGTTTCGGGTTTAGTGCTTCTCGAAACTTTTCAGCCTGAATTGGACCAAATTTGAGGGGAGAGGGTAGGGTTCAAAATGTTTTTTCAATAATAGATTTTTGAGATTTTTGGCAATCCTAGGCGTGTGCGGTATTATTTCCCACAAAATCTTGAGCCCTGAATCCAATGAGACGGGTCCCAGAACGATTGGCACCCACCGGGAGAGGTTATGGGTCTATCTACCTATTTCAAATGTGTTTATTCGAGATTTCAGGTACCCAGGCGTGTGGGGTATCATTCTCCACTAGATGTTGGATGGTGATTCGATTGGAATGTCTGGAACACTCCACACTCACTGTTTTTCCCCCATTTTCACCATGCTCCTGGTCCGATGAGGTTTCTCCATGACTTACCGAGTTGTGTGTACGTGATAACAACTAAAAATACAATAAACCATGAGCTGGGATATTATAACAGCCTCTGGGTCATCGAGCTTGTCCTGTATTTGACGTATTAATTCAATGTATACAGTAGATTCCGTGGACCACAAAATATTGAACGCTAGGAAGAACTCCACGACAGACCTACCAAGAATTCAGAGGAGATAAAGCACGCATGGTGGCTTAGGAGCGGTGGTTTCCCCCTGTCAATGCGGCAATGCCACACAGGGTGTGAGTGGGATGTCGTTGTGTGGGTTAGCGAGGCTAAGAGGGAAATACCGAACATGCAGAGCTAGTTAATAAATAAATGAATTAAGTGCTACGTTTTCATCCTAAGGTAAAACGGTTTATTTATCAAGGATGTTGCTTTTTCGCAGCCTCGTAAGTTGTGAAGTTCCTGAGAAAATCCCATCCTTGGCTTTGTCCACTGCACATAAAAATTACCATTTCAATTATGCTGTTTACCGTCCAACAGACATCACGGTTGAAATGTGATTGAGGTGTGAACGCCAAATCAATGAACGATGGCGTGATTACGGGCACAATAACAAGTGTGTACGCGGAGTACACAAATAGGGGATGGTATGAAAATTCGTTGAAAAATCTGTCCAACAGTACATTAACTAATTTTTGTGACATAATTTAAGGTTGAAAATGACGTTTTTAGTGGACAAAAATGAAACATCTTTTCCAAAATCGTGTTTTTTAATGAATTACCGAATTCCAAGAACATTAAGGAGGGTAAGAGTGCAGACTTTTGAACTATTTTTCAAGCTGAATTGAATCCCTTGAAAGTGAATACGTACGGTGCTAATGTAAACAATTGAACAAAACTCGAGGTAGGGGCACAGCTTGGCGATAGAGGACCGTCTGGACTTCGGTCACTACTGGTCAAATAAGGAGTGACCTTATCCTTACTAATTTCAGCGTTTATGTGTTTGGTGATTTCTGTGCCTGACCCGTCTTGAAAAAAAAAAAAAAAAAAATGAAACGCATTCGCCCACTCGCCCCCGTGATGAATATATGTTCACTGCCCATGATTATACCTACTATACATACTATACTTCCAATGCTTAGCACCAGACAAGTGCACCATTATGGTATAATCGCGGGCAGTAAATTACAGATTACAGTTGTCAAATCGAAAAGTTTCTAGATGACTTCTCAATTTAATTGCCAAACTAGAAAATTGAAAACCGTTCTATAAAAGGAAATTATAACGATTAGAGACTCAAAAAAGTACATACTAATTAAACTCAGC
This sequence comes from Cyrtorhinus lividipennis, assembly GCA_019603395.1. Classification (NCBI taxonomy): domain Eukaryota; kingdom Metazoa; phylum Arthropoda; class Insecta; order Hemiptera; family Miridae; genus Cyrtorhinus; species Cyrtorhinus lividipennis. The sequence continues at coordinate 38,314,463 of CM033998.1, read as the reverse complement.
TTTGAATGAAGAGAAGTGGCATTCAATCAATGCAGCAGACAATGTAGAAATCAAATCTAATGATAGGTTTTATGAACTTTGATTTTTGAACATTCCCCCAATAGATAATTCATTGTTAGGTTACTCACTAGTTGCAAATTAAAAAACTCAATTAAATAAAAATTATTTTGAAAAATAGATTTTACAAGTAGGACTGTAGTATAAAAATTGGTAAAGTGATAAATTGCCATGAACTTTGGGTAAAATCAGAATTGGAATAAAAAAGGAGTTCCCAGTTAATTAAAAAAATATAATATTTTAGATCCTCAAAAAAACAAAAAAAAAAAAATGAAAAAAATTTTTGTTGGGGTTGGTGGGGTGAATATATTTTTACACCAATTTGACTAATATAGCCCGATATCAACGGAGGTGGGGTGTGTGAAAAATGAGTGAGAATAGAGATGAATGGAGAATCTAGATGAGTCTGGTGTTATTTTCCAGTGAATTTTGTTGCTGATTTTATTCGAATGGGTTCCATTGGATGTATGTATGGGTCCAGATGGTTGCCTACCTACACAAGGCATTATTTTTTTACTAAAATTTGGACGCCTAATCCGTTAGACTGAGTCTTTGGCACTCATTGTTTTCTCCATACCCTTGCTCAGAGGAATATTATAAGCCATTGTAGAGGAATTTGCAACGTTTTTTCTGAAATGGTAGATATATCTCCAGGGTACGCTTTCCTACATAGTTGGAATAGCTTGCTCTGGCTTTTCCCCAGAACTGAGACAATGCATTGCAAACTATGCAAATAGAATAAAAATGTCTCATTATTCTTATAACCCAAGTTGATGTCGGTCGCGGACTCCAAGGATCTCCGCAAATAGGCCTTGCGAGACAAGACTCGCTCCGGTTCGCGTCTATGCTAAATATCTGCAAGGGGTGTTGGACCAGAATATTAAAATAACATTCGACGATTAGCAAACTAATCGAGTGGGTACCGGAGGTGGGTAAACCATATGTAGACGCATTACCCAACCCGTCTTGTTGGCTGGGTCTCAGCCGATAATAATTCTCTCGCTGGCAGAAGGCCTCCCTCTACGGCCCACGTTTTTCCGCTCCTTATAAATCAGATTAGAGACCGTCCTCTCGTCGCGGACACCTTATTCCCTTTTTATTTTATTTTCCCTTATCGACCAGCCGCTTCTAAAACTCTTGTCAAAACGCCTATCGTGTCCCCATTCTCACTCCGCTTGTTGTTACGTTATTGCGCAAGATGTTTCGCGAGAAATATCCTCAACGCGTGGAGTTGCACGTGGATATTGTCCTCATGAGAGCGACGATGTCTCACCCAAGGTAGACATTTCAGTTGAATAATAACATTCAGGGCATTATCTCCTTTGTTAGAAACCAGGTAGACCTCCAGACACTGGTCACCTCTTACTAACAGTAAATAGATGTCTGGTACTGGTATAGTTGACTTTTGGTTGGTTTTCATTGAATAATCAACCTAAATTTTCATCTAAAAATTCAATCTCTCCGATTCGGCCCAAAATTGGACGTTTCAAGGTGTCTGATCCAAAAAGTCAGATGTTCGTCCGCAGTGCGCTGTCCACGCTGACTTTGATAGTAGGAACTTTCCAAAAAATCTGAAATTTTGGTCAGGGACCTGTTTCCGGGTCTAGTTGATCCTCAAAACTTTTCTGTCCGATCGGATCAAATTGAGGGGGGGGGGGGGGGGGTACCGTAGACTGTACTATAGGCATGTTATTTGAAGGGAATATGAGAGTGTTAGAGAGTTTCAGAGTATGAGTTTGCTTCATGATGACCCTAACTAGAGACAGCAGGACAAATAAGATGGACGAAGTCAGCTACTCATGGAGTATTCAGTTAAGGAGTGACTTTGGTCTTTATTGCCAGACACACTAAATCCAGTAACCCATAACATTTACCCTGTTTTGGTTGGTTATGCTATGAATAATCAACCTTTGTTTTCATGCAAAATGCCAATCTCTCCGATTTGGCCCAAAAATGTGTTTTTCGAAAAATGGATTTTTGAGATTTTCGGTGACTAGGCGTGTGGGGTATCATTTTCCACTGAATTTTGGACGCTTAATCCAATGAGTCGGGCCCTGGAACGATTGGTGCCCACCGAAAGAGGTTATGGACGCTGAATCGATTGAAATGAGTCTCCTTGTGCCTGGTCTGAGGTTTTTCATTCTAATTTTTATTGCATCAAGTGTAATTTATGAGCAATCGTTCATTAATACGATAAATAGATCAATTTTGTGGTGATAACATAAATACTTCACTAAGTCGCCTATTGCTTTGACAGTTTATGGAAGTAAATATTTGACTTACTGAAAAATGTTTATTACAGAATCATCGACTTTAAACAGAAATGGATAGTAGACACAAATACATAGTTCAGTACCACCAATCTTGAGGCTTTTTCACTAGAGCAGCTGGACAGCTTCTTTGTTGACATAACGGCTTCATAATGGGGTACGACATTCTTCATGTAGACAGACATTTCTTGAGTACTGATATGCGTCCACACAGGATCTCAGCATATTATTTTGAAAAAAGTTGAAAGAAGATTGCTTAGAGCAGAGTAGCCCAAGTTCCATAATTCCAAACCGGCTTGAGGACTTGGTTATATGGGGTTAATTTGTTTTGAATCGACATTTTCGATTGTGGACCCATTAAGTACATTATACAACAAATTTTTCGGATCTTGAGCGCCGATTTTTTCCACTTCGTTTTAACGGGCTCCTTCCACCGCAATTTGGAGATCATTTCAGGGTACTTGGCACGACCTTTTAAATGGTATGTGCTTTGCCATTGAGATAGACTGGGGGGTGGTCTAGCTCATAATTGGTGAAATCGACGTGAGGCTCTTTGTCCAGTCTTGGAGAAGTGTCATGTACGTGCGAGAAAGCCTATCCAAAACGCATTTTTTCTTTAACACCAATTAATTAAAATCTGACTGAATTCATGAACGAACTCCCCACATTCACCAGCTCAAGTTCTTCTCTTTTCCATAACGTTCCGCATCCCTCGACTAACTGTTTAGTTGAGTCTTCCTCGCTTTCCCACTGAGAGCAGTGTCTTCTGGGTAGACAGATTGACAAACGACGGAGCCCTTCGATTTCAAGTTCTTGCTTACACCGACACGCATCTTATTCAGTTTTGGTATCGTCTCGTGGGTCGATTTGCCAACAGCAAGTACAACAGTATCAACTGCAAACGTTGTTAGTGTGTTATCCTCTTTCTGGCACCTTGTTGAACAATAGAAGAAGGCCATGTACGCCCCCTTGTGGAACACCAGAGTGTATTGTAAACGCTTTTAAATACGCGTCGTCATGTTTTGCTCGGAAGTATCTGTCTGATAAGTAGAACTGTACATTCAGGGGGCCGCAAGTTGTTACAACCATGTCCTTCAGATGCGACCAAGAGGTGCTAAAAAGAGGAATATTATGGTGATGATAGATATCACACGGTTACAATTCGGGGAGCTAATATTAAGATTGATGTTACCAAAAAGTCTCGTAAGGAATTCATTCGACAACGACCAGGATGCGAGAGAGAGCGTTGAGAGAAACCTGTGGACACTTCATCATTGCGAACGGGTGCAGTATTTCCGTTATAAGAACATAATACGCGTCAACTATTACGTCTCTCAACAAGCCTAAGGCCTCCGTTTGGCATCTTGCCTCTTCCTTCTCAATAAGTCAAAGTCCTGATCGTACTTTTATTCTATTCCAACTCGGTATACAAGTACACCGGCATTTTTTCAACCCGTCAACCGAACCGCCCAAGAGTCCAGTAATTTATGACTTCACTCCCTTCAATGTCGTTGCAGATTGACTTACTATACACTTGCATAAATAAATACTATAATAACAGAGGATTAAATCGATTCATCTATCCATCGATAGCTCTCTGGCTGACAGGTTGGATACGGAAAATGGTGTTATGCAATCAAATCAGATCCTACTGCGCTACAACTTTCAACCTTTTTATTTGAGACCCGAACAAGTTGTACTTGAGTGTTGTATACAGGATTACATGATAAAGACGTGTGGTGAATAAATTAGAAACTTGCGAGTGAGTTGATATTTATCTTTATGGGAAAACTTGTCTCAGCGCGAAGTTCCTCGAGCCGGGGATTTCGCTGGACAGAT
>CM033998.1:37828887-38310197 GCA_019603395.1 Cyrtorhinus lividipennis | reverse complement strand
TCATGGACACTGAATCGATTGGAATGGGTCTGGGACCCGCCGCACCCACCGTTTTCCCCATTTCCCCCATGTTTTTAAATAAGTTTCCATGCGCCTGGTCTGACGAATAACCAACCCCTGTGTAAGAATTTGCAGCGTTTTTTATCAAAGTGGCTCTTATCCATCCTACTATGTTAGTAGTTCCTTTCTCATCGAAACGGCTTATATCCAAACTAATATTTTCCGCTTCGAATTTGAATGTGGGTTAAACACTAGACAAGACTCGAGAAAAATCAGAAATAAACGACTCTCACAACAGGTGGTGTTGCCATCACTCTTGGGTAGGTACCTACTTCTGTTACTGGGCGCGCTCAAAGCTTTTCCTGTGCCAAGGTCAGTGTGGATTGTAAACAAACTACCGGCGATCATGCGTATTTTGAACTTTGATACTGTTTGGTTTCCATTCGTCGATTTCCATGTTTTGATTTCGTTTGTTGTGTCATTGTCATCGCAATCTAAGTTTTGTCATCATCGAACTCGATGGAGGAAGGTACTGTGAGTGACTTGAATCGGGGCTCAAGAAAGAGAAGATCGACGCACGATGATCGCCGTCAACAAGGGAGGGACAAGCAATATCTGGATGTTGACCCGAATTGCGTCATACTCAGAAAGAAAGGTAGTTACTGGAGCAACAACCTGCTGAGATTGATGAGGTCAATGAATGTGACTGCTTTGACCTAGACTGCGACGAACTACGTACGTATTTAAATATTTACCCATGTATTTTTTTCCCTCGTTTAATATTTATACTAAATTTTAATATTTACTCAATTAAATGCCCACTAGAACTTCTCAAAAAATTGCTAATTGACTTGAACTTGAGCTTATTGAATTATATATTATATATCATATAATATGTATCCTTATATATGAATTATATTATATCAGTTTCCACTGTTTTTTTTAGAAGTTTAAATTTTATTAATATTACATAAAAATAAATTAAAATGTTAGGTTTTATTGAACAGCACAAATCCCTTTTTTTTCATAACGGCTTAGGTATATCACCCTTTTTCATCGAAAGGGGATATATCCAAATTACAAATGGCCGTTCCTCCACCAAAACATGAGCCTGATTTTCGAAATTTTACGGTATAGTTGACGGTTCTTTATACAAACTACTTGGAAAATTTGGGAACTCTGGACTGGGAACTTGGGACTTTGCGTCGTCATGAAATCTGTTTTTCTCATTTCCCCACAAAAAGTAAAGTAAAGTGGACATAAGCCGGTTTGAAAGGAAGCTCTTCAACTTGACTCCATTTTCCACACCGCATCAGAGGAAACAAGGATGTTGATTGCAAAACGAGGTTGAATCAAAGCCAGTTTTACTCGTATTTTGAATTATGTCGACGATTTCGATCCAAAAATACGAGTTTTTTGAATTATCCGCGCCCTTCAATCAACTTTTGCCTCAATATGAAGAAATTCAAGACCAAATTCTCGCGGAAAATCCTGAAGACAACGACGCCAACTCGTTTGAAGAAATGTTTTTCAAGACAAAAGGAAAATTACTTAAAATTTGAGAACCCTCTCTCAAGCTAGACCAGATCACACCCGAATCAATCAGTTCCAGTAATAATGGTCGTTGTAACACTGAACGCGACCAAGCTTACTTCCAATTGGAGAAAATTAAGTTACCCGAATTTAATAGATCCTACAGCAAATGGCTGAATTTTCGTGATACATTTCGCAGTTTAGTGCATGAGCCTTCATCAATTCTACCGATTTTTAAATTTCATCAACTAAGGTCCCTTCTTGACGGTGAACCATTCGAATGGATCCAATCTCTTGACGTAACGATCGACAATTATTCAAAAGCATGGAATTTGTTGTGTTCGAAATATGATTACAATCACTAGTTCAACCAACCGACAAATGGGATGCTATCATCATCCATTTGGGGTCCTCAAAGCTCGATAAAATGTCACTCAGGGCATGGGAGGAACATTCAGTGAAATTCGAGAATTTTGACTACATGGAATTGGATTCGATTTTGAAAAACCGATGCGCTGCATTGGAAGCAGTTGAATCCAAATTTATTCCTGCTCAAGACAAGCAAACGTCTAATCCAAAAACCAAACAGCCTTTGTATAAATTTCAATACAAAAAAAAAAAAAAAATCTAAATTATCGTTTACCTTTTGCAAGGTTAATGCTAATGCCATTTTCCAGTGAAATTTATTCAAACAATTGCCGATTGGTTTGAAATGGGAAAGAGTCTAAGACGGGATATACTCCTATACTCAGGTAGTACTCAACATTTTGCCACGAATATATGCTGCATTAAAAATTGTTATTGTTGTTTATTATCCAATCTTAAATATTTAAGAATTGTTGTTGCGCCTATTTATTGTAAAAAAAATTTTTTAGGAGTAATCATGAACAAATTATCTATATATCTATTAGTTAGTGGTGGTGTGTTATGGTTCTCCCCCGTTCACGTCGTTATTAATTTATTCTGGATAACCAACGTTACTGTACACAGTGGGATTTTCCAGTAGGATAGGTAGCAAAAAATACGTTTTCTCGTCCAAAAGTTGGCGACGATCCTCAAAAGTGAGTGCGCTCGTCTTCCTCTATTCTGTTTAAAAGAAGGCCATACAGAAAAGTTTCCTGTTGAAACGAACAGAATGCCACCAGTTCAGGGGGAGAAGAAAGCTATCAAGCAAATATGACGGCTGACAGCCAACAATGAAGAAATCCTGAGAATGTGAGCTGTTGATTAGGAAAGAGCACTCTCCCGCATTTGCTTGAGTAGTAGGCACAGTAGTAGGAAAAAGGATGTATTGTAAAGAATCATTCACTCTCTTCAAGCCGGCATCTCGAGTGATTCTACCCTAATTAGACATCCTTTGTACAGCCCCATTCAGCTAAAATACGCCCCGTTTTGCCATTCTACACCCTCATCCTCCCAAACACCACTTGACCCGCTCAAACTTTGAGGATAAAAAAAGAGAAGAAATAAAGTTGAAGCACATGATTCGTATCTTCTTTAACGCGTTTAAATGGAGAGGAAGCTCCTCCTTTTGGTTGGTTATTCCTTGCAGAAAGTCCATCTCTCCGATTCGGCTCAACATTTTTTCTGGGCGTTTCAAGGTGGATCCAAATTAGCAAATGTCCGTTTGCGTCCACGCCGACTTGGGTTGTAGAAAAATTTCTAAAAATCTGTAAATTTGGTCAGGGATCCGTTTCTGGCTCTGGTTAGTCCTCAAACATTTTCAGCCCGATCGGACCAAATTTGAAAGGGGGGGGGGGGGGGCTTAAATTTGTAATGGATTTTCGAGATTTTTTGCGATCCTCTTCGTCATTATGGGTATCTATCTACCCATTTCGAATGTGTGTTTTTGAGATTCCTCTCACCTAGGCGTGTAGGGTATTATTTTCCACTAAATTTTGGATGCTGAATCCAATGGGACAGGTCCCGGAACAATTGGTGCCCACTGGATGAGGTTATAGACGCTGAATCCAATGAAATGAGTCTCCATGCGCCTGGTCCGAGAAATAACCCCTGTGATTGATTTGGCTTTTCTACCTGGGTACGGGTAGGGATGAAACAGTTACTCGATTCGTCGATCTGATTAAATTGAGTAGGGTGGCGTTTTTCGGGATCTAGGCGACTCAAGTATTACATAAAACGCTGCTAATTGCTTATTCCTGGGATTAGGAGCGTGGACGAAATGGGGAAAACAGTGAGTGTGGAGTGTCTCGTACTCATTCGAATCGATTCAGCAATCAACATTTAGTGGAAAATGAAACCTCACAAGTCTATGTACCCGAAAATACTGAAAATCATCTCTTCGCCGTATCATCACAGAACAACGAATGGGAAAAATATTACCTTCAATTGCTGTCAGGGTAGGCGATGGATCTGCGACGACTTGATCGGAAACAAATTGGCGGTACAGCGACGAAATACTTCGGATACGACTATTAGATCGCGAACGGAGAATACGGAATACCGAGTTTTAATGGAGATGAAACATTCGGTAACTCATCTAATAACGCGCCAACCGATTAGTACTGGGGATGGGGAAGTGGTGACGACGCGAGGTAACCTGGCGGAGAGCGGAGCATAGAGAAGAGACGCCTCGTTGCGGAGCGAAACATGAAGAAGGGATTAGTTTTCAACTTTTCCACCAATAAAACTGGAAAGGAACTGGTGGATCGTTTACCACTGAATTTTTGGCACTAAACCCATTGTGATAACCGACTGGTGCCCTCTGGAAGCGGCTATTGGTCATGATGGGTTACATACCTACATATTTACATACCTCGAAAAGGGGTTTTCAAGAATTGTGGGACCTAGGCGTGTGGGGTATAACTTTCTACTAAACGTTGGACGCCTAATCGATCGGATGAGTCCAATATTACACTATTCCCTATGCTTCTTGTCCAAAGGTACCCACGAATCCCGAAAACACACTCAAGATATGTACGAATCCCTTCTTAATGTCTCGTGAACGCCACCGCATATCTTCTCTATTCTCCGTTTTCGGCCAGGTATTTCTGCATCGTCATCGCTTCTCCAGTTCTTATCGGTTAACCGTTTACAAGTTTACGTTCGTGTAGTCAGCCGAGTTACTGAATGTTTAATTATCTATTAGAACCTGGTGTTCCGTATTCCCCGTTCGCGATCTAATAGTTTTATCCGTGTATTTCGTCTTTTTACCGCCAACTTGTTTCCGATCATGTCGTCGCAGATCTTTTGCCTACCCTGACAGCTATTGAAGGTAATCCTTTTTCATTTCGTCGTTTTGTGATAATACTTACATGCGTCCTCGTACGGGACTGGTCTATAGGGCAAGGTACTTACTATGACGTGTCCACTGATTTTTTCGGACATTATCCCCCGCCCGCGACATATCGTCCTCCAATTTTAGCATAAAACTATCCATCTTTTCATCTCAATCAGATACGTAGGACGGCCGCTACCCATTACTCACCTTTGTGCATTTTTTTGTGTTCTTCGATGTCCGCGGGGTGAAAGGCTGGTTCTAATTTAATAATAGGTTTTCCTATTCGATGTTCCGAAAATGATCCGACCATGAAGATGGTCGGTTAGGTGTTTAGGCGGTACTCAACACTTCTGTAGTGCGACAGCACGGAAACTCAACTACAAATGAACACTGACAGATTGACTGAAGCGTTGAATGAAGCGCCGCCACGTGATATCAGTAAAACTGAGGGACCAGACTGTCAGTAAAACTGACTGTGTAGGGGCTACTTTAGTCCTTAAAAATTCGTGAAAGAGAAAAATTAACAAACAAAAAAAGGTGGATGTGGGATGAAAACTGTGTCTCCATTTCCTACCAGTATCAAAAACCCTCTTTGAAATAATTGCAGGCTGGCCAGAAATTCATCTGGATTTCCCGATAGGACCAGTTGGCGAACGAAATGGATTCCTGAAACGACGACGACACTAACACGTTATTATTCCCTATTGCCTCCTCGAGCTGTGATCGAGTTGTTGAAAAAAAAAAACTGTGAGTTCGATGACCTTACGGGAAAACATCATCAGCCATTTCAGTTGAGCGATCAATATTTCTATTTTCTTCGGATTTTATTCGATCAAGAGCATTTTCCGAGTTAATGTCTGGAATAGATGAGAGAAAAACTTAGTTTCGAAAAGTTCTGGCTATAACTCTCTTTTTAGTTTTGTGTGGCGGCGCTATCGTCGAAGCTGGGTTGATTTCTGACATGTTTACCAGAAAACCCCTTTTTCCCCGACGCTGTAAACAAACATATCAATTATGATTTGCTCCGAGGCCCCTCGGAGCGACGTTCTAATTTCAAATGACTCCCTTCGGCCATTAGATTTATAACTTTGCTTTCGAGAGCTCGTCACTGGTCAACACAACTTCCTTTGAGATTTCCTGGTACGCAAACAATCCGAGCCAGGGTACACCCACGTTGAAACCGACAATATAATAATATATTTAACCTAGGTATGATTATAATGGAATTTCTTTACAAGCAACTCTATGGGTTTTATTTATCTCTCCATTCGTTTGGAACCCTCTTTTTGTTTAAAATTCATACCTACTAGAAAAATGGTACTCAAAATAAATATAAATACTACTCCACCGCGATATTCATCGCTCCACGACAAATCCCGAGGTTTGGAATGACCTCTGGCACGGTCCGCTTCATCGCTGGAGGGTTTCGGATGCTGGCTGCATCGAAGTCCATACAAACTGTCTCTGTATTCCTACCATCCTTCTCCGTCCAGTTACCCACTAACTACAACTCTCTTTCGCTTTACTAGAGGAACACATTTTCTTTGGATTATCGAATCTCGTATCTTCTTCATTTTTCTCCAAACCTAGTTCTTATACTATTGTAAAGAGATTGTTTGGTGCGCTCTTTTATTTTTCATAAAAAGATAAAATGGTAAACTGCGTTACATTAGGGCTCTATTTATTGGGCTCTGTGTCACACGGTTGGATATTACCTGTATTTCCTCGCCACGGGTTGATTACTTGAAATAAATAAATTAATTAATTAAAAAAATACTGATGCCGTTGATTTGGAACCACATTGATAAAATGTACCGAAAATTTTAATTTACCTTCTCATGGGAAACGCTGTACGCCTCAATATCATGCAGGCTTGCTCTGCTCTGATCAGTGCATGTTTGAGAACAGGTGTGGACGACGCGTGAGTGACTTAATTATATCATGGTAAGGATCAAAAACAGAAATTTAACATTTTTTAGGACAGGCACAATGAGAAGGGCAGAAAGGGGTTCGTAAAGCCTGGATGGAAGACGACGGGATGATTGCTCCATCGTCAGTATTCACCGACAAATTCGTTTTCATTTATTCACAACAATTTCTGCTGCGAGCGAAGGTAACTTGGAGTGCACTGGATAGTTGGACGACCCTACTGGTATCGGTCAAAGGAAAAGTGCGTACGTTGAACAGCATTCTCAAACTTAACTAAACATTTCGCTCTTTGAATTAAAACCTTTTACAATTAGAATTTAACACTTCGCAAACGCAAGTCTCATTTAATAGTGAATTGTGGTAGGTAGCGCCCCTATTCGGATGAAGAGAGACTGTAGGGTCTCTAGGCCTGGTGTACACTTTGTTATGTCGAATTAGCAGTGATAATTGGGATAGATCTTCAATTTAGAAGATCTTTTCCAAAAGGTCCCTGGAAAACGTATCTCCGGGTCTCTCACGGAAAGTAAATATCTACATAACAAGTCACCCTTGTGATGCCATACCAAGCAGCCAAAATTTAAAATGTGTATTTTGAAAAATGGATTTTTGAGATTTTTGGTGATCTAGACGTGTGGGTTATCAATCTCGACAAAATTGTGGATGCTGAATCCAATGAGACGGGCCCGGGAACTATTGGCACCCACCGGAAGAGGTCTTGGGTCAAAATGGGTATCTATTTACCCATTTCGAATGTGTGTTTGCGAGATTTCTGGTATCAGGCGTGAGGAATATCTCTGGTACCGCTGGTCCAAGGAATAACCAACCCCTGTGAAAGAATTTGCAGCGTTTTTACCTACACTTTTGAAGCAATGCAGCACGAAGAGGTTAGATTCAAAATTTTTAAATATTCTAGTATGACTATCAGAAATGAATACGCACGTATCATGTGCCTATCTCACCGATCATACCTACCTACTTCTGATAACACCGCCAGAAATCAGTCACCAGACTCCTGATTCAGACACCTGCTGGTACCTGCTGGTATTTGAGTGTGTGAGACCTGTTTTTGGCCTCTTATTCTCTTACCGTTTTGTACAAGAATGTTTCTAGTTCGAAATTATGATCAAGCGGTTTCTTGTAGAAAGTGTTTTCCAAGTCTTTTGCTGCGGTTCATTTCTCTTGAGATTTTTCATCTACCCTTCCCCGAGAGGCTCCAGCAAGCGCAGGGTAGTCGAAAACTGCAAACTTTGTTCTGCTATGGGTATGGCTCCTGCCCGAAATCTGAGACAATGGCATAACATTTTTCAAAGGCTTCAGCAAATGTTTGACATGTTTCGGATTTTTTGCTGGAATAATAAATGTACGATAATTACATGGTGTTTATAATAATTTTTTGTGTGAACTGTTGTCAATAGGAACTAGTCTTTGATGGGAAAGGTCAGTCGTTGGATTTTGGCTAATAGCAGATGCCAATACTGTCTATGAACAAGAAAAAAATCGTTGGCTCCCATGTTGACCATTGTTGAAAGAGTAGAGGCTTTTGGGATAACCGTAAATTGATTTAGACATTCGTTTGCAGATATATTTTATTCATAAAGTCATTACATTTATCAAAAAGTAAACATACTACAATCTGGAAACATACAAACTCATTCAGAAGTACTTACAATACTGTGCCTGAATGTTGCAATACAAATAACAATAATATATATTAGATGATACAACTCCATTGGGGAAGACACTGGCATTGTTTATAAACATCGCGAAGTCAACACCAAAGTTAGTTCATAACAGTTTCAATAAGCTACCAAGTTTTCCCCTAAAATGTTATCAGCTTATCAGTATTGTATATTAAAAACAACTATCTAACCTACTCCAAGATACATTCGATTCTATCTAACATCACAATTATTTCCCATAGTACGACTTATAACTACAACTATCTTAGTCCCCATTAGTGCTTACAGTAAAGTCATAGCTCTTCCCCACGTCCCCTCAAAATAGTTTTTAGCTTTCCGTACAATATTCATAGGCTGTTTTAGTTTTTAAAGGAGACCTCTCTGGAAATCTCCAGTGCCTGTTTTGATTAGATAAGCCCATGCTTAGAATGTGTTGTACAATTTACCAGATTGGCACTACAGTTGCATCAAAAAGGTAAAGTTAGCAACAGCTGTTGTGATTTAATACCATCACAGCTAGATTTCGATCAGCTGGGTTGATTACAAACTGCCAGTTGCAATCAGTCTTCCAAATTTTCAATCCTCAAGAAATTCAAAGGCGGCAACGACCTCATTTTTGTTCAGATGCCTGCATGGGGGTTTGAAACAGTTCACTTTCCAGCAGTTTATTAGCATTAGCTGGATAGTAAAATTCGCAATAGAAGTTCGTTTCACCGAGCCTGGTGAGTGTGTTCTGTAGGAAGTTCTTGTACTCATCTACCGTTTTAATTGGAATTTAATTGTTACTGAAAAATATTATTAGGAGTTTGTGAGAAAACATTTTGCATGCCCATCCTGACAATATCCACCAGGAAATCCTGACGTTCTGCTCACAAATTGTGTCTCAACGGGTATCATGAGGCATCAATTACCAAAGGGTGCGATGTGAAAATGACAACATTTTCCACGATGTGAATATCGTATAAATGAATGAACGTTATTAGTTTCGCTTTTTTGATATCATACTGGTTTTTCCGGTCAGGTTCTTACTGTGTGGATGAATTTATACAGACAAAAGAAGAACCTAAGACGAAAATCTCAACTGCTCAATACAGAAAGATTTTTTGGGCTGTTAAATAGACAATATGGCTTTTTTGGTGGCCTACAAAAGGCTGTAGAGTACCCTAGATGCAACTCCAAATATAGTCAATGTGGTAAAATGAGTCGTTTGGAAAGCCTTAGTGCTTAATGGAAGTTAATGGAAAGGAATAAATGGGGGCAATTCCATAAGCTAGGCCACAGAATGGGTCGCCCCTTCAAGTCCCAATTGCCAACATGAGCCGATATCAGTCCTCCCACTGTCTCAAAATATGAGATACGCTTTAAGGATCAGTTGGAGCCTCATCTGTCATTGAGACTGAGTTGATATAGGTATCTACTATCTTTTACAAAATATACTGAAAGCTCTGTCTCACATTCAGTTACAGCAAGCAAAATTGCATAAAAGATCACATCCACACAACTATTTATAATTCAAAACATGTTGCTTTCGAGGATACATCACATACCATGTCCAAGCACGCTCAGGAGTCACTGACTAAAAATTTAAAAATTAAAAATTGGTAGTATGCAAAAGAAATCTATAACAAATTCGTCAGAGGTTAGAAACCCACGTCAGGGCGCGATCGATATCCACTGAGATACCGGATGATATTCTAGGGGAATGGCACTCATGGAATGATCGATTTGCATTTTCTCGACCCCGACTAAAAGAAATTTCATGAGCTCGAATTCTGTCCTTCCTTGCTCCCAACTTTGAAGATATTGGTGAGCTCATCCAGGAGAGTTTCATATCTGAAGTCGACTCGAACATCGGGGACGTTAGTTCGAGATATGTCATTGCCAGCCACTCCTTCCTTGGTATAGTTGGGACCAAGCCAGTACTGCTTCATCTGTAAAGGGCCAAAGTAGAGAGAATTAGATATTTAGAACTAAAGCCTTCAGTCCAACAACAACTAGGCACTTGTAAAGGTTCTTGAATGCGCAAGGGGTGGCACTTTTGGGTGACTTTTCACCTACAGCCACCTGGCTGTTGCAAAAAAAAAAAAAAAAAAGTTTGCTCAACCGAATTGGGCTCTATTTTTTTTTTTTTTTTTAGTAAAATATAAGTATATGTTTCACATGATTCATTTTTTGTGATTCATTCCTACTTCAAACCCATTTTTTTAAATAATTATTATTAACTTCGTACTGTTTTAATAATTTCATTACGATTGAAGTTTGAAGATCTGGTTTTGGGATGAGGGGTGGCAGGTAGTGAGGGAAGCATATTTGATCCAAGTTGTACCTAATCCAGTTAAGCAATTTTTTGATGGTCAAATCAATTAAAAATAAAAATTCCGAAACAAATTTTGGTTCATGATTCCAATTCAACCTTGTGATATCATTTTGTAAAAATGTGTTCATAAATCATTTACAATTTATAGATTGCAGATTCAAAATCTGCAATGTCTGCTAGTTACCCGTCTGGGCCGAAAAGTATATAATGTTCCAAAAAATCAAGAATGTTGCGCATAAGACTCCCTTCAAATCATAGTCATGTCCAACTCGATTTCAGCCCAATCGCCCCAAAACAAAAGCAATGTAGGGGGCGATAACCGATATTTCTTAAATGGTATTTGGTGTTATTGTGCATTGGGCGCTGCCGTTAGTTGTCGCTACCGCTGGAGTTCGAGGTTGCCAAGAAACACGTTTTTCCTCATCCCAGAAGGTGGCCAACTCACCTGAAGATTCGTTCCCCAACTTCAATAATTCGTTCAAATAGTTTTTTTTAATTGGTTTGAGTTTAAAAACCACTAGGTTTTATGGAGTCCACTAATCGAGTAAATAGGTTTAGTAGAAAATTCCGTCGGAAAACTAATAATATTTTTGAAGAAAATTTGTAATTCGAACTGGATCATCTCACCTCATGAGGAAAACCGCTCATGAGCACACTGTTCCGTGCAAGTTCACACATGTCACATGAGCTGAGTTTCCACACCTGAGCAGCTATGCTGTACTCCTCCATAAGTGGTTCCTAAAACAGTTCAATATATGTTACATGGGAGACCAATTTTTTCAACGATTGAACATACCGATAGAAATAGTTGCTTAATTCGCCAAATTGGAAAAGGAAAGGGAGGTAATACCTTGGTGAAGTGGAATTGAAGGGGGTCGTCAGTACTTAGTGAGACACACAATCCTCTAGCGAGATACTCTGGCAGTGGGTTTCGATGATAATTCAAGAACAGCGAGTTGTTGCTGAGAGGCGACATCGCTATTCCGATCTGAGCCAAATAGTAGAGATATTGCAAGACTGGTACCTGGAACAAATACCGTATCTTGTTATCTTCTGTCCAGTTGGCTATAAATCAACTGATTATAAAGTAAATGCTGAGAACGGTTTGGGGAGTGGATTCTTGGAGAGCTAACAATCTTGGTGATTCTGCACACAAAACGGCAATCGTAATTCAATTGTATGTACCCACCATGTCTGTTCTCTATTTCGACCCGAAAATGAAAAATGTGCCCCGATTCTACAGTGATTCCAAATATTCCGAATCCAAGTATCTATTCATATATTGTCTTGGTTTGCTGCATACTTTGCAGGAACGAGGGTTTGGGTCCAAATCCTTTTTGGTTGGTTATTCCTTGAATAATCAACACTCATGTTTTATTGCAAGAAGTCAATCTCTCCGGTTCGGCAAAAAAAAAAAAAAAAAAAAAAAAAAAAAAAAAAAAAAAAAAAAAAAAAAGTTTTCTGAACATTTCAAGGTGTCTAAATCGAACGATGCAAATTATTTCACAGAGGTTCTTTATTCCTCGGACCAGAAGCATAGAGACTCTTTCGAATCTATTCAGCGTCCAACTTTTAGTGGAGAATGATACCCCACACGCCTAGGTACCAGAAATCTCGAAAACCCGCTTTTGAAATAGGTAGTTAGAATTTTGAGCCATGACCTCTTCCAGTGGGCCTCAATCGTTCTGAGACCCATCCATTTGGTCTAATCGGTCTAAGGTTGGAAGAGTCGGAAAAAGGTCCCTGACCAAAATTTCAGATTTTAAAAAAAAGTCTACATCCAAGAACTGCCTGGACGGCGGATGGCGGACGGATATTTGCTCTAGACCATTTTGGAACTCCTAGAAAGAATTTTTGGGCCGAAACTGAGTGATTAACTTTTTGCATGAAAACATAGGTTGATTTATTCAACCATATGAATAACCAACCAAAATGAGCAAACGTCTGTCCGCCATCCCCACCGATTTTGGTAGTAGACAATTTTCTAAAAATCTGAAATTTTGGTCAGGGGAAGACCCGTTTCCCGCTCTAGTCGGTTTTTGAAACTTTTCAGTTCAATTGGACTAAATGTTGAGGGCGATCCATGCGTGTTACCCCACACATTTTTGACCAAATTTCGGACGCTGAATCCTATTGGAACGATTGGCGCCCTCTGGATGAAATTATAGGGCAAAATAGGTCCCGCCTATTTCGAAAGTTTATGAGATTTCTGGTACCTAGGGATGTGGATTACTATTTTCCACTATATTTTAAACGCTAAATTGACTGGAATGAGTCTTCTCTTTTAAGAATATTACCCTGGGGATTCGGACGTGCGGAAAAATTCTCGACGCTGAGCCAACTACGACAGGTCTGAAGCAAGTATTTAAAACAAATATATTTTAGGAATTCCCAAGAGCTTGGCAAATACCGAATCGTTTCACACGAAACAGGTTTTATACCTTTTGAGAAATGAGCTGATCTAGCAAGCGACATTGGTAGTCTTGGATAGAAACTGATACTTAGGGTTATTGATACAGGGGTTGTTCTGTTATCTAGTTTGAACTGAAAAATACTTAATCGAAAATCTGGTGTTTCAACCCTTACTTTTCGAAGCAGAAGGCCGTGAGATATGTTCTCTGCCATCATGAACCCGCAGACTAAATGCTGAACAGGTCCTGCCTCTCCGCAATGTGGCCGCAGCAAGAACCTGTTCAATCCCTTCTCACTGTAACAATAAATAAATAAATAATACATCGTTTGGATTGGAGCAGCACTTCTCTTCAGTTTATTAAATCGTTACGATACAACAGGATTGGTTGCCCATATTTATGATCAACAACCAGTACTTTGACTCATTTGATTCGCTCCAAAGTGAATGTCGTGAATAGGTATGCAACTGTTCAGAAAACATCGAGGAACATCATTCTATGATGGGGATAGGGAGGGGGGCTGTGTAAGTTTCAGCCTTCTGCATATCTATGCGCCCTCATTTCATTATTAGGCCTCTTTTTTTTTGCGGTCAACATTTGGTCTTCCCCTCATTTTAAAATTGCCCTGGCCTCAACGATACTCGTTAACATTTGTTAAATGAACTTGAAAATTTACCTTCTGAAGTGATTGAGAACAGTCAAGTTGGCATAGGTGTAGTACTGGTAGTAAGCATATGGTGGATTCTCTTCATCTCCCCACTGGTCAGGGGTGTTGACATCTTTATCAAAAAGAGGATTTTCTGGTTTGCTTTCATCATCGACTGAATCAAATCCGATTACCTGTTGGAAGAGCAGAAATGAATGTGATCATCATCTGTTACGTGGGGAGTTAATGCCCACAACGCAAAAAAAAAAAAAAAAAAAAAAAAAAAAAAAAATCCCAACTACAAGGGTGGATCGATAAGTTTCCGGCCTCACCAAGGAAAACAACGTTTTCAAGATTTTTTTTTTTTTTTAATTTCTCAACATAATTCCCTTAGAGGCTGATACATTATCATAGTGGTGTTCTAGTCTAGTAATGCATCTCTATAGACTGATTTGTCAAGCTCTTCAATATATCCATTTACAGCTTCGATTGCTTCTTCATTGTTTGCAAATCTCTTACCGCCATGCCATTTTTTGAGGTTAGGAAACAGAAAATAGTCACTCGGGGCTAGGTCTGGAGAGTGGGCAGGGTGCGGCATCTATTCAAACTTCAGATCGTTGACTTTAGCCATCGCAACGATTGACGTGTGCAATGGTGCGTTATCGTGATGGAACAAGATTTTTTTCTTCGCCAGATGAGAAGCATGACGAATCAGTCTATAGAGATGGCATTACTAGACTAGAACACCGCTATGAGAAATGTATCAGCCTTGAATGATGTTGGGCGATTCGACGAGCAAACATTATTTTATTTGCGCCCAAACGTCGAGATCTACGACTCAGCCAGTCAGTCTGAGTCTGTGAGATTCTATAAATTATTTACAATTGTCTTCTATAACTTATTCTCAAAAACACCAAATACCACTTGATATTACTCTTCTGATTTATCTGCGGCAAGCGCCTAATGTAGAAATAGCGTAGGATGTAGCATTTCATCCACAAAAACCCTATGATTTGATCGTTAAAGCTCCCATAATCTTTAACAAATAAGTGCATTGGTTACGCCATGTTACCTATTACTCTACCCCTCCTGATTGCTAGCTTCCCAATACACTCCATGGAGTGGAGTGTGGAGCCGGTACTTTTCCTCTCAGTTCAGAAATAGTAGCTCGGAAAGATCAGGACATCTAGGCAATCATGACCAAGCTAGCGCGGTACGAGTTTGTCAAGGTCAATCAAGGGAATTCTATGAAATTTTGAGACTGAACTCATTGTGGCACTTCCAAATTGGTTCATTATTCCCTGAATAAGTAACCTATGTTTTCATACTACAAGATAATTCATCAGTTTGAGTTTCATGGCTTTCATTTTTGACGTTGAATGTATATTAATTTATTCTATCACTAGCCATAAGTATAAAATCATACTCACGTATTGCAAGAATTTGTGCAAATTTGGGTGTGAATTGGGATTGTTGGTTACTTCAAATAGAGGGAGAAATATGTTGTTGAGAAATTCTTGAAAGTTGGACATCAGTTTGTTGGACCGGAAGATGTCACTGTGGAAAGGAACAAATATTTACAGTTAGCGAGATGAGACATTGGTGTGACGCAGGAGAGCATAGAACAAACCACTGTCAGTCCAATAACGGTATCATTAAGTTGGATTAATGATGGCAAGGCGCTATTGTACCAGAAACATAAATGGTACTCACTACAATCGAGGAATCTGAATCAACCATCGCACGTTGTCACTGTAAACATTGTAGGTGATGGCCCAAGTAGCTAGCTTGTCCCATTCATCGAGACTCTTCCCATAAATGGACAGTCTGAGCTCGGAATTCTGATATTTGCTTTCCTCCAAATCAGAGCAGACCTCCTGGTGATGGAAAATTAAATCGCAAGTGAGTTCAAGTAGAAACAAGGGGTTGATTTCTATAATCAAGGCTCTCAGAATTTGTTTTTCAACCATTGTTCAAGCATTAAAGAAAATATCCTGGTCTTGATAATGTATATTTTGTAACAAGCAAGCCGCGGTTTTATGATGAAAAAGTAGTATAGTCATAAGCTGGAGACCCACCAATAATGGTAAAAACAATTATGATTTAGTACTTTATGGACAATATTATCAGAAAATTTAATTTTTTGGACCTTATAATTTTTGTGTTCAAGTCAACTCGCACTTACGTCTGAATAACTTATTGATTGAATGGCAATTGGACACACTTCACTTAGTTGGGTACCTATGATAGCACAGTTTGGGTCTGATACTCGCATAATGACTATATCAATGATGTTCATGAAAAGTAAAGTAAAGTAAGCAAGGACTTTCCCCTTGGATTTTTGTCCGACTACCTCGTCAGGTGTCGCGGACGTCGTCAGCCGTCCACCAAAGAGGATCGTAAATTGATCTGACGATTTCGCTCATGGCTACTTTTTGCCTCACCAAGTGAACAGGACGATATACCACTAGATTGGATACCACTAGACTGCCAAGCACCCATATGCTCATGATAATTTACAATGATATGCCCTTAATACGTACAATACCTATGATACCAATAATATTCAGCAGTTTTGTTTGGTTTGGAAACGGTATTCTTCAACCCAGGCCTTACGCCTATGCCTCAGGCATAACTACGTCATGATTTATTGTTCCAAGACAAACCTTTATGATCCGTGCAAAGTACTTTCCATTCAGATAGTTGTCCGTTTTCAAGAAAACCTCTCGAAGTCTACTTTCGCCAATCGGGTTGTATTTTGCGTTGAACTTATCAAAACGGTGGAATGTATTCCTGTCCTAGAAACGAAATTGGATGATGAGCAAGTTGATTGTAGTCGTATGTGTTGAACGTCGACTATACGTCGAAGTTATCAGGAGTTTATTATACTCACGGCATGAACGTCAAGCATGTCGACAGTCAAATCGTACGACGTCAGATTCATAGATTGAAAAACCTCTTTCAACGTCATTTTGGCTTCGTCTCTGTTCTTCGTAACAACTTCGTCCCAATGGTTTTTCAAAGTCTTTTTGATGAAACGAAGCAAGTGCTTCTGGTTCATACATGACGCCGCGTGAATGTGGGTGTCCACCTGAAAAATACAGAATGAATGAATGCGCTGAAGAGCCCCTGCCGGCGTCATCTCACCTAATGGGGAGGGCGTTCGCAAGGGTTTTCGGAGCCCACCCAACGTCCGTTCTGTAAGTGCGGGCAAAATAGACCCTAGAGTTTGCAGTGCCTAGGTGCAGCAACTGCTCTACGCCCTTCAGTTGGAGGCCGAATAGAGAACAAAGCAAATAATCAATAACCTAAATTTATGACATTTTTAATTTGAGATGATCTGACGATTTTGTGCATACCTTACGGATGTTGTAAAAATCTCTATGAGGAACAGCTTTTTGGGAAGCAAGTTCTCGGAGTTCGTTGAGAAGGACGTGCAGTTGATACTTTGAAGATAAGTAGCTCAGTCTCTTGTAACAGAAAGATTTCCTGAAAAAAAAAAAAATAAAAATAAAAATAAATAACACTTTGATTATTTGATGAAATTATTACATACATCATTTTTTTGTTCTTCCCGTTGACAACAAAGACATTATTTGTGTGGAATCTAAGAAAGCGCATTTTGTCGGTATCACACAGCGCGAGAAAGTCACTTTGGTTCGTATAGTAGAGGGATGTTATCTCTCATGAAATATGTGGGTGTTGCCTACTCACAGTGGTCCGTCAGCGATCATGGTGCATAGTCTGGTCATGTCAACAACAAATTTATCCAAATTCACGTAAGGGAACTCTTTAGCGACACCCTTTTCGACGGCATCTTCGTTCTCGTAAAGCTGGAAGACACCGGCTTTTGGCTTGATGATGTATCCAGATGCCTCGGGAAACTCACATTCCCACGGATCGCCAGTCTTCTGAGGTGCGTGAACGGGGTGATCTGAAAGTTATGAAACTTATGAGTCGATGCACACAATACGCCAGGACCATTCAGAACAGGGACTCTAGATAAGACAATTTTGGGTCAAAAGGGGAGAAAAAGTCTCTACACGTCTTGAAATGAAATAAAATAAGCACGGTTTTACAGAAACTGCTATGGTTGTGGTTGTTACGCACCGTCAATGCTCATCATATCTTCATGTTCAATCACTTTCCTGTACGCATGAGGTTTGATGTGTTGAGTGTTGGTTCTCATAAAGCGGGACACCATCTGCGGGAAGTTCTGGTGAGACAGTGCCATGTACTGCTCCCTGATGTGAAGTGCTTCAACCAGCATCTTTGACGCTCTCTGTAAGTCTTCGACGGGTACCTGCACCCATTGCATTAATTAAATGACAGCTGATTTCGGCAACTCACATCGTAGAATTTTCGTGACTTCTATTTCTGAAAAGGTAGAAGGGCGTTTTCTTATATTGGGCTTTGAACTGAATAAAATGTAATACTTACGCCAGTGACATCCTCTCCGCTTATAGAAACGCGCTGATAATGAGGAACAAAGTCTGTCTCGTCCACTCCAAACGAGTTGTCGTTGTCGAGTCCAACGCCCGAGCAGATAGAAGGCTCGTAAATGACGCTCTTTTTCTCCAACTTTTCAAAAATGTCCTTTGATACTCTGGAAATAAGATGTTACGGCAATTAGATATCATATAAATACTTTTCGAACGATTATGTGCGGACATCTTTTGCGGCAATCGATGAAAAATGTGTGCGCAAAGACCTCAGTCCTTAAAAATTACCAACTAAAGCTGAGTCAGGCAGAGTTCCTGGCAATAACCTACGATAATACCATTCATAAATGTTTTGCAATTTTATGATTCCGGTGAAATGGTGAGATTAAAATGAAAAACTACCCTTTTATTGGCTACTAGTACGTTGAATGCTGGAACGTAAATGACCCGGAAAGCACCAAAAACCAACCTATTCGCACAATTCTCTGCAAGGCTGCTGCAGAGACGTCAATAAACCCAGAGTACAAAACTTAGAGAATACAACACTTTACTTAATACTTAAAACTGGGTCAAGTGTATCAGTCCATTTGTTCATATACCTACTAATTTTCTCAGAGGAGAAAAGGACGACTGTAAACAAAGCAAAAATAGGTAAACAACTAAGCAAACGTTTGCCCCATACGAGAGGTCATGGCTGACCTAACTAAATAACTTTCTCCTAAGTCATACACACTATCCATTAAAGTTAAGATTTCGCAATAGCCACTTTAAACAATGCAATTTTGTAGACAGAGAAATTCAGTGTACCTACACGACACAGCCGAAAATGTTACTACACAAAGTACAGGGCACAAGAAGATCCGCCACTAGACCAGGACAGTGGAAGGGGAGCAAAAGAAAGAAAACGTTGGAGAGGGCGTTCACATGTGTCTGAAAACAGATGGCTGAGTCAATGTTGTCATCAAAAAAAGGAGAAAAAAGGAGCCTCTCAGAAAAGAAAAAAAAAAGAAAAAAAAACCGTTCCGACCGACGAATTCTTTGATACGGCGTTTTCAGAGTAGAAACGTTTTTTAGTACCTATTTTCTCATGTGGCGCCACCTGATGGTTGATTCCGACATTTTTCCAACGTTCAAAGTTCAACGTTCCTCATGTCGATTTCAAGTGGGAAAAAATAATAATAAACAAATAAAATAAAATAAAACAACTGAAGGATGCAGGGGACGAGTATTTATCGCAAAAAAATGAAGCGTAACCAGTGAAGGAGCTCTCAAAATCGATAAGTCTAAAAACGTTATTTCTTCTTTGCGGTCTTTCAAGATGCTTTCCATTCAATTTCATCATGACCTTTTTCTTGAAAGGTGATTTCATTACTACTCTATCGACTAAAGAATGTATCTGAGCATTCTAGTCTTGTATTCTGCACGGTATGAGAGTGTTCCAACCCAGGTAGCTTGGTTGTTCTTGTTGACGGCCTCCTTGGGTGGATTTCCTAAAAATGATTTGGAATTAGTTTATTCTTATTTAGTTCACAACTCTTGTCTCCATCATGATACCTAGTTCAATGAAGTAGGTACCTGCAGATTTCTAGTTTCTATTTTCTGGTTCAAAGTTTTTTTTTTTCTTCTACTCGTGGACCTCAACATTGAAAAAAAAGTATATATATTCCTCTATTAAAATAAGTATTCAAATTTTATTTTGCGTTGCTACCCTTCATTGTACAAACACCATGCCAACCTTTCCTTCCCCATCTACCTATATCAGAACGCCTGGTAATAATTTTCACACTCGACGTATCAGCGTAAAAATGTTTCATATACATAGATAGAACGTTTCCCCCTAGAAAAAAGCATGATTTTTTCTTGTCTCTTCTGTCAGTTGGAACGTTTTTTGAGGGATCCCTTGAAAGGTGAGACATAGGTACTCATGATCGTCCTCTTTCGGTATGCGAATAACTCAGATAAGTTCAAATTCTCTGATGGTTCTTCCAAAATAACTAGCAACATTTCATCGCTGGTAGCGGGGATGGTACACGCACAAAAAGGTAGAAACCCCCTGCGCCCCCTGAAGGATTTGACTTCCAGCTTGGTGCACCCAGCTCTGGTGGTTCTGCTCACTGATTGGCTGTCCAAAAGCTCGAAGAGGGCGGGGTTCCTGTTGTATAACAGGGAAGCCAGTATCATGGAAAAAGGAGGCCTCCCTTTCTTCCATACCAGTATGTTTACACCAGATCGAGCCCACCCATGTTTAGGCGAGACTGTCGTAGGCGTGTCGTGTCGCATGGCTCCGGAACATGTCTGGCGCAGGTACAACAGGTGACAGAGAGAGTGACTTATGAAGTGGACAGTGGGCGTCCGTCAAAATACTCCAACCCACCACCGGAGTGACCCATCAAAATACTCTGGTGACTGACTTTTTAGGATAACCAAACGTCAAAATACTCTGATCATTATCAGTGAACTCGTTAGGGATTCCCTCCTTCTCATCAATTATGAAAATTCGGCTACGATTCATTCGATTATTTTTCGTGGCCTCATAATTTTGTTACAGTCTTTGGTACGCTTGGTGAAATGCCCAACTTTTTCATATATTCCAAAATGTTCTCCGTGCATGGGCTCTTATACCCCCTTACTATTCTGCCCACTACCCAATTAGCAGACGTACGAATTGGATTTTATGAAAATCGTCGAGAAATACTAAGATCTCGTTGGTCAACTGTTTTGGCCAGTAGAATGTGGCATAGAGTTTGAAGGTGTTCACAATACAGCGAGAATGGTTTGGCCTGGAGTGGACAAAAGTGTCAGCCACATCTTCTAGACGAAGAGCCGTAATTTCTCTGCAACTACATGTAAATGATCTATATATAATCCGGACTTTTTCCTCCGATTCTGATATACTTTCACCCAAAAGCATTTTTAGAAGACCGGAGCATTTTGATATGCCTTTGCTGAGGGAGTACTTTGACGTCTCACTGTCAGCTTCCGTTGTTGTTTGTTCAGTTTGAATGAAAGAATTCAGATTTATCTGAGTTGTCCATGGGCTACAATAGGACGATCATGTATGTGAACGATCCATTTGGTGCAACATTGACACTGCTATCCTGTTGTACCTGTGCAAGAGTATTCCTGGCCCATGTGAACACCCACCCCTGTAGAGTTTTCTCCGGTCTTTCCGCGCCCCCTCTACAGTTCTGGTAGGTCTGCCCCGTAATCAGAATATCAATCAATATTAGTTCGCAAAAATAACATACCACATATTTTCCTTTCAAGTCTCTGATGAGCCTGAATCGATTTATTGCCCCCGAATCACGTTACCACTGTGTCACCATTGATTTCCTGACTGAATGTTCCTTCCATTCAAAAACTTTTTGTAAAGTTTTCTCTTAGAAATGAAACATATTTTCCTGTCATGTAGTTGTAAAGGCCATTATTCATCGTGGGTGTGTTTGGTTGTCAGTGATTTATGACGGTGGGTCTTGAAACTGTCACATTTCACGGAAGGGGTCGTTCTTTGTATGAATCCACTCCTTTCATTCGAACGTAGTTCCTTCACACTATTCATCCCTTTTGTTGTACTCCGATAAAATATACGTTACGCGTATCTTCTTTTTTTATTAAAGTGTGGGTCTGAACATTGGTATTGTTTAACAATCATGTGTACGACTATTTTATGTGGTAACTAACGTCATCTTCGGACGACCTTCATCTCAAATATTGTGTCCCGACTACTGTGTCCTACTCTATTCATGATTTGTTTTCAATTCTACTTGCGTGATACCTTTCAAGTCCTGCATGTGCTGATTTAGAAAGAAAATACCACATCTTTTCGATCAGAAGCGTGGTCATAACACATTGAGATCATGTTTATTTTTTCTGAAAATGCTCTATGTCACTTGGTTATAAATACTCGTATTCAAACCGAGGATTTGATGGAATGTGAGTTTCGTCATGCAACAACTAGGCACCAATTGTTAAAAGGATAGCCATATGGTTTGACATTTATTGAAATTGAATTACTTTTTCCTTGGTTGAGACAAAACTACACTTTACATTTAAAACAATAAAATTAATAAAATGAAAAAACAGGAACGAACACAACATTATATATATTATTGAAGGAAATTGTAGAACTGTATTTTCCCCCTCAGGAACATTGAAACCTTTTTCATACTTCGGAAAAATAATGCAATATCTGCAAAGGAACCCAGACCCCATGGCGGTAAATTTACACTACCTAAAACCAATGGTCAAATGACTACGTGCTCCAGCAGGACGGTGTCAGCTACCTAAAGTAATGTGCGCTGTTATTCTCGTCTACAAAATGGAGATTGTTCAACGTGGAGAGTTCCAATTGACTAAGTGGAATCTTGTACTCAGTCAAGTAATGATAAGAATAACCTCATTTCTGATTCATACAACCGCAGTCAAAAAAGACTAAGCTAACTCGTCATTGTGGGGATTTTACGCCATATTCACCAATAAATACATTATGGAATGCTTGAACGCCAAAGTAGATTCCTTATGATTCGACATTATTATGTACTATAAAATATGTACAGACATATCAAGAGATGCAAGAAGAGTAACAATAACAATTGGATTTTTGCGGATTATTCAGCACTACTTTGGAAAATTAATACGTAGTTCTTAAGGCAGCTATTCAGTACAATTATAAACCACAGTGATAAGGAAAATATTTAAATTCAAAGAGGAAGCTCGATGAAGCCGATAGTTAAAATTCAAATCGTCAACGTTACCGAATTTTTTAAAATTTTGTTTGGATTTACCCTTCGTTGCTATAAAACATCAGGCCCTGCATAGGCGATGCAGTGTTCGTCGATGAGTTCGCCATCCTGTTGTCATTCCGGGGACAACAACGTTGATTTGACGGAATTCGAGAGACCGGACTCGTAACAGACCTGATAGGGCACAAGTGGTGAGACAAGTGTGGACGTTGGCTCTGGATGTTGGGTTTAGGATGAATTTAATATCATTGGGTTCACCCTGTGGCTCGGCAGTTTCGTCAGCCAACCGACTAACCTTACCTCTATCACGACAGTGAACAAACTGAGAACTCGGCTGCTGGGCGCCAAGTCCACAGGATACACGCACATTAGACCACAGCACTTATAGTTTATTCCCTAATTTGACAGTATATTTTAACAAGTAGCTGAACTATCAGCTTCCATCATTCTGAGAGGATAAAAAAAAACTCCTGGAAATTATTATACAGTGGTGCCTAATATTCTAGGTGAGTCTCGCTTGTTTTGAAAGGCATATCTCTGAGCTTTTTAGAGTGACCTATCAGTTTAGAAAAGAAAATAGACGAACAATTTTTTTCCATTAAAAAAAGTACTCAACACCTATCGATTGTAGAAATATACTTCTTGAGCCACTTTTCGCCCTGAGACCTAACTGAATTAATTATTATTAATAATAATTATTATTATTACCTATTAATTACCTATTATTAATACCTATTATATATAATTATTAATTCAGCGACGTTTAGGTCATCAGAATCTCCAAACCCTATATTAAAAATACCCTATTATACCCACTTCATCTCTCTATTCACAGTAACCGTTCCAAAACCACAAACCATGGCGTTAAAAATTTGCTGGAAAATGATTGCTTCATCCATGAACCCCAAAAAACTCGAAAACTAATTTCCAAGGACCATCGGACTTCCGCTTTCGAAAGGTCTTTCGCCGTTCAGGGCGCCAAGATTCAAACAGAACTAAAAACTGTTTAAATTTGATCCAACGATAGAGACATTCAAACAAAATTTTGAAGAAGTTATATTAGAAGAATGTAGAAACTTACAGGAGTGAAAAATACATTCTTATCTAAATTAATATACTAAAATCGCATTAAGCCCGCTAATGTTTAACATTTCAAACTACATAAGGGCTAATCACTTTCAGAAATTCATTAACCTTGAAAACTAGGCAGTTATCTACGAAACTATACACCACGCTCAGTTCTCGAACAGTGTAAAACTTGACTAATAGAATAACAATTATTATAATAGTGCCCCTTTTAACCCGTTCATCGCTGAATTACCTACTTGGGGGACCTCAAAGACACAATTCTTATCTACTTTGGAATAAGCACTGTTTCTAATAAAATAATCGTCTCAAAGTAATTTGAATGATAATACTGCCTTAAAGTTTTCATTTGGACAGGAATTAATTTGATGGACTTCCTAGTACATGGTTTTCATAAATAGTCTTTTGTATTCACGATCACGTCAGCTATTTGGCGTCTCAGTGAACAAAAATGGTCGGATCTTTTGGACGAGATGGTAGAACTTACTTAGAAGTGAGTACTCGTTGTGTTGCCAATTTGGACTCAATCTGTTCAATGGGAAATTGAGGGACCTCGTAGGGGGCAGATATTTCGTTGGTGACGACTCTGTCTTCATTTCCAAACAGATTGCCCCCATGCTGTGCCAAGTAGGTCGGGCTCTCGCTCCCTGAAACAATTGAACCAGAAAGTTACCGCTGGGACGATCTATAGCGCAATGCTGTACGGGAAGAGTCTAGGAATGAAAGATATACAATATACAATCGTTTTAAATTCATTCCTATTTCTCAGTGATTTCGATTAACGGAGATCCATCGTTTTATGGCCTCACAGGTTATACGCACCGAATCTCTCATTTTCCGAACACATCGGCCGTGGTTATTACTTTGGTTAGTGACCGTTTGTAAATCGGTTCACGGTCTGATCATTCTTCGCGCTGCCATCTGCAGCAATACGAGCCGTTTACAGACAATCGTTTTTATTGTCTTACAATAATTGGTGAAACAGACAAAAAATAATATTTGTTTTGGTTTCTTCTGAAAAATGTTGTGTAAAGACTTTTGATATTTGAGGCTACTATTTGGTTTGATCGAAATTACCTCCTTTATGCAAAGTTATAGAAAATATCGGGGTGTATCGCCATCTGTAGCTGTATTGTGGTTTGTGAGCGTCTCACGAAGGCACCTAGGTTTGTCTATCGAACAATTATGACCGGTGACATCAAGCATCAAAACTAGAAAACATTTCTAAATAACGATTTCGAGTGTTATTTCCCCTCGGTACTTTGTGTTAACGCATCATGGATATTATACACTGAAGGATATTCCAACTCAAGTTAAGTCTCTCCAGGAATAGTGTTGGCCTTACTAAAGAAGAAGCTTCAAATATTAGGGCTTACATATGGGGGGGGGGGGGGATCCATAATGAATGACCCGGAAAATTTTTTGGTTAGTGAAAAACGTAGCGGGAGGTAAGGAGATAACCATTAAACTGCCCTTCGAAAACTCAATACGAGTATACCCAGTACCGCAAACTCAACATGCGTTCACGCATAGCCTAAGGGACGAACGAAGGAGGTAAAAAGTTGGTTGTAAGTGGTTAGAGGTTGAATAATAACCTACACGTTGGTACATACGTGATCAGTATGGGTGAATACGCTTGTGGCAGGGGAGGGGGGGGGGGGTCCTTTCTATCAATTGCGGATTCCCTGAAGAGCTACTAAACTGAAGAACTACTTCAATGATCA
Organism: Cyrtorhinus lividipennis; assembly: GCA_019603395.1. NCBI lineage: Eukaryota > Metazoa > Arthropoda > Insecta > Hemiptera > Miridae > Cyrtorhinus > Cyrtorhinus lividipennis. Next base: position 38,284,447 of record CM033998.1, on the reverse strand, counting down.
TTGTTGAAAGCACAAAAACCTGTTCTCCGTTGCAAAAGTTTTGTCATTAGGGCCGATTATATGCCAGTTCGGCTGTGATGTTTTGGTTGGTTATTCCTTGAATAATCAACCTATGTTTTCAAGCAAAAGGTCAAACTCTTCGATTTGGCTCAAACATTTTTTTCTGGACGTATCAAGGTGTCTAGATCAAATAAGTCAAAGTCCGTCTGCCGCTTTTTTTGGTAGCAGAAAATTTTCTAAAAATCTGAAATTTTGGTCAGGGGTCTGCTCCCGGCTCTAGTCGGTCCTCGAAACTTTTCAGCCCGATCGGACCAAATTTGGGCGGGGTGGGGGTCAAAATGTGGATTTTGAAAAATGGGTTTTTGAGATTTTTGGGCGATCTAGGCGTGTGGGGTATAATTTTCCGCCAAATTTTGGACGTTGAATCCAATGAAATGAATCCCGGAACGATTTGCGCCCTCTGGATGAGATTATGGGTCAAAATGGGTACCTATTTATCCATCTCGAATGTGTGCTTTCGAGATTTCTGGTACCTAGGCGTTTTGGTTGGTTATTCCTTGAATAATCAACCTATGTTTTCATGATAATGGTCAACCTCTCCGATTCGGCTCAAAATTATTTTCTGGACGTTTCATGATGTCCTGATCAAAAAAGGTCAATGTCCGTCCGCCGTCCGCCGTCCACCGTACGCCGTACGCCGTCCGCCGTCCGCCGTACGCCGTCCATTGTCCACGCCGTTTTTGGTAGTAGAAAATGTTCTAAAAATCTGAAATTTGGGTCAGGGGTCTGTTCCCAGCCGAGATGGGTCCTCGAAACTTTTCAGCCCGATCGGACCAAATTTGGAGGGGGTAGGGGTCAAAATGTGTTTTTTGAAAAATGGATTTTCGAGATTTTGGGTGATTTAGGCGAGTGGGGTGTCATTTTCCACTAAATTTTGGACGCTGAATCCAATAAAATGGGTCCCAGAACAATTGGCACCCACTGGAAGAAGTAATGGGTCAAATTGGGTATTTATTACCCATGTGGGTGACTTCAGCCGAATAGACAAACAAAACACATCGTCATATCCTGTTGTTTATAACCAGCTGTTAAACTTAGCAACCAATTTTGAGCAGTTGCCTACAATTCTTTTTACTGTCCGAGCTTTTTATTCGTACCATTCAATTCAATTTAATACAATTATTATAGCCTTCTAAATTACCTACGTTTTCTCAATATTATATTAGTAAATTAGTGTCGTAGTGCCCCATAGATACATACACCCATCTTGAATATGTGTTTTCGGGATTTCTGCTACCTATGCGAGTAGGGTGTCATTTTCCACTAAATTTTGAACGCTGAATCCAATAAAATGGGTCCCAGAACAATTGGCACCCACTGGAAGAAGTAATGGGTCAAATTGGGTATTTATTACCCAATTTGATTATGTGTTTTCGGGATTTCTGCTACCTAGGCGTGTGGGGTATCATTTTCCACTAAATTTTGGACGCTGAATTCAATGATGTGTGTCCCAGAACGATTGGCACCCACCGGAAGAAGTTATGGGTCAAAATGGGTATGTATCCACCCATTTGGTATGTGTCAGGATTTCTGGTACCTGGGCGTGTGGGGTATCATATTCCACTAAATTTTGGACCCTGAATCGATTGGAATGGGTCTGAGACCCGCCACACCCACTGTTTCCCCCATTCGAGGATTTTTCGGAACGACAATGAATTCATGTGGTGATAAACCATAGTACACACATATTTTATATTGTATGAAAAATCACCGCTAAAAGCTGTTTTGGGTGATTATTCCTTGAATAATCAATCATCTTATGTTTTCATGCAAAAATATTAATCCCTCCGATTCGGCCCAAAATTTGTTTCTGGGCAGTTCAAGGTGTCTAGATCAAAATTCGCAAATGTCCGTCCGCCGTTCACGCCGACATTGGAAGTAGAAAAATTTCTAAAAATCTGACATTTTGGTCAGAGATCCGTTTTTGGGTCTAGTTGGTCATCGAAACTTTTCAGCTCGATTGGGCCAAATTTGGGGAGGTAGGGGTCAAAATGTGTTTTTTGAAAAATGGATTTTTGGCGATCTAGGCGTTTGGGTTATGATTTTCCACTAAATTTTGGACGCTGAATCCAATGAGACGGGTCCCGGAACAATTGGTGCCCACCGGAAGAGTTTATGGGTCAATATACGTATCAATCTACCCATTTCAAATGTGGGTTTTCGAGATTTCTGGTACCTAGGCGCGTGGGGTGTCATTTTCCACTAAATTATGGACTCTGAATCAATTCGAATGGGTCTGGCACCCGCCACACACACTGTTTCCCATAAGTTCCCCGTGTTGAACATTTTCGACGACTTAGGCATGTGAAGTACCGTTTTCCAATAAATTTTGGACGCTGAATCCAATGAAATGGGTCTCGGAACGATTGGCATCAACCGAAAGAGGTTATGGACGCTGAATCTATTTTTAAATTAGTCTCCATGCGCCTGGCCCGAGGAATAACCAACCCCTGTGTTAGAATTTGCAGCGTTTTTTCATTTATAATTTAGTCACATAGGGCCTGTCATTTGAACAGCGGTAGGTGGTTACCACGTTCGTTAACTTAGTCGGCGTTCTGATTGGCTGAAAGAGTCGAATTCCCGAAGAGCAGGTTGTCAGGGCTTCAATCTCGTTCAGACGAATTGAATAATTCATGTTTTGTCTCCACCATTTTAATTATGTGCCCTTCAAACACGTTTTTGTTTCTAATTAATCAAAATAAAGTTCAAGGGTACCTTAATGAAACGCAAGTCAAACACAGTCAATAACCACAAAAGCAATGACCAGATTTTCGACGTTTTTGCAAGGAAGGAGGTTTCTTGTAAATGTGTCCATGTTTATACAGTGATTCCCTGTTGATATCCTCAGCACGATCGTTCACAATACTCGAATCTGAGAAGGACGTCAGCTATGATCAAATTATTGACTAGTCTCAACCTACAGTTTCAAGCTTAATCCTTATGCCTACTACCTTCTGGCTTGGTTTGGCTGCATAGACGAGACAATGACCCTTTCTTACTTTCTATAGCGAATTGGGAATTCTGGTATTTTGCGCGTTTACCCAATATCAAATGTTGCTGAGCAATAACGCGAATATGTAAACCACAGAATATCTTACATACTGTGTAAAACCAGGTTGATTCCGCTGGACATTTTTTTAATTTACCGACCTTACCATTAGGGTCGCTAAGGTACACGTCACACAAGGTCCTACATCAGTTTCTGGACGTTCAAACCTGAGTGAAATTCCTACTAACTGACCCCTTATACTCACAAGAACCAAATTTATCACGAATTATCCTAGCACGGAATAAGAAAATTCGACTCTGACCATTCATGGCATTCGTTAGGGTCGCTACATCATTTTAGACAATTTTTTGGTCAGCAATGATTGCTTTATGTGATGAAATTTTCTCTATGTACAATCTATAGTTGGGTTGTTCACTCATAAACTTTTAAATGCCTATACTGTTAATGAGAACATTGCCCAGCATTGTGGTATGAATTGAGTAGGTACCTAGTTCAACAAGATATCCGTCATACAATGATGATATTCTCTGTGTACTTTACCACACCCCGAAAGTGAGACACATTTGACCAACAAAATTAATTTCTTTGTTCAAAATGATGAGAATTGTTGGAATCCATCTAGAAAGGTACCTAGTTCCAATTTATTTTGAATGAGTTTTTGGTAAATCTGGACATCAGTGCATGCACCCCCAAAAACCGATATAGCGTTAAAATCGATGTATCGCTTCATGGCCATGATAAGAGATTCCATGAACTTAAGATTTTCTAGATATACGTTCCATAAACTAGCAAATGAAAACCAAAATTAAAAAAATTAAATAAAATATATATTAAAAAATAAATATAAAACAAAAAAAAACAGGAAAAAGGAATGGAGAGGAAACAGATTGACGGAAGTAAGCACAAGCCCCTAGCGGCCGTTGTAGAAAACAATCTCGAATCATCTTAATCGGTTTTCAGGGGTGCCTGTACTGATGTATAGATTAACTGAGTTTATTAATAACTAACGTAAGGATATTTATTATTGGGATGATCTGTACTTTGCCCTCCCCCTAACCAAAACTCATCCATTAGCCTACTTCATAACTTTTTTCTTCAATTAGGAATTTAAATTTCATGATAAATGACATTTTCTTTCATTGAGGAAACATCTAATTAATAATATATTGGGTATTTAATTTTCGACTGAAGCCAATTTTAAACTAAATTTAGCCATTTTTGTTGTTTTCTTTCCACATTCTCCTAAAATATGTAATAGGTAATTGATATTTAAAATGACAGGGAAAGTGAGAGGAGTTGTGTGGTGGGGAATGAGTGGTGAGAGGGTGGGGGAAGGAACCTGAGGAGGAACATGACATGTTGTACACATTCTGTAATGTTTATAATTTTGTGGGGGAACTTCTTTGAGAATTTTCTCCATAAATTTCCAGCCTAGAAATGTACATCTCTCGATAATCAATGCCCATATAATGTTAAATCCATGATAGTTCTTCAAACAACTGTGATTCATTCTAATCCAAGATGGCAGATTGGTTCCACAAGGCACCTTCTTTTCCCCATGTGCCCCTGGTGGCCAACCTTTGAATTGAAGGCCAAGTGACGCCATTGTGGACGCCATCTTGAAAATATTAATAGAAATAACCTCAAAATATTTTGTTTTTTCATACTATTTGGACCAATTTTGGGTACCTAATGAATAAAAATTGATTTTAATGGCCACTTTAAACACTTAAATTGAAATTCATGTCATTCGTGTCAGTTTAAAGGCTTTTATTTCTGCTTTGAATCATTTTGGGGGCTGATGAAAGAAGGTTACAGTAACTCTCTTTTTGTCATTGTACTATTCACCTCCACCTTCCACTCCTTGGGAAAGAGGCCATCATACAGTTCCCTCAGTGAATCTTTTACTCAATTCACGTTTTTCTTCATGAATTGGAATTACTTTGGAAGTACTAAATATTGTCAAAAGTCGTATTGTTTATATTCCCGCTCGAAACATCGGCGGCAAAAGGATATGAGTCGTGTCGATTAGAGTGGTCGTCTGGCGGTAGCAGAAGATGCTAACTTTGTTATTGCTAAATTGGAGTTGTATTTGAATAATTGAGATTTTTCTATGAATGTAATCTGTTTTTTAATTCCGATATAGTGTTCTGTCCAGAGGAACGATTAAAATAGTTGAAATGCCGATGATCTGCTTACGTGTTTTATGCAGTTAGCTGTCGTATTGTCCGTAGTTGAGTGGTAACCTTCTTTCTGTGGAAGTCAGTTGTTGAAGTTATGAAGTTTGGTACTCTCGTCGCTATGCCCAGATAGGAACAGTTGGCTTTGTCGAGAGAAGTTATACAATTTTCGTTTTAATTGGTATTTTCGAATCGGAATGGAGTGAATTTCGGTACTAATGAACGGCGCGATGGAAATCCTCGACGAGGCTCAGGAGCAGGACGTCATGGGCCAATATCTCTTCGAAACGGGGGGCGAGGAACTTAGTGAAATTCAAAAAACCACTTACAAGAGATCTCAGGAAGTCTTGGAGTTCGCGAGTGCGTTAATTTCACAAGCGAGTGGTCACAAGCCGAGTGATAGAAACAATGTTGTGCGATCGTCGTCTCCTGGCGTTATTATTTCTTCTCATGTTCATACAGCAGCTTCTAGTCCACAACAGGTAATATTGAACTCTCCGAATGGGGCGCACAATGGTGAGTACATGGTCGTCGATCCTAATTTAAAATTGGTGGTTACTCCTTCGGGAACTACATTGGCTAGGACGCCGTCAATCGCCGCTCGGCCCACAGTGAGGCTCGCGCCAGCGACAGGGGTCACTACGACGGGAAGTTATCGGATGAGAAGCGCTTCTACCGTCGGCAAACCGGTTAGAAATGCATCTCATATTCAAATTCCAGCTACATTCCCGGGCTCTAGGCCCAAGCAGGCGAGCCCACTCACGCCGACGACTACCAGCAAATGGGTCAACATGGGAGCAACGTCATCAGTAAGGAAACCCTCAGTTAAGGAAGTCAACAATGGACCGGTCGTCGATTTGACGGCCGAGGAAACCAACAGAGCTCTTGTCAAGGACCCTGAGGAGCAACCAGCAATTGTTCCTGGAGCAGGCGTCCTAAGCAAGATGGACGGTGCTCCTGAGAAAACCTACCCGTCGCTAGTCGTCGTGGCTCGAACTAGCATGTGCAACAGATCCTTCTCTCAAGCGGTAATGACCACCGAACGCTTACTACTAGACAACCGACTGAAACGACTTCTGCAAATGCCACCCGTCATGTTCATCGAACACCTCCTCCAGGAACGACTCATCAAGTGCGGCCAATTCTGCTCTAACCACCCGCAAAATAAACTCATATTGGGAATGTACTCGGATTCGAACAAATTCCCATTTTCCGGCGGTTACGTTTGGATCGCCAATTGCTGTCCTTCGGAGCTGACGTCCGTCTTCAAGGGGTCGATATTTGAAATCGGTCCTCACCCTCCAATAACGATTTTGAAGCTTATATATCACTGGTCGTGTCAAACTTCTGTCGCGAACGTCTTGCAATGGGTCAAAAGCGTCGACAAAAGCTTCCTCAAGACGTTCTATATGTACTTGAGGGCCGCCTGTATCGCCGCAATACACGGGAAGTACCCTATTCTTGGAGGCCCTGGATGCAAACGGATAGAAGTAAGTTGAACGAATTATTTTTCTATTTCTAATAATTTCGTCGATAAACCAAAAACGTATTTTCCATATTTTTGCCAATTTATCCTAAAGAAGGAACCACGTCTGACTCAACTCGCAGAATTTATCTTTAAATATTCAAGTTTTTAATTTGAGAGCAAAGAGCCACTGGTATGAGGCTTACTTCATAACAAATTTAAAAAAATTCTCTTCAGATTTTGACGTGAAATTAGGAGAATCGAGTGTGGCAAGTTCAGAAGAGTTCTACCACAATTGGAGGTCCTGGGGTGTATTCTGAAATCGATTTGAGTTCATTCTGATATACATTGTCCCACGAGCTATGCCCGACCCAATTCCATAGTGTTCTACTTCTTATTTCCGACCAAAAGTGCCTCTTATCAATTTCATTTTAGAGGCTTCGTTTCCGAGTTATTCGCGATTTTAAATTTTTTCATGTTTTTCATCTTAAGTTGCTAAACTGAACATAGCTTTTTCAATTTTCAGATAAACTCACATCTAAGAATACCTTTGGAAAGAGCGTTAAATTTCGTATCTTTTCGATACCTAACAGTTTTTCAGATGCAATTGAGTTGTAAAAAGAAATTTGAAAAGATAATTTTGTCAAACCTTAAAATCCTCTGTTTATCACACTCTCCTCTGGCCTACTCATTCTTCTTGCAATATTGTGATGGTAAGTTAGAAAATGCGCCAAAAAGTCAGCATTCCAACGGTCTAATCAATATTTCTTTTGCACTCGAATTTGATAGAGAAAATTGGGTTTGAGTGCTGAAAAACGTGTTTTTCTAAGCTAAACCTAATTCTTAGCTGTTGAAGGTTCCTTCGAATGTAGTTTCCACACTCAATAATCAGCTGGTTTCTTCGTGATAAGAAATGTAACGCTCTTTCCAATAGTATCTTCAGATTTGAGTTTATCTGAGTTTATCCTCACATTAGAGTTTATCTGAGTTTGTTGAGTTTATCCTTAGAATTGAGTTTATCTGAGAATTGAAAGAGTTATGCCCATTTTAATTACATAAGATTGAAAGCATGAGAAAATCTTAAATTGCGAATAACTAAAAAACAAAGCCTTAAAGGCATTTTTGATTGGTCTGGTAAATGTATATAATTGTTTTTACCAGTAAAATGAAATAAAAGAACCGTAAAAATGACAAAACCACTAGAAAAGAAAACAAAATATCGAATGTGTGTCACTAGTCGATAAATAATGCAATATTTCGATTATATAAATAATCGAACCTTGAGGGCCTCAAAATGCACTGGAAAATCCTACTCATGATCCCTTTTGGGGAATAGGATCACCGAGATGCTTAGGGTTTTTCCCCCTGAATAATTATCAACTCAGTATTTTGGAATCTTCACAAATCACACAATAAGACTGAGATTTTCTGACCTAATTGGATGTGTGCCAAAATTAATGCCAATCAATGTGCATAATTCAGCAATTAATTATCAATGCAAGGGCACTTGTGGAACGTTGCTGGATAATTGGGTACTCTTGTGATGTCTCAAATGTAGTATTATTTGCTCTTTTGCTCGTTTGAAAGGTGGATTAAGAATGAAAAGTGTAGTTATTGTGGTAAAATGGCGCCAAAACTTCCTAATACAGGAAATGGTGTAAATTTATAAAAAGCGTTCCAGGGAGTTGAGTCTCAGGTGTGGTTTATAAATACTATTTAATTAATTTATTTAAATTATTCTGAAAAAACGTTTTGTTTGTAAACTTTGAGTTAACCACCAAACAATGCTAATTAGTCGTTCACTGCCTCTTACAGGTTGGCGTCATCAGTTTGGGCACGTCGACGAGTACTGGAGGAACCAGAGAAGTAAAAGTCGACATTCTTGGTGCGATGGACTACGACTCTGGATTGGTCCGTCTTCGAGCCCTCGACCACCTAAACATACCCGACCCGTCTGCCAGAGCATCCGAAGTGTACATGAAAAAATTCCAAAGGATCCTCGAGAGTTTGCAAAGATGGGTCAACCCGAAAGCCGTGATCGTTACGGATTTCACCATCGACCGTAACCTTTGTCGACAGTACGGGTTCGTGAATATGGTGCAAAGTTCGGACCCTAAGTGTAACAATGGTCACATTATGAATTATTTAAGGTTACATGTGCCTCGAATGTTTCAAAACACGTTGAATCTCTTATCACGCTCGTTAATACAACAATTTCTCGACGAGCTTGTTTGGCGAGAGACGTGGGGTCAGATACCGTCTCGGGCTTATGACACCATCATCGAGCACATTGCCGATCAGACTAAACTCGACGGCCCGGAAGACATGAGTGTACGGTACACTTTAATCGCTTCAAATCCAAATAGAGATTGGAGATACGAGAATTGGAGCTGCAATATGAGCCAAGCGAACATCCCAAGAAAGACCAGCGGAACTACCGTTTTGAAGACCGTACCTAAAATATCGTCCTTCCGCCAAAGATGTTCTTGCTGGTGTAAGGAGGCTCAGCAAACCTCAAGTCACCGCTCCAAGTTCACATACGAATCTGGCGAACGTGACGCATCCAGAGCCAGTCGGTCAAGTTCCAGAACTCGCTCAAATCGCTCTAGAACCTTATTATTACGGCACAATTCTGGGTGATCCTTCCAAGCAAAAACCGACTGGTCTGTTCGGCGCTTTTCTGACTGAGTGCCTCCTCTGCAAGAAAGATTTATTCAGCAGCTCTGCTTTCACGAATCACTTGGTCCACCACGCGTTGAATTCTTTAAAAGACATGGAAACGTTACCTGTGAGCTCCCTCCAATCTGTTTGCCGATTTTGCATGAAGCCGACGCCCAATTTGGAAAACCACGTTAAAGAATTTCATAAGCAGTCGCATTTGACGATGAGAACCATGTGTAAGATTTGCAATACTATCCATAGGGACGACGCCGCTCTGATCTCTCATATGATTTATTCACACTGTGAGCTGGATTTGCCTTATTTTTGTGAGCTGTGTCACTATCGAACTTCCATTTACCAGGATATGCTTATTCATTTCGACAGCCGTCACAATAAGGATACGTGCGTTCAATGCCCGTACTGTCTCAAAGTGGTGCGATTCGCGGCCAGAAGTGGCGAAGACGTTCCGAAAATCAAATTTATTTCATACAACACATCCAAAAGCACACTATCGCCCGTCAAATTCGCAAGTGCGAGAAATGTTGTTTGTCTTTCACGAATTTGTCGACTTTGAGGAATCACCAGGAGTATTTCCACAATAGTTGCGCTAGTGTTGAGAACGTCGAGCGGTACGACCTAAATCCAAACGATTTCATTTTGATGGCGGCTCCTCTCGTCGACCCACCGCCTCCTTTGTCGTTGACTGACGCCGACAACTTTACCATCCAGGGCGTTCCTCTCGCGCCTGGAATTCGAATTGACCCCGATCTCAAATTTTTCCTGTGCGCCGAATGCGACGGCCCGATTTCTCAGCAACATTTTTGCGTTCGCATGACGTGCACCAAGTGTCGGTTTCAAACGTGTTGCGCCAACGCCATAAAAGAACATAACGCAGCCGCTCATCAAGTTTTCTCCTACCGACCGCATCTTATCGGCGGACGAGCGACTTTGAAAAAACCTCTCTACTGCAGCGTTTGCGGACATTCTACGTCTAACGGGAACGCAATGGCCACTCACTTGAGCAAGCATGATAACGACGACAACGCTTTCGCTCTGAGCGACAAAAGAAAAGCATCGTCTCTGGTCACGGAAAGTGCCACTGATCAGACGACTCACCGAAAAAACGTGTGTTCCGATTCGTCAGATTGTTTCAACAGGAGCTGAACCAAGTGACTCCACTCCTGTCAACTAATTGTAGTCAAAACTCGAGAGCATTTTAATTTTATTTTTGGTTTTGTATATTTCTGGTCCAAAAGTCGGTTTATTCCGTCAAATAGTGTTGAAAATATTATTTAAATATTATAATTTAAAAATATTATTTATCGTTTTATTTCATGAACCTGCCAGTTCGTTCTCGTTTATTGACCAAGCGAGTTTCCAATGTAATCTCATGATATATTCGCATGCGAAAAAGTTCAACTTCGGGTTCCATCTGGTCTAGAAAATCCTCATGTAAATGATGTACATATTTATATAACTTAAATGCTGTTCTTGTAAGCTATAGACCAATTATTAAAAATTTTCTAAGCGTATTTATTATTTTCCTTTATCCAATTTCACGAATTAGGAAACTATTTAATTTTTTAAATTCCTAAAGGTCCGATGAAAATCGGAAGTTATCGCTACGACACAAAACCAGGTTCTAAAATTCCTGTGGAAATTTTGATTTTGGAGGTAAAAAAGCTTGTGAATGTGAAAAGAAAACATCCGCCACTATGTGGTAATGTGACGTCAATTGAATGTCTTTCTCAAAAATTATCTGAGTGTTTCAAAATATTCTGGAGATAATCAAAGACAATTTATTAGAAACTTCTGATTCAAATTGTTAGGAATTCAGGTCTGAATTACCCCGAGTCCTTTATATTTTATTTTAACAAAGGATGTTGGAAAAGAGGACTGTTGTGAGAAACAACTGTAGGAAATAACTGAAATTATTCTAGTCAGACGCATCATATTGCGAGTCTACTTCAGTTTCATCTTGATAGATCAGTTGTATTATAGTAATAAGTAGTCGTGGAGGCAACGGGGAACTTATCCAGTTATTTCTTCAATATCTTCCAAAAACCGCTGCAAATTCATTCACATGGGTTAGTTGGACTACTTCCAATCGGTTCAGGGTTTAAATTTAGTGAAAATGATACCACACACCGCCTAGGTACAGAAATTCGAAAATCTGTTTCAAAATACACTTTTGACCTCTACCCCCCCCAAATTTAGTCTGATCGGGCTAAAAGCGATGACCAACTAGAGTCGAAACGGACACCTGACCCAAATTTCAGGTTTTTCAGAAATGTTCTACTACCAGTCGGCGTGGACGGCAGACAGACTTGACTTTGTTCGATCTAGACACTTTGAAGCGCCCAGAACAAAATTTTGGGCCGAATCGGAGAGATTAATATTTTGCATGAAAACATAAGGTGATTATTTAAGGAATAACCAACCAAAATCCGGCTCGTAGCTTCATCTACATGTATTACAGTGTCATGGGTTTTTGAAGAACCAATGAAACGGCAACGAAAACGAAGGTATTGTGTACAGCAAGGTATTTTATTGATTCGTTAGTGGCGAATATGCAGCCAATTTATTGTGCAGCCGAACAGTAGCGTACAGGACTACGAAAATATTGATAAAAATGCACTGCATAGGGGTTGATACGGGTGAGAGGTAAGGAAAATTTGTAGAACGACGGCATTGAAAACACCCTTTCTCAATCTGTCGATACAATTCCAATTAATTTCAAAACGAATTTTTGTTTTCAGATGGTAAAGCGTTGGTTCACTCGCTTCAAGTCAACTACATCCATCAAGTCCTTCAAGCCCGCCTCGTCGACCACCCCAACCCTTTGGCCCAAGTGTATTCATTTCTGCATTACTTTTGCCAATCACTTCAACTCGAGGTAACCATTTCACGTTTGCGTTCAATTTGAATCTCCTTTACCTATTTTGTGACCAATATGTTCCGTAATCGTGACTTTTTCATAATTACAGGTTCTCTATTCACAAACGCTACGTCTGTGCAAAGATCGGTTGGACAACCACATCCACGTTGATGAATACACTCCGGGCAAATGTCTTTCCATCTCTTATTGGAGGTAGTTTGCATTAATCTTCGAACCAATAATTTTCATCGGATCTCCAAAGTAGATTAAGAGGAAGCAACATGTCTTACTTAAACTCCCAAAAATCAATCAGCTGCAATGGGCTGGAAGGTGTAGGAGTAGGGACTGACGTCATGGATGTGGGCAGTTTTTAAACTACTCCCAAGATCTGCCAATTTCCAAAACAAGCGTGAGATTAGGAAAAAGTTGCGCAATACACAAAGATCTCCTTTTTTTCTGTTATTATTTTTATTATGTATGAGTTTTGAGTTTATTAACAATCTTTATCATTAGGTAAGGTACGGCAAATAGCCAGCAAAATTACAATATGTGTCTGAAGCTAAATCATGTCTACGGTAGAGCTTAGCGTGACTCTGAAATCGAGGGTACTGCGAAAAAATCCCTACCTACCCACAATATAGGGGTTCAAGTCTCCCGCTGAAATTACCTACGCACATTATTCACTTCAAACAAGACAGAAATGTATGCAGTTCTTAGCAAATTACTTGTTCAAGAGAATTGTACAGAGATAGTATATTAGTCATCAAACATTAGTTGTACTTCGGTATGGTGGAAAGTGGTCACTACTGGTATATAGTACATATACCTAATATAATTGTGATCAGCCTGCTCATCAGGTGGGCTCAGTAATTAGAAACCAAAAATTCCCATTCAAATAGCCAGGGACTTGCCAACAGGAAGGGACTGCTGTAAAGTCCTCCAGGTCCACCCCTACCACCCAACTATAGCCAACTGGCCACCTATTTTAAATTATAACCAAAAGAAAATCAGGAACTGTTGGACCCCTCAGAACCACTAGTACAACAGAGATAACAGATAATAGTCCCTGCATCATACTTCCTTCCATGAATGCTAATCTCTATCAATCAGTGTTGTGTTGATTCAATACAAAAGGTCATTGATCTCTGATTTGAACCTACTACGGAGAATTGATCAAACGGGTTTTTAATTGTATCCGTCAGAATGCGCCCAAATTCATTTTCCGATATTCTTTGAATGGGTACTCAGCTTTTTTCTTATTTTTGTGATGGTTACCATCTCAACCTGCGCTACCCCTGATCTACGGCATAGATGCTCAAAGTCCGATATTTTGGAATCTCCACATTTTTCTATATAAGAGGAAAGTGTTTGCAGAGAAACTTCTTTCCACTATACAAGTAAAACTTCATAGTAATATTTTGTTGTATTTAATATGTGCAACATGAAAAATGAAGCTTTAACCTCTTCCATGGGGAATCCCTGAGTGCAGTGTTGCCACTTAGTGGGTCTCAAGGTAGAGAGTCCTGGCCAAATTTCGATTAGATGAGCATCTTAAAAGCAAACAAAACAAAAAAGTTCAACAAAAGGGGATTGCTCTTTTCTATCTGTTGAAACTTCTCAAACTAATGCAATATCATCAGTGTTCTCTCAGTATTATCTTTTCCTGTTATTGGTATGTTCCACTTCACCAAAAATCCATAGTGGAGGTAACGATTCTCTATTTCAACCATTTTTTTTCTAGGGAGCTGACGAGTAAAGACCCCAAATCCGAATTGGGCTACAAGTTGTCGCTGCAGGTCTGCCAACATGACCCAGCTCGTCCTCTACAGGTTTGCCACGTGCCTACTCTTGGAGCCAAAGATGCGGAGGTGGTTGATCAGGGAGTCAAGCCTGAGTTGGTGTCAATGGAACACCTTCTTATTCAAACGATTTACACTCGAACTCGTTATCGTTTGACTGAATTGAAAACACACATTCAGCGCATCGTCAACAACATGAGCTGTACGTATAATTTTCCTATTTCATCTTCACATTTATTTATTTATTTTATCTTTTGTAATTGATATACTAAACACATATTCAAGATGGGTGTATCTATGAGGCACTACGACACTAATTTACTAATATAATATTGAGAAAACGTAGGTAATTTAGAAGGCTATAATAATTGTATTAAATTGAATTGAATGGTACGAATAAAAAGCTCGGACAGTAAAAGAATTGTAGGCAACTGCTCAAAATTGGTTGCTAAGTTTAACAGCTGGTTATAAACAACAGGATATGACGATGTGTTTTGTTTGTCTATTCGGCTGAAGTCACCCACATGGGTAATAAATACCCAATTTGACCCATTACCTCTTCCAGTGGTGCCAATTGTTCGGGACCCATTTTATTGGATTCAGCGTCCAAAATTTAGTGGAAAATGACACCCCACTCGCCTAAATCACCCAAAATCTCGAAAATCCATTTTCAAAAAACATTTTGACCCCTACCCCCTCCAAATTTGGTCCGATCGGGCTGAAAAGTTTCGAGGACCCATCTCGGCTGGGAACAGACCCCTGACCCAAATTTCAGATTTTTAGAACATTTTCTACTACCAAAAACGGCGTGGACAATGGACGGCGGACGGCGGACGGACATTGACCTTTTTTGATCAGGACATCATGAAACGTCCAGAAAAAAATTTTGAGCCGAATCGGAGAGGTTGACCATTTGCATGAAAACATAGGTTGATTATTCAAGGAAAACCAACCAAAAATCGATACTAAAAACGATTGCCTGTAAACCTCGACGGTTTGCTTCCCAAGAACTTTTCAAATTGCTCCCAGTTTTCTCCATCTACCAATTATGCCTAAAAGCAGCCCTCTGTTTCTTCCATAAACACCCTGATTACCCACGTACTCCGTCATGTACCACTCGCCCAACAACCCAAGCAACTATACCGGTTCCTCTCACCCGCTTACTGTTTCCCCCTTATTCCTAGAGTCCTGCCCAATAACCTCCATACACCCATAATCTCTCTCGTGCTAATTATTAAAAAAAAAAAAAAGTTTTCACGTGGCTTATTTCTATAGGGCCGAACGCGATGTAACTACATCATGAGCAGCATATATACGTAGTAGTCTATTTTCCTTTTCAATTTTTTCAACTTCGCCTTTCGAACATACCTAAACAATGCCTTTCTTTCCTTAAGTATACTAAGTAGAACATACCCACCTACTACTCCCCCTCATAGCACAGAGTTCGTCTTTTGGTGCTGGGGTATTTCCGTACTATGTAAAAGAAAGTGAAATCTCTGTTCTTATCTTAGAACGTAAATTTACCTACTTTATCAAATTTCTTATGTATTTTGGCCGGAATAAATTTTTCTTTCATTCATTCATTATTATTACATACTCCATCATGAAGTACAATGCAACTTGATTTCCTCATTTTACCTAAAATATACTTAGCTTAGGACGCACGCATCAAGGAACCCATCCGATAAGCGCCTTCTCTATATTTCTTATTTTGTTGTAGATTACTTCAGAAGAAACGCGAACGATACCAAGAGCTGGCCCGTCGAATCGACCGCAAGAATAAACTGTCCATCATTCAAAGGAAGATGGAAGTAACCCAAGCCCTCGCCAATGACAGATCGACGATGCCCCCAAAGCTTGTCGCCAGCGAAACCAAATCAGCAGCAGCAGTTTATAAGTGGACGTACGAGCGGAAGAGATGATCTACCAAGTTCGATTATTCTTGGAAAATGTTGACTTTTCTTGATGACAAGTTATTTTACGAGTGCGGCTGTCGGGGAAAGACTGCGATTGTATTGTACAGTTATCCTCTAACAAAATGTTCTCTTGAAGGTTCTCAATTGAATTAAACTGCTGGCCGAAGTGGGGCGTTTGATACAAATTATCTTTCGATTAAGTACTCCCCTTCATGTGTCATCCCTACAGGAAACCTGAAAGTCAAGGCGCGTCCTGCTGGTATGGAGGCTCCTCAGAAAATACCACTTGTACTTCGTTCACAACAAGAAAATTGAATTTATTCACAATATAAAGCCACAAACAATAATTTATGAAAAATCTGTTCTAAGGAAAACCGATATTTAGTATGGATCACTTGGATGCTCCGCAGGTTATTTTCAAAAATTCACTCACGCTCGTGTACGTATCAAACCTATTAAGTTGAAAAAAAAAAATTTTTCTTTTTTAAAATACATACTTCTGAATTTAAAGATCTCACATTGCTTTCGTATGTTACTATAATTTTGCATGTTATTTCAACGATTTTGTCAATTTGTTCACAACTTTGTTAGTGAAATACTAAGAAACTCATTATATAGTAAACGCATGGGGAAGAGTGAAGGATGAAAGAAAGCAATGGGGTTGGGTTGATGTCTTTTAGAATTGTATACTTATTTTCTTCTATAAGGTTAAATTCATTGTGACTCCAAAAAACTTGTATTCCAACATCAAATCATTACTAAATAAAATAACATTGAAGCGTAGCCAGCATGCCTGGAGGGATTATCATCCTTTAAGATTATAATGACTAGCTTTTCACAATACTCACATAAATACTTAAAACTACCACCAAGATTAAAACAACGGCGGCGCTCGTCAAAATTATTTTATGCTGACGGGACTTGGCAAGCATGGCGTGAAGTAATCGGGAACTCCGACTCAAGTCCGCATCAGTCTCTCTAAGCTGGAAAATGGTCAAAACAATTGTTAACAATGTCAGTGATGAACAATAAGAGTATGAAAAAAGACTGATTGTTAAGAAAAACTGAAGTTGGAATATTAGGTGGACATTGTGTGTGGGGGAAATATTGATCGATAGCAATCATCGGCTGCTATTTGGCTCTTTTCCAATCGCCGTTTGGTCCACAACGACTTCATCAAACGAAGAATTCCTCATGCCGACGGTTGAAAGAGCACAAAAATAATAAAGGGCATAATTTAACACTAAATACTAAAAGCAATATTTATGATGTGGCGATTAAGGCTGTCCCTAAAATAAGCTACCTCTGTAGGACAATGTTCAAGTTTATCGCAATATTATATTAAAATTTTAAAGAAATATTGCCTGCAAGAAATAAAAATGATCAAGAATTGAAGAAAAAACACTACTTTCTTACTCTTGATCGAGATTTCTGAATAGTCTCACGCTGGGAATGTAGGTCTCTCAAAACGCTATGGCCCATTTCTTCAGTCTCAAGGAGTACGGAATAAGAAGCCGCCAATTTGTTGTTGGAACGCTCGATCCGTTCAGATGAGTCCAGTAAGCGTTGCTTTTGCTCCTCACGTAAACTCAGTTCGCCGAACAGTTCACTGGAGCTGTACCCTGTCGGAGAATAATTACTTTTGAACACGAAGAAACAATCGAATCAATAATCAAGAGCAAAGGACGGATACAATTAAAACACGGGTTGGTTATTCCTCGGACCAGGCGCATGAAGACTAATTTGGGGGAAACAGTGGGTGTGGTGGGTCCCGGATCCATTCCAATCGATTCAGGGTCCAAAATTTAGTGGAAAATGATACCCCACACGCCTAGGTATCAGAAATCTCGAAAACACATATTCAAAATGGGTAATAGATAGCCATTTTGACCCATAACCTCTTCCAGTGGGTGTCAATCGTTCGGGGACCCTTTTCATTGGATTTAGCGTCCAGAATTTAATGTAAAATGATACCCCACACATCTAGATTGGAAAAAATCTCAAAAATCCGTTTTTCAAAATGCACATTTTGACCCCTACCCTAACTTGAAAAGTTTCGAGGACCAACTGGAGCCGGAAGCGGGTCCCTGACCAAAATTGCAGATTTTTAGAAATGTTTCTGCTACCAAAGTCGGTGTGGACGGCGGACGGACATTTGCTAATTTTGATCTAGACACCTTGAAACGTCCAGAAAACATTTTTGGGCTGAATCGGCTTTTTGCATGAAAACATAGGTTGAATATTCAAGGAATAACCAACCAAAACGTAGCAAATTCTTTCAAGGGGGTTGGTTATTCCTTGGACCAGGAGCATGAAGTGTCCCGGACTCATTCCAATCGATTCAGCGTCCAGAATTTAGTGGTAAATGATACCCCACACGCCTAGGTATGAGAAATGTCGAAAACCCAGTTTTGAATTAGGTAGATAGATACCCATCTACCTCTTTTAGTGGGCATCAAACGTTCTGGGACCCGTCCCATTGGATTCGGCGTTCAAAATTTAGAGGAAAATAATACCCCACACGCCTGGATCGGCGAAAAAATCGAAACTCCATTTGTCAAAATACACATTTTAACGCCCTCCCCCCAAGACATCCTAGAATCTAGACAACCAGAAAGGCCCAGAAAATTTTTTTGGGGCGGATCGGAGAGGTTGCCTGTTTGCAAAAAAACAAATCAATTATTCAGGGAATAACCAACCAAAACCAAACATCACTCAAAAATTACATGTTTTCGGTGATGCACTCGTAATTGGTCTAAATAGGGAAAATACAGTGTACTTAGAACTATCAAAAGATTTGTAACAAGAAGAAATGGAGAGGGCAACATGGCTATGAAGAGATTATAGTAGAAGGGATGTGTTATAATGACGTTTTGATTTTTAATTTCACTCCGACTCATCACTTTCAACTTACCATCATTGACACTGTTGACGCTGTTTTTAATTTTGAATTCTTCCTCCAGCCTGGTGAGTTCAACCCGGTAGCTATCAATCCTCGTTTTCAGTTTGGGTCGGACCAAAGGGTCGGCTTCACGTACTTCCAATTCCATTTGTTCCAGCTTGAATGTAAATGTGAAGAGCGTTAGAAATTGTTGAGCAACGCTTTTTATTCAACGTTTTAAAAAGTTAATACGGTTAGTTTGAGTTTTGAGTAGAGTTTACGGTTCAACTTCAACACATCTATCTCTGGACCAAGGATGTTTGTTGTTGGCATAAATGAATGCAATCCTCGCGTCATATTACATACATCACTTGATCCATTATTCAAAAATGTCAAGGACCGAACTGATGACAACTTACCAATTCTTTTAATTCCTCTATCTGTTTTTCCAATTCTTGCACAAGAAATTTTTTCTCGCCTGAAATAAAACAGTCATAGGTATTGAGAGAAATTGCGTCAAGAGCAAATTATAATTTCGGGTGACTTGAATGACATTAGTGAGGCGACATAAACGCTGGTCTTTACAGAAACCCATCTGAAGTTAGAGGGAAAGCTGGAAACACATTATCAATACTACTCGTAATGAAAACGGAGGCTTTTTACCTCTTAAAGTTATTCTGGTAATACAATAGATGTGGAAAACGCCTCCGCATGACTAACAAATGACATAGTATGCCATTTATGGTGATACTATCAGCATATGGGGATAGGCAGCAGTCGGAACATCTGGCAGCAGTTTGTTCATAAGTACAATTACCAGTACCAAAACTAACGTCCGCAGAGTGTTACAAAAACCTTGCTAGATTTCTGCGCCAAGAGGAAACTACTGAGCAGCATTAAGCTAGCCTTTAGAACTAGCCCACTCTGCACGATAATTGTATCAATTGATAATCTTATACCAAGGATCTTCCTCTTAGATCGATACTGTAGAATGACCGGCTTTTCAAAGGGCCTTAAGGAAAACAATTCACTAAACAGCAGTCGAGGTCAGTGCACACTAACACCTGCACCTATTATAGGAGACGGCTGCCTACGGGAATCAGCGCTTTCGCAATCCACCTCATTTTGGACACAAAGGAAACAACTTTCATATGTACATAATAAAACAAACTTTCCATCCATTTGTGCTTACCTCGGTCGACTGAGGCAAGCTTTGCAATTTTCGCCGTAAAGTCAGCCGTGGAGACAGCATATTGTTGTTCGTACTGATCGATCAGATTAATCGTGGTCATATTGCTCGAAGCAATTAGGAATGTAACAAGAACACTAGCAGGGACGACATTCGACGGTCAAATAGCTGAAAAAGAAACGGGCACCGTCGTCAGAGAAAAAGTAGTTAATAACCACCTGCTGTTGGGGTACACATACAAACAACAGATTTCAAGGGTTATGAAATCGATAATTCCTCACTCTCTGATCAACAAAGACCAATTAAATTATAGAGAAACTCAAGTAATATAAAATACTCACGAGTTACCCAGTCAATAGGACTACGACTGGGACGGAGCGCTGACAAATGGAACTGTTTGTTGAATACATAATAGGAGAAACCGTTCAAGTAGCTATCTTCAGATAAAGATATTTTCACTTTTTACACACATCCAAACATTACGTACTCTATTTAATCCCATTTCTACTCAAAACAGTGGTTGGGGTCGTGTGGTACAGGTGAGTTCAGAACCGTGGGTCACGACCGATGACAAGACTCTTATCAGTTATCAGTTTGGCAGCAGCTGAAGAAGGAGCGCGCTCAGGCCAGGGTGGCAGAACTTGACACTATTTTCGGGTCAAACTCGCCAGAGTTGTTGCCAGCGCCTGCTCGGCAGCATCATGTACTCCCATTACCATAATATCTAATATATAAAATTCTCGTGTCACAGTTTTCGATGCCATACTCCTCCGAAACGGCTTGACCGATTTTGATGAAATTTTTTGTGCTTATCCGGTATCTATGAGAATCGGCCAACATCTATTTTTCATCTCCCTAAATGTTAGGGGTAGTCCACCCCTATTTTTTTTTTTTAAATTTTCAAACTTTTGTTCCAATTTGGTGTGTATCCTAAGTGTACATTTTAAATTGGAGGTGACAATGAAGGGAGGCCAATTTGTAGGGTCCCAATTGGATTGTGCGATTGATCGTGCAATAAATCCACCTATAACTACACTTACCGCATTTTTTGAATTGTGTAATCGTGCGGATGATTTTGGTGCCTTTGCACGAACATTACTCTATTCACAAGTACCACGCTATTTCAAATGGACTCAAACAAAAACATGGATGCCCAAGCAAGGCTCACCAGTTGCTGCATGTCTCAATTTATTTAAATCAAACACCTTGGGGCGATTATTTACGGTCAATACAAGACACACGGAGTGCTTTTATCTTTGGTTGTTGGTTAATGTCACTGGCCCATTATCATTTCAAGATATACGTAAAGTGAATGAGCTACAATATCCAACGTATATAGATGCATGCCTTGCACTCGGCTTGCTGGAAGAAGACAACCAGTGGGAATGCATGCTTGCTGAAGCTGCATTGGACTGTACAGCAATACAAATTCGTCTACTATTCGCTAGTGTTGACAACATGTTTCCCAGCCCGAGCACAGATATTATTAGAAAATCATAGTTTTTGGAGATGTCTACAGGTGTCACTTCTGACCCAGGAAATTATTTACATGGCAAAACAACCTTTGCCGGGTCAGCTAGTACTATATACAGTATAAGTTATACTATTACTTACCTATCTAGCAGGTTCGCAATATCGGTAGCCTTCAAGAAGGTAGACTTTTTGAGACCTACTAACGGATAATTATTTAAATTTTTGTTCCCAACTTCGAAATGTAGGTTACGATGAGTCTATTCAACTCCTGTATTTCGTCACCTCTCATTTTGTATATAAATAATTTAATTGTATTGAAAATGCCGTAGACATTTTATCGAAGACATTTTTTGGTCCTAAAAACTTTTTAGCCAATCAGGGGGTCAAAACATGTATTTTGAAAAATGGATTATTGAGATTTTTGGCGATCTAGGCGCGTGGGGTATCATTTTCGACTAAATTGTGGACGCTGAATCCAATGAGGCGGGCCTCGGAACTATTGGCACCCACCGGACGAGTTCATGGACCAAAATGATGGTTATCTACCATTTTCGAATGTTTTCAAGATTTCTGGTACCTGGGCGTGTGGGTTATAATTTTCCTTAAATTTGGCTCTCTCCAAATACACATACGAATTTTAGGTTAAAAAGACTATAATTGAACATATCGTTCGGGTATTGAAGCACTCAACAATCTAGCAATGGTTTTCCCTTCCTCAACAAGGTTTACTTGAAAACCAAAACTCAAAGGGACTTATTCCTTAAAGCAGGGTATGGCAAAAACAGTGAGTGTGTCCCAGACTCATAATCAAAAATCAAAACCCACTTTCGAAATAGGCAGGTATCACTTCAAGTGGGCACCAATCGGTCCGGGACGTCCCTCAATGGATTCAGCGTCCAAGATTTAGTGAAAAGTGATGCTTCACATGCCCACTTCCCAAAAAGTGAGAGACGAATATCATTCAAACTGACCGATTTCGTGTTGTCACGGGTGAAGGTAATCACATCGTTGTACTGCTCTAATGATTCGGTCTAATTCAGAGCAAAGCAAAACACGGGGTTTTTAACATTCAATTTATTTCAATATTGATATAAATTCAAAGAAAGTAAAATTGTGTAAAATGCAGATGACTTATTTTCGGTCGCAATTGGCGGAGATAAAACACCGGCATTAACCAACGTTTTCCAAATTTCCAAAAAATCGAAACCTCAAACGCCTTAGTAGAGCGGAGAGGAAAATTTTCTTTGTGGCTTTCCAGCTCAACTTCTTTCAAGTGAACTCCCATCCGAAAAGTCTATAAACTAGTCAACGGCACTAACTAAAGATAACAAACTACATTCAGGAGGCCTGGAACAATTATTGAGCTCCAAGCAAACACGAAACAATTTCTTATTCTAATATTAATTTATTGAGTACAAATGGAAGATCAGAAAATGTACAAAAATATAATTACACAGATTTATAAAGAAAATACAAATTAGAAGGAACAACGGCAAGAAAATAGAACCACCGGTAAAATTGCCGTGTAAAAGTAGAAAAAAATAGGTCGTTGAAACAGACTATACACTACGAATCGTCTCATTGAACTGGGATATGCTGATATAGAGATTTCTAGAGAAATAGATTTGGTCTCGTTATCGGACACGGAATAAGGAAATAGATTAGCGATTAATTACAAAAAGTATCCCAGTAGGTTGAGAAGAACGAAGGCGTCTGGTGGATTCCGTTTATTGTTTAGTTTATTCACGAAGACGCGTCGAAATTCGGAATAGGGATGCTGAAACAAAATCGAAGGTCTGAGATAAGGTCGAACAGGTGCACTGAGATCAAAAGAGGAGTGAGCTCGGGCGTACACAAGCTTCAATAGCAAGAAAATGAGATAAATATTTCCCACTTCAAGTCCAAAATTCCTAAATGAATATCAGAAATTTCGCAGTAAAAGGTTTTTGTAATGTACTGAACATGTCGAAACGATAACCTGTTGGTTATATCAAACTTCAATTCTTCGTAAAGGAAGAATGTCCTACGTGTCCACATGAATCATCGTTGAGATATTTTTTCAGCACGCTTTTTGCACAATTATTAATAATCAATGTCAGCTTCATCATATTCGGGCAGCATCTGAGTTGTAGCCGCAGAATGGGAGCGGCAACTGCCAAGATCCGATTGGAGTCTCTGTCCAGTACTACAGTGACCGCCATCAGAGATGCATGTTTTCATTCATGGCTTGGAGTAACTCAGGACAACACCTCCTTTTACCAGACAAGTTTCAGATATGGCAACAAATTCATTGATTTATTGATCTCTTCACTGGTGCCTTATATTAAATTATTCAAATAAATATAACAGGGTAACCAAAATACCTACTATTTAAGACACTATAACAACACGTATCACAATATAATATAATCATTCACATAATCAGTTTAATCACAAACAATGGATAAAAGCTTGGACAGAAACTAGAGAACTTATTGATTCAACAGCGACTGTGTTTAGTAAGATCAGACACGCATCCACTCAAGAGTTGAAACTAAAAACAAAATGTGCTTTGCATAGAAATTTCGAACACTCTGATTGGATCTTTCGTCATATGCCATGGATATCAATTGAGAAGGAGTACTAGCCATTGCTTTCAGCTATCCAGAGAGTATACCTTATGTTTAGCGTGGAGACTAGACACATCTACTCCTCAATAAAGATTGAATGTGAATCAGTAATAATACCCCTGCTATCTTGTTTACAGGGTAAATAGCCAACTTCAGAGGTTCTCCAGAAGAAAATTAGGAAAAACCCATGAAAATTCGTGGTTCGTTCTCAGGTTCTGTGAATGCTTTTCCGGTTTAGGGCTTAGCATTTGACAAAAAAGTGTCCAAGACTTGGTTTAAAATTAATTATTTCAATGAAAATAGTGTTCAAAGCACTCCTCTTGGAGTTCCTGCTAGAGGAGACCCCTTTCAACCCCTGTTCATGAACTAAGCAAAAAAAAAAAAAAAATTGAAATTATTCTCATCAAAAGACTCACTTATTTTGTAGAAGGACAGTTTCATATGAATGAATCTTCTGGCGCCTTTGTGTACACAGTTTTTTCAGCACGGAATTTTTCTTCTCGAGATCTCTGATAACGCGATTCAAGTTTCGCTGGTCGTGCGTCTCCTAAGGAAAGGACGAGAATTATTAACTTTTAATTTTTTACTACAAAAAACGGCATGGACGGCGGACGGTCATTTGGGTTATGGTTGGTTATTCCTTGAATACCTAATCAACCCATGTTTTCATGCAAAAAGTCAATATCTCCGATTCGGACCAACATTTTTTTCTGGGCGATTCAAGGTGTCTAGATCAAAATAAACAAATCTCCCTCCACCGTACGGCATTTTTGGTATTCAACAAATACTATAAAAACCTGAAATTTTGGTCAGGGACCCGTTTTTGGCTCTAGTTGGTCCTCAAAACTTTTTAGCCCCATCGGACCAAATTTAGGGGGGGGTTTAAAACGTGTACTTTGATGAATGGATTTTTGGCGATCTAGGCGCGTGGGGTATCATTTTCGACTACATTTTGGATGCTGAATCCAATGACACGGGTCCCGGAATGAGTGGTACCCACCGGAAGAGGTTTTGGGTCAAAATGGGTATCTGTATACCATTTCAAATGTGTTTTCGAGACTTCTGGCACCTAGGCGTGTGGGTTTTCATTTTCCCTAAAATTTGGCTTTCTCCAAATACACATATAATTTTAGGTTGAAAAGAATATAATTGAACATTTCGCCCACCGGAAGAGGTTATGGGTCAAAATGGGTACATATCTACCTATTTTGATAGACTCGATGTGTTTTCGAGATTTCTGGTGTGTGGGGTATCATTTTTCACTAAATTGTTGAGGCTGAATCGATTGGATTGAGTCTCCATGCTCATTGGTCCTAGGAATAATCAACCTCTGGGAAAGAATTGACGTTTTCAGGGGTTGTACGGAAGAACAGAGCGATCGACTTTCCACGATCTGTACCTAGGCACCTAACAACAGGGTGCTAGGCTTGATATTTTGACCTGAATAGTAAACTGACCTGCTCGTTTGAAGGCTTGGGCACAACGACCACAGGGTTTGAAGGTCGAATGAAAGAAGAGCACTGAGACGATGATCTCTTTAGCTCCTCTATCTCCTGCTCCAGAGCTGACACCTGAGAGGTGGATGAACATATTAGTCAACGAGTAGGAACTCAGCCAAGAGAATCAAGGACGAAGGTGCTCCTTATTACCTTATTTTGGTATGATGAGACGATTTCAGATGTAGAGGATTCCAACAATGTCTCCAGCTCCACAATTCTCACGATTTTGTCGGATAACTCTTCTTTAAGTTTTTCAAGTTTTTCCAATGTTTTTTTCTCTCGAGCTATAACGAGAAGAGAAAACAGTGAGAGTTAGTACAAAAGACGTAAAGCATTATCTTAAGGGAACATTCATGGCGTGCTGTGGTGTTTTACTCGACGCGTCAGTCAGTATTATGAGTACTTTCATAATACAGGCCTCAAGAATTTATAACGATAACATTAAACTTAATAACCATGCAAAAAAGTGAAAAAAAAAGTATCAGGAGCAGTTAAAATTGAGTTACAAAAAACAAGTGCTAAAATTGAGTCAACATTTTCAATATACTTATTTCCATTATTATTCTTTCTTTTATTATTACTATTTTTTATTAACAGAAAATACAGCTTTTTTGAAAGCCTGACCTATTTTAATTGTAACTATTTATCTATGTATGTTTGTAAGATTCTAAAAAAGGACAAATTTATAAATAAATCGGTCAGTTAGTCTGTGATTAGGTAAAGGGGCCCAAAAAGCCTCCTTTCTCAGAGCTCTCGCGAAGTTTACTGGCTTTATCAGAGCTTAAAGAGGTCATACAGGTCACCATACCAACCGTCGAAGTTGCTGAGCCTATGATAAATACAAGCCAGAATACTAGGGAGGAGGGGGGGGGTTCTCTTAAAGTAAAACTTGAAAGAGTATAAATAGGAACTTTTTTCAATGATGTTAGGTTGTTTCAATTTCAAGTACTAAGTTTTTGCTTCAAGTGCTCTTTCAATTAAAAATAAAATTTAAATGTAATTATTCCATTGGCACGTAGTGTTATGGGAAACTATTGCCTGAAAGCCTATGTGCACTGGAGCTTCTTTTCTGAGTCCAGGGCTATGAGTGGTTGGTATGTTAGAGCCAAAATCTCCTCAAGTCCTCTAAAGCGAGTAAACTTCGTGAAAGCTCGGAGAAAAGGGGTGTCTTTACAGTAGGACCCCATTTCCAGATCAATGACAAGAGCCATACGGGATACAGACTCGAAAAAATGATCTTACCCTCGAATAAATTGTCGGCTTCCTTTTTGTCGCGAATCATTTGGTCGCAGTGACTCTTGAAGGCTTCGATTTGCTTCTCTTTTTCACGCAGCAATCTCTCAGCAATCGGTATCTGCCCCTCGGCGGCCTGGCATCGCCTCAGTGCTTCGTCTTTTTGCTCTGTTAGTTGCTTCAAACGCAGCTCCAATTCCGGGATGAGTTCGACGCGGCTGCTGACGCTTAAGAGTTGAGATTGATGAGAAATGAGCTCGCTCCTCAAAGCTGCCAGCTCTCCTTGCAAAGTCAAGTTTTGTTGGGTCAGAACCACCAGTTGCAATTTTTCGGTCTCGAGAGTGGCGCTCATCTCCTTCAAGGCCTTTGCCTGAGTTGCTATGGTATTTTCTTGGCTTTGGAGTTCAGTCACATACTGCTGCATTTTCTGATTGCGGCTCTCTAAATTTGATTCCAACTGCTTGTAGGCACGAAGTAGTTGCTCGTAAGAACATTTTTCCTCCGTAATTTGGTTGGCCAGGGCTTCTAAGCGATTTTCTAAACTTTTCAATTCAGTGACCATTCTCTGTTCACTCTCAATTTTAGCGCTAAGCTCTTCTTCCAGCATCTTCGCCTTTTGGACGATTTCCTCAGTGGCAACTTGGTTTTTCCTTAGCGCCTCTAATGCCTCTTTGGCTTCTTCGGATTCTTTATTTATTTCAGTATTCTGAGTTTCCAGAAATCGTAGCTGCTTGAGCAACGTCCCGAACTCCTCGTCCAAATTCTCATTCTGCATTTTCAAATCTTCGTTTTCCTCAAGCATGGTTTGGTAACCATTTAGTTTGCTTAGGACCTCTGGCAACGACTCGTGGATTTTATTGATATCCACGCCAATGCTTTCGACAAACCCTTTGGCTGCCAACAGTAAAGCATTTTCTTTCACCAAGTTTTCAACGTCTTTGTCCAGGCGCCTCTTGTCTTGGTCATACATTTCGCGTAGGAGAGACAGTTTTTCTTCAGATTCTTCAAGCTTTTTGGCCAACTGGTTTGAAGAAGTCGATGACGCAGCCAATCTTTGCATAAACTCGCTAACAGTCTTTGAATTTTTCTCTTCCAAACATTTTATTGCAGAGCTTTTAAATTCCAAATCTTCTTGTAGATTCTTCTTCATAATTTCAAAATTTTTCTTTTCTCCATCAGCCCTTTCTCGAATGATGAGTAATTCCCTTTTGCATTCTTGCAATTTATCCTTATGGGGACAGGTTCTATCATCATGCGAGGACTTGAGTTGCCGTTGCTCCATCTCTTTCAATGCGTTCTGGACAGACTCCTTTTCATGACTCAAGGTGGCATTTTCTTTCTCAAGGAGGCACACACGAGTACGCAGCTCATTGAGGCTATTGAGCTTCAGATTTTCAGCGCTCATTCGGTCAACTTCTCTCTTCATGGTTTCAAAATGGAAATTTAAATTCTTATTGTCAGTCAAAATCAAGCGTAGCATACCAATCAACTCTTGTTTCAAGGTGTGACAATATTTTGCAACCTCCTTGATCTTGACATCCAACTGGCTATGTTCAAGTTTTGAAGACAAATCAGAAAGACGATCAATACTGTCAGGTACTTTTCCGAGAATTTGCTCTTCCTTATCATACAACACAGCACTCATTTTCTTTTCAAGGCACTCTATTGCTTTCTTTTGCTCAGCAATTTGCAGTTCAAGATTAGCTTTGTCTGACTCAAGCCGAACTACTAAGGTATCCTTCTTTTCCATTTCAGAGACCACCGAAGTTAGTTTAGCTTTGAGGGAAGATGCAGTTTCTCTGCATGCAATGAGCTCATTTTCATATTCTTTGAATTTCTGTTGCTTTTCAGAAGCAATCAGCTCAATGTTCGATTTATCCTCCAACTCATCTTTTATTTCATCCAATTTTGTAAATATATTTGCCGCGATTTCGGACATACTGCTTG
Source organism: Cyrtorhinus lividipennis (assembly GCA_019603395.1). Lineage (NCBI taxonomy): Eukaryota > Metazoa > Arthropoda > Insecta > Hemiptera > Miridae > Cyrtorhinus > Cyrtorhinus lividipennis. The sequence goes on along the minus strand of CM033998.1, from coordinate 38,255,647 downwards.
AGAGGTCTGGATGCAATTGGAGACAGTCCTTCACACGCGAGTCATCAAGAATGACTTGAAGTATGTGCGCAAGAGTTGCTTCTGCTGCAGTCAACTTAGCCAGATACTCTTCTGACACCTTTTTGAGACTTCCAACTTCAGTCTCAAGAATGGAACATCTTTCTTTCAATGCTAAAGTCTCTTTTTGATAGATAACAGAGTTTTCCATCGTTTTTTCATTTTTTTGCTCTTTATGAAATTTATCAGCGCTTTCAAGCGATTTATTGATCAATTTAGATTCCTTCAGCGCTTTTTCCAACTTATCGTTAGAATCTGTCAACTCCTCAATCATATCAGCCATATATTTTATACGTTCTTCCAATTGATTCAGTTTGTGCGATTTTGATGCTAATATTTTATCCTGCTCAGCTTGATACTCTGCAATCACTAACTCTTCTCTGTGTGCAATGGCAGACACCATTCGGGTGTGTAGCTCAACCAGGGATAACTTCAGCAACTCTTCAACTGTTGAATCAGGTTCAAAACCACGAACCTCCTTGACAAATTCCTCTTTGCACATGACCATATCTTCAATATTGAAATGCTTCAAATGGGCGTACAGTGATTCCAAAGAACTCATATTATCTTTCACGTCAAGATTCAAAAGCAAGACCATATCCTCCAGAACGCTGTTTGTTTTGGAAATCACATTTTCAATATGCCTGAGCTTTTGCACCGTTTCGTATTTAGCATCACATTTGAAGTCAATTGGTTTGCCAGCTGACACCCTTATTAAGGAGGAGACCACATCATTGAAGTCGGATTCGTTGGTTAGACTGGGTTCAGTTGAATGAGTTAAACTAAGCTCTTCAATTTTTCTCTTATAAGCAGCTGACTGCCCTTCTGTTTCCTGTAGATTCTTTTCCAAGTTGGCAACAGTTTTTTCAAATTTGGCAAGCTTTTCATTCATTTTTTGGTTAGAACTCAAGAGCTCTTCCATCCTCAATTCGCACTCCATCAATTTCTCAGACAACTTTGTATTAGAAGTGCAAAGCAAATCATTGTGGTCTTTGGTCTGTTGGAGCTTCTCCAGAAGAAGATTTTGCTCAGAAGCATGTTTGGTTGTATTAATGTTGTACTGTTCAATGGACTTGTGGCATTCTTCCAACTCCAATTTCAGACTTGATAGTTCAGCTTGAGCAGATGTGTTGGCAACACCTAGAGAAGCCACAGCAGAAGTAATTTCCTCAAAACAGTGACGAACTTCTTCTTGCCAGATCTGAACCTCAGAAATTGTACAGTTGAAATTATTCTTCAGCTCCTTGCACGTTACAACAACACTGTCATTGAAACTTGCTTGTTCTTCCAACCGCTGCAAACCAGATTTCTTGGCTTCAACAAGATCCGCGAAAATTGACCTTAGGTGAGTAGTCAAATCGGTCCCTACAGGGAATTGATCCTTGTACCAAAGTTGGAGCACATCCAAGACAGCTTTCTCTAAATTGTTCTTTTGGTTAAGTGTTTCTTCTGATTTGATCACAACATTTTCATACAACGATTTCAAGTCTAATTGGGAAGCCTCAAGGTCGTTCAGCTGATGGCAAAGCGCTTGCTTCTCAAGTGATAGTTCCAACAAATCGACTTGTAAGGCTTTGTTAGAAGATGAGAGGCTTTCAACTGAGACTTTATGCTCCAGCGTCAATGCATTTATAAGATTGAAGAGATTTTCCAATTCAGAAAACATTTGGGAGAAGTCGCTCCTGAGTGAATATAAATTTTCCATTTGAACCTTGATAGCTTTTTGATCTTGAGAAATAAATTGGATGTTTTCATGTGTTGACTTGACTTGAGCTTCAGCTTGCTGCAAGCGAGAAAGCATAAGATAAGAGTTTTCAAGTAAACCGTTTCTAGATTGTCCTAGGTACTCAAGCAGAGAATTTTGTACTTTGGCCATATCCTGAGACAGCACGGTTAGGCTGCAATCAAGTTCAACTTCGTTTGTGGATTGGTAAAAGATCTGCATGAGCGAATTAACCAACACCTGGAGTTTTTTTTTTGAATTGTCACTGTCAGCAGTGATTTTCTCCAGATGTTTATGCAGAGACATTAATTCCTCTTGGCAAGCCTTGAGCTTTTCTGAGATCACTTTGTTCTCCGCCTTGGTGGTCTCATACTCATCCATTTTCTTAATAAAGTTTGATCTATTCAGTGTGTCGGTTGGTGATTGAACTGGAGTGTAGGGGCCTCGTTTGGAGGAAACTGGAGTTAAGAATTTCTCATCTGAACTGTCATCATCAGCATCAAAATGGGCTTTGGTTGGCGTAATCAAGTTTTCAGGGACAATGGTCAAACTGAGAGGGTCTACTGCACACATTGTTCTCTCTGAAGCTAATTCAGAGATAAACATTGAACGTTCAAGATTGATAGTCGTATTATAAGTGCTCACATCATCATTGATTGGGTTACCTACTGAGGAGTGATGGTTAGATGTTGGGCTACCAAAAGGACTGTAAGGTTTATAAGGGCTATATGGCGCAGCAACTGTTTCAGACAAGTTATTTGAAATATCTTTTTTCAATGCGCTTTCAAGCTCACTTTTGAGACTTCTCTCCCTATCTGCAATTTCATCATAAGCAATTTTACTCATTTTCAATTCCTCTTCCAAACTTGCCAATTTATGCAAGGAGTCATTAACGAGTTCTTCTTTACGTTCAAGGACTTTCAGAAGACCAGCCTTCTCATCTTTGGCAGCTTGGAGGGTTTCATTGAGTGCTGCTGTCTGGATTTGAGAAGCCTCCAATTGAGATTGCATATCTTCAATAATAATTCTTGTATCTTCAGCAACCTTTATTCTAAGGTGACTTAACTCCTCAATCTGAAGGAGTAGTGGCTGCCTCTGCTGGGCAATTTCATCTTCCATATTTTCAAAAGCTTCAGATAATCTTCTTTGCAAGTTCCTATTTTCAGTAACACTGAAATCCAACTTCATTTGTAAGTAGCACTGCTGTTGACCCCTCTCCCTTAAGACTTTCCCAACGTTGAGTATTAGCTGGTTGAAGTTTACTTTCACAGAGGCCAATTTTGATTCAAGTTCAATAACTTTTTGCTGGAAATTGACAATTGCTGAACCAGCCTTAGCTAGCTCAGATTCCAAAGAGTCAATTTTAATCATGGCAGCTTCTAATTTGTCTGAGATTATTTGCCTATCACATTCGAGTTCTTTCTTGCCTGCTTGCAGTTCATCCAGTTTAGCGATAGCTGATTCCATGTCACCTTCAAGTCTGTCTCGATCAGTAGAGACAGCCTTCATCTCCTTACTGTTATCCTTTAACATCTCTTCCAGCTCAATCACTTTCACAGATGCTTGTTTTACTTCCTCCAACAACCGGTTTTGTTCCATTTGCCAAGCTTCTTCCTTTGAACGTAACTGAACTAAATCAATTTCAGCAGCATTTAAGGCAACCTGAAGGTCACATTTGACAGCGCTGAGTTCATCAAAGCTTCTTTCTAATTCCTGGAGTTTCTTGGTATCTTCATTTGCTGCATCCAAAGCTGACTGTAGCTTGCCAGTGTTGGAGGAGCTCTTAGCAAGCTCCTCACGTACAAGCTTCAATGTGTCTTCAAGCACTGACTTTTCAGTCAATACATCATTCAACTTTTCTGAATTTAGTGTTTCCATGTCATTCATTGTTGATCTAAGCTGTTCCACACATTCTTCTAATTGAGAGATTTTGTTGACATGTTCAGTTAAAGCGTTGTTGGCATGTGTTAACTCCTGTGTTTTGCGCACCACATCAGCTTCCAGTACTCCCCTCATTCTGACTTCTTCTGAAAGATTTCCATTCAATGTCTCATTAGAATGCTTCAAGTCTTCCAACCTACGCTCATACTTGTCCATCTTTTTGTTCAAATCATCAACAAGATCTTCATGGTTACCATGTGAGTTGACTGCAGTCAAAGCAGCTTCAAGCTCAACAGCCTTTTGAGTAACTCCCTTCAATTTCTCTTCCAGTTCAATTTTTGCCTTGGACTCTGCCAACAGTTTTTCTTCAAGAGATAGTTTGTAACTTTCCTGAATGTTAATGGTGGACTGATGCACCTCAATTGTCTTCTGCAACTCCTGGACACATTCAATTTGATGGTCGAAATCAGCTTTGGCAAGTGCCTGATCTGCATTGGCTGTTTCCAATGCGCCTTCAAGAGCTACTGTTTTTGCTCTGGCTTCATTTAGACTCTCTTCCAGCTCACTTCTTGCCCTGGACACGGCTGAGAGTTTTTCTTCAATGGTCAGCTTGCTGCTTTCATGATTATCAATGGTGGATCGAAGCTCCTCAATTATTTTCTGAAATTCTTGGGCACACTCAATTTGACTGTTGAGCTCAGATTGAGCGGTTTTCAATGCACCTTCAAGTGACACTATCTTTGCTCTGGCTTCATTTAGACTCTCTTCCAGCTCACTTCTTGCCCTGGACTCAGCTGAGAGATTTTCTTCAATGATCAGCTTGCTGCTTTCATGATTACCAATGGTGGATCGAAGCTCCTCAATTGTTTTCTGAAATTCTTGGGCACACTCAATTTGACTGTTGAGCTCAGATTGAGCGGTTTTCAATGCATCTTCAAGTGACACTATCTTTGCTCTGGCTTCATTTAGACACTCTTCCAGCTCACTTCTTGCCCTGGACTCAGCTGAGAGATTTTCTTCAATGATCAGCTTGCTGCTTTCATGATTATCAATGGTGGATCGAAGCTCCTCAATTGTTTTCTGAAATTCTTGGGCACACTCAATTTGACTGTTGAGCCCAGATTGAGCGGTTTTCAATGCATCTTCAAGTGACACTATCTTTGCTCTAGCTTCATTTAGACACTCTTCTAGCTCACCTCTTGCCCTGGACTCAGCTGAGAGTTTTTCTTCAATGATCAGCTTGCTCCTCTCATGATTACCAATGGTGGATCGAAGCTCCTCAATTGTTTTATGAAACTCTTGGACACACTCAAGTTGATTGTTGAGATCATATTTGCCAGGTTGGTGCTCTTCTTCTGCAGCTTGCAATGTGTCCTGATCTTTTTTTGCAGTTTCCAGTGCATCTTCAAGAACAGCTATTTTGACATGGCCCTCAACTAAATTATCCTCCAGCTCGTTTCTTGCTTTCAACTCAGCTAACAGTTTTTCTTCAAGTGATAGCATGTTTCCATGCAGGCGATTCAACTCACGTATTTTTTCTTTAGAACATGCAAGATCAGCTTCAAGACGGTGGGTATGTTTTTCAAGTGCCTTTAATGAATCAGCTTTATGGTCGATTTCAGATTTTAGGGAATTGATGATTTCATCCTTTCTAGCCGATTCACCTTGCTCAAGATCTAATGCAACTCGCAGTTTATTCATATCTTCTAAAATGTTGGTGTTATCAGTACCCTTGCTTTCCTTGGACAACTTGACATTCATCTCATTCTTGACACGGGTAAGTTCTTCAAGTTTCTCATTGGATTCAAGCAATAGTTTTTTAAGCTGCTCCACAGTTCCCTTGGGATAAGATTTGTCAGAATTTTCCTTTCCATCACTCTCATTAATTGTATTATGTTGCAGAGGCTTTAGAGGGAGCGGAGAGGCTCTGAAAATTGAAGTATCCATGGATAAAAATTCGGTACAGTTGGGGTCATACAATTCGTTGTGAGCTTGGACCAGTTTTTCTTTGAGTCTGCACATAGTATCGAGCAACTGTGAATGAGTGATGGACTCAGGAATTGGCTCTTCAGTCTTTTGAGAGGGGTGTAGGACGCGGATTTCGACGAGTGCGCATTCCAAATCACAAATAGCTAACCATAAAGAGCTGAGATGTTCTGAAGAGAGGTCACCGACACTGGGCTGCGCGTCAAAGCCACCTTCACCATCTGTAGCTGACATGTACTGAGATGTTTCATCATCAGCACTACAATAAATGGAACCGCTTGGCTTTGAAGCCGGACCAACGCTCAGAGAAGTTGATGAATGACATTGCGACAGTGAAGCATTCTCTTCATAGCCCGGTAAACGGAGGATCTGATGAGCTTTGTCTTGAAAGTCGTGAATCAAGGCGTTCTTGTAGCGGAGGGAAAGAGAATCGGGACGGGAACCATTGGTACCGTGAGCCTCATCCAACACCATCTCAAACCGTAGCAAGTGGTTGATGGCGTGGAACATTTCAGACGAGAAATCTGACACAGCATTGAGAGTACACTCCCTCAAATGATTGAAGTCGGTGACTATTTGGTTCAAGTGAGACGGTATAGTAGACGTGTTCATAGCTGACGCGTTCACGGATGCTTCAAGGACAACAGAGCACAATTGTTGAGAGTAGAAGCTGTCGGTGATGGGAGCTAGCGATTCGTTGGCAGACTGGGGCACTTGTTGGGATAATCTGCACCGTGAACTCAGTAATTCTTCAATCCCTGTCCTCATGAGACTAAGGGCGCTCTCCAGTTGTTCTGAAATTTCATCTTCATTCAATTTAGTTTCTTGGAATGTTCTTTCAAGTGACTCGAGTTCCTTGGCACACAGAGCCCAGACATCTGACGATTGATGGGACAAAGGTAGACTACGTTCCAGCAACGTGATCTGATTGTCTCTCGAGTCCAATTCAGACATGCAATGGGCCACTTCCGACTTGAGAAGGGAGCTAACGTTCTGCAGTTCTGTAATCCTTCTTTGTGCATCATCCAAGGTGCTTGTATTCATATTAGGGTGGTTATCGAGTTGCTGTACGGACGAGTCATCAAATTTAATCATATCTACCGACTTGTAGAGGATTTGACCGGCTGCGGCACTATCCATTGACTCTCTCCCCTCTTCAATCGTAGACAACGCAGATGTATCAAGAGGAGCGAAGGAATCATGCTTCTTCTGAATGTTTTTAGTCTCAAGCATCAGGGATAATTCGTCGAAGGTTGCGACCACATCGTCCAACAGTATCTCACTGAAAAAACAAGGAGACATTTTAGGGGATTTGGAGAAAACCAAATACCCAACACTCATCCAAATTTGAATTCTCATTTGAAAAAGGTTGATGTGCGAATTAGAATTGGATGTTTGAATATCCATTTGACTTTACCGTAAGAATTCAGTAGGGCTGCCATTTAATTTTTATTTTTAGGTTTGGAAAAAACACTGACTTATTCTATTAATTTTAAGTTACTTTTTGGAAGCCGACTATGGGTTCCATCACATCAAGTAGTTTTAGCCTTCAACCTTCAATTGTGCCTAATTAAACAACCATGAAAATTTCATAATTCATTCATTAAAAAAAAAAAAATAAATAAATAATAATAAAATAAATATATTTTCCAAATTTAAGATGAGCAGATTTAGTAATAAGACAAAACTGGGTTCAATTTGACACCAGAACGGGCTTCTTCCGTGCTCTCTACCCAAATACATATATTATATATTCTAAAACCTCTAATCAAAGTAAAATCAGGGATTTTCAGTAAATTTAATTCTTCCATTTTTAAAGTTTTAACCTCTTTTCTACAGCGATGGGTAACAAGAGGCATTTCCTCAAATAAAATATTCCAATTTTTAGTGCGAAAAAGCATCTTGCTCCCTGAGTAAATTTAACACTGAAGATTTAACATTTGAAGATTTTTTATGTCTCGAATTTCTCCAGGAGGATATTTCACACAATTATTTCCAAAGATTTCCCTTGAAGGGAAAAACTGTAGAACATTGGCTATTACCCTCTAACGTCTAAAATGGGAAGTTTTATATAGATTTTTTAATGGTATTTTAATTTCTCATTTTACCTAGAGGTGGATTCTAGGCCATACAACGCTCAAGAGTAGCTGTGTCATGTATTCCTAAACGTGGCCGTATATTAACTGTTAACCTCATGTTCATGAAATTCAAGGACCTAGCCGGAACAGCCCATCTCCGCCGTAGAGCATCCAGAAAAGAACATCCATGCAGGTCTCTACTTCATGTTCCAAGTCCTCTCAATCAATTCAAGTCCGGAATTCAGGGGAAAGTGACACCCCACACGCCTAGGTGCACAACATCTCGAAACCCCATCTACAATCGAGGACAATTGGTAAGAAAACTAGTTGCGCCCGAACAAAGTCTATGAGCAAACATTTCAGTTTTTTGGGGCATTTGAGCCTTCGTCGGCCTAGAATGCGGACAACGGGTGGCGACCGAATATATTCAAGATTTTGAATTAATCAATTTTGAAAAGCGAAATAGTACATTTTGAGGATTTGTTCTGACGAAATTAATAAAAAAGGTGATTGCTGTCAAAAAGAAGAAGACAAAACCATAACTATTCGTGAATCAAGAATAGAATGTAAACGCAAGTAGAAAATAGGAAATTAAATGTTCGAATTAGACGGAAATATAAAGATGGCTGGCCTACTTGGAAGACAGAGTAATACAACGTTCGGTACCGTGTCCGAATTGCATGAAATGAGATGCATCCACTACCTGCCTTATCACATGGAAATGTAAATTCTTACCTTCCTTCTGTCGAAACGCCTCCTCTACTCCTCAGTTGGGTGTAATAAGCTCGCTTCTCCTCGAATATGTTCGCGAATTCACCCAAGAAACCTGCATTTTCTTCAACTATCAGGTTCAAGCTCTCCACTTCGCTCTCGAGGAATTCATTCTTCTTAACGAGGTCAGCATCCTGTGGAACAAAACCAGAGACCGATTGAGGTGTTGAGACACAGCAGAGGTTCCAGAAACAAGCGCTTTTCTAAACTAAATAAGTCTAGATAGCCAATTCACAATTAAATTTTCATCACGGGTGCTCACTCTCGCCAATAACACCGATGAGGAAGAAACTGAATGGATAAGGAGAGAAACTAAGAATAGTGAATAGTGCTGGGCACAACTGTCGAGCTGTTAGGCTTCAAAAGAATTAAAATTCGCAGGTGAAGTAACTAGATGGGAGTTCTCACTCAGCCGTTATTGTACTCTCCTTTAAAATACAGAGAGATCTCGGGTATTTCCCAAGGACAAAGGCTGTTGGTCCGAGGTCCACCCTAAATTAACCTAACAAAGATGAAAAAAAGACAGGTCACACACGCCAACTGAAGTTCTTCATCCTCACGCTCGTTTTTACGCATACCTCCTCCTTGCTCTGACAATAATGCTTATGGTGATTGAGGAATGACTATATCTAGCTCTGTATGTAGGAGGGACTTCAGTTTGTGTTGACAATTGTATGACAACTTGGTGAACCGAACAGCGAACTGCCCCTTGGGTGATGGATTCTCTAGAGTTGGAAATAGGGAGGGGAAAGCTTCTTTCCTTTGCCTTCACATGACATGTAGAAGAATACGGTTTCCAGGGAGACTGTGGCCGCCCTTCATTTGCGCGCTTGGCTTCATAATTATACTTTAGGGGCAGAATGTATGATATTATAAATAACGACGGCACTAAATACCGTACGCTACGTCAATTGCCAATGGAGGGTCATATCTGAAGTTGCTTGAATAATAGTGAAGTGGTCAAACCTGTGGGATACTTCTCATATAGGACATAAGAAGCTTACCATGTCTGCTTTTACAACTTGTTGCTCCAAGGTAGTAAATTCCTGAAGTTCATCAAATTCTTTCCTCCAGTATTCATTACTCTCCCTTGCTTTACGTAATCTATCTCGGAGAACGCCAGGCGGCGTACCGTCCATTCTGACCCGACTCGTCTGAAACAAAACGCTGTAAATTATTCCACAATGGTTGATTATTCTTCGGCGCAAAAGTGTGTTGGGAACAGGGTAAGGAGGGTAGGACTCATTCGTATCGATTCAGCGTCCTAGATTATGTGGAAAATGATACTCCACACGTCTAGGTACCCAAAAATCTCAAAACCCTACGTTCAAAATAGGTGGGTAGGTACCAATTTTCATCCATACCCGCCTCCGAAGGGCGCATATCGGCCCGGGACCTATCTCAAAGGATTCAGCGTTTTAAATTTTAATGGAAAATAATACCTACCCTACATGCCTAGTTACCAAAAAGTCCCGAAAATCGAGTTTCAAAACACACACCCGCCCCAAATTATGACGGAAAAGTTTTGAGGACCAACTAAAGCCGGAAAAGGCGCCTTTATAAAGAAGTCAAATATTTAGAAAATGTTCTTCTACGTACCTACCAAAAACGGGGTATTGCATACGAACATTTCGGTTTTTGATCTAGATCGTAAAACGCTAACTGTCAAGTTTTAGGTCCAATCGGAAAGGTAACTTCTGGCATGATTACGCATGGTGATTATTATAGGAATAACATACCAAAAGGGACAGTTGCTCAGGTTGAAGGATTCCCTGAAAACAAGGTCTTTAGGCTTCTGGTGGTTCGTTGTATAACACCCTACAAAGAACAGCAAGTGCACAACAGATTCAAACCCCATTTTTATGAACAGACCCGAGCGAGTATTACGTAAACCATGAATTAATTAGGTAGGTGACAATTTCAGATACCTGAATTCTCTCTAGGGGTAAAAAGCCAAAAAACTAACCTCAGGGTGGTGAAGACACGAGGACACTAAAAGGTGATATTGCTACTGAGATCGAGTATTACTGCAAGATGAAGATCCTACCTGGACCGTCGTTCGTACAAATTCAGTGAAATGGCTCCGAAAATACCGGTTTAAACGTTAATCAGCGTGATTTTTGATGAGTTGAGACATCGAATAGGCACGAGGACGGGAGTTGGCAAGGTTGATAGAAGGCAAATGAGAGAATGAATGAACAGGAGTGTGAACAAGTGACAGAACATGAGCGTTCAATCTTACTCAATTGTACTCCATCATGACGTCGATCGAATTCCACGCGAAGTACATCGAACTGCTGTCCAATCAAAGCTAACGATCGCAAGCTAAAGCGAAGAGCAATTGTTCAATTTTTCAGAACCACACAAGATAATAATAACAATCACAGGATCACAGTACACACACACAAAGCGGAGGGACCGATTTGAAGCTCCAAACGGCGGTTACCCAACGACAACCGCCAAACAATTATTCTTCTTCAACTTGACTGTTGTTGCTTTGTGTTGTGGTAGACACACCTTCATACGTGGAGAAGACGGAGGAGAACCTGCACTAGTGGCACCTTATGGAACTGTCAGGAAGTTCACCTTTCCCGCCGAAATTTCAAGTCTGTATGCGCTGGCCATACGTCCCGTTTTGGCAGGTACAGTCCTGTTTAGACCACTTGCATGGCCGTCCCGTCGGTTTCCGAAAATTGTCTGTAATGTCCCGGTTTCCTGGTATTTTCAATGCTAAAATTAAATATTTTACGAACCACAATAATGATCAAAACACTTACCAATACTGGTCGTTGATCTCAATCTTAAATTCCTATTTGTATAAAACATAGTAAAAATAAGTATTTCTCAGTCTAAAACTCATTCAAAAGTACTCTCTTTGAACACTTATACATTTTTGGGAGGCCAAAAAATGGACAAATGAGGAATTAAGATCAAAGACTGGTATTAGTGGTATAAATTCATACACAGCCCCTTCCCGAACCCGGTGTAAGGGATTTTAATTAGATAGGACAAGACACACACATTTTGGCTGGTTATTCCTAAATAATCAACCTATGTTTTCATGCAAAAGGTCAACCTCTCCAATTCGGCTCAAATTTTTTTTCTGGACGTTTCATGGTGTCTAGATCAAAAAAGGTCAATGTCCGTCCGCGCCGTTTTTGGTAGTAGAGAATTTTCTAAAAATCTGAAATTTGGGTCAGGGGTCTGTTCCCGGCCTAGGACGGTCCTCCAAACTTTTCAGCCCGATCAGACCAAATTTGGGTGGGGTAGGGGTCAAAATGTGTTTTTTGAAAAATGGATTTTCGAGAGTTTTGGGCGATCTAGGCGTGTGGGGTATAATTTTCCACTAAATTTTGGACGCTGAATCCAATGAAGTGGGTCCCAGAACGACTGGCACCCACCGGAAGAAGTTATGGGTCAAAATGGGTATGCATCTACCCATTTGGTATATGTTTTCAAGATTTCTGCTACCTAGGCGTGTGGGGTATCATTTTCCACTAAATTTTGGACCCTGAATCGATTGGAATTGGTCCGGGACCTGCCACACCCACTGTTTCCCCCATTTTCCCCATGTTGAAGGAATGAGTCTCCATGCGCGTGGTTCGAGGAATAACCAACCCGTGTGTAGGAGTTTTATACATGAACACGTTCCTCAACAAGGATATGAATGATGGCAGTTACGGTGAAGTGATACGTACACGGAGACATACAAATAGATCGATACATCAATCGATATCGTCTACTCGATCTAATAATCGGAATGTAAAATTGTAATTTCCTTTAGTGTCCCTGTGTGGTCGCATAACTTTACCGGTGAAATCAGGTCATCTTATTAATCTTGAAAAACATCAAATCTGAAGATAGGATTCAAAAAGATGGCTTGGTTTACACACGAGAAAGAAAAATGTTTTTGCAGGCGAGCAGTTTTTGTATACTCGGAACCTCTGAAGGAAAAATCGAAGGGAATGTGGAATAGTATTGCAAAATATTTTTCACTTATGCACAGACTATAAAAATAACCATCCTTCTTTGCACCTTGTAAGGCCTATTCTGACGGGCGATGTGGTTGTAAGAGGTTTATTAGAGGAGAAAATTGTGAAAAATGTTGTGTCCAAAATGTCAGCCACTGAGGAGGTGTTGCTTCGCCCTAAAAGAGTGCTTCATGTAGGAGAGAACATTTTCAAGTTCATCAAACGTATTCCAATTTTGAACAAGACTATTTCACAAGTGTTTTTTTTTGTTGTGAATAAACCTATATACCTCTTATGTACCTGTATCATTGAATGTTTTAAGAAGTTTAAAAAGTTTTCTCCATTAGAAAAAAAAAAGTTAGGTCAAGGTTTAATAATAATAATAAGGGAGAGTGATGCCTAGCACGCAGACTTGAAAAATATCTCCTTTGTTTCATAGTACCTAGCCGTTTTTCAACACAAATCTTAATAATGGGCGACAGGATGTTAATAAAGTGATTTAGCTGAAGTGGACTTTCTTTAATAAATTTTTATTCTCCAATACATCAATAGACTACACAACATATTTTATTAGGATCTTTCCTTGTTTATGTTTTCTTTAAATATATTCATTATAATTTAAAGGTATCAATCATAAGACATAATAATGTTTCAATAAACAAACAACTTATGCCAAAATACATATTTCTACAAAATAGAGTTTTGAACATCCAAATGTTAACATATTCATTGAGGAAACGAACTTCATCATAATGCCTTTTAGTTTTCAATGATAGTTTTCCTTCTTATTTTTGCTCGTATAATTGTAAATTGCAACCGTATATTTTATCGTTAGTATACAATTTTTTTCCTTCTTTTGGAGATCTGTTTTTAAATATAACTTTTGATTTTTGTTGGTTTTAGCCCCTCAACGTCCCAAGGTAATAAAATCATTTTCGTCTAGAACTTTCACAATTTTGTATTGGTTTGGAAATAACAACAACAAAAAACGTTTTCCGTTTATATTTCTTCTTCTTTTAGTTCATTACAAGCTTTTTCTTTAGGTAGGTTTTCAATTTGGATGACAGAAATCAATGTAGAATACGTGATGTAGATGGATAATGCAGCTAGACATGTAGGCCTATAACTTGTTATATGGAAGGTCACACTCATACGGGTTTACATACACACTTTTTGGTTTTTCTTTTTTGTATCCCCATTTCCTAAAAATACAGAGCTTGATTGTTTATAGCATTGCAAAACTATAGGAACTTAAATATTCATATATATATTTATATTCATTAGCAAAAGCATTACATTAACCGTTGGAGTGGTTCTAACAAACCTATTCAGATTGGAAATGAATGTAGGTAACGCCTCAATCAATCTTTGGACGTTTTTGTTTTGTACACATTTCTATTCGAATTATTTTACAATATATCATTTTTATACAATATATTTTGCGTCTCTTCTTCACTTTTAAACTTTTTTTTTGGAACATTAAACCATAAATTCCGCGAATTCTTGCAAATTATGCAACAATTTTTTTCTCCATAAAATTGAACATTTTAATCTTTTGCATTTTTTTAGACGACCACCTTGAGCTATTTTTTTGTGTATGTGGCAAAAATCAATTTTCCCGATTCCAGTAAAAACCAGGGACCCGAAAAATTTCACGCGCGAGTGTGAGTGTGTGTGTAAATCATACATGGCAAACCAACAAACAAACATGAACATCTCTTTTCAATGATACACCTATGAAGAGAAAGAGAAATAGAGAGAGAGTAAATACTTATTAATAACTTTTAATATGGCTGAATATTATTTATTACGCAATCTAGTAAATATTGAGACTACTAAACATCCTGTAAACTAGTTTCATACTGTTACAAAAATCAAAAATGTTCATATTACTAATATGTATTACTGTCATAGCAATTACAATTTATCGGACTTATATAGCAGCAAAGTAAAATAGTAACCTGACTCCGATATTGAACCTGTTGAATCTTGAATTTTGTGGTGTGTGGGCGTAAAAGGGAAATTTAGTCGCATGACTTCGTTGTTTCTTGCGTTGCGAGTGAAATTAGGTTTTAGTGCTATTCGCCAGATTTGACACTATTGCATCAGGTTACTATTCCAAGATGGAGGTACGATCAAGTACCTTTACCATATAACTGGGGCACCATTCGATGTTCACATAAGAAAGGCGTTGAAAGGTGAAAAACGAAACAAAATTATGCTAAGTACAATAATAATTGATATGAGAGCGGATTCAACAAAATTTCACTAGGCAGGTCAGGTAGCGTTACAGAGGTAGGCTATTGCAGGGCGGGTCTACTCACAGGGTTCTTCGAAATTCGTCTAGGTGGATTCATAAATTATTGGTACTAGGTACATCAGGTTTAAATTGCTCCAACGATTAACTAAAGAAAAAATCAACAAAGCTCGTTACAACACCAACAAACAGTAAGGGATTAAATAATCCAAACGTAACAAACGCCAGTCCGATATGAACATGAAAAGGTGTGGTTTTTAAAATCTGTGTATGCATTTTTTAAATAGTTAATTGTAAAACATTCACTTTTATTCATAACATTGTTGCTTACTTATAACGAATGAAAATGCAGAAGTAAAACTATTGTACTAAATTGTGTTAATAGATTTGCGTTATAAAGAATGGAACTACACCGATGCAAAATAATTTCGAGCGCGCGTCAAAGGAGAATTTTTTCATTGGTTTGCCTGGAAATTTCATCGTTCTGTTTTCAGAAAGAATGAATTTTGTTAGCATTTGGGTGACAAACAATTCGTGATAAAAACGAGAGAATTTTGAGCATTTTTTAAATTGAAATTCAAGGGGTTTTCCGACTTGAAATGAATGATCTATATTGAAATTAGGTATCCTCTTTTGTATTTTTTAATGCTGAATTTCGTATTATGTGAATCAATCAGACTCACAATGGAATTTGGACATTCACCGGATAATCCCACCCTTATGACTGCAGTAATGACGACAGTAAAAACAATAACTTGTTCTATTACAACTAAAAAAGTGACACAGCGGTAAATTTTCGAGGAAGTACTGGGGAGTTATCGTATACAAGGAGGGGGACTGTAGGTTGTATCGGGTTATTCGGAAGTAAAAAATTTTTTCTCCCAAATTTTTCACTTCACGAAAATTAATAGTGAAAACCACAGCAAACAGAAACCAGTTATTCAACTATGAATGAGAGTAGTTTATAGCTTAAATATTATTAATATCTGTAACTTAACGTGTAGTTGTGTTGAACAAAGTTATGCATTACTCAGCAAAAACATGTTGGGTGGTGCCAAAGTGGAACTAGCACCATCCCATATGAACTAAGGGACAGTACGCTTTTTTTAATGAGGAAACAATCTGTTTTGACGAAAAGTTTTACATTTGAAAAAAGCGACTCGAAAAACGAACTTCAATTAGATTTGTGTGTGCAAATACTGTTGATCGTTACATAATAGTATTTGACATTATGTATAGACACTTGAATGTGTGGATGGATACCCTCCAGCTTCCTCAAAAGAAGGTTGAGAAAGTGGAGAGCCCATTGGCTATTGTAGCGAGAGCCACGCATCTGTCGATGACGCGACTCCCACGTCAGAGTTGAGACAAAGTTTTTTACATTTTGTTTACTTTTGTGAACAACTTAGGTTTGGCTGTGAGAGCGGGTCAAAAGACGGCGGGCAGAGGTTTGGCCAACGGAAATTGGTGGAGTGAAACCGACGAAAACTTTAAATCGTGTAGTAGAGGATAATTTTCCATACAGTTTTGTTTTCCAATTTGTCTGCCTGCTTCCGTTTCGATGTTATTGACTTTGAAACAGTGACGTTCTTTGAAAATTCGATTTTTTCAAAAAACTACCTTCAGGCCGCTCATCAATCGATCCGCTCTTCCGGTATATGCGGCGACTCCGTGAAGCCATCCGCATATTTGGGCTATTGTAATGACAATTTGAGTGAGTTGAGTTGTGGTGCGCAGAATCATCTGCGCAATGGACTATTGCAGCGTTCAAATTAAATGACTCGAATAGACCAATCAAAAACAAAATATATTACAAACGGTCTATTGCGGTCTATAGGTACATAATAGTGCCATACTATTTATGTAATTTATATACAACATCGGTACACAATAGTGTCAGACTATTATGTTTATGAACACCGTTTAATTTCACATTTGGTATATGGATACACAAGTCTATTGTGTATTTTGAAATCTATTGCGTCATTGGGAAAAAAGGTGAGATATGGAGCGATACCAGTGTCCGACTGGCATGCTTTGGGCTATTGCAATCCGTGAAGTGTTTGCGTGTGGTACACGGCCTTGACTCAAGGAGAAGAGCCAAAACCGTGCATTGGTACTATTGTCGATTATGTGGAAATTTGGTATTTTGTAGTGTGAAACCTGTTTACTGTAGTGTACACAATAGTTTGAGTTGACTATTCTGTACTGATATGTACACGAATTTATTTCTATTACTGTTTTATTGCATATTTTTGTATTATGGAGAATTTTGACTTTAACTTGTTCAGAAATAATGAACGAACGGCGGATTTGTGTATTCTGTATTGTAATTTTGTATTATTTTGCGATATAAAAGCTGCAGTTTTTCCTGTTGGAAGGGAAAATGGGGAAAAAGTTCTCATGAAAATAAAAATGAAAAGGCTTGGCAAGAGAGGTAATGGATTTGTGAAACAGTTGGCGGTAGAGGAGTGGGAAAAGTGGTGAATTACGAGTGGGGTTTTTCGGTTTCAAGTGCTTTTGCATATAAATTTGTCTTTGAAAAACGTTGAGTTTAGTTAAAAAATAATAATTTTTTTGGAAGCAAGCAAAATGGTCGTAGGATTTTAGATTGATTGATTTTCGTTTTGTTTCTAATTTCTTGTGAATTTGATGGACAAATAGGCGAGGTTTGTTGTTTGTTATTAAGAAGGCGTTCCATTGAAGAAAGGAAGCCATTAGTCACATCCGGTGCGATTTTTTTTTTAGAAAATCACATTTTACGATTCCCTAAAAAAGTTTTTCTGCCAGCAATTGAAAAATCGCTGAGTTCCGTCATAGTCGTGTGAGCTTTATGTTAAAAATTATCTATTTATAGGTAGGTATCATCATATGTACAAACATTGAAAAAAATCTGGTTTGACCTGTCCATCAGGACTAGGCTTTATTGAATTGTAATAACTATTGTTGCATAACATGAGACTATTTACCATTATTGAAAATCATTACACTATTAAAAATAATAAACCGGTCCTATTTCTTTATGTACATAATTCAACGTTATGGAGGGTTTTATTTTCACAAAAGGTCGTACCTGTTTAAGGAAGCGGGGAAAAAAGGGATAATTAGGTATCTTATTTTTATTGGATTGGTAGTTCCACTGTACGTTGCTCCGCAAAAGTTCTTTTTTCAAATTATAAGATTCGCGAAACTCAAAGATCTTTTCTAAGTAGTATTGTCAGCATGGTTAATTGGTGTGGAAACGATAGGTAGGTAGTAAGTACCTAGTTCCGGGGCTCCGCTCACACGCTACCTACTTCTTTACCCGCGCCCGAATCAAACTATTTTTGCTTTCAAGTTCGTCAAAACAAAGAAAAAATATAATGTAGAAATAAAAATTTTGGCATCGAAAAAATAAAATTTAAATGAGGTACAAATAACCAAACAACAACAAAAACATTTTGGCCAAATATTGCAAAGTTTCATCTGCGGAATCCACGAACAATTTGAATGATTCTTAAACAAAAATTTCAAAACAAGTTGACTAATAAACTAGAACAAAAAATTATTGATGGGAGAGAGACAACTCTCTTCTCTTTAGAGACTAGGTTTTCGGATTAGTTGGAAAACCGAACTCCTTCATTCCCATTGACCTGAAGCTCGTCATCAGTATTATTAAGAAAACAAACAAAAAATGAGTCAACATTTCAACTAGAATGCTAATAAAGAAGTAAAAAATTATGAATAAAAAATTAAGAAACGAAAATATCATTGCAAATCTCCCGATAGTTAACAAATAAAAAACTAGCAATGTAATAAAAAATAACTTTTAAAAATCAGTCAAATTTTTCGTCTGCGTAGGTAATCGATAAATATTTAAATATATTAATGTATAAACAAATAATGTAATATATTTATATAACGCAATTTGTTTTCTACCTATAAAACATTTTACATACATACAAGCGTACTCGCGCTAAAACAAACAACTGAAACGCAATTTTTCAAACTAATAATAATAGTTCTATTCGTTGATAACTCTTATCGCGTTTTGTTGCTATGTAAAAAAGTGGTATCCGAACTTTGCCATTGATTGATCTCCCGATAATGTTCGAAGATGTGAGAATTAAAAACGTAGCGAAGCGAAATTTTGATCGCATTGATTTTTTGCTCGATAGTTGACTTTGCTGGTCGGAGCCTTGTAATGGAAAGAGGTAAAGTTGGATGGGGAGGAACTATCACGGACTTTCCCACTGAAAGGAGAGCTAGCCGGATTTTTGTTTTCTCATTCATACAAACATGTTTTCCAGAAATACGACGTCTTAGGTGTACCTACAATTTTTTATGATTTAATTTTGGAACAAAAAATATTTTGGCCCGACTAGCCAAAATTTGAAGGGTAAAAATACATATTCCATGAAAATGATGAAAGATTTTTTTTGTTCAAAACATTCTTTTCAATGATCAATGTTATTCGAATTTGTGTGCACCTCTCAGCAGGAGTGGCTGTCCTTGTGATTGTATGGGTATAGTGATGCATTATGTAACTGTATGTATTTACAACCGTTATAGTATAATTATTTTGTACATATTGGCTAATATATAAGTAACTATACAGTAAGAGAGCTAGTTCAAAAGTACGAGAACCCTCATGGATTGATGTGGTGTTGGGGGGTATTTGAAAGGGAAAAACCAAGTGCCCTGGGGTCACCATGGAGACGGAGGGCCTGTTCGAGACGTTGCTCTTGGAGGCGCAGGGCTTCTGTCAGGTCAGGCGAAACCTGTCCAGCAGCGTGGTGGTAGGAAGAATTTTGACCTGGCGAAGGCCCTTGGCCGCCTGAAGGCGTTCCAGTAGGTGTCCCGTTGGTCCCCCGCATCCCGTTGTCCTGTTGTTGTTGCTGCTGTTGCTGTTGTTGTTGCTGCTGCTGTTGTTGCTGCTGCTGCTGTTGCTGCTGTTGGGAGGACGTTGATGCTACTACGGCTTGGGTGACAGCGAGACGGATTGCCGCTTCGGCTTGAGACCTCAGTATTGCCTCTTGCATCCGAAGCGCTGCAGGGTTATCTTGGGGAGATTGGAGTTGATGGTTGCTTTCCATCACCATTGTAGTCATGGAAGCTCGTACTGCGGCATTCATCAGTTGCATGGCTGATGACATACTGTCAGCATTCCCACCAACTTGTCCATTACTGTAGAAAACAAGAGTCAAAACTCATTGTTGTTATTTGCATAATATTTTTAACAATGAAATATTAGCATCCTGCAACTGGTTCTCACCTGTGAACTTGCTGATTAGGCTGTAACGATGAGGCAGAAGACATTCTCATTGCAGCTGCAGCGAAATTTGCCGCTGCAACTTGAACTACAGACGCAGCTGGACTATTGGAGTCAGCTGAACCCATGGCAGCCGCTGCGGCAGCAGCTGCTTGTTGCTGGCCCACTGCTATGAGGGCGCTGGCCGCTCGCTGCAGGTCGTCAGTGTTGTACTGGCCTGCTGCTTGGTTCAGGAATGGGTGCCCGTTACTTCCGCTTGCATCCACTAAACCTGCTGTAAGATCAAATAATCAGTTTTAGTTTGATAATCGTAGGTAGTGGTCACAGTGACTGAATTCATTTTATCCTTCTGAGGCTGAGATTGACAGTAGAAAAGTAATCTGTTTTCAGCCTCATTAAAAACACATTTAACCGGGAAAATGTTTTTTCTTTAGTGAAAATGAAAAAAGTGTGAATTCAGCTTACCTGATCTGGCAGCCATCAGTTCCGCGAGCTTGGCCGTGGCAGTATTGTTGTTATTATTGTTGTTGTGAAGTAAAATGGCGGCGGAATTGGGCGCCGTGTCCGAGCCAGCGGACGACAGCCGTCCTTCACCACCCTGACTGGACGAGTCTGAAGCAGCGGACGGTGAACCTGGCTGGCCACTGTTGACGACGCCACCTCCAGATCCAGGGGCTCCACCACCACCTGAACCAGGCCCTCCACCACCTCCGGTCAGAGAGGCCAAGTTGAGACCGCCGGCTGCTGCGGCAGCTATCAGGCTCTCTCTTTCCCGACGTTCCGCAGCGGCTCGTGAGAGCACGTACTGCGCCGCGAACTGATGCTTAGGGTCCATCCTCATGTGCTCCATGTGAGTCAACAGCCCTTCAAAACGTGAAAACAGAATTATAATATTATTCAAGCCTGTTTTACCTGCCTGTAAGCCTGTAAGTTACTCTACAAAAAATTAACATTGCCTACTCTATAAATATTTCAATATATTCCCCAACTAACTACATGGGCCCTTGTTAGGGACGGCGAATGAAGTTGTAGACGTAGACTCTTGCATGCCTCATATGTTTAATGCCCTTTGTTTCTCGGTGTAAATGTTTAGCCACTGAACATCATTAACGCATTTTCAAATAAATATCTTTAATTTTGATGGAGCCAAATGATGACTAATTCACGACTCCCCTTTTACATCGTTATAATCAAATCAATCGGAGAAAGGCAGAAAAACCAAAGCATTAAGAATAAAATCCCGCGTAAGCAAGGAGGCAACGAACGGTCGACGTATGCGGAAGTGCTCAAGTAGCGACGTGGGAGGTGGGAAATTATTGCTCCTCTTGCTTGAGGAGGGGAAACACGTAGCATAGGTAAGGGACATCAACATGGTTTATGTGAGGATTGTAGTAAGACGTGATGGTGGTTCAGATTAGACTTCCTACAATAGCTCATACCAGCTATAGTTGGTAGATGATGGATACCTAGTTCATGGTTCTCCATGGTAAGGAGAGTGAAACATGATCTAAAACGGGCTTTCCAATGCGGTTGTCCGTATACCCCCAAAGGACCGGGAAAATGATGCGTTACCTGATTCATGGGTGAAGACGGCCTGACACACAGAACAAGGCCACATCCGGAGCGAGGTGGCGAACTGGGCTGTCTCAGGATGGCAAGCCAGATGCTTTCTAAGAGATCCTTCGTTGACATAGTGTTTCCCGCAGACAGGACACGGGTGATTGGCAGTCCTCCGTTTTGCAATGTACGGAACGACTGCAGTTACGTCTTGATAGCCAACACCTGTTAATATATAAAAGAACGTCCATGAACTTTCGTTTTATTCATTGTTGCAATTTTGATTTGGCTTATACCTACTGCACAGATTTAGACTGTATTGTATTTTGAGAAGCATACGGACGTTATGGATCAAGTTTATCATGTGATTTTTTGCATTTATAGTAGGAAACGCGTGAATGAGATTCTACGCGCTACATTTATACTTAAATTTTTGTGCATTATCAGGACCGGCCTTAGCATTGTTCCTGATGTTCTAATCAATAAGTGAGTGGGGTAGGTAATTTTTTTCTAAAAAAGAGCTTACTCGTATTTTTCGAGTGTACTGTTTCTGGCTGATGTCGACTGATGAAGTACCTACCGGTGACTTGACCAGCGGCGTTGTTAGGGTCCTTGTGGGAATGCTTCATGTGGTCCATAAGAGCTTCCGTCCCCAAAAATATCTTGTGGCAGACGGGGCAGGAGGTCGTGTTGGGGCCTCCCATGAGAGCCGCATGCTGCTGCAGCACGTCAACTCGTAACTCCGCCTCCTGCAACACGAAAAAAACAGTCCTTGTTATTTACATCATTGCGAATAATATCTAATTATTAATAAATATCGAGTTTATGGATATGAGTTGTTTCTTTTGACACGTTCTGAATTCATGGTATATCCTTCGGGGAAAATGATTTTGGGCAAATGGGCAGTGAAAGGATGTTGAAATCGCAATGACCTAGGGCAAAGGTGAGCAATACACGGCGTGTATTTCTATCACTACTCACTAATATTTGCCCAAACCCGATCATTATTCTCAGAACCGTCTGCCCGAACCCACTGCGTTTTTTGCCCAAAACCATTGAATTTTTCGAAGTTTTGCCCAAACTCAAATCCCCCTATCCTTCGAGGGGGTGATTTCTGCACGAATTCATCATCATTAGGAAAGTCTTCAATTAGGTGAGATTGAGTTTTGTACCGAGGTCAGACAGCGATTGAAATCGTATAAAACCCGAAATTCGTTGTAATAGGTTGATTTATATGATCTTCACCATTCACGACTCATGTTACGACCAGGATTAAGATTAACAAAGGAGCCTAAGCCCCTAAGACCTATGAGGGGCATAGGTGGGCCCAAGAAGGTCTGGATGGCCGGACGAGGAGTGGGGATCGTTGTTTTATAGAAAGAAATCCTCGTGGGGTCGCCGGTTAAAGAAACGGGGGAATGACCCCGCACTGCTCTCACTACAGAACAGACCTCTTCCCCCCTCGCCCCATATCTTCTTCTCGGGTGGGTTGCAAAAAAAACCAGGAACAAGGCTGTGGAATCCGGTTAGGTTACGTCCTAAGCGCTAACCTACCCCAACACGAAGGTGGTTGTGCGATTCTCTCCTGAGCAGACATGAGCGACCGATTCACAATGTGGCATTTTTACCTATGTACTTACAGATTTTCCAAGTCGGAGGACGCTGTGTCGTTTTCAGTACTTTTTGTGTGGTTCGAAACTCGCCCGTCGTTCTTTTTACAAATAGAGTATCTCAACCATAAATCAGAAGCCGTCCTCAACAATACAGTCAGTTTAACGTCAACAATATTCTTCCTCAACTACTCCTTATATTTTAGTAAGAAGAGGCAAGAGAGAATTGATGGGCGATGATGCAATGCAGTGTCTCTTGTGCACCAGGGCCTATTGTATGGAGTGAAGCTTTTTTGAGCAAAGTATTCCAATATTTTGTTATAAAATCTTGAGTTAGGAAAACAAAGCTTCTTATTTGAAATAATTCCAAAAGAACATGAATTTTGATAAAGAGATTTTTAAAACCTTAAGTTAATGATTTTAACCTAATAGTTTTAACAAAATTATTGTCAATTCCATCAGCTCTCCCCCTTCCTTTCATGTCATTTCTTTGAAAGAGCTACCTTTTTTTTACTTATCTCTGCGGGAAAAGGGCTCTCCTTCAAAGGCCTTTTTTCCAGTAAACGGGAGTTTTATTTTTGAACTGCCATTGGAAGTTGTAATCAAGATCTACTGCCAGTGTCAGAATCGCGAAACAGAACTTCCATTTTTTCGATTCGAACCCTTTCTTTGTCGTCTCCCGTCAAACTTCCCACGGTGCGCCATCGAAATGAAAAAAATTACCATTGTTGTCGATCCAATGCCGTTCGTCGGTGTTTTATTTTGAGGAAGTAGTAACAATAGAGTCGCGTGGGAAAAATGTATTCCGTATGAGGCCTTCAATCGATAAGGACGATCCCACAACGTGACAGAAAATACGGAGTAAAAACTCAATTTTTCACATGTAAAATGGAAAGTGCCATATAATCGTACTGGGACGGAGCACTTCGTCTGTATTGTGAGATCAACTCGTTGGAAATGCTATTCAATTTTCAAACCTATTGTGTATGAGAATTCAAAAGCCCAGTAACATCACTAGCGTTGTCGTATGACTTTTTGTGTTGAAAAAAATGTTGTCCTCAAAGCTGTCAAAATAACAGTTGTATCACTCGGGCTGGGCTATTCTCTTGGGGCGAGATAGAAATTGTGGGGTGAAAAAAAAACCCGGAGGGTTGGCAAGGAGGTGGGGCTTCGAGGAAAAAAAATCCCACCCCTATTGAGGTGGGGCGTCGAGAGGAAAAAATGCTACCCCTATTGGCTGCTACGACCGTGGGGTTAAAAAAAGTGGAGGGAGGTGATGATCCGAAGGGTGGGCCCAGAGTTTTTTTTCCGCCGTCACACCCCTTAGGTGCTTAACCCCGTCTCCACACCCGGTCCATTCGAAGATTTTTTTTTCTCGCGTGCTCGGCCCACTGCGCAAGGGGGTGAGATTTTTTTTTTATCGGACCCGGCCCACTTTCTCCCCGCAGTGTCCACCCTGACCACAAAATGGCGATTTTTTCCTTCTTTTCTCCTTTTTCCGTTCACTTTTAGCAGACTTCAACGGCTCGGCAGTATGTATAAGCCTAATATGCTGAGGCCACGTTTTCTCACCTTTCTTCGAGTTTAATTTCAAATGTAAGCAAAAAGCTAGAAATAATTAGGCTTTTTTGCTCAATTTGGTTATCAACAAAGAATACTACTACGAGTAATTTTAAATCATAGCTTCATTCCAACGTTGTACGATGACAAACTCATACGTGGCAGCCTCTCTTTCAATGTTCTGCAGCCACAAGTAGCTCAGTTAGCTTAGCGATCGTACTTTCAAAACAATTTAGTGCTGAAGCTAGATTGAATCTTGACATACGCCCGCAAATTTTGAAAAAGACATTTGTAATTCAGGCACACAGTCGGCGCGGAGTGAGCCGCCGAGCATTTGCTACTGTTTCTTTTGATGTAAGGTGTGGACATTCGTCGAAGAATTCTTTATTGGGCGACCACAACAATTGAGTTAGGTGAATGGAGTTCAAAACGGGAAACTGACGAGCTCGCGGAACTGGCTGAGGAATCACACAAGACGGTTTTCGCAACTTTGATTTGTTTTCAGAAATACAAATCTAAGCGCACATCACCACAGTGGAAAAATAATGCGGCAATGGAAATAAATTAAACGTTAAGCCTAACTTTTTCTTGAGATAACGAAAACGATCGATAGACGCAGAGAAAGTACAACAGTTTTTCTGGTTGCATATACGCTCTCTCCCCACAAAAGTGCGCGCTTTTCTTTAAATAAGGTTGTTTGCATAATCAACATATTTTCCTCGAGAACCTTTTGAGATTTTTCGTTGATTTTTAAAAAAACTATTCGTAGGGTATAATCAAATGACGCGCAACACGAGGAACCGATAAATCACTGTGATTTGACTTCAGTGCGACCATACTTCTGTACATTAACACGAGAGTGGATTTGTATGAACCCTTACTTTGATTGTCTCAATTTTTGATGTACATATTGAAAAACAATATACTTCCCTTGAATATAACTAAAACTGCCAAGGGAATTATTTGTTGATTTTAAAATTTTACAGTGGTCTGAGAAGAAATAGGCATCAATTTTTTAAAATAAGATAAGTCATCAACCGTTGTGGATTCGCAGTCCACTAATTTGGCAAAATGGCAACAACCAGGCACTGTAGTACGTATTACGTGATTGCTACAAGCTCCTTATTCTTATTCTGATAAGGCATGATAACGGGCATTAATATTCTACAACAAAAAATCACGGTAGGTATTCGTAAAAATAACCTCTCTTTCCGAACGAAAGCGTCGACGGTATTCAACGGTGGCTTCTAATCTATTGAGCCCTAATTGATTTTTACTACCTTGAAAGCTAACGAAATTGGTTCGCCGCTCCTTTGCTGAAGGAGGAAGGAGGCAATATTGACCTCGCTTCCCTCCCCTTGTGCCCTCGTCTTGTCATCATCACAATGTATTTTAACTGATAATCTTTGGCAGGAAATAAATCAAATCGGACGGGCAAATTCGTTTTAGAGGTTGGATCGAAGGAAGGGGACTTTTTGATTTAGAACATGATGGAGACGTCTGGGAAGAGGGACTGCCGGTAAGTGGTGTAAGGGACTGCTAGGGTAGAAGTGTGTGAGGGTTACATGGTGGGTAAGGGACGGGAGCCGGTAAGAGGTATTAAAAACCCGAGAGATCATTTTTGTTATTGAAGCCATGCTGCAGACCCTTGGCGTGTCCCGTGATAAATCGATTCACAATCCGTCACGAACTATGAAAACAACCCTCGGAAAAGGAACGTAATACAGCACTCTTCCGTTGGAAACGTATTTTCCACCCAAGCTATATCTACGTCTATTTCTTCTTTATCTAGAGAAAACACGATATTTTTCCTTCGATGTATAGCGGTAGCGCACGTGGGATGCCGATGTCGAGCTATCAGCATCTCTCGTATCACGCCTTTCATCCCTCTCAACAAACATACACTACCTACCACGGATCTAATAATATCTAGTGGATCTGAAATATAGCGAACGGTGAAGAAATAGAACCCCATCCATTGGAGATTCAATCCAAGATAGAGCTCGAACCGCCAGAGAAACGATATCAATTGTAATAAAATGAACCTGCATAGGCGCAAGATAATATCGCACAAAACATAGAGACTCGCCATTTTCGGAGTCATTTTTCTCGGACTAACAACTTATTATCCCTCTTCCATGCTTAGCAGCTGCTATTCTAAGCCCAATCGAAAACCCAAACTTTTTACTCGAGAAAACATATGAACAAACTGAATTTGAGATTGCAAAGAGAAAACGAGCATCTTCCTGATTTATATACTAATATCAAATCATTCTGGAAGAAATTTATACTGTTTCAATCAAAAGTGTCTGTTTTTCACACTTTAAAACATGAGAAATTATCAGCCACACTACTGAAACAGAGTTTGCTATTGAAACTTAGAGTGTTTTGAAGATAAATTTGCATACTAGTTTTTCGGACTTTGATGCATTTCCTAATTCCCCTACTCGAGCTATCATCACAAACCGATTCCGAATATTACGGAAAGAAGCATTAATTTATTGCTGGGACTGAAATACGTTATACCTGACTACTGGGGATGATGATAATTATGATTGTAGCTATGATGTATTAGAAGGTCATATTATAACAGTAACACGATTGGCGACTAGGAGGAAGAAGAAAATAATATAAGAAAATAAATAAATAAAATACTGCGCATTTAGTAAAAGCAAATCGTTGTAGGCTACCTCCACTTACGCCCCTATTTCTGACCCCAGAAATAAACCCCCGCCTCATTTTTCTCGAACGTTACCCGTTAAAAGAATATTTTGTTAAAAAGGAAAAAAACTCGTTTGTGAAATTCGTTCCGCTCTTATACTACCCCGCTAGTGCATCTGCTTTGTCGTCATGCTCGACCGGGCCCACCCTCGCGGTCCTGGCTTGTGCAACGTGCACCCTTCAAAGTGCATCTCCACCCGCGCGCTCAATCAGAGCGGGGGTGGGCCAGATGTACGCGAAACCCTTTATTGTTTAGAAAATCGCGTTTGTTTGTAGCATGCACCCAAGTGCAAAAGTGAATAAAGCGAAAAATGGACAGGAAAAAAAAAAAACTGGTTTGGCATGTCACAAGTGTCCATTTAGTCGGCCGCCCAGTTGCAACCCTTATATGGCATGAGAACCGGTATAAAAGCTTTGGAGTATTCTTTTATAATAATATTTTTGTTCTACAAATAACATCAGTAAAGTCCTCCGCGGCATGTTCGAATGTTTATCTGTCGATCCACCAACAAATGATAATTAAGGATAATACTCCCTCGAATCTCTTGAATCAGGGGACATTTTCTGCTGGAAATCGTCAACTTTTTTTTTAGCTAAAAAATAATTATTTTATTATAAGTCAGGAACCTGGCAGTTTTCACGAACTAAAATGGGCTGATCCTGCTGTCAGAAATCTCGCGTTGCCACTAGGGCCATCTTCTTTCTCTGAACGTTTATGGTTTGAGTCCGCACTTCTCAAACGATTCTTTCTTTGACTGTTGTGTTTTTATTCAAAAGAGAATGCATTGATGTGATCTTGTATACCTCCTTTTCCCGGCCTTTTCATCGCAACGTAAACATTTCTCTTCTCCTCTTGAATTACCAAGATCCTACGTACAGATGGTGATGATAATCCGGCAATGACATGATGTTGATATTTATTCATCGATAAGAATCATAGTCGAGGGTTAACTGCCCGCCCGAGGGAGAAGAAAAAACTGTTTCAAACTCATCATCAGGTGCGAGTTTGTAAAGGGTTCTTCAATTAGGTCACACCTGTCTTGTTCCACCCACGCGCCAAATGCTCGGGGCCCTCCGAGCTGCTATCGGACCAGTTCCTCCGGTATCTTCCCCCTTTTATTTTTTCGTCTCAATAATATTGGGGAAAAATGTACCGAAACTGAGGTAGCAACCGACTCAGGACACATGTCGGGCTGGGTGCTGCATCCCTTAATAACAAACACCAAATGGGTTTTTTTTTTTCAACGTGAATTTGTAGCGTACAGAATCATGCAGATATTAATCAAGCTCAACTATGACTTCGGCCTTCCGTAGTACTTAGCGCCATTCTTCTTCCAAGAAAAGGACGGATCACAATAATGAAAAAAAGATAAAATGCGGATGAATTGACCCTCTGAAACCTCATTAGGCATCAGTTTGCGATTCGCATAGGAATTTTAGTTGAATAAATTATTATAGTAATTCCTAATTATTCTTATTTGAAACAAACAACAAGTTTCCCTCATCACCATCAATTTATGAAGCTCAAATTGTACACGTACTAGGTTCCGAATGCCATAATGAAAACAGATGACAGCCATAGTTCGTTCTTAACAAATGATTGGTTGATTCGAACAAGGTTTTAAAAACTTATCGTAAAACAGTTGTATGAAGTACCCAAGTATGACTGCTGAGACGAGAAGAAGGGCGGGCCATAACTACGTCTAACTACTTGGAATGACTCGGCTATCCCTCGCTAACAAGCTGTTTTTACGATCTGCATTTCACAAAGAACTTCCTAAGAATCACATAAAATGAGCTAAATCGCTAGAACTCCTCCGGGAGGTAGATTCAATTACGTAGGTACCCTTCTTAGCAATATTTGGAGACCGCTTCTTGTGAAATTCGAGTGCTAGAGAATCAGAACGGAAGAGTGTTTGCTCTGTACTCTTTTCGAACAGTAATATGATACACTTCGTACTGGGAAGAAAAATTAATACTGTAACTGAAAGGTGACAATAATTATCGTAACTCTCTTGCTATTACACCGATTATCCTGGATGATCTGGAATATTTTTCACTTTCGGCATCATCTGGGGGTGAACCGCGACGAATAGGGGTGGAGGTAGGGATGTTGGACGGATGCATTACCAACCAATTAGCTGGAATTGATTGTCCACATTTGCTGGATAATCTGCTCCGTCTTTTCCGAGGAGACATTGCCTCACGGTCGCCTCTTTCCCCAGAGGGCTAATTTGTTACGGAGTTTTATCTCGGGGAAAACTGAAAGAGGAATTATGATCCTTTTTACTTAACGCTCATTTGTGATGGAATCGCTAATGGGCAGAAAGGACTGTAATGTCGGAAGTTTGTTCTTGTCGTACGGATGATTGCTCTTGAGTATCATACGCTTGCGTCCGATAATAGGTGACGCCTTGGACAATCTTCAACAAAAAACGGGCCTACTTGTTCATGTTAAGTGTATTTGTATGGCAAGTCAACTCATGACAAAATCGACCAATAAATACCGGTTCAAACTATTATTACTGCTGCATGTTAGTACCGTAAGGCTGGTCCTTTGATATTAACAAAATGTGAATGGATGTGGGAATCCATTAAAACAGGGAATCAGAAATTGAATTGGTTCTGATAAAAATAAATATGTCATGTGCACTGGAAACTAGAAAAAGAGGGATGATAGCGAGACATGCTGAGCAGACAATTGATGAGAGCAATACGAAGGAAATGGTTTAATTTTTCATCTAGAGCCACACAGATATATGACTCTATGAACTTTCGGTGATGATTTTGTAATCAATGCAATGACCCAGCGAGTCCAGGAGCCTATTTCGCGTGGTAACGAGCTAGTCATAAGTGATAATTGTTGAAGATTTGTCTCAGTGATTTTCTATATGCAAATTTAACTAGATACCCGGCAAACATGTTACCTACTAGATCATGTTTTCCGCTTAAGGTCACCCGATGAATAATGTAACAATGTAATAATGTAAAATTTTCAATTCCCGTTCTCGCCTTTTTTAAATTGTGATTTTCAAAGTTTATCGACGAGATGGTGTTATCTGGCATATACGATTTGGAGCTTGTAAAAAAATGTCCTATAGGTCAGTTAGGATTAAATTTTTGAATCAAATTATTAAATTTAACTGACTGAGTTCCAGAGTACGGACGGTATAACCACTTATAACAAATAAGATTTATGCCCGACCGAAAATGGAACGCCCCAGTTGTTGTGCTAAAACTGTCCATTTCGCGTTGGTTTTAAGTAAGTACGTTTCCTCGCATTTCCATTTCGAGAATTGGAATAATTAGAAAGAAGATTAAAGAGAGAAGGGTCGTTGGGAGCAAATTAAAACCGGTCTGGTCCGAAAACAGAGGAAAACAGCGGCGGACGGAAGAATGGCGAGGAAAAAGATATTTTTCGTTTGGCCGGAGAGACTGATGGGAAGAGTTGAGGGGGAAGTTCTTGATTACGTTTTCTGGAAGACGGAATGGAAGCGCGAACGAAGTCTACAAGAAATTAAGTGCGGGAGATGGAGGTAATTGTGGATAATAACACTCGCGAGAGGGGAGCTGAAAATGAAAACTCATAAGAACCCGAGTTGGGCATTTTCCCCCATGAAGACGATCATCAATGTTGATAAAATATGGATTTCCCCTAGAGGCATTACGAGGAAGCATATCACGTGAAACAGTTTCAAACCACATCATATTCTTGACTCTCTAATACTAAGTTCGGTTTCATGGAACGAATAAGTTCATGTGCTCTGGGAGTGAGTTTGCTCGTTCGGTTATCCCAGCATAACCTGAGCATGACCTGATGCTCGAAACAAACCGAGGGCGTTTATTTCTGTAGTAAAGGAAACTTCTGAAGTAAATGGGAACCTACCATTCACTTTTGGTGCGACTTCTTCTTTGGGAAAAAATAATCAGGAAGTTTTTATTTAAAAATTTTAATCGGGGTTTCTGACCGCTTCCAACCGTCCACCTAGAATTCACACCATTGGTATACCTAAACATTCCGGTATTTTCCCCTATAAAACGCCTTTTCACAGTTTAGTGCTGTGGAGTGTACGTTTCTGCGGGTATTTCACGTGACCTCTCAGAAATCATGGTGGCTCAAATTATTCAAGAATCAAATGTCGTAGAGGCAAATGGACGCGGTGAGAGAAACGCAACTGTTCGTAGAACCTCTTCTGACCACCGGCACCTCCCGCGTGCGAGTTATCCACAAAAAAAAACCCAAGCATATGGTGGGCTAGCTAACCCTTTCCCACTCGTCTTTGAGGTTAATTAATTTGTTTTCGAGGCTTGTCAGAGATGAATATCTTTTCGTCTGTTTTCGAATGTACAAACGGCTTCACAACTCACCACCATGAAGATTTTTATCCGTACGAACAACCTGCTCAACTAATTTCCTCGTGTTTGATTTATATTTTTTCAAAAAGGAGTAGACGAACTTGGAAACGGACATCGTAGAGACGCATCGATAGTTGAAAATGTGACACGATCAGTATTGCATGTTCGTGAATGGCGTTAAATTCGTTGAATGACCGAAAAATGACAAAACCGAGTGTACACAAGGTATTTTTTTAACGCTACATATACATTGTTTATTTATTTTTACTACTAATAGCTTCGCCAATGAAGGCCCCTAGCTGGTGTTTCAGATTGGAGCTCGTGTTGTACATTGCTGCAAGATGAGAACGAGAATAATAAGAACATCTCGAGGACGGAAAGGGTGATAAATCATGAAACTTTTGTTCTTTGCCCTTGGTACGGCGAGATACCTACCTACCTGATGTAATTTTTTCCGGCCTTTCCAACCCAGGCCCGCAACACACTTCCGACCCCCAGTCTTTTTCTGTTCTTCCATCGGAACAGACAATCTAAACCGAGGAACATTATATTTTCAACCCCTCGACACACCCTACGACCACCGGCCTCTTTTCTTCCGTTATTCGAGAGAATAAATCGGGTATGAGTCCAGAGAGTAGGGAAGCCTTTCGAGAATGTGACCTTATCACGCGAACTTCTCCTCGAGAACCAATATCTGGCGGTTCTCAATAACCCTCCCAAACGATGAAACTCAAAGAACTAATTGTTATGATTTTAATTAAAATTAATTTCTTCCGAGTGAGGAGCTGGCAAATGCTGTGGACTTGAACTGAGGAATCACGCGAGAGTTTTCTCCCGCTACCGAATCCTACCTACCAACCTATCCACTACCAGTGTGAAAGTTTGAGTCGGATTTAGATGTGATAAAATAACAGGAATCGGCACAAGTATGTACTCCTGAGCAACGCGTTAGTTCAAATAATTTCTGAAGCCCGAACACGGGCTTTGATTTGTTGGAACGACACGAAATTGACAGAGAAACAGCCTCATATTTTTGATTTTTAATCATTCATACTATTTCTAGCATCAATTCAACTTTTTAGATTTATGCCAGGGTGGTTTTAAGAAAAAATCAAGAAAACCTCCATCACGACCACGAACTTCTATGGATTTGTAGTATTTCTCAAGATAACCTCCTTGAAGTTAGCCTGCATTCGAATCAACATGTTATATTATACTAATTCTGCTTTCCTTCCACTGGGAACAGCGGTGAAAGTGCCTCATTCGTCTAAATTAGCGCATCCCACGGGAGCAAGACATCAACGCCCAGGAGCGCACCATCTGTTTAGTAGGGAGTAATCAATATAAAAGTGATTATTCACCTATTAGAAAAAACACAACCCTTTCTCTTTCCTCGGTTAAATGTTGAGATAAAAGCCAGAAAAAACCCCCAAGGGTTGAAGGCTGGGTTGAGAAGAAATATACGGCCGTCTCACCACAAATAAGTATTCTTAAGGAGCGGGGCCCTTCAGATATAGGGGTGTTTGGCTTTCCGAGAGATTTATGCCCAATTTGGAGTTCGAAGGGGTGGGAACTACCTTCCCTTGTTTGCATAAGACTCATCCAGGACACGCTTTGAAAAATAGACAAGGCTCTCCCTTTTCTTGATTATACGGGATCTCAAGTCAAAAGTTTATCTAGTATTGGTGGAAAATAATGGAGCAATTTCGTCAGAGTTCACGCAAAGATTACAGTAAATGAATTCATTGTCAAAATTATTCTGATCTCAAATTTATGCTTCAAAATAAAGGTTCGATGCAGAAAAATGCGTACTTTGAGTAAAAAAACGTAATTTTTCTCGAGATGGGTTCGAAAATACAGTACAATGTACCTCAAAGAATTTCGACACTATTGGTTAGGTACCATTCTAACGATAAAGGGGCATTTCATATTGTCAAAACATCGCGTAAAAAGTTCGAGCTGTTATAAAATTGGAAGTTTCGGGAACATGATTCCCCTCGGCTGCCAGCGCCCAGCCAGGTGAAGGTAGATCGCTATCGCTTGTCAATTTCCGAAGGTCGATCGAGTTTGGGGGAAAGGACTTCAGGTTATTTAGAAGGGAGGAAGTAATCCAGTATGTGTGTATACTGCCTCGATAAAAACCTTGAATGACGGTCGTGTGACACATGCGTTAAAAAAAACTTCAAAGACATGCGGAAGCGGAAAGCGATAAAGGGGTCAGTTTAAAAAAGGAGGTAAAAACAGGGAAAAAGCAGAGAGTTGACAAGCGTTGGGGTGACAAAAGACAATGGAGATAGGGAAGGTAATTTGAATGACCAAAGAGTAATAATAATGTTTGAGGGCGAGCTTCTAAGGGGAATAGAAACCCGCACATGTCGACGGGGGAGGAAGAAAAGGTTCTGGTTCCAGTTTGAGACTAACCCCTTTCATTTCACAGCCCAGTGTTTCAGAATCAATCAAACATTCCAACAGAAGAACTGTGTCAGACCACATATACCTACATCTTTCAACAGCGGATTCGTGATTTTACCATCGATGTTCAAGACCGAATGGAGGGATAACGTTGGAACCAATTACGGTATACCGGTACGGTGCGATGGGAGTATAGCAATCATCTATAACAATTTGCTTTCATCGAAGCACTGAAAACTTTCATCGACGCCATCTTATCCCGGTACCATCGAACACTCGCGTTTATCTGTATTTCTTAGGGCAAAGGAACCCAAAGGTTTCACATCATCCACAAATTGACAACATCCTATAAGAATAATCCGTTTTCAGTGCTCACGGCTGCTTTGTATAATGTTCAAGAAGTATGTTCCACCATGTAGGTCAAGCGCTCAGACTTCACAAGTCGAATTTAACATCTACATCCGACGAATTGGAACATCTATTTTCCAGCACATTAGTAGTCCAGTAATTCAGCTTTTGATTGACTGGACAATCCTTTTAATTTTAGCTCAACACGGTGAATAAATAATACACAAGCAGCTACAAAGTACGAACGTACGTATTAAGTGAGTGCATCAACACAGACAACTCAAAAGCTTGATAAAAAGCAAACTTAACACGCTCTTTGGTAATTGAAAGTTGAGCCTTTGTTGATTCAATCATATATGAGTAGGTTGTAATATTGAAGAACCAAACATTGACTTTTTAGCGTGCCGAACAGCCTGAATCACGTGAGCGATGGTAATGTCCAATTTGATATATCTGATTTTTGAAATGTTTAATAAATTGAAAGACATTTAAAAAACCCCCTTGCATCCGCCTCAAAGGCGTAGGACGAGTGCTCGCGAGTAGAAAAATATTCAAGGTATTTCATTTATCGGCGTTAAATACGTGCAATGGTACAGGTCGGTCTCGTAACTCGGCAAAGGTTATGTAAAAATGAAATAAATAAAACTTGATGAAAAATTCAAGAACAAAAGAATAAATTAAATAAGAAAACTAAATATACATGTTATTCAGGGAGTTGGTTGGTAGAATAAATATACAGAAATTGACATCTACCGTCAACTATTAGGCCAATTTCGGTTTGT
The DNA here is from genome assembly GCA_019603395.1 of Cyrtorhinus lividipennis. Lineage (NCBI taxonomy): Eukaryota > Metazoa > Arthropoda > Insecta > Hemiptera > Miridae > Cyrtorhinus > Cyrtorhinus lividipennis. The sequence goes on along the minus strand of CM033998.1, from coordinate 38,220,326 downwards.
TCTCGCATTTTTGTTGTTGCTACAATTAGGGGGAAAATATGGCTTTTAAGCTGCTTAAGCTGAACTTTCCGTAAAATTTAGCTCAGGTGACCAAGTCGGCCGCTTTGAAGTAGGTAACTCAGGAATGAAAACTCGTTTAAGCGTTTTCCAAACGAGAAGCGGTGGTAAGTTTTGGTGTTTTATCAAGTTTTTCCAGATAATTTTTTTTTTTAAATTCCAGAGAGTTAGTGTTTTTGAAGTGATAAAAGGATAATAATGTACTCACCGCGTCCCTTGGGGTCCCCGTGTAAGGCCAAAAATAGGCATCGCCCCATCCGGTTCTTGGACTTTGCTGACACTAAGGACCAGAGAGACGATTGAATTATTCTTTTTTACATTGACGATTTTCTTGTTTTGTTAGTTTTGCTTTTTTGAATTCTGTACTAAAACAAAATGCCGAGGCAAAAACAAATAGGGAGGAACACAACATAGAAAAAAATTCAACTAAAAAACAAAAAAACAAAAACAATACTCGAAATTATATTAGCGTGACGGAACGAAATATCAACATGAGCGACCGCGAGATTTTAGACGCCCTCGTTGCAAGAACCAGACCCTCAATGTCGGAAACAAAAAGTGCCTAATTCAAACTTTCTTCATATCATATGTTTCTCTGGATCCTTCCATGTAATATTCTTCTCCAGGTACACCACACGTCTGGATAACCCGCATTGATGGAAGAAATAGTTATTGTTACGACCACCATTCATTGATGATTTGGTTTTGCGGTTATATTAAATTGAATATAGAGATAATAATTGAAAATATTGTAATATGAAGATTTTTCCCGTTTTCCTAATCGATTTTGTTGATGAATTGGCCTGTGACCCTGTGATTGGAACTAATTTTTGGAACCTAACTTTTTCCATAAAACATCACGTAGTTACCTAGTTCATTCTGGTCTCCTCATATCTCTCGTCCACATTCTGATTGAAGTCAGAGGATTTCAGAGGGGACTCCCAGAGTAACAGCCCGTTATTTACCTTATGGGCACGCCGCAGATTGAGAACGCGATGCACAACAAACGCATGACCTCGGAAATCGATACTTAGCTAGTTCAGTTAAAACGCATTCCACCCGTTTTGAGCTACGGGATGTAATATGACGACAATTCATGACTGAAGGGTCAGTAGCAGAGAGTTATAAATCCAATAACGAATGTTGATGATAACGAAAAATACCTAGCTACACATTTATAACTCATTTTTTCGGGTTGATGGGAAATGTGAAATGATGTAGCTGCCTACATTCGCCAGTGCTCTCATCCCTACAAGAATCTAGTGGGTGATTTTTTGCAAGATAGGATGGTCTCGTAGCTGATGGCAGCAGTTCATGCTTGGCGAGGCATCGGATCTGATGGCCTTTGTCAACTCGTCTCGAGTTTTAGACACCCCCCACCTCCCTCACCATCGTTTGAGTCGCAATCCACATCGAAAAAGTTAGTTCCGTCACCGAACAAGGAGCTACAGGACCGTGTAGTGAATAGTAAAATTGTAAAAAAAAATATGTTCAGCGAAAATTCTACAATCTTTACCTTGGTAGTGTGAGTCCTGAGACTGGATTCCGTGGCGAATCCCTTCCCACAGATGGTGCAATGGAACGGGCGGTTTTTGGCTCGCTCCACTTGGGCGTCATGGTTCCTCAGGTGCTGCTGAAGATTCGACAGCTGAATGAAAGCCCTCCCGCATTCGGCTAGATGACACCTATACGGCCGTTCACCTGTGAACATGACAACCACGATCTTGAATAAAGTCTCCACGGATTCTGCTTTGAAAACAAAATTTGGCCACATGTTGAGCCAATCCTTTTCCTCCTATATATTGATTGGATTAGGTAATAAGGAAAAAAAAAAAAAACCAAGTTGAAGGAAATTATCGGTTCTAGGGTAGGGAGCGTCAATAAAGGGATAGCAGTGGCAAGGATGGGGAGTAGGCGATCGGGGGAGGAGTAGCCTTTATTGAAAAAACGGCAGGTTGTCACGGGATGGGCGGGGTAGCTGCGGATGACAAACCACGCCCATCAAGTTTTTTCCTTCTTTTGTCGCATTTCTTTTTCTTTCTATTCCAAGAGCAGAGTCCTTTTTTGTCCGCAGCTTGATTGCCTGGTCTGCGCTTGAGTTCAGCGTAGTTTGAATTTAATTTTCTTTCCTTTTTGCTCTCTCCACGTGGCAGGATTTAAAACTTGCACGAGGTCTGTCCTCAATTGAAGCTGCCCGCAAACTAATTAATACCCTAGTAGGTAGCTGGAGCTCGTTTGATCTGCTGATCATATTCCATGAATACAACAGACAATACACAAATACACTTAGCAATCAATCAAAATTATTCAACTTCAGCGAAACAAGACAAATTCAGGCAAGCAGCCACATAGTAATGTCTGATTGGCTTATGCGGCTTTGAGAATCCAAAATTTCGGTAAGCAGCTCGATACTGCTGATTACGACCACAAGTAGTTGCGGAAAAACCATTAGGCAGAACCCCTAGATTGTAAATCACAGCCTTATGCTCTGTGTACAAAAAGTTTTATTTTCTAAAAGATGTCTGTGAGCATTCCTCTCAATAAAGAATCGCGCTAAAACCTAGCTCATCAGAAAAAATTTAAAAAAAATTTCTTTATCAATTTCCATGTTTGTGCGATCATGATGAGAGTTTATAGGAAAATCAGGTACATTATTTTCAAATATGTCTATGTTTTCAAAGCATATTCTTCTTTTTTGACCATGAATACCCAGCAAGCTTATACCAACCAATACCACGCAGGCAGTGAATAAATTAATGTTCTATTTACTTGCCACTTATCAATTGCGATATAAGGCATAGTTTGCTATTTGCTGCCCATTCTCACTCAAAAGCTTACGCACCTTCAGAGGGACAAGTTTGTCGTCAACCTATCGATTTCCTCGCAGTTGGTATATAAAACAAAATCACTTGATTGGGGCGACCGACTAACGCGAGGAAACTTTTCCCCCCTTCTTCTCCCCGATGTTTTTACAGTGTAAAGAGTAAAAGGTCGAGTTGACAAGTTGTGAAAAGTTTGTTTAGGGACGGATATACACAATGGGCTCTTGCCGTCGTGTCATTAAGCCGTGAAGCGAAATGGAAACAAAATATAAGTACGTTTCCTGTACTTTAGAGATTGGTAGGCGTGAACAGTTAGTATGATGTGATGTGCATCCTCTAAAATTATTTTTATTCATAGGTGGAGACCAGCTCTCGTTTCTTTGTCGAATTATTGTCTCGTGACATTGATTGATGTCTCGGCACCTACTTTGGACCTGACTAGTCCCACTTTTCAAAATTTACTCTTTGCAACAAATTTGGTGTAGTAGGTAGGAACTGAATTCTAAGCACCTATTTACATTACATTACATTTACATAATTAATTGGACCGACCCAAAGCGTACAAATCACCTCAACCTTTCACCTCTTACATTTAAAGATGTGTAGATACCACATCCGAATCCTTGAATTTGTTGTCTGCTGGACGAAATTTAGACGAATATAACTGTTACTCCGCACACCACGATCGATCATTTTGAATGATCATTGGTTAAAAAGAGTGGCATCCCCCATTCATTTCAGTCAATGAGCTCAGTCACACTAATTACGCCAATAAAATCACTATAGCCTTCTCATTACGCCTATAATTTTACAAAACGCAAGCGAATATACCTAATTACGTAAGAGATTCGCTTATCTGGAATCTGGGCTCGTTAGCAGTTCCTTTTTTGTAGTACATAGGTATCTACATTCGTCCTATGCGAGAGTTTCTTTTCATAATATATTGGTATGAGTCAATAAGTAACGAGAGCGGGTTGAAGAAGTATTTTACCGGTTTAGCTGGCAGCTAACTTTTCATCTGAATCACATAATTTGATGGAGGGAGGGGAAGTTGACTAGACAGAATAAAATAGGTATTTTTTTACTCATTCATATTTATTGGGGTATTTCAAAAAAAAAAGGAAAAACAATAACTGACGAACGCAATTACATTGGAACTAGATCCTCCCCGCCTTGATTAGTTCCCGAGTTCTCTACAAATTCGCGATCGTGTTGGTTGCAGATCCCCATTAGCTGGGAGCACAAGGCAAAAGGGGGTGTTCTACCCAAGTCCCAAAGGCACCGACTCAAAAATTCAACCCCCTAGTTGCCTAGCGCAGTTATCGATCCGCCATCCCTTCTCTATTAGCTCGGCCGTACGCGCTAGCCCAACCAAACCTCATTCGACACACTATCCACCCAAAGTAGCCGGCTCGGTTCTATGGAATGTTTCCGGTGAATATTCCATTCTGCCACCGACTACATAATGTTATAACCTCTTTCATCATGCTTTTTTCGTGATCATTGTCACAGCTCCTGATAATGTTGAGGGAACTACTGAGTCACGAAGGCCTGCGAACGAACCATTTTCTAGTACTTACCTCGAAGAAAATCTTGCCAAAAATTTGGAATTTCGGGGTAATTCGTACCTTTTCCATAATTGGTAACTATCGAGTGATAAAAGCCTTGAAGAGGTTCCAAATTAACCACGTTGCAGTGTTTCCTTCAAGGCTGAACAGTTTGAGCCACTCTAAGGCGAACAGAAAAAGAGGGAGAACAAGGGAAAATACTCAATTTTTCCCAAAGCGTTGCACGTGAAACATAGATTGACCACCAACGACCTTGTCATTTTCATATCGTGTACCTTAACTACCTAGGTTCCTATGTACTATTTCGTGAGAGTTCATAGAGGCAATTCACGGTGTAAGTTTGGTGGCAGGTGAGTGGCCGAGCTACCCCCTAGCATACCCCACTGCCGGCATACATATGCAAATTGTACTAATTTAACTAAGACAATAATGTCAGTGAGGTAGCTGTCTTTTGTTTTTCGATTTTCTCTTCCTCTTCCCTTGCTTCGGGCCCTTGTAACACCTCTTCCTAATTTTTTTTTCTCTTTCTACCAGCCTTCTTCTCATGGTTCAAAACCTTCACCGGTGTTCTCTTGAAGGAATTAATATTCTTTTGTCTTAAAGGAGGGACCGTGTATGTTAATTTCGGGTAGGAAAAGAGAAACTGGAATTACAAGGGCAGTTTTTTTCGCAAGGCTATTGTGGTTCAGAGGGTTGTGACGATGGGGTTGAGACGGCGGGAGGTTTCTGAGAGAGATGCCCCGTGATTTACGTATAAAGGATACGTTACAGTACGGAAAACGAAAGGGGCTAGCGAAATAATGCATTCTGCAAAAGAGCTGAGAAATGTGTTGTTGGAGAGATAATAAGTCTATCATGCATCGACCAATCTTTCATCCGACGAATCGACGAAGCACATCATACAAATAGTGGTGTTTGAGAGCCAATCTGGCATCCAGTTTTGCTGTTTGGGAAGAGTTCTAGGTATTCCCAGGCTGTTCTCATGAGACCGTCCAATAATTGAGGTGATCAGAAAATTAGTAATAAGGTGAGAATAGTGGGACACCCTGTAAAATCTAGAAGAACCATTAATTTATAAATTACGAATCAAGATAGGTGGGCAGTAAGACTTTAGTTCGCTAGCAGGCAAACATGATAGGTACTGTGGGTTGAGTAATTCTAATAGGTACAATTAGATACAGATTATCATGATTTGGCACAAACGGGGTATCGAAAAGGCTTCTATGAATAGTCCATAATTTTGCTTCTTTTTCCCAAACGCTGATCCTCTCTATATACCCCAGTGAATTTGCTTTGGCTCACATTTCGATATTCATAATTCGCTTAAAGCGGGCCACTGCATTCAAAGGATAAAAGACCCCTTTTCGAGGGGAAGCCTGGGTGAAAACTTTAATGCGAGTGTATTATTGTAGGAAAGGCTCTTTTTATTTGAATCAGAACATTGTTGTGGATCTGATTTTACTCGATGAATTTCAGAAAAGGTTTCGAACGCACGGTTCGGGTGCTCCATCCCCGCTCACGAATTGAATAATGCACCGGGAAAGGGGCCGCGGGCTGGCGACGAGGGACGGCTATATACGTCGGAGAGAAGTGCATGATGGCACAACAACCATACCCACTCCCGCGTTGCCCCCACTGTTTAATAGACAAACTCTGTCAAACAGGGAAAGCAAGCACTGGGTGTTTCCATTAGAGTACCCGCTGGTCCTTGTACTCTGAAATATTGCCTAGCTAAACTACTTTTAGAATACCGACGCTTCCTAATAAGCCTCTCTTTTGTCCGTTTCCCCTGTTTGGTTTCATTATAAGCAAATTTTCGAATGAAACTGAGCTTGCTTGTCTCGATAAAAAATGTCACAATATTATGGAGAGCCTAGAATGTTTACACGCCTAATGCAAATTTATAATCAAGAACGAAATTCAAGGACCGCTAAGGCAGTTCAAAGATTGTCTGTTAAACACATATCTGATTTCTTAGAATACTTTCACGATAACTGCATTTCCGATGGAGGAGCTGAAACTCAATGTCCCGTTTGTGTAATAAGAAAGGACGGAAAACGTGTTTTTTTTGGTTGGTTATTCCTTGAATAATCTGAAATTCAACCTCTCCGATTTGCCCCAATTTTTTTTCTCGGCGTTTCAAAGAGTCTAGATTAAGATAAGCAAATTTCGTTCGCCGTACGCCGTATTCGCAGTAGAAAATTTTCTAAAAATTGAATTGTTGGTCAGGGACCCATTTCTGGCTCTAGTAGGTTCTTGAAACTATTCATCCCGATCGAAACAAATTGGAGAAGGGGGGGGGATGTGTTTTTCTAAAAATGGATATTCGATATTTTTGGCGTCCTAGGCATGCGGGGTATTATTTTCGGCAAGTTTTGGGGGCCAACCAATGCCGGGAACAGTCTCTCTACGTGGACGGTGATCGGGCCATGATGAGTACCTACCGACATATTTACCTCCCCGGTATCCGGGCCAGGGATAAAGTCCCGGCTGAAGAAGCCCGTAGGTATAATCACAAAACAACGAAACGAAGAAATATTACCTTTAATCGTTTTAGACGTAGTATTTCGTCGCTGTACCGCCAACTAGTTTCCGATCGAGTCGCCGCAGATCCTTTGTCTACCCTGACTCCTGTATAAGATTACAGTTTTTCCCTTCGTTTTGTGATTATACTTACCGGCTTCCTCAGCCAGGACTGGACTATAGTGCAAGGTACTATGCGCGGCCCGCTACTTCCATTTTAGCTTAAAATTAACCACCCTTCCGTCTCAATTAGATGCGAAGGAAGCCCGCTCCACATTACTTGACTGTTATAATCATTTTGTTCATTTAGTTCTGTTCTTCGATGGCTGCGCGATGAAAGACTGGTTTTAATTTAGGAACACATCGGATGTTCCAAAAATGGTCCGACCATGAAGTTACAAACGGTCAGTTAGGAGGTCAGATACTCAATACTCAACACTAGTGACAACTACCTCGTACCAACAATAATGAACCTGCTCGGATGATTTTTCGGGAACTTGGGCGCGCAACATTTTTCACTAAATGTTGGATGCTGAATCGATTGGAATCCGCACACTCCACACCCACTGTTTTGCTCGTCTTCCCCACGCTCCTGGTCCAAGGAATAACCAACCCCTGTGAAAGAATTCGCAGCGAAACTTGAGTTTTCTCATGACATTGGTTAGGAATCACCGAATAAACTTCTCCCTTTGAAATTTATTATTGAAATCTATATAGAATCAGCTACAAATCATCCCTTTTATACGGTAATGTAAAGCCCAGGAAGATGAAGCTGACAGAGGTGATCCAAATAGGCAAATTTCCTGAAAGATATTGAGCAGGTCAGGAGAGTAAAGGAAGCGGCCCTGGTATTGGTAAAACATCCAAAATAAGTGTTTTCGAACCTTTTTCTTTTGCTCACGGATATTGCACGCTGAAAGGTAATTTGTACCCTTCAGACTTTTTAGTTGCACCGCCGTTGCATCGACCATCTGGCCCGTCTGTTTCGAATCAACAGTGAAAAAAGAGGTGGACGTTTTCACGTTTCAAAGTGCATTAGAGCACATTTTATCCTCTCCCATTCGAATTGCATGTGACCTTGTTTGGCCTGGCCTTCGGTTATTAGCGGCGACGATTACCGTTTCGCACGGCAGAGCTCCCCGGTGAATTTGCTAACGGATTTCTTGATTGGCCATGTTTCACAGCTTCAGAGGAATGAGGACAAAAATACTAAGGTTGGTAGTTTTATGGGGCTAAACTTCTATGCACTTCCTTCACAGAGGTAGCGAAATACCTAGGGTAACAGAGGTTCGAGGAGTTCAAAATTAAATCATAATATTCGTTATAGACAACTTCATTTAAAACCTGAAGAAGCTATAAAACCGGTTATAAGATTACACATTTTTGCTCCGTCTTTTTTTTTTTTTTTTTTTGGGCGATTAGCAACCTAGAGCTGGACCTAAACTATGAATTTCCGAACTATGATTTCTACTGTCAAAACTGTAGGAGTACGGAAATTTTGGGGCAAGACAAGACATATTGAAACACAGCATATAGAATTTTCGTCCGCCAATCGTGCATATAAATATTCACACCTCAGGCGTGAATATATGGGGTAGTTATTCGTTAAACATGAAACTAAAACGTGGAAAAAATGTCATGTGTGCAAAGTGGTCGAGATCCTGTTGACAGCACAGTGTTGGTTTTCACAACGCATCTTGGGTTTGTAAAGGACGGAAACCGGTTAACCCATAGAGACCCCACCTTGAGACAATAGCACTGCTGGGAAACATTAATTACGGAACGAGGGTTGTCGCGAGATGATACGAGTACAATGACGAGCACCGTTCGGGATGCCATATTGTCTCAAGTGAGGGGTAGGTACGAGGTTCGTAGGGTTTGCGATGGTTGTTCGGAGGGTCGAGTCCGGAGGAAAGCCCTGGAAAGCCTTCTAATAACCAAGTCAGCGGTGGTCGAGGTAGGAACATTGTCAGCGTCTGTGTTTCCTGGAGAGGTCCACTCTGCGCGAACATTGCGCTGAAGCCAAAATCGTACCTACGAACGCTTCCAATGTGTACATTAGACCATGTGGTGCTCAAACGATACCTATCTCAACCTCGTCAGGCCCTCGCTTCTCCTTTGAATAGGTTCAGTCAATTTCCTCACGTTAAAATCCTCATTAAAACCCAAGTACCCGAACGTTGCTCGACCACATTGGTTTTTCTATTCAATCTTGGTTTATTTTTTGTTCATCATAACGGCGACTCAGATTGGAGGTCACACTAATTTTGGTTGTATTAGTGTGACTTTGGAACTGAAAAAGTTCTGTCGAAAGGATTTTCCCAATATTTTTCTCAAAAAGAACTGGAATAATCAAGGTTGAAGGAAGGCCCTGGTAAAAATATCTCTGAGTAGAGGCTAATCAGTTAGATTGTGACGGAACGAGCTGAAGAGGGAGCAATAAAGAAGAGCCAAAGAAAATGAGAAAAGAGGGAAATAGCAAGAGTTTTCATGAAAATCACGTTTTCTTTCGGCGTTAAGGGCGAGGAAAAACTTCGTTTCAACCGGTACTTTTCACAAAACGCCTCTCCAGGGAAAACCCTGGTGCGAAATCGTGACGGAAAACATCGTAAAAAGAAAATTAAACCCGAAAGCAAGTTCGTTACTAATAAATTGATGACGAGAAAAAGAAAAAGTTAGTTACGGGTATAAACCATTTGTACGGGGGAAGAACGTTTTTCAAGGGGTCGTTGATGAATCGTATATAATTTTCTACAGCATCGCTCCTCACAATTCTCACCCTTCCAGAGTCCTCGGTTCTGTAAAAAGCCAATTATATTATTTTGATGATCCTAAAAATGACTTCAATGTCGTAAATACTGTCACTGAACCGTACGTTCTGTGTTCACTGCAGTTCTCGTATACAATTCTGGACCAAACCATAACATTTTCGGGGAGAGCCTGGGAGTTATCGATACAACAATTCAATTTACAAACTGATTAGGCCGCTTCGAGCTCAATTTATTCATCTGACAAAGATGGCGCTCTTTGAGATAACAGAGGCAAGGGAGAACGCAAGATGTCTTTGATGTAAACTCTAACCGAAAATATTTCAAGGTTTGCAGTTCAATGATCCCTTTCGTTCATTATTTTCAAGATAGTTTTCTCATTCAACGAGATGGGGATTATAGATGAAACAGCAATACTCTATCTCTTACACCAATGTATTCATCCTTCGGAATCTCGGGTAATTTAATCGTCCTAAACCATGAAACGTTTAAATCTTATTCACATGCACAGGTTAAATTAATATTGAGTAGGTGGTGTTCGAGTACAGGGTAGAGAGGCTCTATGCTTCCTCGTATCATTTCTATGAGTCAGCTGGAGCTGAAGTTGGGGGACTGGGTGAGCAATGGTTAGGGTTTCCTTAGATTGAGTACGAATACAAATGCTAAACAAGGTACAAGTGGTTGGTGGCACGCAAGATTGTGGTTTCTCGAAGCAAAACCCTTTATAAAAACGTCCACTCCTAGCCTTGGTTGGCGGTGGACGTGCTGAAAATTAGTTACGCCCAACTGGGGCCCAGATAGTGCAAATCGTGGCTTTTTCTGGTCGGCTCTCGGACTTTTGGATTCAGTATCTACACACATTTTGAAACGGGTGTGAAAAGGTTTTTTTGCTGCTCCATTTACACAAGAGTATAGAAATAATAGGTAATAATTATTATTAAAAAAGAAAAAAATCAGAAAATGAAACTGTTCCCCTTCAATCACAAGTGAAACAATATTGAAATACTTGGCTCCTTTTCCTCTCGAAGAATATTTTCAAAAGTTTTTCCCCGGCTCGGGCAGTTTTGATAAGACGATTAAAGAGGAGTTTTTAATAACTCCTTGCCCCTCCGACCAGTTGAACAGTCGAGAGCCGGTTTAAAACCCCCCGCCCTATAAGCTCAAAAAGAATTTCACTATTAAATGAAGACTTTCATAAAGAAAGGGGAGTTTTTATTTTATGGGTGTTGCACTTATGAGATGGATTTTCGAAACAAAGTCATAGGCCAAGTTGATTCGGCTTAGTAAGTTAGATCGGCCATAGTTAGTAAGATGTACCCGCATAAATATTTAGACTTCCGGGGCTTGTGTATCGAAATACATAAATAACGGCGAGGAGGAAAGCTTCCGATACGAGCTATAACTGTCAGCCCCGTACCGTCATTAGTCTCATAACAATTTTGTGTCTGGAGAAAAACTGTGAGCGTGAGTTATTTAGCGACATGGCGAGCGCGAGGAAGTCGATATGACTTAATTGAAGACATATTTTGAAAACTTCAACATCTCATCAATCCGAACTTGGGCTAATGAATAAGGAAGCGCATTTCTATAGATCTTACGGATGTATATTCTAGAGGAGGCTATTAACTTGATGCTAGATGTCTTCAGCAATCGAGTATGTAGAGTGTACGTCTATTACGAACCTCGCGCTATACAATTGGCTTCTTCGATCGCCACTATGAACAAACGTAAGTATTTCTGCCAATACTGTAATTAAGCCTGAGTCATTTCATTGGAAACACCTCGGAAAAGGAAAAATGACCCTTCTCAAGGGTTGTCATCAGGATGAACTAGCCACTAAGCTACAATGACGTGGAGGTGTAATTTCAGTATAAGTACCCACGTTATTTGCGATGAATAATTTTCCTCCTTCAACGTTATGTGAAGAAATCGGCTCGGCAGCTGTATATTGTCGAATGAGCGGAATTTCCGCGGAATAATGATAGGTCAGGTAATCGCGACGGAAAAGAGAAATGAATAAAACGAAGGCAAGACAAAGCGAAAACAGGGGTGCATGAAATGCCGCATTATATGTGACGGATGAGTGCCGGGTGGGAGGGGAACTTGGTTTGAATATGTTACCATCCAAGGCCTAACTACCTATCTGGTTCAACCCGACTTTGGAATAAACCTTTCAGATTGAATAATTCAAAAAGCGACCCCACCTCGCCACCGTTTTCCTTGTCTGGACTTCTGAGTTCTTGCGAGTCATCGTTGCTCGAGCGCACACCATCTGCGGAACTCCTCTCGGTAAAGGAAGGACTAATATTGAGCGAAAAATGTGGCTAATGCGCGAGCAATGTAGATGATGTCAGCAGTGGCTATAGTGAACGGTTCTCACATGCATGCATCATGTGGAAACATCCTTCTTCACCTCACTCGTGTTCTCATCATGACGTTGGCTCATCAAACTTAGAACATTCGAGCATAAGAGCGAGCGCGATCTAGATGCTACTTCTGTTGATCACCATCTGCCTGGTGACGTCCAACCATACAACAACATATGGAAATCACACATAATATGGAAATTTTCTCACATAATACGTATGTATTACGGTACTCACATAGTATACGGATTATGAGAAAATTTCCAGGTGTTGTCGAATGTATTATCATCTTGAATACTCTCCAGCTGGACTCCCTCTACCGCCTATTTTCATAGAAGTGTCGGACCTACCTACGGAACTGCATAACATTTAATGGTAATAATAAGGGTCTTTTTGACAACTTTGTCCATACGAATATAAGTACCATATGCAAGAAAACTTGTTTTTTGCCTTGTAATAGAAGAAATGACTATTTAAAGCGAGCTAATAATTATTACAGTAAAGTTAACATATTTACTTATTTATGTTACCGTCAAACTCTGAAAACAGGAAGATCACTTTTCCACTCCTCACATGTCTCAAAACAAAAGCTTTCTTCGTAGCCTACACTTCTTAATTTGAGGCAATAGAAATGAGGGAGGTCTTTCCAAGCAGGGAATAAGTTGTTCCGACGGGTGAAAACCCTCTGAGCAAACTTCGGTGCATTTACTTTTTTTTTTTTTTTTTTTTTTTTTTTTTTTTTTTAACGGTACTTATCAGTTGATCGCAAACATTCATTTTCCGGATGATTTTCTGCACAACCTGAGCAAGCTTTCAGCAAAACAGCAGTGAGCTGTATCTAAATTATGGCGGCTGTTCAGAGGGATGGATGAAGACTATTCCAATTTTTCCTGGCTCTGTTTTTAGCCCCTCCTTATTTAATATTCATAGCCCCAACATTTTTAGGTTGACTAAGTGATGTAATTATGATGCAAGGCGCCATTCGCGCTCTTACCCTCTGAAAAATTCTTACTTTCCAGCGAGCTGGGAAAAAGAAGCGAAATGAAATTGAGTGAGTAATAAAAAGAACTGAGAATCACGTGCTTAGAAAAAAGGGAGAGGCCTCCTAAGCCTTCAGCGACACCCTCGTACACTGAGAGCCGTGGTAAATATGCAATATCTCAACCCCCTCTCCCCCTCTCACACTTCCCTCTCGCAACCCCTTTTTTCACGGTGCCCAATTTATATAACGGAGCATCTTGATTTTTCTGTTCTTCCTCCGCTACCGTTTTCCGGGCAAGAGCGTGACTGGACTTCGCTTTTCCCCCATCCCTTTCACAGCCTTCACCACCGAATTAGGCAGAAAAGGAGGCCCAAGCTTATTTTTTTCGACTCCTTATTTTCTCTCAACCCTTTTCTGAACCGTGGTTCCTCCCTTGTCTTGGAAAAGTAAAATATTCCAACTCTGCACGGAACAAATAAATCCCCTGACGCCTTTAAAATGCAAGAAACAGGAGAAAAAGGCGAGGGAAATTGAGAGCTGGCGTTCGTATAGGCATCTCTGAAATTGTTGGAGGGTTAGTTGAATTAAGTAATTAATACCGAACCATTGACCGGCATATACAGAAATTATGGCCGTTATGGCAGTCTTCTCTTTCACCGCATGCAATTTGAAAAGAGATCATAATAATTACAACACTTTGGCAGTTAATGTGATGGCACACAGAGGGCGTAGATGAAGTGCAATGAAAACTCGATAAACTCTAGTATTTCAATTTTCATTCATCAAATTTTCCAAGTATCGCTAATACTTTAAAAACATATTATAAAAGGAAGATTATGGAAACAAGGAATTATCCAACTACGGGGGGAGGGGGGCTCTAACCAACAGTTACCAATATTACTAAAGCAACATTCAAGCTTGGCATTTCGATCAGTTAGACTTCCTCTCATCCATATCCTCTAAAATCTACCTGCCTAGTCCTAATGACAGAACCGCCTGCAAAATTTTATGGCTTGAGGGTCTGTTTAATGACCCTTGCCATCGTAATCTACACCACATCATTAACACCCTTCGCCCGTAATAAAAACCCAAAGTAGAGGGAGCGAAAAAACAGTGAAAAAATTACTGCCTGTTGAAAGCGTTTAGATAAAGCGGGTTACGAGCTTCGAGTTTTTTTTTACTGCCGTGGTTGCAGTAACAACTCTTTTCGGTGTTGGGGACAATTTTTACTTTCTGTGATAAAAACCGCTCCGTTCCACTCAACCCTTTTCATGATATAAAAATGCCAGAAGAGAAGGTGGGGTTGGAAGTCGTTAACTCTCTTTTTGAGAGCGCCTCATTGTAGCTAATACCATCAACGTGATTAGCAGTATTTTCTTTGGGACAAATAACGATACCTAATTTTTTGGGGAAAAATATTATACATCACTAAAGTCGGGGAAAATATTTTCAGAAGAAAATGGCGAATAGGGAAGTGATGGTAGGTATCCAAGTTAACGTTATGGTTGGTGCCCCCTTTTAGTTATTGGGTTCACTTAGGGAATCGTATTTGTCCAAGCTCCATTCAATATATTATAACATTCGGTTCTATTTACTGATTTAGGAGCTTGCTCAACACTATAAACATAACTGAACTACGGTGGTGTGGAATTGAGAGGAAAAATTGTGATGTGAAGGAACTGTCCTCTTGAAATTTAGAGGTTAGTCAACTTTGATAAAAGTAATGTTCAACAAACTACATTCTAGGGGCATTACTGAGCGGCAGCCAGCTTTTATTATTAATTTACCAGTATATGCGGTAACTTCCTTGTAATTACAGAGGTTGGCTGGGCTCTCAACCGTTTTCAGAACCGCACGAATTACACATGAGTTGAACTCCTATTTTCTCCGAAATCGCATCGTATTATCCTCACAATATTTCATTATTATTGTCTGGATCTAAACAACGTAGAAGATTGTGTCGCCCAGAGGGAAGACATTTTCACAAGTTGAGTGTCGTGAAACTTGTGCATGAAGAAGTTCATGCTGAAAGAGTTTTCCACGTAATTCCATTTCGCCTCGAAAACAAATAAATGAGAGACAGAAAATAACCTCAGAGAGACCCACATTCCTATTGGAGAGAGAACATTTTTGCTGTCCTAATAACCATTTGATGAGCCAATTTACCGTTGCTAAAACCATTGCAAATTAAGTTCACGACACAAACACTTAGTTGGTACCTTTTAAAAGCCAACGGAAATGTTCAATAACTATTTGAGTGGCCTTCTTCTCCTCCTCGAAACTCTTTACTCTCCCAAGTTCCTCACATCCAGTAACTTCAAAAATATAAATTCAATATTTGCTTCCTTCCGTTCTCAAATTTATGGATCCAACCGCATATATAATAAAATCGAGTCGAAGAAAAATTCACTGATGTTTCGTTTTCAATCTGGACTGAACGGGGAGCCACCTCCCAGTGGACAAATGCATTTTCATATGCATAAAACGTTCCCCATCGAATTCTTGAAACTCGAAACTGAACCCTTTTTGAATAAAACCGATTGTTTGGTTTTCATAGTCGGCCATTTCTCCCGTCAGCGTGAGGGTTTTATTTTGAATATCAGATTGCAAGTTCCAAATTCGTTTTGATCAGGGAAGAGGAAATTGAGTTTGCGGTTGAATATGGGGGTTGGAATATATTTTTGACGGGTCCGTTCAGACGAGCCACTTTGATCGCGATAGGATGATTAAAATAGGGTTGTAAGGGTGGAGGGGGGTAGTGCGTGTGACGGTGCATCCCTGGGGGTGGAGGGGAACAGATCGCGAGTGCATTCACGCTCCAGCGAGTGGAGAGCGCATCGCATTTAGCATAACACAAAACTCCCATTAGATTAAAGGGTTACCCTATAGAAAATAAAAATTTGGTTCCCAAATGGTACAAAGGAACGGGGGAGGGGGTGACTGTGGCGCGGGTGGAAGGGGGGTTTGAAGTGCAACCGGGGAGGTGCATGTGCAAGGGGCGTGGCTCCTTGATTGACAGGCACTATGGCCGCAGCCCCACCCCCTATGTGAAGGGGGCTAGTTTATTGCAAGTCCCCTCTGTACACCCCCTCCTTTTGCACCATCATCTACAATACCACCCTCGTCCTGCACCCTTCCCCTCTCCCATCACCAGGCCTTTACTCCGACACACTAGTGTGAATTATTGCACACTGCACGCTCTCCGGCCCAATATCCAACCCTTCCTGCCCCCGATTGCCACCCTTCCTCGTCATCCCTCCAGTCCAAACAACCTACGCGAAATTATTTACTAGAGCCATCTAACAGTTACCTCCAGACAACCCTGATCCAATCAATGAGCTGGACCGCATACATTATGTACCCTGCACAATGCAGTTATTGCTCAGCGCATATCTACCGCCATTTTCGTATCTCAGGTATTCTCTATAAATGCGTACCCCCGACAAAGGCTTTTCGGTTAAAGGAAAGCGCGGAAAAATTGAATAATGCTAACCAATGTAGAGCCTGCTTCTAAGCACACTCTGTTTTGAAGGTGTGAGTAACGGTGCACACCGGCGTTTGAAACGTTACGGTAGGCAATAGTTTATGGCAGGCTTTGAACTTCAGAGCTGTAACAACCTCTCGCTGTAAACTGCGGTGATCAAAAGCGGCATTTTAATTACAATGAAAAATTGGTATAAATTCGGAAGGTATAGAGAAAGGCCTTGAGAGTATACAAAGAGTTGAGTGTTTATGCGTATTATACCGTCGTATTTTGGTTTCGCTGTGAGAGAGGCACATGTGGCTGCCCCAGGGGGTGTAGATGCAATTTGCCGTTGTTTGCATAATCAGGGAAGGAAGGAACGAGAGAGGGCGAAGAAAGCAAGGGGTGGAGGAAGGTGTTGGCCGGACGCGGGGAGGATAGAGAGGATGCAGTGGACACTCCCATTATAACTTACCCCTTCCCCCGTCGTCCTCATCCGCCGAGCACTCCTATAACGCTGCCCTCTGCACTTGCAATCAACCCCCTCCCCCTCCACCCTTTGCGAACCTACCAGACTCACAACCCTCCTTTATCCTTAGCACTCGCGGACCTCTCACCCTTTCGCGGATGCACTCTCCCGCCGCGGAAGGAAAATTCAACGAAATTTCACTCATGCCACAAGCCCCTCTTCACCCTATTACTCATCACTGCCAATAATTGCATATCACCAGAGGTTGGTCCTTCATTTAAAACGTTATGCCGAAAAAGGCTCTTTTTGAGCGGTTGAGAGATATCACAAAACACGTCAATTCAATCTCCTCCCTTATATTAGTATCCACTGTTCCAAAAAGCTGAATTGATATTGTTCGGAGGGTAACCACCGAAATGAAAAAACTATACACATGTTCACCCAAACTTCGCCATTCACGTATCGTGGTGTGTCCGTGGTCCGCCGATTAGGCCAAGAAAGCCCTTTAAAATAATTCGAAAAGTCTGATATTTTGCATATAATTACGGTCTCCGCTCAGTCCGGAAGAAGAGTAAGAATGTGTAGTTTGACGAGGGGGTTTTGAGATTTTTTGGGATTCAGGCACTCATTTTTTACCATAAATACGATTTTTGTCCATAAAAACCTTCAAAGATCTATTAGAACTAATTTCTTTTCAGTATTAAATATTTTTGTATCGCAACATTTTTGAAGTCGTTGCAAGGTTGGCCACTCAATAGGGCGAATTCTTAACTAATCAATAATATTATTTCTTTTCGCTTTACGGCACTTTTTTTCCTTTTCGTTTTCAACACGAATTATAATTTTTAATGGATATTTATTTTTGCCCATTTTTCTGACATGTAAGAACTGAATATCACTGAAACCAGTTATAATTTTCAGATTCATTTTCATTTCTTAACTCTCCTTTCATTGCCTATATTATAGCCTATGACAGTAATTGATAATACATTTGATTAAGTCCAGTCTGGATTCGTGATGACGTAATTTTTTGCAACAAAGATAAAAATTGTAAAAGTTGTTGGGTATTGAAATTGTCTAGTCAGGGTATTTTAAGGTATTCGAACGTATTCATTGTTATACGTGTGAAATATGTGAATCATATCATAGACAAACCAAATCACGAACGTATTGATTTTGTCTCGGACCCAAATTTCTCTCAGAAGGGAGATTATGGTTTTCGATTCAAATTCAATTGAATCGCCAGCACGTCGGACCTTAGCCATAAGTGGTTTTAATAGTGGGCTCATTTATTTCAGAACCGATTAAACTCTGGATTAGAAACAGTGGATTTCTGTTGTTCTTACTTTTGAATTTACTAAAGAGTTGGCGCACACATTTTTGTGAGATTCTTTTCCTTCATGGGGCGTCGCGCGCAATAAAAAAGTATAATCATACATAATATTTTGGAATTTTTTGCATCCAGGTGCACTTCGGAAAATATTGAGGGTCTCATATACTTCGTTGTTAGTTTGTTGAAGCCGTTGATTCGTTCATTGAATGAACCAACCTAATTTTGAGTTGCTTCTCTCGGTGGAAGCGAGAAGCTCTGGAAGGTGAGTCTATAACATGTGGCCGAATAGGAACAACGAAATTTTATTGCCGAGCTCAGTCAAGTTGCGACCAAATGAAGTGGAAACTATAGTCATGTTCTGCCGCCAATCCCAATCATTCTCTCCTCATCCGCTCCAAAATGAGCGTTTGTTCGAGAAGTCTGTGGACTCGACTGAAAATGGAGGGTGCGAAACTTCATACAGAGACGAGGCTGGGGAGGCAGAGAGACGGGCTCGCAACACGGTGAAGTGCACTGGAGGCTTTCACAATCGATTTAAATTTCAGTCCGATGGTTCGCCTGATTACACACTAAGCCGGTCGCAATGTTGCCAAATGTTGTGCAGCCTCCACCCGTGTGCATTAAGCATGCAACAGTTCCCCCTTACCACCCTTAGAAGCATGCACTGTGCGGCCCTTTCCCTGCAATATCCAGAGCTCTATACAAATTTAATACTCGGAAACACGATCGGGCTCATGATCGTCGGAAGGTGAAGTCCCCGAGTGCGCTCCCCATGTGCTGAATTCATTCAGCCTTTCATAATAGAACACAAGTAAAACAGAACTATGCTTTCGATACATAGCTTTCATAAATAAAGTCAATGGAGCTCGATGAGGGAATTAATTTGCAAGCTTCCGCTGTTATTGAATGGTTTGCAAAAAGTTACTCAGGCGGTGAAATATTTTACCTACAAGCTCTTCTATAAATGCCGCACAATAATAGTGGGCTACACATTTTCCAATTTCAATACGAAATTTCCTCCTTATAGGCCCACATTTATTTATCTTTTATACTTATTAAAAAACCTTTTTTTTTTTTTAAATTGCAAACCACGAAAACCTACCAACAAAGCGAAATGAGGTGGTCAACCGATTGCACAAAGAGTGAGTCGTACCACGAGTTCTATCAGTTGATACCTTATACCAAAAAGAGTGTACAAAAAGCCAAAGACTGTTAAGGGGGAGGGTGCTTTATCAGTGGGTTTGAAATACGCAATTAAGACGTTTTTCTCTTCTTATCCTCTCTCAAGAGCTTGAGACGCTTTCATTAGCACGCCATTACCTGAGGTAAATTAATTTTTACTCCCCCACCCCCCTCGCCACTCTCTAGAACCGACTCCGTTTTACACGCTGACGCTCAAAAAGGCTCGAAAACGTGAGGAATGGGTAAAAAGGCGGCGATAATTTATGATTACTTTTATTTTGTTCAGAAATGACGTATTCATAAAGCAGAAAATCCTTTATTGGATTTTCAAGATGGCTAAGGGACCCCGGTTTATTTCATTAGCATTCTCTTTCAATGCTGTTTCTTTTTCATCTCTTCACTGCTTCTTCCCTTTTTCAAGCAGCGAAAGTGGTGGATATGAATTCGAAAAGTCCCTGAATTTTTCATTACATCGCATTTCCTTGCAAATTAAAATTTTTTCAACTTGACCTTCCGTTTTGGCCTCACCTCAAGACCTCATAACTCAAATCTCCGTTAAGATTAAGTGATAATTTTCCCGTTTTATAAGGGCGAGGTTGAAGACGGGGCAGAAAAACTGATTTTGAAAGCTCTAATCTTCTCCAACGGAGGAGGCTCGTTTTTTAATTTCTTGCCAATTTCGCCCTTTGCCACGCTTTTTCCGCCACTTTCCGGCGGGATTACTTAAATAAATTACCATTTTTAATCCGCAAATGATGGGAAAACGAGTAAAAAAAATTGTTTTCGAGAGGCCTCGGTTCGTCTGAAAGAATTCCCACGAGCTGACTTGAAGTGTTTTGAAACAGTGGTTGAAGGAAACGAAAAAAGAGGCGCTCCTTCATCAAATGAAAAATTCAGACCTTACGTTTTTTGGGTTCTTTGCTTCATGCCAACCTTTCCCCGGAGTTTTCCAACAATGGCAGAAAGTTTGGTTCAAAAATTCTGTTAACCCTCGAGACGGGACGCTCGCTTTTGTACAAGACCTCCCACTCCCAACTCTTTGACAGAAAGTTGAAAAAAAAAAAAAAAAAAAAAAAAAACTCCTGGAACTGCTTCGCTCTAACGCACCTAACCCGAAGGGGTCGCCTAAACCAATTTGAACATTTCCACCCAACCGAAGTACTTCTTTATTATTGGCTGACAATGGAGAGTTTCAGGCGGGCGGGTGGTGGTAGGAATCAAGAGGAATTCACCACCACCCCTCCACCGCTGTCACCCTCCTTGTTCCAAATAAAAGAGTTAAATCGATTGTGAAAGAATGAGAAAAGTGGGGTCGAACGCCCTCACCGTTAAAAAAATGAACGGAAAAGTGCCTTGTCCATCAGCTTTCAGAAAGGAAAGTTAGTGGAGAAACCTAAAGAGAGTGGAGAGTTTTTTCTGCTTCGACACCTTCCTTCATTCCACGCTCTTCAATGCTAAAATCAACCGTAATATTGACGGTTCTGATAGACTCACCCGTTACTGTAATCAGAGAGGGAACGAAACCATTAGTTGATTTGAACATTCTTCGAATTGGACTGGACAACAATTTTTTTTCTCGGCCATTTTCTTCTTTTCCCGATCGATTGAATTTCTCCCCAAAATGAAAGAAGAACCGACGAAAAGAGGGTAGCGCCCTCCAAGCATGAGTACGTCGAATAATTTCCCTCTTAAAAATTACACCGACTTGTAGTGGGAGCAGATCCTATGTAAAGAACGGAGACAAAACGAAGCCATGCTAGGGGTTTAAAAAATGATTTCTGTTGTCAATAGACGGCACTATCGACTCAAATAAGGGTTCCACCCCTCCTCAACAAGATGAAGCTGTGCGAAATGAAAAAAGTGGATGAGTGAGTAAATGGAGAAAATTATTCTTTTATATTCTCGCACCAACGCATTTTCTCGTGATTGAGCGGCGAAAAGAGGGGTACGTAAAGTAGAAAAAATGCCCTTGTCATTAGGCAAGATTTACTCGAGCAATTCATTCCTCCCCACCCCCTGTTCTCCTGGTCAATTTTCATTTCGTAAGACTTAAAAGTTGGAAACCTTCCGAAGGGGTGGTTTTTTCCTACTGGTGTGAGAGTTCAAGACGCCTTTCCGCTCATTCCATAGTAACGACTATATTTTGCAAATGCGACGCTCTCTCCGGAGTTTTGACTAATCGACTCTTAAAAAAAAAAAAACTCCAACCACAACTCAGTGGTGGTTATAAAGATCTCCAATAAAGAGCATCATTTTTTCATTCCTTTTGAAAATTTCCTTGTTTTTTTTTTTTTTTTTTTTAAGGGAGGATGCACGATACGATGAAAGGGTTGAACCAGAAGCGAGAAAAGGGTTGATTATCCGAGTTTTAATATGGGTCGGGGGAAAGGGAGGCCGTAATAATTTCCATTCCACTTGTTTCGTCGTAGGCAGCCGTAAACAAGTTCATCCAACCCTTTCGCCCCAGTCATATTCCATTTCCACTATATTGTCCACGTAAAAAAGAGGAGAAAAATTATGGAAGATGCCATGACTTGAATTTAACTTGGTGATAATAAACATTACGTCCACATTGCGATTTGAAAGGATCTATCCTCTGAACTCAGAAAGGCTATGTCGACTCAACGGTTACAGGCTTGAAGGGTAATCTGCAGTCATTTTTTGGAACATGTCCAAAGGGCGGGAAATATTTCCTGCAAGACGGTGGTTTATATCCGTTATAGCCTCAGCTGGACTGGACGGAGGATTACAGTTCTCCAAACCAAATTGAATTCGGTCCCACTACTTTCTTGTCGGCGATTGTCTGGTGTTCCGCCTATAATCCTGCAGAGTTTCTTAGAACAGCCAACAGTTCGCTATTCGCGGGCTCCATTCTAATTCTTTTATGTTTAACGAAACGCAGTCACTTTTTACTCAAAACATAAACGGATAATACAAATTTATTTTTGAGCAAAAAAGAGGATTTAGAAAAATTAAATGAACTCATGACTATCAAAGGGTACGCTCCAAATGCTGCTTTCCATGCCATTAAGAGGCATGCTTTGGAGTTTGTCAACCCTAAAGAACTACAGGTAAATTATAACAGTTATGTTTCTCCTGTCCTCCTAGTGTGGTCCTCTCCTCATTTACTCAACTAGCAACATAGGGTAGGATTTTACCAGTGTAACTCATTGAACCTTTTCCTGTAAATGTTTCTGATGCATTCTAAGCAGTGTAGGTCTGGTATATACTCCGCCCATCTTATCTAGGATTGTCTTACCTTGCAGGGGAGTATATTCTCGGAACCTCTCTATCGGACCTTTGTTTTCAGATTGACATACCCAAACATTGTCTACTGCTTCTACTTGGTATCTGTCGAATGATTCCCTAATGATCGACACCGTGGAGCTCCTGATGACCAACTGTTTGTTGATTTTAGAGCAGCTTGTGGGAGAGGAAAGAGAAGGACATGGCTATGATCAATGAGTTTCTGCGAGGCCGCTGAAGCTCATACGCACGACAACAGGTCTCGTCCAGTGCCTTGGTTGATGGTGAGCTGGTAAAGCTATGCTCTCATACCAAGACTGGGAGAGCACTCGCGGGTCTCCTCATTAAATATGCCCTGGAAATTACAGTTTGAGGATCTAGAATAGGATATGGCCAGGCCTTTGTTGGATGGGGCTTGCTCAGATGAGCCCGGCTACCGATTCAGGCAAACTTCGTCCACTTTTCAGACGATAATCCACTACAGATGGCGACAACAGTATCACCGGGCAGTGGTTACGCATGCATTCTAGGGATCGGGGATTGGAGAACGGCGCCAACAAGAGAAGTGTCAAAGACCACTGGCGGTCTACATAAAGTAGTTATAATATAAGTTTAGTTGAAAGTCGAAGTTTTTTTTTTACAGGATTCCTCCACCACAGAAATTACGAGTGGGTTTGAACGAATTTGAAGCAATTGAACACAAGGGGGCCCTTTTTCCGTGGATTTTGCGGGTTTTAGGCCTACAAACGTTGCCTAGCCCACCGATATCACATATGTAGATTCTATGGATTATGTATCCAGTTAGTTTGTCCACGACGGCTAATGATGTAGCGAGCCGTCACGATCTCAAACTTTTCTTCACCTCTTGTATAATGCATAGGGCTTTTTTCGTGTTTTGATCAAGGACTAGGAACTCATAAAGGTGGATTACGATGAGTCCATATACACCTGCAGTACCTATACGCCCCAATCTTGTTTTTGAGTAAGTAATGATGGTGAATGAAAACGAGCGTACACAGATTTACAACCTGCAAGTGCTTTGAGATCTGTTCTTCCCCTTCAGAATGGGTCTGAACCCAAGAATTTCCTTTCCCCTCTCAAGGTTTTTTTAATTCGCTGAATGGCTAAGACAAAGAACCCCCGAGTCCGAGGGGTCATTTCTCCCTTTTTCAAAACTCTTGGATGGAAGGGGCATCTTTTTAAATTAAAAATACGAGGCTATTACCCCCGCATACCGCTCCGGACTAACCCAAAACCCACCCTCATCACAACAATTCTTCACAACCCTTTCAGGTTGTCTCTAACCCTCCTCACTCGGGATGATCTCTCACATTGATCTAACATTCAACTTCTCTGTTTTCTCTTCACTTTTTTCGTTTCTTTTATTGCAATTCCTTGTTCTATTCTTCCGGAGTTTTTCGTTGTTGGGGTTTTCCTTTCTCCCTTCGGTTGCTTTTCAACCCTTTAGCCGTCATTCATCTTTCAACCCCCTTCGCATTGATTGCGCTTTCTGGGTCACTCGTCACATATTCTCCCCTCGCTGTTATTTAGCATTTCTAAAAATGTATTTAAGGGACATCGATTTTTCATACCCAGAGACAGTTCAGAAGATTTCGTTTTAAACCACGTATTAGGTTCCACTGTATCTCTTGAGCGTATGGAAATCATACTAAATGGCCAACCTTCTAACAAGTGTATTATATTTAGAAGCGCACTCTTAACTGGATAGAGACTGCGCCGGCATTCGACGTTTTTTCTTCAATCGTTTCAACCTTGACTTTGCGATTACTATCCCCTTATGAAAGGTTTTTTCTCCTCTCGAAGGTTACGATTAGATGCAGTTCTTATCGATATAATGTCAATAGTGCGTCGAGAGAAGAAAAAATATTGGGGCCGCGCAATGACTAGGTACGTGAGATTTCGTATAAATACTGACTGGAGGTCAAGGTCGTGAAAATGAGCTGAACATTTCGATGTTGTTAGTGCTAAACACATTGAAGAATTACGAGATGTAAGTTGGTCAATCAATTGTGGATGCATCGTTGCATGTTGGAAAACGAAAAAATTCAGTTAGTTTCAGAGAGATTTCTCAATGAGAATTTGCAAAGTGACAAACAATGCAGTCAGCGCTTTCGTCCATCACGATACAAGTCGAATACATCCTTCAGCCCTATCCCTTGCATCAGCCGCTCTTCCTGGAACGCGTTTTTGTTTATCCTTCCAGCATGGATTAGTTTCCGATTCCTACGACCCAGACGGTCCTGTTCATGTAGAACGGGGGAGTAAGCCTATGAGGATTATCTCCGATGAAACACGAACATGCTTCTATATTCCTATTGAGATATCAGGAGGAGCACGTAACAGACCGGATGGTATCCATCCTTCTCGGAAAGCCACTTTCCATCTTCTCCTAAACCTTTCCTATCCCTCATGGCCCTTATTTTCATGCATTTCTTGCCTACCGGAGAGGCAACAGAACCTGCTGATAAAGCGAAGTGAAATGCGCCCTCCGCAATTTTATCATCATCAGAGTTCTCTAGTATTTTCTCGACAATTTTGGCAAAGGGATAGCCATTTCTTTGACTAATAACAGATGCTTCTCTGATAATTCCTATACACATTGGTATGGGAAGGTAGGACAGGTAGGTAAGCAGGCGAATTGGGAACTCGTCAGTATGCTGAGACGTGACGTACCTGTATGCAGTCGGGTGTGTTGTTGAACGTGCGACAGCTGTTTAAATCTTCTCTCGCAATAGGAACATTTGTAGGGTTTCTCGCCCGTGTGGACACGTATGTGCTGGACGAGTTGGTGGTTGGAAGAGAAGCTCTTGAGGCACTGCTGGCACTGGTGAGGCTTGTTGACTTCGGGAGGTCTCTGCAGTTCCCGTGCGTGCATCTGCATGGCAGACTTCCGCATGAAGATCTGAAAACCGTTGAAATCGTGAATATGGCTGACGAGAATACAATTAATTACAAGAACAGATTAATTTTGCTAATGTAATATTTTATTTTGGCGTCTGTTAATCAAAATGACTGAAAAAATGGGTGCTTCACGTCCATACAAAATTAAAGTCATAATGGCAAGAAACATCCTAAAATTTTGAAATAGAAGCTCGCTGACGGTATCATTTTCTATTGAATTTGTAGTGGAACTCCAACTCACCATTAGTAACTGAAGAATATTTAATTAATGAATTTATGACTTTAGAATGAATTTGAACCCAAATATGCAACCTAAGAAAATTACGTTACGTACCCTCGTTTACGCAATACTTAGCTCAAAACGCTTAGGAAAATTATTCGTTTATGAGGAATGCACACACAACGTTGTATCAAGCAGCAGTAATACGGGAAATGGGGCAATAGCACTCCTAAGTGTGTCCTGAATACATGCTTTTCATGCGTTATAATGTTATAAAACACTTATGTTGAACAAATCATTCAGCACCGTGCGCAACAGCGGAACAAACTACACTAACCGTAGAACTGTCGTAAACGTGGTATTGGTTAATGAGATTACAACTAGCTGTATGATTCGGTTATAATTCCTGTTATTTTGTGCGTGCATGAATATCTATGAATACGAGGTGACCTTCGAAACAGTCGTCGAAATGCTAAATGATTTTTTTCACATCAGGTCGGTGAAAATGTCTTTTCCCACTCAAATTTGGTGCAAAGAAACCGGTCGAAGAAAGAGAACATACTAGTAGCTTCCAAAGTATGCCTATTCTAGAATCTTAGTCAGCAGGTTGTCTTCTCTTCCCAGCAACCTAATTATCGGCCACACATTCAAATTAATTCCCCATAACATCCTAACAATCTAATCTAAGCGCTACAATGGTCCTTTAATAAGACCCGAGACTCACTAAATCGAAAACTCGCGTGTATATTTTCTTGCATCAAAATCTGCTGCGTTGGGACTTCCCGAAAGGCGATTGCAATAACTGAAATATTTGGAAATGGGATTTATTTTTTAATAACGCTGGAAATGTTGAGTTTCCCTTCGAGGGAATTCCTTTTCTGGGTCTTATTGAGAGCGAAGCTAATTCATGAAATCACTAATGTATTAATGCGCCTTTCAAATACTGCGTTAAGAACCCTCCCTGCAATCACCTCCTCTTCTTTTTATATTATTGAAAAAGAAAAGTGCTTTTTACCAATCAAAGATCCTGCTTCCTTCCTTTGGAACGCAATTAAAAGAGTGAGAAAGCGAAGGAACGAGAGAAAAAAAAACTCATCTAGAAAATGAGAAGGGATGAATACTGGAAATGAAGGAGCAGATTCTTGTAAGACCGAGGTTTTCGATTGAACAAACA
Source organism: Cyrtorhinus lividipennis (assembly GCA_019603395.1). Classification (NCBI taxonomy): domain Eukaryota; kingdom Metazoa; phylum Arthropoda; class Insecta; order Hemiptera; family Miridae; genus Cyrtorhinus; species Cyrtorhinus lividipennis. The sequence goes on along the minus strand of CM033998.1, from coordinate 38,193,231 downwards.
AGAGTGGCTTGCTTTAGAAAAATTGGAATTTTTTCTTTTTTCTAAGCTGGACTGATGAAGGATGTAGAGATAGCGGATCAGAGTTTTGGAAGCTTCCCCCATCTCTTGGCAAGATTAGCGATGGTCAATGCACCCACTTAACCCGGCCGATTAAAAAACTTCTCCGTTGAATCAACCCTCTCTTTTCCCAGTAAACCCCAACAACGATTATGACCCCCTTTCTATTTTATGAGGTGAAGTAACAGATCGCCTAAGAAGGGTAGGAAAGCGCTGAAGGGTTATAATAAAGAATTGAATCCCGCATTGCCGGATTTAGTAGAAAAAAAATCTTTTATAATATCCTTTTTCGGCATTATGGAACGAGCAAGAGTTTTCTCAACTTTCCACCCCTCTCAAAGCAAAAATATCATCTTCCCCTTATCCACTCATTGATTGCGGTGCTGCTTTTTCAACCGATTTTTTCCTACCCTTATAACTCTTTTGATAATGAAGTTGTCTCGAAAAGCTTTTCAAAAAGAGCGTGATGGATGTTGAAGGCGAACCACGAATTCGGATGCGAAGCAAAACTTTTCGCTTCAACACACTCTGTTGTCAACGTGAATAAAGTTAGGACAAGAGGACAACTTTCGATTTTTTACTGTTGTTTCCATTAAAGCCTTTCTGTGTTTCCCCTCTGATTTTTGCATAACTACTGATTCTACATAATTAGTAACATTGTTCGTTTTTTTTTGTTTCAATAGACTCTCACCGAGTTTTAAAACGAGTTAACACAAGAAAAAAAAATGAACCATTTAGATTTTTTTCTCAAAAAACACGATTGTTTCAGTTGAAGATAAGCACGGTAGTGGGTCAAGACATGTAGCTAAACAGGATAGTTTTCCGCTGACAATAACCTGCCCACAAATGCTGTGAGGAGATCCGTTTGGATTCCCATGGGATGGTTTGAATCTTACGGAACGATCTCTTCATGAATTATGATAATTCTTCGTGGTTTGCCCCCTACCCTGCTTTCCAAGTCGAGAGATACCTAATACTTGAAAGGTTTTGTTTGTTAATGCCGTAGGCGGGACGAGTTCTCTCCTTTTCGGGAGCGTTGCTTCAATCTAGAAACGGCAGGAAAAACAAAGCTCGTCCATCTTGCTCCGTTTCTTTTTCATCTTCTCTTCCCAGATTGCTTCGAACTGCTTATTATTTTCGCCCTAAAACCACCAGTTGGTTATTCAGATGCCGCGAAGAGAAATAACTGAAGTGTGGGGGCGAACAGGGCACTGTTTGCTACAATGGTCACTCTTTTCTAAAACTCCTTGTTCGAATGTAATTAGCAGCGAACGGCTTCGACTACTTCTGGCGAATAATGCATGGGGATGGTGCGTAAAGATACAATTTTCCAATTTCCTGACACGATTTTCGGGAGAACGGGCTTTAGCAGTCACCCGCTGCTCGTCATTGATTGTTTGCTTTAGAGAGGAAAACTCTACAATAAGACAACTTATACTGGGCTTCCATTTTAGAATAATATCGCGTTTCATTCCATGATCAAAACGGAACAGTTGTCTCGAGGGTTTGGTAGTACATTGATTTGACAGTTGACAAGAATGAAATCAATGTTGAGAAGCCTAAAGGTAACCAGTTGAATGATATGGTCCTCGTACTTTTTCTTCTGACGATCACCGCATCACCGTACGTTTCCTAACCAGAACTAACATTTAATAGCATGATTCAAAAATGGTTGACCCTTTCTTAATGATCGCCTTTCTCAAAAGTATTTTTGTTAATTCTCAGTGTTTTAAATTAAAAAAATATATATGAGAGAAAACGCGTTCAGTTACGGTGAATTGTATCGGAGCAAAGGTCAAGGCGGTTGTTAATCGTTTGCGGTGATAATTGAACAGGCCGCTAAGATTCTATACACGCAACGAGTGCATTCGGACTGCATCGCAAATGTGCGACCCACTGAGATAACGTAAAAATACAGAACAGTCCCCTTGTCACAGAAATAGGTCATCGCGTCCTCAATTGAAAGGCCGGTAATGAACTTTTCCATCTCAATAGGAAAAAAATCCACGATAACGGAGTTCTTTTTTTAAATACGGTTTTTTTGCGGGTTTTACTTTCAATTTGTCCGTAGTGTTTCTCGAGAAAGGAAGAATACCCAGGTGTAATAGCAAGACAGGAAAATCGTAGTAGACCTCTGACAATTAAGAACCCATTTTATATCCATTAGACCCTCCCCTGGCGTCCGACCCCGCCAGACTTTACCCTTATGCTCCTTAAGCGAGAAAAATGTCAAGATAAATAAATCCCTGTTAAACTGAGAGGGTGGGTGGAAAAACACGTTTTTTGATAGCCATCTCGTCTTGGAAGGGAAAATACACCTTGTTTTACTTTTTTCTGCTCCGCTCGACCCCTGTTTTTACCCGAATCATTTTGTTTTCAACTTTTTACCCGAGGTTGACAGTGTTTAACGGGGGGCTCTCGCTCTTTTCCAACTTCACATCGCGTTGCTGTGAGCCTATAGGGCTAAAAATTTATTTTGCACGGTATTTTCTAATCTTATCAAAAACGCGACTACTATTGCGGGCCGTCCTTTATTTCTAGTTTAGGTATAGACAAAACGTGTTTTTCTTTGAAGGTAATACAAGCTGAACAATAATCTGTGTGGAAATATACAATACGAATTCAGATTCGGTTAAGGAAGAAAACCTAATTTCCACTGCAGCGTTGGTTCGACCAATGGCGATAATTCAATCACGCGACTCACAAATTATTACTAGACGAACAATCTTTGTCGCTTCGCTCAGCGCATGAATTTGATTTTGATCGTTCATCGAGCGATGATTGTGATGCTCTCTGATGTAACCTTGTTACCTATCCAAGTTGCTGCTCTGGTATGGAAAATGTTTTCATAAGCCGGTCATTTCCGAACGATCGGTCGACTCCAACGAGCGGTCATCCGTGGGGAAAAGGCCCCGATTCTATTCGGTAAATACCCAACCAACGAGGTATTTTGGTAGTACGAAGCAAAGTGATTCCACTTCGCCGAACAGAACAGAGATTCACTCTTCGAGCCGGTTAGAAGACCCGCGTATCGGTTTTCTGAGATACGCGCAGACGACCATTTCAAATTATCTGCAAGTGCATTCGGTCGGACACACCTCACCAGCAGCGCGTGGAGAGAACGGCACATTTATTATTCTAAACTACCGTTGAAATAATTTATTGTTGTCGCGTCAATATTGACTTATTCGTGGAAATAGCATTGGGCCTCCTGTCGGACCACGGATAGAATCAACATTTTGAATGTCCGCGCGATAAATAATAATACCAGCGATTCCTCTCGCGATTGTATTTACTTAGCCCCCTCAACCTTTTATGACGTACAAGCGTGAATGAGTATTTGATTTTATGTAGAGTTGTTACAGCGCTAATGAAATGTAGACAGTGAACTTTATTTATTTCATGACGAACAACACAACATATATGTATTAACGTATACTATAAATACCTACTTCATAATTGAAAATGTCAATTTTCGGAGAAGGGGTTAATTCGTATTCGTATTTACAGTTGAAGTGAAACTACTACGCCGAACTGAACGGTATATGCATCTCTGAATGGGGAAATGGTGGGTCATTGGGGGCGGAATTTGAGGAGAGGACATATTCTTCTAGAGAGAACATTTGAAAGGTTCAAAAGAATTTAAGAAATTTCAGAGCGCAGCGGTTTGATTAACGAGTAGTTTTTGCGCCTGAAAAGGTTTTTTTTAGGGTTGGGGAATATTATGAAAATAGTTGCCATTGTAAATAATGTGAACCCGTTATTTCAGAGATAACGGCTAAAAAATCGCTCCTTGCCGACTGGAGTTTCATCGAAACCTACCCCAATTCCTCACCAGCTGATCGAGCCATACTGCTAAGTTTTCTCTAGTAGTCGCTACTATTGCTCCCCCCCCCCCTCCATCACCACCACTATCACCGCCTGATCCTCAAACGTTCAAGATGAGCGAAATTGTCCAATCGTCCTAGGAGCATCCTTGACTCAGGGTTTGCGCGTGTTGTATCCCAATGGCCGACATAGTTGTCGAAGAAACAAAATGGCACTAGGGGTTTTTCCTTTTGTCAGTGGAAGCGATTGTGCCTCACCAGCCGAGCGTGAAGTTCCGGGGAGTGACGGAGGAGGAGCACATCGCACCATTTCAGGAAGCGGCCGTTTTTAATAAAAAAACAACTAAAAGCAAAAAGTCGAAACGCTAATCAGCCAGCTAGTTCATACTACGTACCACAGATATGAGCGTATAACAAATCGTAATAGCTCGCTCATAGTAATAACGCGCCATTTTGTATCCTTAAGGTCGATCCACACTAGCCCGTGACGTGACCGTACCGTGCAGTGCCGTGACCGGCAGGTGATTTCACTGGCCGTGATCGACTATTCACAGTGGTCAGTGTTTCAAACGTGCTGTGGCAGTGAAGTTGAGTGGCCATGTTTTCAGATGACGGAAACCCAGAAAAAAAGCGGAAGTGGGCCCATCAAGCAAGGAAAAAGGGAGGGGCGGAAGGGGAATTTGCGACGTTATATGTTATAACCAAAGTGAAATTAAATTTCAAAATTAATTAATTTAATTAATTAATTAAAATTAAAAATTAATTAAATTTCCAAACAACAACTAATTCAGTAAATTTTACTGAATTAGTTGTTGTTTGGAAAATCGTGGAAATAATCTTGCAATGAGTAGTCGAGCAACCTATTCTCTTGGTGATCACTAGTAGACCTTGACGGTCAGAATACCGGCCGTGAAAATCAAAAAATATCGTCCTCAACTAATGTGCCGGATCACTGTACGAGCACGGTGGCCGTTCTATTTGCACTGTCACTGTCACGTGCCAAGCGAGTGGGAACAGGCCCCTTTCATTTCCCTAGAAGAATATTGTTACCCTCGCCGGACGGATCACGTTCCGGTAACGCCACTGTCACGTCACGGGCAAGTGTGGATCGACCTTTACACAGCGAATTCTCTTCTGAATATGGGATTACCCGTTAAATTGATGAAAAAGTTGTGCTTCTTGAGATACTCACAGAGGAACCAAGTAGCCTCCGTCAGTGGAAAACACCAACTTCAGCGCTTCAGTGCATTATTCCCAAATTCACATAAAGTACATATCTCCTCCGATAACAACACCAACCTTGGTGGAATCGGTCTCCTACAATTACATAAAAGGTAATTTCTGACGCACCCACTCTCATTTAGGTCTGAATCACCAGGCACGTGTTCATTCGCTGTTATACCGAAAGGGTGTTCAGGAGGAGATCAAGGCGGTTCAATCTCAGAGAAGAAAATTATAAAAAATTCATAACGGGTTTCGTTAGTGAGGGTAAGAACGTCCGGTAAGCTATGGAGGTGGCACGTGAACTCTCCAAGGGAACCCTCGAGCTCATCGAAGTGGCGATTTTTTCTCTTTTTTTTCTTCTTTTTTTCCGTAACCGTCCTCAACAACTAACAACTAACCCTTTCAGTGAGGGGGCGATTCTCCTTTTTTTTCTGAATAAAGTAACAGGTAGGGCAGTCTAATCCATTAGGCTCTCATTACCAGAAGGAAGTAAAAAGCTTCCCTTCCTTCCTGGTACCACAAGCCTCGTCTTTTCATATATTAACTATGGCCAGATGGGCAGCGGAGTGGTCCTCAACCCTTCTTTTCAACAGCCGCCCTCGCTGCTCATTCCGACGAGCCCCCTGTCGCTCTGAATGCACTGTGGCACCTGTGGAAATATCTAATCATGTTCATCATGGGCGAGTATGAAGAGATGCCTCGCCGTGCATATGGTATCAGATCCGTGTATTTTTTTTTTTTTTTTTTTCATAATTGCTGAACCGGGTGGCTTCAATAAATTTTTTCAACCCATCAACACTTCAACGGTCTTGGTGCCAAAGCTACTTATTCCTACGGAGAAATATTTCTCACGGTTTGTTGAATGAGTTGTTGCACCGCGATATGGTGTCATTATTTCACTATTGAAATGAATGCAATAAAAAAAGAGCGAGAGATAATGAAAAGGAAAGAAAACCGTGGGGAGGGCTATCAAGATAACCAGTCACATCAACGTATTTCTGGATACTCTAAGTAAAATTTACTCTAAAAAAAACTCGCGATGGGTTAAACGAGACAGTTCTCTTATCTTCAGCCTTCTTTTCTCTTCAACCGACCCCACGAGAGTTCTTTAAAAAAACGACTTAATAAAAAAGAAATCCGGTGCTCGCCTGCTCTTCAAGGACGTCTCAGATCGTGCGTGCTTGGCTCCCTTCGGGTTTCGCGAGTATCTCGGACCTGAAATGGGGCCACGCGATTCAAATCAGCAGGTTTTGATTACCTTCCCTTCCATCCCTACATGTAGTATTGGTTTAATCGAATGTCATCCCGAAACCCTTTTTTGATATTAAATGCATTTGCTGTTTTTGTTTACCGATAAATCGAACTAAAGAAAATGCGAGCGAAAGGTTCTTGGTTGTGTGTAACTGCCCTCAAGGAACTTAAACCATCAATTTGAACGTTCAGAATTACAGTAGACTGTAAATACTTTAGCCAAAATGTTTCTCTAGATGAGGAAACAATCTCCGTTCGCTGGCTATGTCAATGAACGAGACCGCAAAAGGAATATCCAAATCGACAAACGTGCTGAAACGGGGGAAATTTTTGATAATTGAAAATCTTGTTGGCATTTTATATGACGAGTTGGCTACTAGCTGCTGGGATCGCCAACTTATCGTAGATGTCATCCGTGGTTCACCGCTAATACCCCAAAAGCTCGAAAATCCATTATCAAAATTCATATTTTTGACCCAAACCCCGTTTCTACTGAGCAAAGTCGGGCTGAAAATGAGTTCGGCACAACTAGAACAGAGTCTACGTGCAAAATGTTAAATTATCGGAGCATTTTAATGCGCTTATGCGCTGGGACGGTGGAAATTTTGAACTCGAAATTACAACATACAAGAAGAACGTTCGTAAAGAAAATAGTTTAGCAGCAAATTATCATAATTGAGCAAATTTTCAAGAGTTATACATTTTTTCTCCAATATTTCACAAAAGGAAATGCTGCAAGTGCAGTACACTCGTGAAATCATTATCATTGACTTTTGACACTTTTGGCTTGAAAATAATCCACAATCAATTTGAATCAGGACATATATCTTCTCCACTGAGTGGGTGCGGATGTACAAGTACCCTTTAGCACCGACATCGATCTGGGAGGCGACTGGGATGAGCTTGATACTGCACAGGATTTTTTCTCGCATTAGCTCTCGAGAGCCCCGCGGCGAGCGAGGCACCGATCCTCTTGCCGCCACACATTGACCTCATATTAGAAAAAAGAACAGAAGGAGCAAAAGAAAGAAGGTAAAAATAACAAAAAATACCACGAGAAAAAACCGGTTTACGAGCGTATTGAACCTGGTCAAGCTAAGCAAATTACTTTCTGGGACTGCATGGCTCTTCTTTCCCCATGGTAAAAAAGGAAGGATTTGAAGAAGTACTATCGTAAAGAAGAAAAAAGAGAAGAACACCGTCTGTGTGCCTTATCCTTTCCATGTGAAGAAGACCTTTTATCATTATCGTTCCAGGCTCAAAAAATGATTTATTATGCACCGTGAAGGTTCGTTACAATGCTCAGTAGTTGTTGTAATTAATTTTGAAGGGAACCAGAGAAAGTCAACTCCGAATTGACACTAGACTGGTGACAAAAGTTAACATTAACGGGACTGGGTCTGTCAGTCCACAGAACCAAGGCAACGAATAAAAGATACATTTTAACGCACGAAAGAAGTGGTTAAGTGAAAAATTCCACAAGGATTGATTACTCCTTGCAGCAGGATTATGGGGAAAATCGGTGAGTGTGAAGAGTCTCGGACTAATTCTAATCGATTCAGTCAACTTTTAGTGGGTAATGATACCCCACACGCCTAGAGACCCAAAAATATCGAAAATCCCAGTTTTGAGGTAATGTACCCCACCTCCAGAGGGCACCAATCGGTCCGGGACCCATCATGATGGATTCAGCGCTCTCGGCCAGGTTATCTCGCGTCGTCCTCGCTTCTCTAGTACTTATCGGTTCATGTGTGGGCAGCTAATGTGTAACTAAATGTTTCGCTCTCTATTAAAACTCGGTATTCCGTATCCGTTCTTGGCAGTCTTCAGGAAGAAATGCTGGAAAAACTATTTATCCTTCAAGTATCACAAAGTTCAAATATCTTCGGACAGACCGTTCGGAATGTTATATCGCCAGCTATTTGGTATCAATCATTGGTATCAACGGTGTTACATAAGGTTTGTTAGTATTCTTGCTTTTGTCGGTGCATGGTTTGTAATTATCGACGGATTGCATAATTATAACGTTGCAGAAGTGCAAAATAATTTGAAATTGAATATCTCGGAGGCGGGAGTGGCAGGATAGATACTCACCTTGCCTTTATATCACTTGCTGGACAGTAAAATCTCGGCTTATCCAGAAAAAGTTGAGCGGCTCGTTGTTTAGGTTGAGTAAGAAAAAAAATTCAGAGAAACGGTCAGACCGCAAGAAGACCAACCCGTGTTAAGTGACAGGTATCAGTTGCCTTTTCTCTCTGTTCTTTGGGTCGGAATGGAAAAAAATATAAAAGGGGCGTACAAGCAGAAATAAAAACAAATAAATGAGCAAAATAAAAAGGGAAAAAGGTTGGGGGCGCTGTTCCCCGCGGGAGGGCCAGTTGAGCTCGAAACCCGAAAAGAAAAACTCAGCAGATTCGTCTTTCGGCTGTTCAAGTCCCCTCGGTCACCTAAACCGCTCGTGCCGCCTGTCATACTTTTTATGTCGGGAATTCGGGCTGACGATTTCATTTCTTCTTCTACACCTCCTTCGAAAATAAAGACGTATCTGCTGTCACTTCGTGGCGCGTGAGGTCCGCGTTTCTTCCCTTCTCCACACGACACTGGAGTTTTAGCAGTGAATTAACCACTAACAACTTACGAGAATCGCCACAGAGAAGTAAATGAGAAATATCACCGTTGAGCCATCTGGGTTCTCTCACGGTGCTTAGTCAAGCAAAGGATTTTCTGAAGATCGAAAGCTGAAGTTTTCTTAATTATTTCATTATTTCATCAACGCTAATTTTCCTTCATAGCTGGGAAGAGCCTCTTATAGGCTCAGAACAGAAATTAACGACACGTATGCGTAAAAACGATTCTGAGCACTTTTTCAAGTAGGAGACCGCCAATTTCCACGGTCAATGAGTGATCACGTGATCGTTGATTAGTAAACGGAGAGAAATTACAAATTATCTAAACATATACATACTGTTAGGTCAATACTCAAACGTTATTTAGCCTTCAAGAAACATGCGGGCACAAGATGGGTACAATAGTTACGTTTTAAAAAACCCATTCTAGTGCTGACTAAAATAGTGGCTTTCGGCAAGGGTAGTAACTGGAGGAAAGCTTCAAATTCGTCTTTATAGTGCAGGCCGATCACTAAAACATTCTACAATATATCTCTCTACCAACGCGCTAAATGAACCGTCATCATGAAGAACCACTTCCCCTTAATACCTCATTTAATGAGATTTTTTCATTAGTCCTTTTGGTCTTTGAAGCAGACAAAAACTTCAAATTCATTGTCTGGTGACCAACTAAGAATCTGTGTTTTGTATTGTTTGTTCACCATGTTGGTATTGGAGTTACTTTTTTCCGCACGTACGCAATTCTACTTTGGTTGGGAATTGGTGACAGTGGCTCGGTATGGATTAACGATGTTTGGCAACACAAGAATTAATGGAGAATGGGAATTTGGAGTACGAACCATTCGAGTCATTTTCAACTTGTCTTGGGTTCGCCTTCTGTGGAGTATCGTGCGAATTTTGAGGATTTCCAGTGGCGAGATTATCCAAAGAGTGACGGGTCGTGATACTGATGAACGTTTTTTGGCATTCGCGAGTCAAATTAGGTGGTACAATCGGAACAGGCGAAAAACCGGCAAAAAGGCCAACGCCGGTTGACTTGAGGCAGGTCTGGGCCGCTCCACCCCCCCTTCATCGCCCACGAGTGTTCCTATTTACGAAAAACCGGTCTCTCCTGGCTTAGAACTCCGGGATTATAGTCCTGAAGGAGTTGGCATGGTCTCGGAAGGGAAGGATAAGGAACGTTGGGATGCGGTCGGACGCTTCGGGGAATAAGGGACTTGTCGTGTGCGCCGTCAAACACCCCCACCCCCACCCCCATCCCATCGGGTGGTGCAGAATGCGAGAGGGGGTACTCCAACTAGTCCCGTCATATCACGATAGCTGATAACGTCTCGACTCACCTCTGCCACGGCCATGGAAGGGCCTCACAATTTCACTGTAAACACTCCTCTGCACCACTCTGTAAAAACCTAAAAGAGTTTCTGAAGGAGGCTGTTTGTTGGGATGGAGGAGCGTTCAGAGCGGGGATTCAAGACACGGGAGGTAGAAGGGGGAGCCCCCTCCAGCCAGCCCGTCGCTCTGCTCTTCTTACTACTTTTGTTTTATATTATTATTATAATGCCAGTCGTCTGGAATATTTCGAGGCAATGCCACCTGACCGACTCTGAGTCAAGGCCAATACCACAGAACTAGGCGAAACAAAATGTCGAAAAACTGAAGCACTAGGATGGTAGATCATAGCCAACGTAAGTACATACTCGTCGAACATACTATTCGACAATATGCTGGCTTCCCAGAATTGATAGAAAGTATGTCTTCCCTCAATAAATTCAAATCAAGATAAAAGCCCAGTTTACCGGACGAGGTTAGTACACGCAAAATGAGCACAATCGCTCCGAAACATCAAACATTTACCCCCATTAAAGGGTTTGTTCTTCATAGCGACTCAAGATATCTCACAATGGTTCATAATTTTAAATGGATCTCACTCGTGCAGGAAGTAAATGATTGGCTGAGACGCAACAAACAAAATTAATTTTTCGAAAAATGGATTATCGAGATTTTTGGCGATCCTGGCGTGTTGGGTAACATTTTCCACTAAATTTTGGACGATGAATCCAATGGGACGGGCTCCAGCACGATTGACGCCCAACGGTAGAGGTTATGGGTCATAATTGGTATCTATCTACTTATTTCGAATGTGGATTTTCGAGATTTCTGGTACTGAATCGATTGGAATGAGTCTCCACGCTCCTGATCATAGGAATAACCAACCCCTGTGAAAGAATTAAAAAAAGATAATTTAATATATAACCAGATTTGGTTGGTTATTCCTTAAATAATCTACCTAAGTTGTCATACCCAAGGTAAAAAGGAGACCATTATCTCAAATCAGCCACAAAAATGTCTTCTTGACGTTTCATGATCTCTGGAACAATAATGGAAAATAATAACCAACACGCCTAAATCGCTGAAAATGTCAAAAATCCCAACTCTGTGAAAGAATTTGCAGCGCATGTATTATTATGTATTCGTAACATATATACTAGTACGTATTATAATTAAAAGTAATGGCCTAAGTAGCCTAAATATGAAGTTAAATCGCAACAACGTGAACTCTTCCTTCCTGTATTAGCCCTCGCTCTCCTGGAAATGGTAGTTTCTCCTAATAGTCATCAAAATAGTGTTGCGTGTTCGGCATTAATGCACTTGTTCAAGTAGCAAGTACAAGCATTCTGTGAGGCATAACCATCCGAGGGATTGGTGACCACGGTCTTATGTTTTTAGGGGATAAACCTTTAATTTCATGCTAAAACTCGGTCTAGGAATGTGTGTGTGCTCTGAAATAGGAAATTCCTCAATGGCATTTCAAGCTCTCTTGCCTAAATTAGAGGGAGAAGCCCGATGTTGCCAACTGGGGGCTCTGCGGTCAAACTGTCTCGCTGACCAGACTTGAGACAGTTCCGACGGCCTCAGCCTTGAGATGCATCCTCGCGCCTCTCTTCTCCTGTCTGCAGTCTGCACGCCCACGATCCGCGGCAGACGGACGGGGTGAGTCGCCCTGCCAACTCGGTACCTTCTAGGCTCACCTACTGCAGGGAAGCCGCTGTAATTACTATGCACTCGCATATCTCGGTGCCATGCTCGAACCGAGGAGCTGTCCTTCCGCATCACCTGGACGTTCCAGCACTCATTTCGTTTACTACCTGAATGCAGCTTTGAACGGGTGGTCGACAACCCTCGACCCATTGGAGATTGCCCATTTCTTAAATTTTCCTCCTGAAGAGTCCAAAAAGCTATTTCAGTGTTCATGTTTCTAGAAAGTACCACGCTCATAACGACGGGACCATCAAATCAAGAGCTCTGGCTGCTAATCTGAAGGGGCTGAGGCTTAACTGAGCAGCCTCAGCTCTCCTTAACTGAGGCTGCTCAGTTAAGCCTCATTAACGTAACGCTGAGTAAGCTCTAAGCTTACTTACAGTAGGGTCATACGATAAGTCAACCTTCTTGCATTACCGTGGTTCTAGTTCACCTTTTGAGATTGGACGTTCTATCCGTACTAAGGTCCTTCCTATCGTAGCAAACTTATCTCTCTGGAACTCTCCTCCTAATATTACATTCAATTGCACTTACGTGATATGCTAACCTAATCTCAATAGATACTGATCAATTGAAAATCAAGAATAACCTCGAATTCTATGAGTCTACGGTACTTTTCATTTTATCGAGTAATTCTTCAACATTCAGACTTGCGACCTTGAATATAGTATAGCATTCAACATTCTTTCTCCAAAAGTTGCACAAATTTCGAATATGAATCCCTCAGAGATCCCGCAGAGAAAACCATCATTTCACGCTCATTCCAACAAATCAAGTCTTCCCCGTTTATTATGAGGCTTGTTACGATGTGAGGCTCTACCACGTTCATCACACTGGCGACACCTGACACCTTATGAGTCAACTATAGTGCTCAGCAAGCCCGTGAAGAGCTGTTTTGCATCCGTCGGCGCATTCTATCTCTATTTCTCAGTTTTCATCAGTTTTATTTACATACTTCAGCTCTTGTTTACGGCTCAAACTGTTTCTAGATGGTCGTGGTTTTCGTCGGGATATGTTGCTGAAGGACAGATTGAGACGAACGACATTGAATAACATTTGTACATGTTTCCCCATAACATTAATCAGAGAACCTGCACTCTGCAGAAGCTATCGAATCATACAAATTTATCTGTACGCAAATATTCAGAGTATTCTAAAAATCAAGCGAATGAAATTGAGTCAATACGATGTAAGTCACTCACGAAAAAATTGTGGAAACTCATTGCTGATAAAATAGGTAAAAAATGTATTTTATTCCCAAAAAAAAATGTTAAATTGATTTTGGCCGTTTGGTCAGCATTATTACGCCAATTCTCTTCGCTTTTCTTGCGCCTGTTTTTTGGAGTTTCGCTACGCTACGTAACAGGGTCCAGGTGAGCCTAACAGGAAATTGCCGCTTTGAGGCGGTATATTGCATTTGCAGAGACAGATTCACGGTTTTGAACTCGTTTCGGATCGGTTACCTCGCGTGTGTGCGTGCGTCCACGCGATGTAGGGTACCACCAATTCTTATAGCGTTTGAGATAGTCTGACTCCGATACGATCCAACAGAAAACTCGCCCCATCCACACAAAACTACTCTTTTCTCCTCCGTGATACGCTGTAGTTTTCCTTTCTTTCCACCTTCACCTAAGCGCACAAATGGTAAATAATAACAGCTACAACCCGTCCAAGTTCGCGCTACCCAGTCGTCGGTAATGATCGTCCCAAGCTCCCGACTCGTCACGGAATTCCCTTCAGAGCCGTTATTTGAAACTGGAAAGAGGGGTGTGAGAGGTGAGCCAGTAAGGCTATAAAACTCACAAAAGGTGCAATTATGATAACACAGAGCGGTTCCAATTAGCAATGCACCTCCTATCATCATTTCGGAGATTCAGTTCTTTCCACTGTTGTCAGTGTGATGTCCTTTAAGACGATTGCTGCGGAAAAGTACAGTTTATTAATTTTTTATTTACAGTAGTTTCCAAATAAACCACTTTTTCGCCGTTGAAAGATTTGGTCCAAAATTTGCGTCTTGACCGATTGCAGCTTTAATGTTTTCCCCTTTCGTAATTGTGTTTTGGAGCCGAGCTCTTCAATAACAAGGAACAGCAATTATCGGGTAAGGAGGGCTGAAGATGAGAGAGGTCACACCTCTCAAGAGCGCTTAGCGGCAGCTGATGCCTTGAAATGTACGAAAGGGGTGCGAACCTATTTAATTGGCCTGTTATCAGAAGAAAACGTTGCGAGAAAGGCGAAGCGGTAGAGGGGCAGATAAGCGCATAGCTGGTGGTCTGCCTCTCGGAAAAGAAGGTGCTATAAATCTGTTTGGAGGAAATGCGGTCTTGTTAGAATTGTTATCATCTCCTTAACACGGGGTCTCTTCTCTTATTAAGATTGGGCCTACTGGAAGAGGGAGGCCTGTTTCTGATGTGGATGCCTTCGCAACGGCCTTTTAGCTCTCGCTCCTCAAGACATGCGTCGATTCAGCAGCCATACATAACGTGGAGTAGAATCTCCCAAAAGAAAGGAATAATAAATGTTATTACAAAGGATTTCATCAAGAAACTTCATAAATTATGTTTGTTGTGAAAACAATCACAAGTACGGAAATATTTTAAATGTTTTTCTTCCTAATTAAATCAGTCTGGTTAAGGGTAATTTTGAAAAAAATATTTTATAGCGTCTAACTGAGTAAATAAAACACGTTTGCTTAAACAAAACACTTTCTTCCGATAAAACGGTTTCTCCAACCTCAGGCAAGTTTTTTCTGAGCAGCTTCCTCGCTTCAAATTAACGGAAGTTAGTTTCAGTTTACATTCCCTCCCAACCGGAAGCGTTCCCACAGTCCGCACCCTTTAATCACTGAGGCGAGTTTTTTATTTTAAGTTTTTTTTTCTCATCAACGACTTGACCAAAAGAGTAAATACAGGGAGGGTTGGTTACCTATTGAAAGGAGAAGACGCACCCTATTGTTTCAAAGGCGAAAAAGGGGATGAGCCGAGCAGAGCCGGATTATTGTTGTCACACAGGGGACCAGAAGCTGCCGACTAGTTATGAATGCTCCGCGACGATCTCAAGTATTTAGCGTGATGAAAAGACGAAAAAAATGAGAGGAAAAAAAACCAGAGCTGTTGTTTCATAACGGTTATAAAACGCATGAATACGTCAGCCGTGCGTTCTCAACTTTTCAACCCGAAAAAAAAAATCGTTTGAGTTGAACTTTTTCAAACTGTTTCTCCGGAGGGGTTTCTACACCTGTCACCGATAAGAGTCCATGACTTTTATTTATTGCCGACACGCTGCTCCGGGTGATGAACAATGCCTTGGGTTGCCCTGTCCGCAGTACGTACACTCATTATTTTGGATTAATGTCGGGCGATAGGAAGTACAAGAAAAGGTTAGTTGTAGCGAGTGATGAGTAATTGACTTTTAATAGTTGATTAAAGTATTCGCTTAGTTGTGGAAATCAGACGTGAGAGAGAAGTATATCATGTACCGCTGGAATGTTCGCAAAGTGTCTTCATGCGTCAAGTCAACCGAAAAAGTCGCAGTTTATTAAAAAAGCCTCAAACTACATTGTGGCCAATACTGTTACAAAAACGCTGCAAATTCTTTTACAGGGGTTGGTTATTCGTCAGACCAGGCGCATGGAAACTTATTTAAAACATGGGGGAAATGGGGAAAACGGTGGGTGCGGCGGGTCCCAGACCCAATCCAATCGATTCAGTGTCCATGATTAGTGGAAAATGATACCCCACACGCATAGGTTCCAGAAATCTCAAAAACACATATTCAAAACGTTGCAAATTCTTTTACAGGGGTTGGTTATTTCATGGAGGGAATGGGGAAACAGTGGGGTAGAGCATCCTGGACTCATTCAAATCAATTCAACGTCCAATATTAGGTGGAAAATGATGCACCTAGATCACCAAAAATCTCGAAAACCCATTTTCAAAAAACACATTTTGACCCCTGCTCCCTCCCCCTCCCGACTTTGGTCCGATCGGGCTGAATAGTTTCAGGACTATCTAGATCCAAAAACAAGCCCCTGACCGAAATTCAGAATTTTTACAGCCATAAATGGCGTGGACGGCGTACAGCGGATGCATCATTGCTTATTTTGATCTAGACACCAAAATAAAAACTTGGGGTGAATTGGAGAGGTTGACTTTTTGAATGTAAAAACAGGGCAAAGAACCTCGTTGAGGTCCCTTCAAGAAGAAAACCCTTAAATCTCGAGTTCAATCCCAAGAGGTTTCAAGAATATACTTCCCTCGAGCGAATACCCATTCCCAACACTTTTGCCTGAAGTAGTGTAATCAATATAAGAAATGCAAAATACGCGCATTATCTATAAATCTTGTTATGAAGGAAAGCTAGAAGTCGGACCGACTTAATTAAGCGGCAAAACGTCGAGACAAACCTCGCCAGCATCTCAAGTTAGGTAACATTCTCTAATTAACGAGTGAGAGAAAGAGAAAAAGGTATTTTGCAATCTCAACATCAGGAAAGAAAAAAAAGGTTCGGAAAATAAATAAAAAATTATTTAAACGAGAAATAATAAGGGGACGGGGAAAAGGTATTTTTTATGGCATCAGCGACGAGACGGGAAAGGAGGGGTATTCTTTTACAGTATCGGTGAAGCCATTCTCTTCTTTTCCTATCTTGAAAACTGGTTCTACGGGCTTATGTTAATCACAGCATTGTTCTAACTGCAGGGAGCTTCCCTTGTAGTTAGTCTGTACGCATGTCTGTCGGCTTGTTTTCTGCCCCGACCTTTTGTTTCGTCTTCTTTTTCTCCGAGATCTTTTCTTTTTTTCCCCCCATTTTTGTTCCCTTTTTCGCATTTTATTTCCACAGGAAACTTACGGGCGGGGTTCGCGGAGATTCTACTTTTTCAAAGATAAAGTGCTTGGAGGTTGTCTCGCGAAGGAGAAAAATGATTTCGAAACCTTCGAGTCCAGTTCTGCATTGAAGTTCCAAAGCGATCGGCCTTCGGAAGGGTTGTTTCGCAAAGACAATTTTCAGTATTCTTTAGCGCGCTAAATCAGGTTATGCGCTCGAGAGATGGGTTATTAGATTATTAATGAAGTAGATGAGGTGTGAAAATTTGCTAGGGGAAGACAGAGACCGGTCTGGTGAGCTTCATGTTATGCCTGATTTGAGCGAGCTAAGTACCGGTCTTTTTGTCGAGCGGAAATCCAGTAGCTAGAAAATTCCTCTTCATTCTATCGGGTGAATTCGAAAATTGCGTGAAAACCGACGATCAAAACAGCGTGTTCACTAGAAGGGTTCGATGTTCCGATAACGCCAGAATAGCGGCTCCTCCCTAATTTTTCTTGTCTGCGTGAAAATGGGGCTACAAGGACGAGAACCTGAAAATATTCTTGTCTTAAGAATTCATCAACAACTTTATGAAGCAGAACCGTTGATTTCCCTTCATGAGGCGGGCCTCAGGGATAATGGTAGGCTGCAACGTCTCATTTCATCGTGGAAAAACCACCGAGAAAATTATTCCACCGCGAGGCGATTTTCCGAATCTTATCGAGGGAATGATCGGGTTAAGATTGACCCAATTGCGCATTCTTTGAAATAAGAGACTACTGACGGACCAAGCGAACGGCATTCTCATCATTAAGGAAAAACTGCTCGAGCCCGGTAACGTAGGAATAGGTAAAAACAAAGGAAGCTCTTCACGGAATAAAGTCGCCCAAAGTGGGCGTAAATCTGCATAATATGGTTGTTACTTTTCGCTGGCCCTCCCTAATTGGCGCTGCCCAGAACTTAAATTCTACACCGTTCTTTCGGGAGAAGTTAATTGGTATTAAATAACTGGAAAAACATCAGATTCCACCCCAAGATTAGGTTGGTATTGTACTTTCATTCCATGTTTATACATTTCCGCCAAAATACAGTCTCTTCAGATTTTATGAGAGCTAGTGTCACGCAAACTTCCAAGTACGTACGTACGCACGTCTTCCGCTATTGAATTTGGTCAAAATGCTTTCAAAGAGCGCTCATATAGACAATTCTCAGGGAATTCGACTCCTCTTCGGGTGCCCAGCCCAGGAAATTAGTCGGCATTTCGGCTGCGCAGCTCTCAGGAAGGCCTACACGTTTCTAGTACAGAAGGATCCTCTCACATAAGCCGAGAGTTTGCGCTTTTCTTGGTAAATCAGGAATTCTACACGGTATAGCAATATTTGGAAGGACAGACGAGTCCAGTGTGCAAGGATTTATTAATCCTGATTGGATTGTTGACGCTAAGACGGTTTCCCTGGTGCCAATTCTCCTTTCATTGGCCCTGGTTTTGGATAAAGACCCAACCTGTCAATCATATCGTATCTGTTATGTTCAATTGATTCCTAGAGCCTGTTCTTAGTCTATCCCCATTCGTTAACACTCTACAGTCGTATGAGCAACTGATACTCCAAACCCAATGAATATTGCGTCAATGTTAATAAACTGAAATAAACAAAATCAGCCTCGAGACATCCAGTAGGCGTGTGGGGTATCATTTTGCACTAAATGTTGAACGCTGAGTCGATTGGAATGAGTCTGGGACACTCCACAGTCACAGTTTTTCCCATTTTCTCCATGCTCGTGGTCAGAGGAATTTATCTAATAGGGTGACGAATGCTGTTCATTCAACGAAGCGGAACTCCTAGAATCCTGAAATCCTAGAGGACAGAGCCCAGAGCCTGTTCCTTGTGCTGATGGGGGTGTTTTCCACCCTTCTACTGGCAGCGCACGTAGTTAGCAGAGACGAGGGAATGATGGACAAGATATGAAGATGCTCATAAGCCTAATGGCAACATTTGCAATGGATTTCTCCAGTAGGACACCTATCGATTGGTTTTTGTAGGTGTTGAAGATTTAGAATTAGATGCGAAGTCGAAATGTGAGACCCAATAAAACGAGTGAAATTCCTCGGGGCTATTAGCCCTGCTGAGCAATTACTCGAGCACCTCATATCCAATAGCCCTCACGCCAGTAATGACTAAAGAGATGCGTTCGCCTACGCATTATCCACCAGACCCCTTTCGTGGCGAATTTACGACGCTCCGTCACCGATGGGAGAGTTTCAGTAATAAAATATTAGCATACGGCTATTTACATTGCTCCATGATCGAAACGCTGTACCTATGCGATTTGCGAGTTTAAATCCTGTCATAAATCGTTTTGACTTCATTTTATGAAGAACGATCCATCGATGTTCGTAATAAAAAGGATAGTTTGCTCGTGAGTTGTGCTCTCGGAGGGTGGGCTTGTGCCTAGGATGTTCTTTTGGATGAAATTAATTTTGTGCTCATTATGGTCGGTTCTCTGGAAACATGGCGTGTGGGAGAAGCCAAAAATGTAAAAATGGACTTTAATGTTTGCTTGAGAGCCTAATCAATCTTGTGCTGACCAAAATCCCAATCCCTTCATTCCACAGTCGGGGTGAAGCTAAGATTTGGGTTGGCTTCGGTAAGTTGGCTATTATTCAACGCTTCTGTGCAGAGCGAGACCACAGTCCAGGCCCCAAAACGAGCACCCAATTAGGTAAATCGACTTCCACTCAAATTCGAAACGTAGTTAGACCCAAATAGTAAGGCCATCCTGCCAGCTAGGCCACTAGGTCACCCCTCGCAGGCTCTTTTGCCTTCAAAAGAACAGATCACCCTCGTTGATGCGACCGAATGAACCGAAAATCTTGCCGACAGTCCTCAACTCGTTTGCAACATTCTTTCTCCTTCTCCCCTTTCGAATTTCAAGCACGAGTGGAAACGTTCTGAACTCCCTCTTTTGCTCCACGAAACTTCTACAGTAATGGGCGATTTCAAATGTTTTTATTCGACCCAAAGAACTGGGTTTCGCGCTTCAATAGTTTTTGAAAGTGAATTTTTCGTCGAGCGACGTGAGGCAGAAGGAACGGAGATCTGGGTGAGTTGGGCTCTGGTTCAAAGCCATCATATCCTATTTTGAAGGATTTCAAACGCCTAGGAATCGCATTTTAGGTTATAAGCAAATGTCCGTCCGCCATCCACGACGTTTTAGGGAAGTGGAAAAATTAATAAACTTCTGAAATTTTGGTCGGGGCTCCTTTCACGGCTTTTGTATATCCTCGAAACATTTCAGCTCGATCGGAACAAATTTGGAGGGAGGGTAGGGGTCGAAACGTGTTTTTCGAATAATGGGTTTTCGTGGTTTTCGGGGATCTAGGCGTGTGAGGAATCATTTTCGACTAAAATTTAGACGCTGAAACCTATAGGACGGGTCCAAGAGCGATTGACCCCCACGGGAAGAGGTTATGGGTCAAAATTTGTATCTATCTACCTATTTCAAAAATGGGTTTTCGAGATTTCTTCTACCTAGGCGTGTGGGTTATCATTTTCCACTAAATTATGGACGCTAAATCGATTGGAATGTGTTCGGGACACCCCTCACTCACTGCTTTCCCCCATTTTCCTCGTTCTCCTGATCCGAGGAATAACCAACCCCCTGTGACAACATTTGCAGCGTTTTTATTATGTAACACGCTAAATTACCTAGCAAAGGATTTTCCTCAGTAATTCCACTGGTCATCTTTTTCTTATTGTTTAATTTAAACGGTGCAACGATGAGTGGACCTCAGATTAACTTTACCCGTGTCACCAGTAAAAGTAATTTAAGAAATGATGAAAACAAATATCGATAGTCTCATGCATGGAGTGTTGAGAACTATTCCTCAGTACTTATAAATGACCACGATGAGGATGTTAGCATGCGTATGATTGAAATTGTGGAGATATTGGTGCTAAACTACGTGTTACATTAGTGTTTTTCCTGAAATTTCAACAGAAGGATATAAAACTAGAGAGAACATGCATAGGGACGGAAGGAATTCCACACCAAACGACACCCAATGGAAAAAGGAAGCACTCACCCTCTGCAGGGCGTTCCAACATTCTTCTAACGTCCGATCTGAAATTACTCCAGATCGACTCTGTTCCGGTCAACGCAACGCCACCAGTTTATTTGTTGAGAGGAGATTGTCAGAAGGTGGAAGGAGGAGGAAAGCAGAAACAAGAGAAAAACAAAACAACGAAATATTACTGAAAAATCATTTTGAAATGTATCGCAGGTACGGCGCATGTAAGAAAAGGCGGGAATAATACGTACAAGACGCGGGAGATTGACACCGAAAAGAAGAGGGGGTTAAGACGACGAAAGAGGGAGCTAGTGGCCTCTAACGGCACAAGACGTGAACTAAATTATTGCTATCGCCCTCTCGTCCTCCCGCGCCTTGACGCCACCTTCATCCGCCGCCTTTCAATGAACCAAGACCGCCACCCGAAATTATTACGTCATCAATAGTACATTTTTCAAAAAGACGACTTTTCAATTAGGCGAGAAGATATGGAAAGTGCATGCATCATTAGCTGGGTCAGTCACCTGATACCAATCGTGGTCTGCGGCAAATTTAGACTAAAAGGCAATCCCTACTAAATCCCTCCTTCTGACAAACTGTAGTTTTTACTTCTCAAATGATATTTTACCTGATTGTGGTCAGCACCCAAACTGAGCCCAGTTTTATCCTTCTTATAATCGAAAACTGAATTTCTACGAATCAGTGTTTTGGCTATTAAGGATTCTAAGACTAAAAAGTATTCTATTAATGAATTTAAAACTGATTTCTGAGACTCTGAAATAATAAATGGCGTTTCACAAGGACGTAGAATGAAACTCAAATTCTAATTCAGAACAAAACCGAGATTAGCAGCCCTCTATAGTCTTTAGACGACTTGAATCCGAATTAGTTGATAAAGCCCCAATCTTCCTTCAGATTATTTGAGCCTAATAAGTTATCAAGAAAATCAAGTTGTGGCGAAATAAGTTCTGACGCCGTTTAGTGTCCAGAAAATAGATATACGTGCTTCCCACATTTTTATCATTGAATAAAAAAAAAAAAAAAAAAGCTGGAAGGTAAAGGCATAATACATTGAAATAGTTATAAAGATAAATCACGGTAATATTAATGTAATAGTATCATTGTAAGGCGATTGTTCGATATTGGGTACTAGTGAGATTTCCATCTATTCCTCTTATAGTATTGCAATGTGAAGACTTGTAGATCTTCAGGCGATCGTCATTTCTTCAATACCCATTTTGCAATTAAATTTGTTCAATTATTTATTTTAGAAATATGATTTAAGAGTAGTTTTTCTCAGTTGCTGCGTTAGGTTGGTTGTTTTGCTAATGAGTTCCAAATATTAAGATGCGTTTCTGAGGGTTGCTATTAGTGGGCAACGGGACCGATAGCAACCGGATATCGGGCGTTATCGAGCTTTGGATAACGTATTTGCGTGGATTTTCATCCCCCGATCATGGGAGAGATCGCCGTAGCGGCGGCAAGTCGTTACTAAACGGAGGATCTGACGCCTCCGTCACACCGCCTCAAGACTTGACCGCCGACTAAAGTCTCCCTCCCCGCCGAGATGGTGTTAAGTGGTGGGGAAAGTGGCGCCTCCCCTCCGCGAGAGGGGAACACATGCGCAGGTGGGAAGGGGTACCGTCTTTCCCCAACCTACCCCACCCCCTCGTCTAGCCTCCTTCCTGCGGGACCCTCTTGGAGAAAACCCCTGCGGTCGTATGTGTCCTATGTGTCCCACGTCCCGTTTTACGTCATTTCCCCACCTTGAGTCATACGAGCGGATAGAGAGCCTGGGAACGCAGGACACTTTCTCCCAGCGTATAATCGAAACAGCAGCGAATTTAGAAAAACTATTAGAAAAGATTCGCTTTCTCCAATTCCATGAGAAATATTCAGAGAAACCGTTCGTAGGCAATAAGTTGGCCAAGGCTTGGTCACAGCAAAAACACTGAACTGCACATCAACATCAAAATCCACTTTCAACCCCTCAAAATCAAAATTATCACTTTGCCACAGAATTGATCAATTTTGAATCTGGTGACTCAAATCATCAGTCAAACATCCTCTATTATGACCTAAAAATATTTCTTATTAAAAAAAAAAAATTATCCCAGATTCTGGTATTAGTAGATTTCTTACAGGAATAAAATCATAAACTCACTATTAAATTATTAAAATAATTACAATTTTAACGCGGTTCAATTTTTAAGGGTTGGTACTGGCTGACAAACCCGAATTTTCAATAAATGTTATCCAATTGGAGATTAACGTTGAGTTTGTCAGAATAAGAAAAAAATCAAAAAACACATTTCACCGTTATATGAAAGTTTATCACATGAAATAATTTGACTTTTACCAACAACCATAAACATTTTCAAGTGATTTGAATCAACTCGAAAATATTCTAATTTACTACCAATTCTCGCTTCTAGTAGACCAAATGAATAAATATATAATATATTTTTTTAATTACGGATTAAAGCTTTCTAGTCGTTTTTTGAATTTCGTGCTTTTTGTCTCGTTTTCCAAAATATGAATCTCTTGTTACTTGATAATATGTTTTTAAATGCCTATTTTTAATACCTAACGTCATATCCAAGCAAAAATGATGGAAAAATCTAAATTTTAAAATCTGATTTCAAACTATCATGCAAATAATAAGCTATTTTTGGAAAAAGCCAACTAAAATTTGTTTGTTGTTAATAAACAAATTACAGAAGTATAGTATGATTTGTTTATATTATATTATTTATTATTTTTTTAGCATGAATTACGTCTACACGTCAAATTAATCACATCCTAAGCCATAGTTGTTATTGGATTCAGGAGAGTTGTGAAAAAATGATAATATTACGAAAGTTGGTTGTTTGACTCAAAATCGGCTTTACGGGCAATATTGCAATGGGAAATTTGGAAACGATTTTTTTGGTTATTTTGGGAACTCACTACCAGAACCGAATAAAAATTGAATGTATTAAAAAAAAATTAGATGTAAAATTGATTAATTCAAATTAATCACGGCATTGCTTGGAAAAAATTTAGTTTTTATAACCAGTTTTTTTTTTAATCTTTAAATTTTGTGTTTGTTTGTTATTATTGAACCGATTGTTGATGCTTTTAGCTCTCCATTTTCATTTTTGACTAACAACCCCGTTGAATTGAATTTATTGGGATATTTTCGGGAGTCGTCCAGCAGGAACGGGTGCCGTCACCTGTCATGGAAGCTGAGCCGGGAGTGAGGGCAGGATGAAGTGACAGCGGGAGGAGGCGTGGTACCCACGTGGGTCTTCCAGTGATCGCCTACCAACAACCAACCTACCGCAACGAATATTGGCAAAATTGCTGCAAAATGAGTAAACATAAAAAAATAAAAAATAATAATTACAACTTTTTTTTTAAGAAATACTTTAGATTTGATCTCTTGATGAGATTTGTTTGAAAATTTATTTTTCAATTTTGGTGTGATTTGCAAAAAATTTTGAAACATTCTAAAATCCAACATTTTAAAATATAGATCTTTATTAAATTTTGATAAGTATAGATTTTTATTAAATTTTGGGGTATTTTCAAAATTTGCCAAAAATCAACGAAAAAGCGTGAAAAAATGGAATTTGAAAAAATTACCTGAAGTTCGCTGACTAATTTTTCCGTCATTGCCTTGGGATCGGGAAGCGCGAGCGCCATGCTTACACCTGTCACTTGAAGATCCTGAGGCAGGTCCTGTTGAGATAGGTGATTTTGTTGCTGGCCGGGCTGTTGCTGACCGTCGGGCCCGTGCTGCGGCATCATCTGACCTTGTGACTGCTGTTGCTGGTTTTGAAGTTGATGCTGCTGTTGGAGGTGCGGGGGCGGAGGCTGCGGTTGCGACGGCGAATGTGCGATCGGCGGCGTGGCATTTTGGTGGGGAGGCTCGTGCGGTGACCCGACGCCGGTGTTTGTTTGGGGCCCCAGGGCGTTTTGTTGGGGCCCTTGTTGAGGCTGTTGGGGGCAGTCGGGTTGTTGAACAGAGGCCTCTTGCACTTGTTGGGCTTGATGTTGTTGTTGGACCACGGCCTGTTGTTGGGCTTGTTGTTGAGCCTGTTGCTGTTGTTGGGCTACAGCCGCCGCGGCTGCAGCGACCGCTTGTTGCTGCACTTGCTGCTGCATAGCGACCGCCGCTTGCTGCTGCTGCTGAACGGAATGATAGTCATTGGCACCGCCGTTCCCCTGAGCGTCCGGACTCAGTTGGGGGCTATTCGAAGGTGGGCCCCTCTGCCAAAAATCTTGAGTCGGGTTCATCTTGAAGACGGGCCGTTGTATGAGGACCGCCTGCTGTATATCCGCCGACATCTGGTCCCCCGAGGAGGAGCGAAGGTCCAACGGTGTAGAGAGTATCTTGAGGCCGGTCGTCTACAGTTATCTGATGTCCTAAGCTAAATTCGGATCCCGGGAGGTACAGCTACCACAAGTCCGCACTTCACCCGGAACGTCGTTCACAAGCACATAATCGGCCACTGAAACACACAAAATGAAGAAAATTCGTTGTTATCACCAAGAAGGTTGCCCACCGACTGAGTGCTGTGCCTCAAGTAACTCTGAGACTTATAGCGGCGGGGGAGGGTGAGCGCCTAAGAAAACGTCGGCGCAAGGAAAAAGCCCCCTTCCTTGAGGGTGGGGAGACCTTAGGAGCAGGTTCAAGGCGGGGGGCGGGGGAGAAGCCACGGTCGAAAAAAACGCCGCACGGCGCTGCTTAGCGAGGGTGGCGGGGGGAGAGCCCGTCGCCGACTGAAGAGCCCGAACCGTTCTGAGGCGATGCCGCCCCCACCCTCTCCGCCGTCTTCCCTTCGGAGTAGGTCTCTTAGAAAAAATCTCGCCCCTTCGACACCCCTCCCCCCTAGCCGCCCCCACGTCGCCGCCTCCAAGCTAAGGGGGTGCCGGGTGGAGGGGAAGCCTCCTTACAGTTTTCCCGCGCCGGCGTCTAAAGGGCGGCCCCCACTCTTACGCCTCGCACGCCCCTACTGCTAAGATTTTACCGGCGTCTTCCGCCTCTGGCCCAGCCGTCACCAAGAAAAAATCCACCCCCTCGGAAGCGCCATCCTCGTCTATCCCGACCACTCGAACCGTGCTACTACCGTCCACTCGATCTCGCACGACCTAAACCGACCACTCGTGTCATTTCGTGGAAAAAAATTTAAAACTGCAACACTAAGAACGAAGTACCATTGGAAAGACCGGCAGGGAGACTGAAAGAGCTGCCTGTGGGTGGACGGAGGCGCTCAAGAATATAAAAGTGCGAGGGAGAAGGTGGGGGCGGTTAAGAAGGGGTGGTAAGGCGTCGGTGGGGATGGGTGAGGGGCCGCTCAGGTTCTGGAGGGGGAATAAGATATTTCGGCGGGGAATCACACCTCCCCCTTATTACACCCTACAAGCTTCTCCTTTCACCGATTATGAATTGGCCACCCGAAAACCTCCGTCTGTTTCTAACCCTCTGACACCTGGTCCACTTTCGTTCGACCCCCTCGGCGACCTTGACGGGGCGACCAAAGGCCAACGGTGGACACCGGGCGCCCATCAGGACCCGCCGGATAATCGCCTTCATCAGTGAAAAATTACAATTTTTATAATAATCTCCTTTTTGATTTCGCCCCCCCCTGAAATAGAGCAAACCTATCCTTATATTCAATTGATCAATCAGCGGAAAAGACATCACAATGTTTGCAATTCATTGATATGAACATAATTTTCTATTTAAGCTAGATGAATCTCTACAAAAGGTGATTTCTATGCTTACTTTTTAATGTACGTACTTTGGCGTAAAGACCTAGTTCGCGGAAAACCCCGAAGTCATACTAATACCGGGAATAAAATTTACTGTGCGAAGAAAAATGTACCCAAAAATAGCAATTGTCATGGTCATTGTTGACCATAATAAGCTCTGCGATTAGGTTCACTTTAATCTTCAACACCGATTGGGAAGGTTCTCAAGACTTTTATGGAGTTTTGAGATAATTCGAGTACTTCGTCGTAATGTTCGTAAGAGTTGAAGTCTTCAGATCTTGTTCGGTAAAAATTTTGTTTGCATTTTGATTTATTGACTTCACGTGCCGAAATTGTAGAAATTGAGGATGTCTAATTAATTGGATTGGTGGAGGATATTTTGGTTCTTTGAGCGAGTCTTTGATAAGCCATGGCGGTAAAGTTTGGCTAGACATGATGGAATGAGAAATTGGGATTTCTTGGGCCAAAGAATTTTCGTGTTCGCAGACGGACAATTCAGGCACGGTGGGTCTTTGAACGGGCAGCCAGTCAATGAACGTACGTCAGAGGAGTCGATCAGGCGGTTTCCACTCGCGTTCACCGGTCCCCGAAGGGCAAATGAGATTGCGGCGTCCGCGAAGGTCTACGGCGGCGGTACTAAGTCCGAACACCCCCTCCCTTGAAGATCCCCTCGTCGGTGAAGTCGGGGATCCCCGGAGTGGACGTGGCCCAGTTTGACGGAGGAAGGGAGGAGGCGAAATGAAGTGGCCGAGTCATTGGCCCCGGGTTATTAGCCGGGAAAAGAGAATGGTCATTGGGCCTGTCGGCGGCGACCGGGATGACAGTGAGGGGGGGAGGGGCTGAGGATGTCGATAAGGTGGAGCTATACCTCAAGACCGGGCGGTGGTGAGATTTTACCATCGTACGGTGGCGCTCCTTGCGACGCTTTCACACAACACTCGTCTTCAACCCCTTCAGGACCGACGTACCGACGACGTCTTCCCTCGTGCCCTCTGGCGAAGGGTTGAGGCGCCAACTCCACCTTACCTTACTCATCACCCTCTTATTTTTCAAGCAATCATTGCCTGAATATATCCTCTTAGGTCAGCAGGACGCATTCAGCTACTTTTATACATTCTCAGTTGACTGCTGACACCCGCCAATCAACCCTTTTCCACAGTAAACAGACACTCACCACCTAGAACCAGCTCCAAACGAATAAAAATCTTAAAATTACTTTCAAAGGGCCGTTACTAGGATGGATACTGTGCTTTTGAGGTCTCAGGAGTGTGATAAACCATTTAGCAGCACTAAGGGTCGAAATTCATACATGGAAGGCGGCACCCCACACGCCTATATATAACCTCCCTCGGCGAGCTCGAATCAGGCCGGTGCCCATATAAATTGATTCAGAGCCCGATTCAGCCCGAACGTGTATGCCTCCGATGCACCCAATTTGTATGCATTCCTTTCTATAGTTTCCAAAATTAGACGCGATCGTTCTACTTGTGTTTGACTTCGTTCCTCACCCATTCAATGATTTCATTATATTTGA
The DNA here is from genome assembly GCA_019603395.1 of Cyrtorhinus lividipennis. Taxonomy (NCBI): domain Eukaryota; kingdom Metazoa; phylum Arthropoda; class Insecta; order Hemiptera; family Miridae; genus Cyrtorhinus; species Cyrtorhinus lividipennis. The sequence goes on along the minus strand of CM033998.1, from coordinate 38,165,037 downwards.
TTGAATGATATATTTTGTCTAGATGAGGTGTTTGAGGACACCAAAGCCACTACGAACCCGGACAATGTACAAGTAATTGTACCACGATTCCATTTTGCCGAAAACTGTTTAAAACGATTGTGAACTCTACTCAGCGGAGCGCCAAAATAACAATTATAAAATTGATAACTTTTATGAAATTTCTATCCGCCTTCCACAGCTGGATTTTACAAAAATGCCTGCGTATCAAGTGCTTACGGACGAGAACTTCTGACGGTAATTTTATGGCTGAAAAAACTTCGAAATGAGCACGTTTCCCTCAGGGAGCTCACGTTTGCCTTGGACGACGAGTTACGAAAGGGAAAGAGATGAAGAGGGGCATGATTACTCCGACCAAATGAGATGGGTGGTCCACCAAGAAGTCAAATGGTCTCTCATCACATCAAAGAGCTCTTTGACAAAGTCGCGCGCTACACGTGTTATGGCTAATGAGTTGTTTTTGAACTTGAACTCTCATAATATTTATATAGCGACGGAGGGACAATTTCTCGTAAAAAAGACGAATCTACGTAGATGAGAAAAAAATTGCGGAAAGAGACGAAAAAACAAAATACGCGTTTCCTCGTCAATTTATACCTCAATTAACCTCTGATATGTTGAATAGGTAGGTGATATGAGCCGTTGGAAATACACTACTGTAGGCCATGACGTAGAAGCTTTTTTTTTTACAGTAGTAATACAATTATTACGTCTCCATTTATAATATGAAGAAAACTAGCGACAATCCCGTCATCTCCCAATTATTACAATACAAGATGAAAATCCCGTTTACGTCTCCGCAAAACTTATCACTCGGCTGGACCCTTACAATTACATTAAAAAATTGATTGAAATGTGTTCTAAGTTGACGAATATATAGCTGAAACGCAAAATGCCGCTGAATAATTTGATTTTTGAAACAAAAATGTATTTCATACGTGAAAACTAAGTCATTGCCGCCTGGTAGTCTCAAAAACAAAATCAAAAAATATGTTGGACCTAGTTTGTGTTACTAACAGCAAGTAAAATGTAGATAGCAACACGATAGCTTCCTGTAAATTATTGTAAATTTTAGCTAAAAAATGGGATTTATGTGGTAATTCCTTCTTAAAATTGATTAAAAAACAATAAAATCACGCAATTTAGCTTGAAAAAAAAACGTACATGATGTTTTATATTTGAAGAATTTTCAAATAATTTTTTAGGCATTGCGTGATTTCAACTTATAAGTGATGGGGCCGGGATTAGGCATTTGCAGCATTGTTGCTGTTATCGAACTTTTTGATTGGTATCGCGCTGTTTTTGTTTCACTTCGGTTGGAAATTGTTCAAATCAATTGTGCCGTTTGAGAGGATGTAAAATGGCAGACAGGACCCTCTTTCTTTATAATTATTGTACCTAATGGGCAGTTGAATAGATAGGTCACCAATGTTGGTCCCCCTTTTTTTTGTCGGCGTTTTGCCCTCAAAGTTGTGCTGGCCAATCGAACTGCTGAGAAAAATTGAATATTCAATTCGACGGAAATGCGGCCTGCAGCTTGTTGTGTGGAAATCCTTTGTTCAGCGGTCCTGTCCAATGTGGGTGGAGTCTCTTTCGAACAATTTGCTTATTGTTTTTTGTTGTAAAGCGGCTATCACTTGATTGAGCCATCACTCAGTGCAATGAAAGCCGCGTTTGGTGGCTGGAGTGCTTGATGAGGCTTGGGTAGGTATATGGCTCATACGTTGCCTGGGTACATATTAGGACGAATGGGTGACCCTAGTACACATAGGACAGGGAACATGTTTAGGACGGTTCTCGGCATTGGGCTGGGCGAGGGGAGGGGGTCACAAGGCTTCACCATGTGAAGTAACAACACGATGAGGGGGGGGGGGGGATGTTAACAGTTCAATGGAATCGTCTCCATGGCGACACGCCGTTTCCACTGTCCCCGCAATATTCCCCGCGAAGCCTGGTCCCCCGCGTGTATTAGTTTATAAATGCGCCTTCTCCATCGCAATACACGGACAACCCCCACCCCTTCCGTGGCAACCCCTCACCCTCCTTCTTCGATCCGACTCCACGTAGTCAACCCCTCCCCACCCCAATCAACTGGGCTGAGCTAGTCATGTTGCCATACTAGTTCAAAGTCGTGACGAGGGACTTCAGGTCAAAATTGTCATTATTATTTATCGAGTTGTCAATTTCAAATCTTTTCTGCAATAAGCAGTCCATCTATCATCAATTTCTACGCTGATTACTACATAAGACACTGCCGAATAAACAAAACACAAAAGTAAGCGAGGAGCTGATCTGGTTGGAGCAGCAGACGGTTTGGAAAACACTGGAAAGTTGACACCCATTGAGCATCATTCTGCAGCAGCACATTCAAAGACTAACAGGGCCCTCAAACAACATTTAGAGAAACAATGTATTGAAATGGGAACATTTGAAAGGAAAAAGTGTCTGTTTCAGAGAAAACTTGAAACAACCGTAAACCTAGACGGCATCACTGGGGTTGTATTACTTGCAATTAGGCTCAAAGTCACACATATATATGGAGTACCTACTGTTGAGCAGCTGATGAGCTGCCTTGGTGCCATTTGATTAGCAGCATTGTCTGACTGGCTCTAGAAAGGGCCTGACGGGCTTTAAACGTTTGGGCTATCAAACCAAACGCATTCCATTGATGTATAATATATAGGGTGTCCCACGAGTAACCCCCCCCTCTCCCCCCCGAACTAAAAAATCGTCTAATAAAATAAAAAAAAAAAAAAAAAAAAAAAAAAAAAATCAATCTTTAAGTGCATTTTTTAGTGATTTTAAATATCATAATCGCGCAGCCATGCGCAAATGACACAAACTTTCTTATTTTAAACGAAAACTTAATTTTGTATTAAAAATTCGGATTCTACCCAAAATTTCATGGAAATTTGATCCCTCAAACAACCTTTCTTATAACGCGCAACCGGTAAAGTTGCGCAATCCCAAAATGGTCAAATAGTTGATGATGATGAACTCTAATGTGTGGCACATGAATTTTCATTGTTCTTTAACGCTGATTCACGTGATGGTATCAATTTCTTGATTCAACTCAATCTCTGCTGAATAATGACCAAATTCGTTTTTAGGCGCGTATTTGAACATGAAGTATCACAGGTTGAAGAGTTTTTTTTTTTTTAAATAACTCTGCATCTCCTTTCCCTCTGATTAAAATAATAATAATTATTATAAGAAAAACATACAAATTTATGAGATTTTATGTTCAAACACGCGCTAAAAAAGATGATTTCTTAACGCGAAATAAACGAATTTTGGTCATTATTCCGCAATAATTGAGTTGAATCAAGAAACTGAATTACCTGCATCTGAATCTGAAACTGCATCACGTAAATCAGCGTCAAAAAACAATGAAAATGTATCTATCTGTAATGTGTCACACATTAGAGTTCACTATCATCCACTATTTGAAAATTTTGGGGTTGCGCTACATTGCGTGATTGCTGAACTGGTTGCGCGCAATACAAAAAATCGGTTGAGGGATCAAATTTCTATAAAATTTTGAGTAGAATCCGAGTCTACAATAAAAAATTGGGGTTAAAATAAGAAAGTTAGTGTCAGTTGCGTTTTGTTGCACAGTTGATCGGGTGCTCAAATATGATATTTAAGATTCTTGCAATAAATATATGACGATTCAAAAAAAAAAAAAAAAAGTTTTTTTTTTACCCCACTTGTACGATTTTGGGAAGGGGCGGGAGGGGGGGGGCATTTTGAGGGACACCCTGTATATTAATTTAACATATTAAGAGTACCGTGGACTGTATTATAGGCACGTTATTTATAGGGAATATGAAAGCGAGTTCCAAGTATGAGTTTGCTTCATGAGGACCCTAACTATAGCCAGCAGGATGAGGTGCTCATCAGTTGGGCGAAATCAGCAACTCATTAAGTACACAATTAAGGAGTGACCTTGGTCTTTATTGCCAGTCACGTTAAATCCAGTAACCCATAACATTTACGCTGTTTTGGTTAGTTATTCCTTCAATAATCAACCTAATTTTTTAATGCAACATGTCAATCTCTCCAATTTGACCCAAAATATGTTTTTTGAAAAATGGATTTTCTAGTTTTTGGCGATCTAGGCACGTGGTGTATCATTTTCCACTAAATTTTGGATACTGAATCCAATGATATGGGTCTCGGAACGATTGGTGCTCTCTGTATAAGGTTATGGGTCAAAATAGGTATCTATCTACCCATTTCGAATGTGTGTTTTTGAGATTTCTGGTACCTAGGCGTGTGGGGTATCATTTTCCACTAAATTTTGGACTCTGAATCGATTGAAATAAGTCTCCATGCGCCTGGTCCAAGGAATAACCAACCCCTGTGAATGACTTTGCAGCGTTTTAGTAGTTATTTCTATTGCGAGTTCACCTTATGGAGGAGGGATCGATCCTATCAAACAATAGGTGTTTTTATAGTAGAAACTCATTTCTCTGCAATTCTTTTGCATTGGAATGTAAATTATTTTTAGAAGAAATGAGTAGTGGTAAGTTTCGTTCCTACAAGTTGGTCCAGTCTCCCTGCTCTGAGGCGATAACGTGTCTGAAAGTGCAAATTAATAATTCAAACAGTCGCTCCATTTTTTTTTTCGTATCTGGATAATAAACCTTCGAGATAAAAACTCCCAATGACACAACACGGACCCAGTTGCAGCGAGGAAGCAATTCTTCTGACGGAGGAACAGATGTGCAATTGACGGCCTAAAGATGCATTTCCTCTTGCATACTGATCTCGGGCGATTACTCATTGAAACATATGGTCACTGCAAGTCCAGTGCTCCCCGTTCGATATCGTCGTACGCCAACACCTTTTTCGTTTCTCGGCTCTGGCCGTTTGTCGTCTTTTTTTTGTTTTCTTTTTTTTTTCAATCCCATCCCCTCTACCGACTGGACCACAGGCGTAACAGAGCTGCGCAGTTCATGTGAATTACAAGCTGTCAATTTCGGCTATTGCCATTGGTTTATCATGTTTTCTAAGGATACCGCGCTACGATCATGATCAATTGAGATATCGTCATCTCTTCTCATTGTCACCTTACTTGCTTTCAACACTTATTACTTGTTACAGCCCCACGTAATTTGGAAATCCTCATAAATGAACTGATTCATACTATGAAAAGAGTGTTTTCCATTCGGCGGAAGGCATTTTCTATGTTGAGCAGCGAATTTGTAGCAATAAGGGGTGTCTGAAGCTTGTACAAATTATAATAAATTTCAATGTTCCTTTCTTCCAAAACTTTCCAAACATTTGCCTTTTTTCGATATAACGATTTATCTATTTTCAATAGGAAGCTGAAGCGAAGCCTGGTGGGGGCTTTTTAAATGTTCACAATTGATGACCACAAAAACGATAGGAAGGAAAATTTTGAGAAAAATTAATGCCCAGTTCTTCCTACGTTAATTGGGAACATATTAAAAAAAAATAACATGGAAATATCTCATTCACTTCTGGAGAAAAAGAACATCAATAGTAAAAACAATTGACTTTTCTGAAAAATATCGATTTTGGCGGAAAAATCAACTTTTCGACTCGGGACATTAAAATTTTTTTGTTTGTTTATTTTAATCATTTTTATTTTTTCAGTTTGTTTTAGACATAAGAGCGACGATTTTCCAAAGTCGCAGCTTTTCTCGCTGAGGAATGTCATCTTTGGAGGTGTATAAACACTATTCTAGGGGTCGTAAACCTCAAAACCATCATATCAATCAATTCAAAATTGACTGTAGTTAAAAAAAAAAAAATGGTCAGCATTAGCCTTAGACACCTCAAAGCGATGGTTCTACATGGCGCTCTCGATTGAAATGGTTTTAATTATTTATTTTAAAATAAATTCCGCACAACCCAAAAACACGGTAGGTTTACATGTTCTAGAACGCCTCAGGCTTCACTCTCACGTTGTTTTATATCACAAAAATGACTGTTCACGACTTGATAACGTCGTTTGAAATTATAGAGCTTATGATGTTAAAATTCGCATAAATCCCGGCGACCCCGACAAGCGACCAATTGTGTTATGAACAGCTCGCTAAGCCGTCGCGGACCAATAAACATAGGGGGCTAAAGCATCGCCTCCAATATGATGGTCATATCACTCCGGGCGTTACCCACAACTAGGTGGTGTGCGGATCTGAAACACGTCACGTTGGAAATGGCCATTATTGCTCGTCAGAAATGGCCGTATTGTGATGGAAAAGCCGCTGTAATAAATTCCAATAGGATGTGCTATGAAGAAGAGAGAAGTAGATAATGATTCTTAGAAATGATGTGCAACTATTGATTAGCGGAGAAAAATTAGTCTATGAATGAGGCCATATTTACACTGTATATTAGGAACATGACGGGTACTTTTGTCAGTAATTTTGGTTCATTTTAGAGCCATGTTAGATACACAAACGCATACTAATTAATTAGTTGGAAAATAACGTGGATACACTTTTGGATTGAAAGTACGGATCATGATTCTAGAGCAGCGTGCCTTGTTTCCAAGGTGAGGGATTGGGGCTCTCAGTACAGGTGGTGAGGACGATAGTCTAGGGCGAGGGCAAAAGGGACTAGGACAACTGCCTGACCAGGTGGACTATGACCCTAGGGGTCACAACCCTTCGTTGCACGCTCCTTGTCCACTTTTCATATACGACCCCACAAAAATCGAGATCGTGCCCTGGTACAATAGGTTTCACGGGCAGATAACCCAAAACCTTTTCCCCCTCGACAGCCGAAATTTTAAAAAATTCGGCCCACGTGGACTACCTACTCTTTTTGTTATGCTAAGAACCCTCTGACAAAGAGTTCTAATGACTCGCCTTTCAAAAAAAACGAACGAGGTTAGTTCCTACCTAGTTTGATACACGTTTTGGGCGTCTCATCTGCGCCACCTATTCAACTTTGGGGCACGACTGCGCTAGCAATTTAAAACACTATAAAATTTCGATGTTTGACGAGGAAAATCAGCTTGAATTGGGGAGCAAAATGTATTATGAAGTAGTTTAAAACGAGTACTAATACTAATACTCGTTAATATTCCCTTCTTTGATAAGATTTCTCAATATCCACTCTGACTTTTCTCCAAAAATTTATTCGCTTGTGCGCAGGCATATTTCATATTTTTCAAACGCATTCGATTTAAATTTTCAACCTTTGGAACTTTTTCGGTAATCTATCCTAGTTTAGAGATATAACGCTGCAAATTCCTTAACAGGGGTTGGTTATTCCTCGGACCAGGAGCATGGAGACTCATTCCAATCAATTAAGCGTTCGAAATTCACTGAAAAATGATACCCCACATGCCTAGGTACCAGAAATCTCGAAAACACATTCGAAATGGGTAATATATACCCATTTTGACCCATAACCTCTTCCAGAGGTCTTCAATCGTTCCAGGACCCGTTTCATTGGATTCAACGTCCAAAATGTAGTCGAAAATAATACCCCGCACGCCTAGATCGTCAAAAATCTCGAAAATCCATTTTCTAAAATTCACATTTTGACCCCTAGTCGGCCTCAATTTGGTCCGATCGGGCTGAAAAGGTTAGAGGACCAACTAGAGCCGGTAACGGGTCCCAGACCAAAATTTCATGTTTTTAGATGAAAATATACCATTAGAACCGGCGTGGACGGACCAATATCCTTTTATCCCACTTTTTTCAGCCGGATCAAAATGTGTTTTTTGAGATTTTTGGCGATTTAGTCGTGTGGGGTATCATTTTCCATTAAATTTTGAACGCTGAATCCAATGGGATGGGTCCCAGAACAATTGGCGCCCGCCGGAAGAGGTTATGGGTCAAAATGGGTATCTAGCAACCTATTTCAATAGTGGGTTTTCAAGAGTTTTATTACCCTTTTATCCCACATTTCAACAACGGAACCGACCCATCTTGATGAATGATAGCTAGTGACTGAAAAAACCTTCTCATTCGTGACGTCACACGGGTAGTTATCTATCCCATAAGCCTGACTGTTAAACGCTTCCTTGGGTGACCTCAGTTCAGTAGGTTCTTTAAGGGTGACTTCGTCATACTAGGTTTTTCACGGTTCATTTCATAGTAATCATTGTTTCCCTCACAAATAACGTTTTTTTGCATCTGTACCGAATTAAAACACTATTTAATATCGGAAAATGAATCAAATTAACGATTATTATAGATGTAGGCCAATTATTCTCTCGGCAAAATGCTGAATGGCCTAGGCGCCCGCAATTTAGGCTTCAAAACATACGTTTCGGATGATACAACTTATGGAACTTCGGGGCTTCTACTTGTTCAATATTCTCTCCGGTAGGTACCTAATTGTCGGCAACAGTAGAGCATAAAACTGGTTTTTTATGAGGAAAAAAATTGTTGTATTTTGCAAGATGACATCGTAAAGGATGTTCTAGAACTCGTTCACGAAGGGAAAAATTTAGTTTTTCAAACATACGAAATAATGTTGAATTTGAAAAAATGAAAAAAAGCAGGTCATGATGTTCTTTAAAAATTGTAAATTTGAGGGTTTTGGCTTCCTAGTGGCCTATTTTCCGCTCACGCTATGGCCTCAATCACCACCTATTTGGGTTGCAAAGGAGAAAATCGATCAGTTTCTCATTATAACAAGTCTTTTAGAAAGGCGGAGATGCAAGAAACTCGAAACTATTGTCCGTTTTCGATCAGTAGCAGCGTGACTCCGCTCTATCCTCGCGTTGCCTGCATGAATTTACCGAGGGAAAGATAGTTTATGCATTGTACGGTCTTCAAAGTTCATCTACACCCTTCATGGATCCCTCATGCCTTGCCAGCTCATCCTTTGTCGCATATATCATCGAAGCGAAGCCGTAAAACCGTCGCCACCGTACAAGACCTGTTTTACGGCCCGTCGAGAAAAGGGTTAAGGGTTAAACGTATGTCCCTCGCTCGGCGATTATATCACACAACTTCCTATCATTTTTCCTTCGACCGTGCATGTTTAGAAGTTGCGGAGGGTTTTAGAACTTGGCGGAGTTTCTTCTGCCCTCAACCTCATGCAAAATGCCGTGCGAGCACGCCACTCATGTTTAACCCTTTTTCGTGCCGAATACTTCGTGAGCCGGGAAACGATGTGATGTTTAAAAGATGGCAAAACTAATTTACCCTCCCTTCTACTCCCAGTGTGGAAACACAATACGCTTTCATAATCGTTTTGTGACCCAGTTAAAACTTTAAATTCTCTGAAGCTCTTTCTATTTTGATTGCGTTTCTTATTCAGTGTAACGAGAATTCGCAAAGTGGTAAATTTATAGTTCGGAAAAGCCATTGATTGAAATTCTTCTTTCCATAAATCGTCACATATCGAGGAAAAAGTCATAAATTTTTTCAATTAAATTAAATTTATTTTGAGCACGGTATTCAGCATTTAAGGATTTAAAACCTCTCCGATTTGCCCCAAAAAACTTTTTCTGGGCGTTTCAAGGTGTCTAGATCGAAATAAGTAAATGTCCGTCCGCCGTCCACGCCGTTTTTGGTAGTGAAAAATTTTCTAAAAATATGAGCCGATCGGACCAAAGGGGGTAGGGGTTAAAATGTGAACTTCGAGAAATGGATTTTCGGCGATCTAGGCGCGTGGGGTATCATTTTCGACTGAATTGTGGACGCTGAATCCATAGAGAGGGGTCCCGGAACGGTTGGTACCCACCGGAAGAGGTTATGGGTCAAAATGGGTATCTATCTGCCTATTTCAAAAGTGGGTTTTCGAGATTTCTGGTGCATAGGCGTGTGGAATATCATTTTCCACCATTTACTCCCTGCAATCATACGTTCAAAAATGGTGGAAATAGTGAGGGATACTAAATCATAATGGGACTCCAATTTAGGTCACTAACATCTTTTATAAGTGATTTCCTGATGCTAGTGGGATTCGTAGACGAGTTTCTGATTTACCCGTGAAATTATTGCTACAACTGTGTTATGAATAAGGTGTGCAACAGACAGAATGCCACCGCAGCTGAACAATATAGCTGAATACATTTGACCTAATACTTTCTTTCTAGATTAAGAGCTGATCGCAATGCGTTGAATGTAAATCTATTTCCTTAAATTGTATGTTCCCTACTGCTATAATTCATCCCCTTGAGGTTTCTTCTATGAGAAAGTTAGCTAGTTGTTATTACTGAAATAGATAAATGAGCAACTATTGAATCGTTCAACGCTACAAACTGACCTATCAAGATTTATAGCGTTCTTCCGTCAATCTCCGGAGCGTATACGTTGTTCCGAACGGAGTTTCCAATTTCAACCATCAATATCCCGAAAGCGATTTAACGGATGACTGAATTGTAGTAGGTAGTGGTGGCTCAGTGTTATAGGATGCCCTCACGGATAGGTACATATATGCTATGTAACTACGACCGTATCCCGCCACCACAGTACACCGAGGCCCTTCTCCGGCTGAGCCTCTGCTCCCGCTAATTTATTACCTGAGATAATCTCGTGGGATATTCACTTTACCCCGGAGAGTCTACACCGGGAATTCATACACCGTTCACGGATTCGTATCTAAGAACAACGAGGCAATCGTTTATAATGAGAGGGAAGTTCAGAGGCGATGAACTGAACAATTTCTTGTATTCTTGCGAATGAATGTGATCACAAAAAAGCACTTGAAAGCTAAAAATCATCCTCAAACATTTTGAAAAACGGGAATAATCATCTCAGTTTTCGTTTAACCCCTTTTTGTCATCAAGGGGCTTTACTGTTTTACCAAAACCCATCTTGGATGTTGATTTTTTGAATAGAATTACTATATATGATTGGGTATAGTTATTTTATGCTACTCACTATTAGCTTATTAGTGGAAGCATTCATATTCTTACCTATCATATTTGGTTATTTGGTAGTCACTGCACCAAACACACAGTGTTTTAATTAACACAAATATTTCCTCTAATGGGGAAAAGGATTCGTAAGCATAATACCTCATTCATTTTTTTTGTCGCACTGAAAACGGAGTGTAGTAAAGTAAAAGTAAAGTAAACAAGGATTTTAACCTTGGATTTTCGTCTACCGACTACCGACTACCGACTACCTATAAACCTCATAAACGGAGTGTCAAGCGCAAGTGGTTGCAATTTGATATCGACAAGCGGATTAAATAATAAAAGCTGTTCAACTGAATGATTGAAATCTTCATTAAAATTTGTATATTTAGAACTGTGGAGAGTACTTAATTAGCTTCCTTGAAATGCCAGAGGGGACATTGTGGGGGGGTTGCCATGTTAACGATCATTGGTCTCCATTCATGCCAAGGCCGCGGTCGCAGAGCCAACGCTTTGGGACCCAGATCGGAATTGGAAGGAATGGCAGCCGTGCTTTCTGGAATCCTGAAGGATCGGATCTAACGGATCCCCTGGAATCCATTTCTATAGATCGTCTCCTTATGCGTGTTCTCAGTACTCATCATCGCGGAGTCCTGGTGATTCCTGACAAACATGTGCTTTTGTGAAGCTTCTTTGCAATACACTCTCGATGCACTCTGTATACCTGAATAGATATTTGCCTTTACGAAACGATAAGCACAACCTACTAGCGGCTGGCTGTGGGCCCAGATCCCAAGAAATCCACCCAAGCGGGAACGAGCGGAATAAAAGTCGTGACTCGGGGAAAAGTGCCCACCATTCGTTTCAATAGGAAATGGAGCAGATGGAATGATCATTTCGGTTTACGAGATAAGCGTTCGTTTTGAAAAGTGGCCATTCGAGAGGCGTGTGGGGGTATTGTGCCCAGCGAGGCGTGTGGATGTTTGTCGCAGGTTTGAACAGTAGGGAAAACTGTCGCTGTTTTCAATTTAAACACCAAACGATCGAGCGACCGGTCAAAAAGGTCCGAGGCGAACGTGATCCTCGGCCACTCGTAAGATTGCAGGGACTGGTGCTTGGTGGGAAATGAGTGGAAGGACTTATCACGAGGGTGTAGTGACGAGGTGGAGAAAGACAGTTGCAGCCGGTCGAGTGTTATCTGACAGGTTTCTGTTTCCCCCGATGAACGACGACCGAACCTCTAAAATTACCGGTAACTCGGGCGTTATCGGCGTCTGAGGGCCGTTGCAGCTTTCCCTTCAAATTTGTGCTTTCTGCGCTCCCTGCATAGGAATCTATCGCCCTTTGTAAGTTTCCTGAGGGAACGTTGCTCTTTCACCACCTGTTCCCCTATAGAAATGTCATCGATTGATTTCATTTCTGCGAAAGAATACGTGTAAGCAATGCCTGTCCATGCGAATTTTCCCATCAGCCCCTGTGTAGCAAAAATGTACAAGGTGGAGTGATAGCGTCAAGTAAAACGTTTTGGACTCATTGCAAGAAATCCGAGTGAACACTGAGTGCAAAAACGCTGCAAATTCTTTCACAGGGTTGGTTATTCCTCGGACCAGAAGCGTGGAGACTCATTTCAATCGATTCAGCGTCCGAAATTTAGTCGAAAATGATACCCCACACGGCAGAATGTGTTAAGTGCCGGTTGTGTTAATTGATTTTGACGAAACATCGTACTGCGATTTTGTGATTTGTTTGTACGCTCGAAATACACACAATTTTTTTTTTCTTTTTGAGGGAGAATTTCCACTGTTTCATTCCCATAAAGGAGGGATCTATGGCTATCCTTATCACTGCAGGATGAGTGAAGTTTCGAGTGTGATTTAAAAACCAGAAAGGCGATGGGAATCCGGAGAATAAATTTTCCAGTTCTCCACCCCCACCCCTGTCCCACCCCCCGAAGTTGTCTCAGTGACAGGAATGAGAGGTCTGTTTATTTGCAAGGGCTAGGAAGGAGCGCATAAACTGCTTTTTTCCAAAAAGTATATACAAAAATACGCATACTGTGGCACCAATAAGATTACCCCCTCTGGATGGATTTTCCACTTTCTCTGAGAGTAATCTAGTTACCCTAGATGGGCTTTTAGATAAATACCACCCACCCTTCTAAAATGTGACATGAATCGCTCATCGTTTCGCTGAGAAAAAGTAATAAAAGAGAAAAAGGGGATGTTTAGGAGGTGCTTTGTGTGAAATCATTCATCTGAACTTGAGTAATTTTTCCTTGAGGGATTTTTCCTCCAATTTCATACACTTGTGCTCGTATTGTGGAACGTGTGGAAAAGGTGCATATTTTTAATTTTCTCAGGGCTGCAATTACTACGGGAGAAGTTGTTAGAAAGCGTGAGGTATTTCGAGCCTATGGGTGGGGGTTAATAATTGTGATTTATATGCTACCCACCCCCGCTCACCCTTTCACCGCTCCCCTAGCCGGACAAAATGGCGGAGGCGGAGGGCGGAGTGCGTAGGGTGCAGATTGACCAATGGACAACTGCGCTTGCATCCGCTGGGCTCCGCCCCCCCGCGAGAAACCGCGTTTCAACCCCCGTTTCAACCCTTTCGCACTCAATCGTACCCCGGGTATTTAATACCCATGGAAGAAGTGTAGAAAAGAAATACCTGGTGAATCCTTTCGCCCGAGAAGACTCAGGGCCTCAAGTTACACAATTAGGGGGATGGAAATAAGATAAATTGGCACCCCTTCTTTACTTTGAATAACATCAGAGAAACAGTAGCGGTAAAAACAGATTTGGCAGAGAAAAAAGCGAAACAACCCATTCAACCGTAAAACATTTTTTAAAATTAATTTATTAACATTTTTTAAAGAGCGGAGTAAAAATTGATTTTAACCGCGAATAAAATTGAAATGACCAATGTCGAAAAACTATCTAATTTTCAGTTGGCTAGGTGTAACCAAGAAATGTCTATTTTGCATTAGTGAATATTTTCTCATAAATCAGCGACCACTAGTTCCTTTTCAAAAAAAAAAAAAAAAGTCTAAGCACTGATTATTTGATGGTACGCTCTTCCAAGTTGTCCCACGTTCAATAGCGATTACTGAAGCGACTGTGCTATTTGAGTTGATCCTAAATATATTCTTGGAAGCAAGGATTCGTATCTGGTGTAATCGGTTTGAAAAAACTAGCATGGCACAAATATGTGATAAATGGGAAAACGTCATTTGAGTGGCTGAATCTAAAATGTCCTTGATTCACCATTTACCATTAAAATGGCCTTGTCTTCATAACTTTTTTCTTCAAAATTGTTTGTGCAAAAATTACAGAATACTATGATGTAACAGGTTTTGGTGCTTCTTACTGAAGATTAGTGTTGAATTAGAAATCCACTCACCCTCGTTACATCGTGTTAATGGGGAGTGGATTCAAGACGTTGTATACCAAGCATACCAAATTTCCCAAGTTGCATGGAGGAATCATCTCTCCCGCCAACTGCTCAGTAACTAACTAATTATCCTTTCTAACTATTATAATTCCTAAAGAAACTTATTGTCTTTTGTTAATGTTATTCTTATTGATTCTGAGTTAGATTTGCGCAAGAAGTCGAGATGTCTTCTTGGATTTATGCCCCATTTAGGAATCTTCTGAACTAGTTGGATCATGCATGGTTCTGCTTTCACATTGTTTTTAGTTTCTAGTTTCGTCGTCATCCCTCTTGGCATGTTTTATCATGTTGGAGAAGAAATCTTACTTAAATAGTACGCATCAATGTTAAAGTGATGCAAATAGTGAAATTTAGAGAGAATGATTCAACCCCACAATCAAACCCCTATACCTCACTCCACGCCATTTGGAATTGATACACTTCGGGAATGACTGTCATCAATGAGGTGAGGGGGGGATCTAATCCTTGACCTGGACTTGACCCCATAATCTGAATGACCTTGAGGTCAATCAATGTACACGACCGCCTGATCAAGGGCAGAACTGAGTATAATAATAAGTTCCCGACATTTGTCAGGGATGATTACCGGACCCCTCCCCCCGTATACCAAGATTGGAACAATAAATCCCGCTTCCTACAAAACCTTTAGTAATGCTTTATCAACCACTTTTGTTGTCTTTTTGAAATGAAGTTCATTTGGTCCGGAAAAGCAATTCTTTTCAATTAAAGGACCGTTTATGGTATGACAATTCAGCGTGACCTTACGTTGAAGAGCCTAACCTTCTTGACACCAAAATCCTGAGGAAAACTTGATTCTTGAAACCTTTTTTTACACTTTATAGATACTTATTGACGGTCGAAGGTCGGACTCTCATTTATTAAAAATTCCTTTTTTTCGGTGTCCTTAATTATGAGGTAAAAACAAATAGAATGCATACGTTTGCACTAAGGAAACCAGAATTTGAACTCTTTTAAACCGTCATTTGTTCTCGCACAAACACTGACTCGAGCAAAATGTGCCATTTAATTCGTTTAACCGATGAGTAGAGAATATCATGCGCCGCCTAATCTTCAAAAATGTAATAATGCGCATTTTTTGTGAGTGGTGTAAAACGGCCAGATTCCTGGGAGGAATTTTTTCTGGTTAACAAAAGAGTAAATGTGTATGCTTTTGTATACAAACCGCCATAAGGAATTCAGTGTGATTGGGAACACCCCCAGTTACCAACCCATTTATGATAAAAAGTTGTGAAAAAGGTGGAAGAAATCTCTCTTTCCATTATGGTCTTGACGTAAATTATGGTATTTTGTGGTTGTCAACAAACGTGCGATCCTTGATGAGTTCTTCAAGACATTTTATGAGCTGTATTTTTGGAACGGACTAGTACGTAATTTTTCTTACTCAATCGGATGGAGGCTGCTATAATCCCTTTTAACCAAATCCTCACAGAAAGTATTGCATTTTCCGAAGTGCAATCGTCAAAAAAAGGAACATTTTTAATGGAAAGTTCATTAAAATTATCTTTGAAGGCCACTGTTTTGAAATGATCGTGTTTCATAACTCACTCAAGATTACATTTGCGATTTTCGGTCGACTTCACTTACTACCCAATAAGGTCCAACGTCATAATTGGTTAGTCGGTTAACAGCTAATTTGCCAATAAGGCAAATTTAACTCGTACATAGTCGTACTCGTACATGTCGCTACTCGTACATACTTTGTAGTGCAAATAAAGTGTTTTTCAGCATTTATGCGCGTTCCTTGAATAACAGACCGCATTACACCGGTGAGATGCGATATTTAAGAAAGATCTATTGTAATATATTCGTAATCCGCGGTTTTGGCTATTGTATTGTAGGCCAAAGTACTATAAGAGACTTGTACGGTCGGAGTAGAAAGGCATTCTTAACGCGGAGTTATAGAGCTAGGAGGCGGGCGTTCAACCTGCCAGCCCTTTTCTGGCTGGTCAGCCACCCCCTCACCCCTGCCCACTACTTACCTTGTCTCCTTCTCTAACCACCGCGGCTGTGGCGTGGAGCTAAAGCTTAATCGATACCTGACCGGCCTCCAACGACCCGCTTTTCCTATTCGGCTATGCTAAACGGCCGCCAAACTAGATCACGAAAACTCTGACTTCGTGCAAGAATAAACGAATAGGCCGACTCATTCCGGTTGCCTGTTTGAGCAGCCTAGTTAGGAATTCAGTCGGCGATGAAATTATTAATACCTGATTCCCGTTACAATGAAATCCCTACGCTCTGACAACAATATGGAACCAATTGGCCTGTTCGGGTCAGTTCTATTCAAACCCCTGTTCAACTATTCTTTCATCTTGAACTATCGCACAATATAACGTTGTTAGGTTTCCCGATGCATGTCTGGAGTGACTACGACGTCCAAATCAGCCACAATGCCATGATACGGCATCAGATTGGACTCAGGATGTGTACACATTTCAGAAGTTCACATAGGTACCTATTGCAAGAGCTGATCAAGTCTTGTCGTTTCCCTATCCCTACACATTTTTTGACAGTTTCGGCATGCATTTGTTGTCTTGTGTTATTTTTTTCTGTTTCTAAAAACGTATTCTTCTTCATTGTTGGTTTCCCACCCTTTTTTATTTAGAATTTTTAATTGTAATTTTACTGTAAAATGAGACGATTTGTGTGACAAATTGATTGTATGTTTCATGAAGGAGGCTAAGATAGATGGTCAACTGCTTCTTTGCCTATCTGGGACCTTTTCGCAGAGTTGTATATTGGTTTTTGGTTTTGTAGCCACTCGTAGATACCTAAATTTTCCTTGTACACATGAAATCCTCCACGATGTTTTTGAAGGTGGCTCTCAGCCTAAGTCGTTAGTAATAATGATAAAAGGAGGGCAAATTGTTTAAATTATTGATCCTGAAATCACACATACGATCACAAGGCTTGTGCACCTTCTGAACTTCCTTTAGAACACTCCCAGTCTTGGGGAAGGGATTTTCTCCCTTCAAAATCCCCTTCTCCTTTCAAAATGCTTTCTCAAATTGATGCGTCATACGTCAAGTGTTCAAATGATTTTATTCGTTCTTTTTCTCTAAGTAATTTTTGCCATGCTTCGTAAGCACATGTATAGGAAAACAAAACATTGTGAATGGTTCCACAATCATTTATCATAGCTGGTGTATCTACTTCTTGTAGGAGAGTATGATGAGTAATTTTCAGAAAACGAGAAAGCGAATTTTCTGTTGAGTACCCAGTTTCATAATACTGTTCCTGATCTATAAGCAACTTTACTGGTATGCAATAATCGGTATGAGACTCATCTGAACAGATTCAACATCCGGAATTTAGTAGGAAACATACCGAACATGGCTGAGTTTGTGAAAATCTCAATAATCCACTATTGAAATAGCCATTTTCATACAAACCCTTCCTTCGTTTGCAATAAGCTGCTTACTAGGTTCTGGAATTCACACTTGTCCAATTGGCATTGCAATCTCATCACGAGATTATGTAGTAGTAGTAGTAGGTACGCTATTTCTTTGCGCTAAGGATATCACCGATATTGGTGGAAGCAAAGATGGGAAAATACTTGAAATGTTGACACTACCCTCTAATTCAAATTTGTCGAGTAATCATAGTTTAAGCGACGCTCCCAATTAAAAAAGAAGTAGAATGAAATGGTTCAAAGGTACCTAGATAGAATAACGGCAGCGTGTGAAAAATGCGAGGGGAAATCGCGCGATTCCGATGAAATTATGCGAGGTGGTTAAGTGAATAGCATCGGTTCATTGGCAATCAAATACCTTCCCCCTCTTTCCACTCTTTTCATGCAACGTGGCCGCAAAAACTGCGAGGTTTTTCCGATCATAATGCAACCACGTCGGCTTACCATATCAGGGCAGAGCTTCCCAAATACGCGATAATGAAATTTCCTCGCTGAAACCTTTTTGGTGGCGTGAAAAATCGCTTCGTATACCCGCGAGGGTAGGATCGACTGGTAACTTCATTAGTATAATTGTCCGAGGTTGACCAGGGATCGCCTATTTGGCCCCCACGCTTTGAGATTAATCGAGAATAGAGTGGAGTTTAGGAAAAAAAGAGGAAAACTCTTTTGCCCCGAGAGTACATGCACGTATCAGGTACATTTCCTGCAAAATCACGTGCATCATTTTATTTATATCGTGCAGTGTCTTTGATAGTTACGCGTATATAGAGAGGTCGATAAGTGCCCACTCGATCAAAACCCATCACATTAAAGTTGGCAGCCCATCAAGCATCCAGTGAGCAGCCGTCTCATCACCTCTAACTTCCGCAAAGACCAAACCTATCATTTCCGCAATGAACTATTTATTGAACCACTCACTCGAGCTGGTTTCGAACCCATCAAGCGTCCACAAATCAACCTTCAAATCCCAACATTGTTATCCTTAACCCGTCATCTCAAAAGTTCATTTTAAAAATTTGTTTTGGAGTCTGCTGTATATTTAAGAGCTCGCATAACTGATTTGCCCGCAAAGATGAAGCTGTATCTTGGAACGGAGGAGAAGGATGAACAATACTTTTCTTTAAAGCTACAAAAGTTGACGTTTCGCGTGGATTTGTCGACTGCAAACTGCAAGGATGCTACGCACTATCATAATAGCGTACGTCTAAGACCAGCTGAAGGGTGGGTCTGTTTCTTAACAAATATCTCTCACACCTGAAGCAGATCATTTGACCAATGCGCGACAGCACATCACGGTCGAGGAAAGGCCAATTTCGGCACTAATTGCCATTCTGAATGAGGACGAAATACATATTTTCTACATAGAACCCCCATTTACCCTGAATGGTAAGCCTTTTCCCCACTTTCTTAAGACTACTACCGATTGGCATAAAATGTAAGGAAATAAACTCTCTAATTATGACGGGCTTATGATGACGACTATCTTTAGTGGTAAACTGTCCCAGTTCAAAGAAAATTATTTTTGAAAAGATAAGCGGTAAAACATGAATCTCAGGGTCTCAGGGTAGCCCGGGTTAAAATAGGGAGCAACTTAGGGTTAAATTTATAGCTAAATATGTTAGCATGATGTTGATAACCCTGCAGAGAGAATAAATGAGTTGTTTTTGTAACAGAAACTACATTCTCTGGGGTGGTATTATCGAAGAAGAAAATTTGTTTTCGCTAAAGGTGCTACATGAAAGTGATTGTAAAAATGATGATTTCGTCTTGCCATTGTGGCTGGTTCCCTACATCAAAGCTATTTTTCTGAATAGCGTTTCATCTCGACTAGGTGTTTTTACCCTGGGACTCTTATATTCTGAACAAATTGTTTCTCATTCCCTCTCCCCCGCTGAATTTACTATTATAATTGCTTGAATACCGTTTCATAATTTTTTTTCACGTGTTTCAACATCATCAGTGTCTGAATGTTCCACGGGACCCCAAGTAATTTGTATAATTGAGATGGGGAATCGAGATGAATGGTTAGGGCTCTCCCAACGCAATCTGCAACCACACGGTGGAAAAAAATTGATCGATCCTCATCAATCGACGGCGATTGACGCGCCCAATTCGAATGCCTGGGCTCGGAGGAAGTACTCGTAAGCGATACAGATTTGTAGTCACCCCCTTCAATAAAACATGATTTGTTTGACTGAAGAGGAAAATATTGTGTACCTAACAAACGGACTCGTTTGTTTTGCTCCGCAGCATTTTTCGAAACTCTGGTGTACTCTCTGAGGAGATAATAGATGTGGGCCATCAACAAAGTTGTGTAAACTCGCTGCAAATTCATTCTCAGGGTTTGGTTATTCCTCGGACCAGCAGCATGGGGAAAACGGGGGAAAACCGTGACTGAGGAGTATGCCGGACTCATTTCAATCGATTCAGCGTCTAAAATTTAGTTGAAATTGATACCCACCCTCCTAGGTAACAGGAATCTCGAAAACCCATTCTTGAAGTAGGTAAATAGATACCCCCATTGACCCATAACCTCTTCCAGTAAGCACAAATCGTTCTGGGACCCGTCTCATTGGATTTAGCGTCCTAAATTTTGGGAAATTATACCCGACACGCCTTAAACGCGAAAAATCAAAAATCTCGAAAATCCATTTTTTGAAAAATACATTTTGACCTCTATCCTCTCTTAATTTGGCTTGGTCGGGCTTAAAAGTTTCGAGGGCCAACTAGAGCCAAATAGACCCAGAAACGGGTCCCTAACCATAACGTCTTTTGTTTTTCTTTTATTTTAGATATAAATTTTCCATGCTTTTCTACGACCAAAAATGGTGTGGACGGCGGAAGGCGGACGGACACTTTTGCTCAATTTGATCTTGTCACCTTGAAACGCCCAGAAATAAAATTTAAGGCAAATCGGAGAAGTTGACTTTCTGCATGAAAACATAGGCTGATTATTCAAGGGATAACCAATCAAAACGAAATTGTGTGATAACCTTTGTAACGCACTATTGATTTTATTGGCCGTCAATAGGAAATTAGATCATGACGAATGAATGTCTATTGCTGCAACTGCTAGTGACAACTCCTCTAATCACAATTTATTCAACATGAGGCGACACAAGAAACATGAACAAGGGTGCGTTTCTTTGTCTCCTATGTTTTAGACCGACAAGTGTTTCGGTTTTTTTAACTCATCACTGAAATTATCAACTTTTTGAACAATAAAAGAAGTCAAGAATGCACCCGTGACGTGTTTGAGAAAGGGCAGGGAGTCGAATTCCGAACGACAATAAATCATTCATTCGGCTCACATTTTCAATTCTGTTTGCACATCGGTCGTTGACCTAGGGCAAATAAAGGAGATCGCGAGATTATAAATGCATATTCTAAGCGTCGGAAACGAATCCGAGCTATTTTCTCTTGATGACTGCGTTGCGGGCTTTTGTTACGGCTGTCAAACGCGATGGGGTTGATTCCAGCATTTGATGTTACCTTCTGATAATACGGCAAACGTGGAAATCATTATGATTCAAGTTGAAACAAGAATGAGTTGCGCTCGGGGCAAGTCGGCACCCCTTCTTCGTAAAACGTGTGACCTATCGTTTGCATGAAGGCCTCTCATAGGTACTTTTCCTCCGATATTGTCATCAGAATGAACGAGGTGGCATTTTAGATGAATGTAAATTACCTATCGATCCATTTTCTCTACGATTTTAACTTCATAAGAACAGGAAAGCGATGTGCGTAATCTGAACAAAATATTAAAATAGTATTTACAAAAATTAAATTAAAATAATAAAAATCGGCTGGCCCGGAGCTGACGGTGGTCTTGATTAATTGGTAAGCAAAATCGACAAGATAGTTTAGAAGAAATCAATGGTCGACCTTCCGAAGGAATCTAATTTGAAGCCACTGTTGAACTGCTTGATTTAGATACTGAAGGCCACACACAATAAAAAGTTTGAATAGTCACAGTCGGCTCGGGCATGTTAAACCAATTGATTCATTTTCCCTTAGTGAGCACAGGCCATCTCTCGTTACTACCCCATGGTGTTACTTTGGCCATAGGCCATCATAGACCTTCAACCCTCTCTCATCCCTTCCGCATTCAGGAATGTGTATTGCACATTTTCTAGATTGAAGGAATTTGAGCTGTAGCGTCATTATCTGTAGTCAATAGATGAGACCTTCTCGTAGAAAGAATTTAGAGCATAATTTAACGTGATCGAACAAAGTAAACGTTATAAATACGATAGAATTGAGCAAACGAATGTTCGCGTAAAATCGTCTTCATCCAGGAAGACGATGCTTCTCGTGCAGTGTCAGTACCCACCTACTAAACTGTAACGACAGAATAGTTAACGAGTCAACACCAACAACCGATATTAGCAATTCTATGAAAGGTAACTACGTAACTAGCCGGGGTCCTCCCTGTGGTTATAGGATACACGAGCCGAATGTGAGTTGACTACGACAGTTCTCGGATTGAGGTTCCTGTCTTGAGGCCTCGAAACTGATGGAAACTTGGTTTTCATCTCTAATCGCTAATTGAGAGAACGAAGATGACCAATTGAACGTCGATGGAAAATCCGTTCAGCGATCTCATCACAAATACAAATTAAAAAAAAAACCTCTGCCAATTCTTTGTTAAGTTAAACTCATTGATTTTAGCTAGTTGATAGCAGCTCAAGAGGTAAATAGGGGAAAATAACAATATTAAACAATGAAACTTTTTTGTGTAAAATAATGATTAATCAAACTATGCTTAAAAATTAATTTAAGCTTTAAACCAATTTTTGCAAAAATATAACATTCACTTGAGTATTAATGTAGTATAATAGCCCTCGTTCAACATTTCCCCATAAACCTAAACTATCCCTTTTTATTATTCATCACAACTTTTCAGGTCTGCGGTGGTGGATTTCTAAAATTGGCATAAACTAATTGTTTTCCGAGAGTTTTAAGTGACGAATAGGTGTATAAAAACTGACAGTGGTGTTTGAATGTCATATTTACGAACTTCTGCAGCATAGTGGCTCATGCTTTGGTTGTCGGGCTCAAGCTAGAGTAGAGGTTAGGGGGTAGTTATGGTATTGGATTATTCCTAAGTCTCCCAAAAAATAATGGAGAATCTGGAAGGGACCTTATAACGTGTCGCGATTGATGGATTTAATGTGACTATGACTTGATGATTGAAATTTACAAAATGAAATGGCTACTAGGGGGAAAATCGTACGTATGGAACCGTTCGTTATACAGTTTTGTGTTAAGCCGGTAAATTCTCGTCAGTCCAATCGACTGCGTGCAAGCTCAGACCCTGACCAAGGCAGGTAGGGCCAATAACGCCCGGCGAGGAACGATAGGAAGAGCTGCCTAGGATGTGTTGATGGGTGCGTAGGAAGGCATCAATCGATCATGCCCCCTTCGCCCGCGGCCGGCTCCGCTCCAAGGCGTGTAGGTACGAACTGACCGAGTTAACTCATGCCGACTGGACGAATGGAAGACCAGCTAAGATGAGCACGTAATACCTCATCAATAGTTAGCACTAGAGTGCAGTTATTTGTCTGGCAGAGAATCCTCGAGTGTCAATCATTGACGAATCCAACTCTTCAAATCGAGGACTGACAATGGTAATTTTCAGCTTGATTTATATGAATTGGCTTTTCGTGGAATTATTCTTATTAGATTGGATAGTTATGACCTTTGATATAAGTGTGTAGATTACGAATTTCCGTCCAGGCTCATAAAATGCATCTGTGATGCTCAAAAAAATATAAAATGTTGAACATAGGCTTCATTTGAGTCTTTTCTGAGCCTAACTCAGCCCAATTGCCTCTAACGGAGGCAGAATGTGGATTAATATTGGTATTCTGAAAACAACTTGTGAGTTTTTCGGGGACCTAAACGTGCTGAGTATCATTTTCTAGTAAATCTAATCTAAATCTTAATCGCTAAATTCAGATCGATCCTGAATCGATTCTCGTACATTGGATATCAGTTATTCTTATTCTAGAAGAACATTTTTAAAATGGGTACTTCATTATTTGTTCTTCCTATATATATAAACGGTGGGATAATTTGCAGGTTTTCCACCAATGCTCAAACCTAAGGGATACTACCTTGGTTCATTGATCTCCCAACGTTTCCTCAAATTGCCTAGGATGGAAAAAATATTGGATATTGTGAGCCCTGTTCCACCCCCTTATTTTACAAAGCGGTCATGAAGGCCTATTCTGTTTCTATAAGCGGACGCTTGGACCTCTCACATTTTGCTTTGTTGGAGTCAAACGGTTCAAATTATCGAAGACGTGGAGGGTTTGTACGTTTCAAATTTTGTTTTACCTACTCTGTCAGACGATTTACGTCACACGTTCTCAGGGTTTATGTAACTTCGATAAGCTCGAGAGCCGTGAATTTCGCCTCGTCTTGTCTTATGAATATCAAGTGATTCTCAGGTTGTAACGACAGGGTGAAAAAAAGTGGAAGAGACGCTAGCTTGATTGTGGGACAATAGGAAGAAGACTCTTATAGGGGGCGCCGTTGAGGAAGTACGATGCGAGAAAGGGGGGGCCTCCTGACGTTCCAGTCGACAGGGGTGTCTTGCGAGACAACAGAAACCGGTTACATGTGGAAGCTCTGTTCTCACGGGGGATTCCCTCATTCAACTTTAGGATGAACGGTATCGCTGAAGCTGAAGGACCAGAACAAGGGGATGACAGACCAGGACGAACTGTCTCCCTCTGTCCTACCCTTCGTCGACTAGACTGTCTCTGTCCTAGGACACGTGCTAAACCTAGGACCTCCGAGCCATCTACAGGTGCTCCACTCTTTCCTTTTCACTCGTAGAACATAACAGAACTCGTCCCTCTTCACCATCGTTGCCCACTCTACTCGTCAATCACCTCCACGCTCCACTAGTCATTTCTCAGAGTTTCTCAGAGGAAGATTCCTATTTATGCGGAGTTAACATACAAGTTCAGTCCAACATGTTTGACGAGTACATTATCTGATTTTTTTCTCAATCCTCAATTTACCGATTTAATTAATCAATAGATTTTTGAGGCTTCCATACGTCATTGGACGCTATCTACAGCACATGAATGTACAAAATGTGGCAATCGCATCCTATTATGTGAGTAAATTTTCCGAAACACACTGTCAGAGACAGCTCAATACAGGCCATTTTTTCAAATCTTTGCACATTTGAATACTTCCGACCAAGTAGCATCATCAAAATCTCGTTCCCTCTTTATGGACAATGATTCCTTCATGGATTAATAACATTGAAAAGCGAGAATCTCAAGAGTGAGGACGTCGAGGTGGAATCGGTGTAATCGAGAGGTCGAAACATATGAGACTTTCATGCACTGTTTAATTTCGGCTCAACTCCTCCTCCAGCATTCGATGGTTCGTTCGCCCTGATTGATTCGAATTGATTATCTATAATGTATCTCCCTATGTAATAGGTACTGCCCTAGCAATATCTGAATCAATCACGTTCACTCTCGTGTGGTAATTTCGGTGGTTTTGGTACTTAACGGGACGCGGTGTGACGGGCAAGGTTATCTCTATTCACGCTGTTATGGGCGAACCCAATATTCTACAGGTTACCTACCGATTCCCTTCAACGTTATCCAACTACAACGGAAGATTAATGTGGCGAGGAATTAGCGGGCAAGGGCCTCTCAAGTCCGAGGAAGGCCATACGTCTTGAGACCAAGGTGGGGTGGTGAGGAGAGTGCGATCCATAATCGCGGGTCCCCTCTAATCGAAAGCGACGTTCGAACATATAATCGTCCTTGTCTGACACCATCGTTTAACGGTCAGATAGATAGCCGCGCTACCTCCACGAGTTCTGCCCCCTACGAGAACTACGAGAACTGTGCAAAGTCAACCCCTTTATTCCTGAGAAAAGGCAACAGGAATAGGTACCACAGATAAATTTTTATGCCCAGTAAAGTTTAACGCATCAATGTTCTGACAAATGAATTTGTAGGTAGCAGGTTCCTTGAAAAGTTTCCACCCTCTTAGATATACTAAGGCCTGCAGGAAGTATGTATTAGGAATACGAACTGTTCGTTAGCTGGATTGGATGCCAATCATGAGCACTTTTTCCGGAATAAATATGTGGGGAACCAACATTGCCTTAATTATTCGCACCTAAATAGAACTGTTCATTTACATAAATAGGTGGAGTTTTTGTCTAGATTTGAGGGAGGATCATCGTTGAATCGGGTTTTGGGCTGAATATTGTGAAATATTAAATCCCTACGAAACTTCATTTGTTGTTTTCTAATTATCAATGCCAATATTTCATAGTTAAATGACTCGATTTTGGTAGAACTACAACCAAAATTGGTAGTCATTTCGATTTGTATTTAAGAAATAAAATTGGTGAAAATTGAATCCTCACACTCCGAGGACGTTACCCCATGTGACCCGTCTTGAAAGAAGGAAATTGCATTAATCACGTTATATTTTCCAAGTAATTCAGTGCACAGAGCAACCGACTAGGTCTGCGTTTTAATCTTCAAATGAGTGCGTTTCTGTCTGGCCATTCAACAACCGGTAGTTTGAATGTCTTTGCTTCTACACTGAATTATCGGAGACTGTTCGGCGTATCACCTACCCGCCGTTAAAGTTCCTGATAGGAGGAGTGGATGATCTCTAAGTTTCTCGGTATTGTATTGTACACAGTTGGTTTGCTTAGGTATCTTTCAAGGTATGAGTAGTCTTGACCATTGTCTAGGGGGAGGGGGGTTAATTGGAGCATCGTAGAAAAGAAGCTAACAGCAGAAAACCTGATGCGGAGGTAGTAACAACGTTTATAGACGTTATATCTGAATGTATGACTGTATCAAGAGGTTCTTTTCCAAGATGTCGAACGTAGATTATGATTAGTCATTGACTGAATTTTAACAACTTCAAAATTTCCTGGCACACGTATCCTATACCTATAAATTCATGTACGCCTTCGATGTGTAAGTCTGTCGTAATGTGGTTTGGTGGTTTAGAAAGGGTGGGCCGTAACGGATCTACAATGTTATAAACGTACTAAGTAAAGAATAAAAAAATAAAGAAATAAAATTGCGCGTTGTTGCACTTATTATAGAATTGTCTATCTAAAAATAATAATAAAAATAAATAAATAAATAAAAGCAAAATAAAAAATTCTAAATTCAATTAAAAAGTAACCGGAAAGATAAAAAAGAGATAAATAAAGATGAAAAGAGTTGAATATAATTCAATTTGACTTTAAAGGCCACTGACAAGTAGTAAATGAATAGAATAATTCGCGCGTAAGAAGAGGCATGGTGGAATTTGTTTCAATTGTTAGATAAACGGATATCTTTAAAAAATAAAAGGCAATTGCTAAAAGAATTTTCTTCTAGAATATAAGTGTTCCCCTGTAAAGTGCGCATGAAGGATTTGAGTTCATACTTCAACTGTAGTGAGTGGTGTAACTTTTAAGTGCTTTTCCGCAAGATTAGTAGGATATTGAAATATGAGAGTTGAACGCTAACAAAAAGCCTGAAATTGTGATAAGGTAAAAAATATATATAATGGTAAAAACCATTTTAAGCGTGTTCAGTGTGACCATTGTTAGTGGATGTCGAATATATCAGAGTTTATTAAAGTTTCGAGTATAAATGAACGTAGAACGAGAACCCGACGGTGTGAAAAATGAGGGGTAGGAGGGTTCTTTTAGATGTAAGAATGTTCTTGTAATGCTGGCATACACGGTATGTTTTATCCGATTGGGTAGGCAAGTTGAGGCTCAGTTCGATCATTGTAGAATATAGTCCAATTCATGTTATCATCATTTAGTTGAGACTTTTTGAGTAATCAGTGACATGTATGTTATTGTCTTCTAGAGTCTCCAGACACTGATTTCTAATTTGAAATAGCGTCTATATAATTGTCGTTGCCTATATTACCTAAGAATTGTGGAATTGGGCATGGGGGGCAACGATTAAGGTTTGGAGGAATCCGCCCAAAGTTGTTCACAGGACCAAGTCTCAGAGTTACTCGGCACAGCACATCATATAAGTACATAACTATGTACAATTAATGACAAACAACAAGTTATCAAATTAGGAAAAATATATTACCTGATATTTGAATATCCATTTTACATTTCCACTATGTTCACTCAACACTGCTCAGTTACTTCAATGAGAGGAAAATCATTCAATATAATAAATGAATAGAAAATTAGGTAATAAATAAAAGGACTCACCTTATGACTGAGAAGCGATGGCTCGGGCGGTTGATCTCGGAGGCTGGCAGAACTCCGGAATATGGCCGCACCGTTACTAACACCGTTCGTAAACTTTACGACGACTAATAATAATAAAGCCCAGTCTTTCTTATAAAAATATCACAACCATTTTGTATCACAAGTTTTTCGAGCGATATAAACAATAAAAACTATCTAACGCCTAATCTGTTTTTGTCGCTTATCAAATAATTTTTTGATGTTACAAATCCTTAAAATACATTTTTTCGATTTTGTTTTTTCCACAAGATATAAAATTTATTTATTTTTTTTCTCAATAAGGTTTAATAGGCCACGAATTACTATCAGACGACTTTGACGATTTTTGGACGTCTAGGAAAAAGAGAGAAAGGAAAAATAACCGCGATTTATATATTATATAAAATGAAACTTTTTTCCGATAAAATTATTCAAATGTCCAAGAATAACAAACAGTCCCTTTTTCTAAAATATAATAAAGATAATAATAATAGGCACATGAGGAATATCTTCAAAACTCTTTACCAAATATTTCAACTTGAAAGATCACTAATTTTTACAATGCTTCGTCCTCAATTATTATTGGTTGAGTCGTTGAAGACGAAAGCAAATACCCGTCGAAATAGAACTTTTTGTTAATAGTTCCCGATTTAGAATTTAGCTTTTTTCGTTGAGGTTTTTCTTTTTGAATTTTAACAAGGGTTTTCAATATATATTATATATAGTTTTTAATAAATAATTTGGGGGTTTATAATATATAAAATTAATTATATATATTTTTTGGATGTTTTTGAATCTTTGTGGAAGGATAACCGTTTTTGGAAAGTATATCGTCTCGGTAACGGGCCCGTTTGTTAACTTGTGGTTTGGTTGGGAGGGATTTGTAACAGGGAAAGGGAATGGAGCCTGTAGGGGTTGTTAAGTTACTAGACTAGAGCATGTGAAGAATTAAGGCCAATAGTTGGCCTTGTAGTCCGCTGGCAGGAGGAAAACCTGTTTCCTCCGGCGCGGCAGAACTGTGGATTTTTGGGGTTTTTTGAAAGAGCTTTTAAGCCGCGTCGCACAACGCGCTACATCTGTCCCGGCCCCGTCATTTTGGCTGTGGAAAAAATGACTACCCGGCGCGGAAGGGGAGGGGGAGGGGAGGAAAAACGGGAGAACTAAATAAAATAAAGAGAAAAATTTCTTATCTTTTTCCGGAGAAAGAAATTTTACGAGTTGAGTCCGACTGGGGCTGGTTTTTCCCTAATCACACTAAGCCCGCGGGCGCTCCATCGCGGCACCTGCGAACACACAATCGGATCCCATGAGTACACATGGCGGACGACAGGGAAAAATTCTTGTGTCAATTTTGATAAAAAGGATGAGCAAGGCTTTGATTAGGATTTGGTTCAAAACGAGAAAATTTTTGAAGTGAAAAAAAAAATTTGAGGGGGTGGGCGGAGGGGGTGGTTTTTTGAGAAATGCCTACCGGGGTGAGATGAACAACTCCTGAAGGATGTAATCCGGTGGTCGCTTCTCAGTTGTGCTGCCTCCCGCGCTTCCAACTGCACTGGGATGCAGATTTCTAGCTACTAGCGTGAGCTGCAATTTGGCGCGCCCCCACCCATGAACCGCTCCTACCCGCTCGCCCTGTTGTGTCCGCGGAGTTGGTTTGTGTGCGTCCGTAAGCGGGTGTGTGAGTTGCGAAATCATCCCCTCCCAATCGTCCACCTCTTTTCCCCCTTCCCCGCTCGCCCCCGCTGTAACCACCCCCTCATCCCTTTTCGTTCACCCCCCTTTGGCCCCCGAAGGGTTTTGCCCCCCAATTTCTGACCGGTTTGCGAAAATTTTTCAACCCCCTTTTCCGCCCGGTACTCCTCGCAACCCTCTCCCACCCTTTCGCGGGCTTAACTTAAATTAATGACCGGACACCCCCACAATGGCACCAACGGACACACTTGCGTGGCGTGGGAAGGCCCTTCCTCTCAACAAATGACAAAAAAACGTTTCTGTAGACACAATAAATCACCAGCGTCATTCTTTTGGCTCATCCTTTTTCCCTTCCTCCCTTTTGGTTTCGAGAAATTGAAAAGAATACAAAGAAAAAATCCAGTTGAAGGTGAGATAGGGGGTGAGTTAAAGAGATGAGGGGGTGAGTTAAGAGGCGATGAGAGTTGAGGACCCCATTAGAAGAAGTTCCGTGAAGAAGCGGAACTCAAGTGCTTGAGGCGGAAGGGTCAAAATACCCTCACCCCCAAACAACTTCACCCTTTCGTTCCCTCGAATGCCCGCACGCTGCTCGCCTCCCACGCAAAGGCTCCCTCTGACTTCGTTGAAGCGTCAAAAGATCGCCATTAATGGGTCACTTTTTACTAGTTGGTTTAGAACCTTGACCTCAATCTGATCTCGAAGGACCTGACTCTCCTAGTTTCCTCCACTCAAGCAATTACCTTAAAAAGTTGTTAATATTTTTCAATATAAAAAATTAATTTAAAAAAATTCCACAGGATTCCAGTCATCCGGTTCTGTTTTTGTTAAAGTAGACAAATTTCACATTTACTGTTGACTCCTATCTACCGGCTAAGGTAGCGAATCATTGAACACGCACTAGCTTGTGACTATTGGTGAGTAGAAGAACTTGATGAAATTTAGGTCTCATGGAACCTTAACATGCAAACAATATGAAGTAATATTAAAAAAGCGCTATAGATAATTAATATTTTGTATTAAAATTCGACTATTTGTTGCGCTTCTCCACTAAATTACTTGAAAAATGACGAAAACGGGCATGTTTCTAGCGGATGGCACAAAAATGCTCTTCAATCGAACCCCTGAAGCTAGAATGCTCGCCCACCGACCTACAAAGGAAAGAGAAGGAATTCCAAAAACGCACGCCAATCATCGGAGACTTTCCCATTCGAGTGCGATACGTGACAGTTCATAATTGTCCCACAGGTGTAACACGGCGAAGAATATTATAATCCACCTCTATAAGACGATGCAGGAGATCTGATCAGTATTGTGTGCAGAGAAAGGCTTCACGAAAAGCACAGCGATTCAGCTCAAACATGTCGCACCCTCAGTGCAATATGGCCACAACTCAAAAATTCAAAATTTTCAGGACGCTTGGTTGAAAGTTCTGAACTTGTGTAGGAAATTCAAGCTAATGTTTCAGAACTTGAAAGTGCTATAAAGTCCTTTCTTTGCTCGTCTGAAAACGGGCATTGTCCAGGTTTTCTATGAGTTTAAGGTAGTTGATGCCCCGGTAGACTTACGGCCTTGTTGCATTGAAATAATTATCTCAAATGTTGAAAGTTATGGCTTCATCATCGTATCTATGTATATTAGTATAATAAATTATACTGTGGCCTCAACACCTCATTTCCTGCGGACTATCGATACTACAATAAGAACCACGTAACAATGTCGTTTTTAACGCAGTTTATGATTTTTATTAATAATTAATTGTTAATGGAACTACCTCCGTAGATTGGTTACTGATACCTATTATGAAAAATTTAATCTCAATATAAAGATACTCCTCTAACCTCGATACACATTCAGGTTACCCCAAACATATCACTTCGTTGCCGCAAGGGCGCTAACGTCGCACAGTTCACTCCGTTGCCGCAAGGGCGCTAACGTCGCACAGTTCACTCGCAGTAGGTACTCACTTTTCACATCCTCCCACTTAATTTCTTCAAGAAGAAATTACCAGTGTAAATCTACACACTACAAGTCAAGTCTCACTGGTGTCTTCACTATGCGACCATGTCGAGTCTGACGTATTTCAGCATCAACCAATGAAGGATCCACGCCTAGGTATTCATTTTCTACCATTGGTGAAGTTTCTTCGTTGATGGATCCTCCTTCATTTTGTTCCAACTTCTTTTGGGCGCTTGGAGCCACATTTACCTCTAATGGATAAACTCTCTGGAGGGGTCGAATCAGAGTCCCCTTGCAGGTCTTCAAAACAAGCACTCGGATGTTCCCATCTTTGCCTCGCTCCATGCGCTCAATCCGTCCCAATGGCCAATCTACTCTCTTGGCATCATCGGATCCAATAAGTACTACTTCGCCAACAGTCGGTGCACGCGTACTACGACGATGGGTCCAACGCAGACATCCCAAATACTCAGATCGAAACCTTTGACGAATATGTTGCTTTATGGTCAAACGATATTGGGCTCGCTTCTCAAGACTTCCTTCAGCCACAGCATCATAATCATCAGTGCAACAGGTGGTGTTGTCTTGTAAGAAGTCTGCCGGAGTTATGGCAATGGGGTCTCCATTTGACTCTGACATTGAGGTAATTGGTCTAGCATTAACCAAACTCTCACACTCACAGAGAGTGGTATACAATTCCTCAAGAGTCAGGACAGCCCTTCCAAGGACGCGCCGCAAAATTCTCTTGACTGACTGCACCATCCTTTCAAAAAATCCGCCCCACCAGGGTCCAGTTGGGGGGTTGAATCTCCAATCAATGCGTTCGATGGCACAATACTTGGTCACCTCAGACCACTCAATGGTATCCAAAACGTTGTTAGCTCCCTGAAAACATGTGCCATTGTCTGAATACATAATTTTAGGGCGTCCTCGGCGGGCAATGAAACGACGAAGGGCTAATATAAATGACTCTGTACTCAGGGACGTCACAATCTCTAGGTGCACTGCACGGTAAACTCCACACGTGAACAGCGCCACCCAGACCTTCTGTCCCTTTTTAATATGTAGCGGGCCTGCATAGTCTACGCCACAAACTTCAAAGACAGAAGCATCAGACACACGCGCTTGTGGAAGTGGTGGGGATTCAATGTCAAAACATTTACTCGCAAATCGACGACATACTACACACTTACTGACAATACCTCGAGTCAGCTGCCGCCCCTTCACAATCCAGAACCTCTCCCGCAATGTACTCCACAGAGTCAAGGCACCAACATGATTCAGCTTACAATGTCGGTCATATACCAATCTTTCGACCACAGGGTGATCATTTGGCAGTACAGTTGGCATTTTGAAGTAGGCGCTGTCATTTCTCTCTGCAATTTTTGTCTTCACTCGGATGAGTCCAGAAGCATCCCTGAAGGGCCGAAGGTCACAAATTCTCTTGTCCAACAGTGACGGGAAGCATTCTTCTTGGATAAGACGACAGACAATCAATTCTGCATTCTTCACTTCTTCTGCTGTAAGGCTGCCGTTTCTGGGAGTCCCTCTACGTCTGGCTTTGTCCAGAAACCGTTGCATCCAGCCAACCATACGAATTATTTTCTCATACTTGGAGAAATACTGATACATCCAAGCATGATCACGCTTTGACGCCAGCATGGTGTTTACCGGCACAGCTCTCTTCAGCATCTCAGCTGAAACTTCCCCTTCTTGGTAAGTACAATGAGACAGTGGCCATTGCTCCTCATCATTTTTTAACCAGATAGGTCCATTCCACCATTTGTACTCAATCAGCTGCTCCACAGTACACCCTCTTGATGGTAGGTCTGCTGGGTTGAGGTTTCCAGGCACATGGCGCCACCTCACATGGGGTGCCAGATGCCGAATTTCTTTGACCCTGTTCCTCACAAATACAGACCATTCCTCTTTCCTTTGGATCCACGCCAAAACTGTGCTTGAATCACACCAACAAAAGGTAGGAATATCTTTCAAATCAAGAGCCTCTGTGATAGATGTTAACAGGCGTACTCCCACAACCACTCCCATCAGTTCAAGTCTTGGCATAGTAGGATTATCCTTGATACCTACAATTCTGGATTTTGCTCCAACTAAATTCACTGTAACTGATCCATCATCCAATTCACTGCGCAAAAATACACAAGCAGCATATGATCTGGAGCTTGCATCAGTGAAGAGGTGTAGGGTCTGGTTGTTTGAGCCACCCAAATAACGAGGTATGACCACTTGATTCAATAACGGGAGCTTCTGCAAGATTTTGTCAAATTCTTGCCAATCCTCACTGTCCAGTGGGTCATCCCAGTCCAACTTCTTCTCCCAAAGTCCTTGCATCATCAATTTGAGGTTTAGGGTTACTGGTATTGTAAATCCAATGGGGTCGTAAATCCTCTGAGCCATGGAAAACACAGTTCTCTTTGTGAAGTTGCTCGTTCTAGCCCATTTCTGCCACCAATCCATATTTAGGCTCAATGTATCCTCCTCGCGATGCCACTTCATTCCCAGCATGCCTGTCATGGGTACAGAACTGCCGTCTTGGGTGTACTCCCACCCTCTAAGGTTAAAACCTCCACGCGCCATGCAGTCTGTAGCCACAGCTTGAAATTCGCAAACATCTGCAATGCTATCTACGCTGGTTGCCAAGTTGTCAACATAAAAACAACGTTTCATCAATTTCAACCAAAAAACTTCCCTTTCATTGGCCAAAAGGGTGCTTCTGTCTAGGTGGTGTTCCAACACTGCAGCAAGCATGAATGGACTGCAGGTTACCCCAAACACCACTCTGGTGTGTCTATAAGTAAGCCATTCATTCTGCTTATCTCTCCACCACAGGAACTTCAGAAAATTTCGATCCTCAGGATGAATTTCAATCATCAGGAAAGCCTTCTCCACATCAGCAGAAACGCCAACTTTCTTTTTCCGAAATCTCATCAGGATATCTGGAATTAGTTCAATCATGTTGGGACCAGCTTCTAGGCAATCATTCAGTGAGGGCTGACCCAATGTCTTGGCAGATGCATCAAAGACTGGACGAACCTTGGTTGTTGAACTAGAGGTTTTCACAACTGGTTGATGGGGTAGATAATGCCCCTTTCCATCATCCTGAATCTCTTCAATGATGTTCAATTGCAACCACTCCTTGAACACGGCGTCATAGTCTCTAAAAAGTTGGTCGTTTAGTTGCATTTTTCTTGTGGTTTGACCAAGCCGAGCCTCAGCAACTCCTCGGTTGGTAGGTAAATCATGCACAACTTCAGTCCATGGCAGCCGAACTCGATAACGCCCTCCCACAAATTCCACTGTATTCTTGAAGTGATCCATCACTGCAGCTCTTCTATCATCGCGGTACTTTTTTTCAATAGGATCAGAAATACCAATAGCCTCCATTTTCCACAAGTCTGTCACATCACCCGCTGTGATGGTAGCCATTGTGTAGGTGGTAGCCAGGGCAGAAATAGATGGAGGGGTTAAATGACTTTTCTTTGTAGTTCCCAACAGAGTCCAGCCAAAGAGCGTTTCCACAGCAACAATTCCTGAAGACAATATCTTGCGTGTTCCTGCCCAAATCTTCCCTGCTATGTCTGCTCCTATGAGTATGTCAATAGGGCCTCCATTGTCCTCAATCAGGGTGATGTTCAACTGACCCAATTCAGATCTGACAGTAACATCCGGTTTGGAAGTGGGAATAAACGCTGCTATATTCCCTTGTCCCAATGCTGAAAAATTACACGCGTAACTATTTGATAAACCTCTCAAGTGTAACTTATAACACGGATGTTTGACTTGTCCAATACTATTACCACCAAACAGACAATGAACAAGAGTCTCCTCACCAAGCGGTTTGAACCCCAATTTCTTGGGCCAACACGTTCAAGACATAGCTTCTCTGTGAGCCGCTGTCAATTAACACTCGAACTTTGCGTTGAAAATCCCCATTGTACAGCACAGCCGTAAAAGTCTGCAAAAAAACCTCATTGACCTGAGAGCCACCAACAGTAAGGTTATGATTTAATGACAGAAGATCTGATTCTTGTAACAGCCTGTTCATTGGATTTCTTACTGCCAGATTTATGACTGGGTGTGGTAGATTTCTTAGGACACAGAAGTTCAACATGTCTTCCTTTGCAGTCACCACACTTAGCTCGACACCGGTAAACAGGATGATCAAGCTGAGCACACCCAAAACATGCTCTGGCTTTCCTAAGTGCCTGTTTCTTTTCTTCCAGGGTCATATTCCGCGCTTTACGACATCCAGCAGAAACATGAGAGTCCCCACAAAACACACACAAAACAGAGGAACTTGCATTGGCTAGATCTGAAGCTGTTGGACGAGGCTCCCTTTTGAACTCCTGAAATCTTCTCTGATATCCTTTGGCAGGTCCTGATCTCCCATCCAGTCCACCTCCATGCGCCATTGTAACTCGCTCTTCAGCCTGAACCTCACTCTTTAGGAACTGCATTAGACTTTTCATCTGGGTTTCCAGAGGAGCAGAGTGGTCCACATTTGAGCGCTGCCAAATCTTCAAAACGTCATGGGGGAGGCACGATTCCACCAGCGGCAACAAAATGGCGGCATAATTGTCCGAAATTATTTTAAGGGTTTCAAGCGCCCTTAGCTGAGTTTCCAATTTATCATATAATGAACAAAGGCTCATGTCCCCACTTCCACTCACCAGCTTCAGAAGTTCCCTGATGTAGTGCTCAACCAACAAATCATCACGACCAAAACGACTCTTCAAAGCCTCCAGAGCATTGGCATAGTTTTCCGAAGAGGCAGGGAAACTGTCCACCACAACACGAGCACGGGACTTGGGTACTGTAGCCTGTCGCAGGTACTGAAACTTCTTTTGATTGGAGAGGTCTTCATTTGCATCAATTTCGGAAAATTGAGACCAAAAAGTAATCCAGTCTGATATTTCACCACCAAATTTCACGAGTTCCAATTTGGGTAGGTTTAGCTGAGCTCTATGGTGATTACACGAACTTCCACTCACACTACAAGCATCACCTGCGACTGGCACAACGGCAGGTAAACTCTTGAGCACTTCAAACCTTGCCTTTGCGTTATGAAACCTCAGACTGTACTCATCAGAAGCAAGAAGTTCAGCTTGGATGTTGGTTTCTACCTCATCCGAAACCTCGGCACTTCCATTGTACATAACTTCTAGAATCTGTTCATCCAACAAGGCCATGGTTGTAAAACGACCTTCAACTACAGCGATATGTCCAGCAACGTCCGCCAAATTGGGTGGTTTTAGGGCTAAACTGGCATCGAATTTCTCCAAAGCTTTAGTAAACGCAGTGCGAAAACCTTTCCTCTTCTTCGTCAAAAGGTTCAACTTCGACATGATTGTGGTTACTTACGGTTGTCTTGGAAGAGGAGCCAACAAATATCTCGATCTACCAGCAGAGATATGGCCTTTCACAACTCACAAGTCAATGACGACGACACAACCCCGCACCCACTTGTCGACGATATTATATTCCTTCCCGAATGTCCTGTCACGGTCGCCACTTATGAAAAATTTAATCTCCATATAAAGATACTCCTCTAACCTCGATACACATTCAGGTTACCCCAAACATATCACTTCGTTGCCGCAAGGGCGCTAACGTCGCACAGTTCACTCCGTTGCCGCAAGGGCGCTAACGTCGCACAGTTCACTCGCAGTAGGTACTCACTTTTCACACATAACCTCATCCAGAGGGCGCCAATCGTGCCGGTAGGGTAGGGGTCAAAATGTGTGTTTCGAAAAATGGATTTTCGAGATTTTTGGCAATCTAGGCGTGTGGGGTATAATTTTCCACTAAATTTTGGATGCCGAATCCAATAAAGTGGGTAACAGAACGATTGGCACCCACCAGAAGAAGTCATGGGTCACAATAGGTATCTATCTACCCATTTTGTATATGTGTTTTCAAGATTTCTGGTACCTAGGCGTATGGGGTATCATTTTCCACTAAATGTTGGACCCTGAATCGATTGGAAAGCCACACCCACTGTTTCCCCCATTTTTCCCCTGTTGAAGAAATGATTCTCCATGATCCTGGTCCGAGGTTTTCGAAATATATACCAACAACGTCTTTTTCAAAGAATCTAGGAAACTACAGATCTTATTTATAGTATTTACCCCAACAATCTCAAGAAATACGGTTATTTATAATTAAAAACCTAACATTTGTGAATAACCCTCCTTCTTCGTGGAGACAACATAAAGTAACCGTTTGTACATGCAAAAATATCAGCTTTTAGAGTGATAAGAAAATTTTACTCAATGATGGTCTTGTGCGCATTGAGACTCGTGATGGATTCGTAGGGTTTGTAGGGAAAAGCAGCAACACTGCTGAAGAATCATGTTCATGTGTATGCTTGGAATGTATTCCTGGCGGCCCGATTTAAGAAATACGGGCAGGTTGATCAAACAGTCGAAGTCAGAATGAGTTCAGTGAGTGAGACGGTAAATTCGAGTGACCACTTCAACATTATAAGACATTCTTTTATACCTCGTAAGTGAAATCATTGAAGCTATCGAAAACTCATAATTATTATCACCAATAAATATTACGTTACGCTATCATCAGTGTGATAAACTCTCACAACATAATGTTATCTTCGCTCCGTCAGCAATCTAAAAATGGCATCCTTTCGTTTAGGCCAACAGAAAAGAAAGTGGAGTTATCGTGGGATCGAATGAAATGGATGCCACTTTCCTTATCGGGTATTTGACGCTCTTATCTATCCCCTAAATCTTCCTCAGTTTGTGAACCCCCGAAATTCGTTCTTACCTGGTCCCGCGACAAACAGAAAACGGAGGACCTCACAATGTTGATTTTTCGTTAGTGGCCGGTGTTTAGCACCGACGCTCCAGGAGGGCTCAGTGTTTGACAGGCGGTTTCTCTTTTGACTTCAGTTTTTTTTTCTTTTTCAAGCAAGAAAAGCTTTCAAGTTCGACCGTAGTTTTTGACCATGTTTGTTGCTTCTTCCGATTGTGTGCGCATCTCTTCTCGACCCTTTGTGAGGTTGAGGTCCCCCGTAGCTAACGATTAATGTTCACAATAAACGTCTCACGCGACCACGACTCTTCACAACCGAGACCTAGTTGTTCCATCACACAATGAATTTGATACCTGATCGGCGTCTGCACTAGATTCTTCATGTACCGTACAACACCATCGCGATTTCAAGTTATTCACAGCTTGTTTATCGAAACAGGCCTCCCTGAGAAAATTTCCCCCTCTGCAACTGGAATTCATTGGTTTGCTAGGATTCAACCAGAAAACTACGTTTCTTTGTTACCAAGACCTCATATACCTAATAAAACTGTATTTCATTCTTGATATGCTGATAATTACTCCCTTGGTTTGTCATTCCTTGAATAATCAACCCATGCTTTCATGCAGGAAGTCAATCTCTCCTGTTCGGCCCAATATTTTGTGGGGCCCTCTAGATAGAAACGCTGCAAATTTTTTCAAAGGGGTTGGTTATTCCTCGGACCAGGCGCATGGTAACTCTTCCGATGGATACCAATCGTTCCAGGGCCCATCTTATTGGATTCAACGTTCAACATTTAGTGGAAAATGATACCCCACACGCCTAGGTACCAGAAATTTAAAAAAAAACCACATTCAAAATGGGTAGATAGATACCCATTTTGACCCGAAACCTCTTCCGGTGGGCGCCAATTGTTCCGGTACCCGTCTCATTGGATTCAAAATGTGTATTATGAAAAATGGATTTTCGAGATTTTCGCATATCTAGGCGTGTGGGGTATCATTTTCAACTAAATTTTGGATGCTGAATCCATTGAGATGAGTCCCCGAAGGATTGGCACCCACCGGAAGAGGTTATGGGTCAAAATGGGTATCTATCTACCCTTTTCGAATGAGTGTTTTCTGGTACCTAGGCGTGTGGGGTATCACTTTCTGTAAATTCTGGTCGCTGAATCGATTTTATTGAGATTCATGCTCCTTATCCGAGGAATAACCAACTCCTGTGAAAGAATTGCTACATTTTTTTAAACTTATATATTTTAGGAGGCGGAGATGTGGGGGTGGCTACTCGATAAGGTTATACACATTATTTAACTTTCAATTTTTATTTAATTTCAGTCCAAAATAGAATTTTATTTTTTAATAATAGAATTTTTTTGACATTTTTTTTTTTTAGAAATATTACTTTTTTTCAACTGAACCCGATTTTTACATTTATTAAAAAACTCTGTTCCTCCACACATGCCGGGCATGTCCAAAGAAGTATAAATTTATAGTGTTAGCTGGTGAATTCGTGAAAATTATATTTGTAAAACTGAGATTCCCGCAATTTTTTGGAATTTAAATTATCTAGGTATTGTTGAAAAGGGTGATCCTAATTACCAACACCACCGAAATCATAAGAAAATTCCAAAAAGAATTAGTAATCTGACCTGATTTGACGGAGCAATGTATATGATTTTTGGTCTCGTAATAGACCCAGTCGAATCCCGCTTCGACAGCAAGTCGGGCAAGCATCCCTATCCGGCTCCTGTCACGATCCGACGTCGTGATGTCGACAGCTCGACCTTCGTAGTGGAGGGAGTCGTTGGGGTATCCAGGACGGACGTTTTCTATCCAACCGTCGACGACCCTCAGCTTCTGGCCAGGCCACTGGTTCATCACAGAAATCGCCAACGCTTTCAACTTTTCGACACATCTCTGAAACAGAAAATAAATATGAGTTAGATAATTTTGCAATGGGGTTTCACTCAATCTTTAGATTAAGGTGGTCAAAAACGTTTTGTAGCTTAAACGCAGACGAGACAGTCATTCAATAGAATACAAAGAGGATACAGCAAAAATGAACATGAATCAGATGAAAATCAATTGATAGGTGCTATTACTATTAATTGATATAGTCCTTTCATCGTCGAAAGGCATAAATAAATTAATCGAATGAAATTGGGGACATAATTCATGTTTGACGTCCGTCGTTCTCGAACTGTACATGGCATCTTGTTGGAAGGCTCGTTGGGTTTGCACAAGAAACTCCCACAATAATTGGCGCGATCTTGAAGACCACCTGGCAAAAGAGTTGGTTAAAGCAGAGGGAAACTTTACTGACAAGTGACAAGTGAAGTGCTAA
Organism: Cyrtorhinus lividipennis; assembly: GCA_019603395.1. NCBI lineage: Eukaryota > Metazoa > Arthropoda > Insecta > Hemiptera > Miridae > Cyrtorhinus > Cyrtorhinus lividipennis. The sequence continues at coordinate 38,124,287 of CM033998.1, read as the reverse complement.
TGTGATGGGGAATATGAAAGGCTAGGAGGGGCTCACATGGGGTTCGAAACGATTATGGGGTGATAATCCTCGGCAAAGCAGTTTAGAGAGGCTCGTCCGGTGCCGACACCTGCTCTGCGGTGACGTCCTGTACTAATCGCTATGATGTCCGAGCTTGTTACTGAACCTTTACTTGTCCTCGGACACCAACGCGTGTTCCAAACAGTTACGGAACACTGACCTCAAGCTACGTGGGTGTACGAAAGTAAAGAAGCTCTAGAGGACCTGTTCTGGAACGAAAAATGCTAACAGTGCTTATCACATGTGCTGAAACCTTCTACCTCGGGTAAAATTAGAAATGCTCATCGCTAAAATACATGATTTTCGAATGATACATATCTGACATTCTCAAAGTGAAAACTGGCATAAACTTTCATAAACTTTAAATCCTCTTTTCAAATGCCAATTCCAAATGCTCAAACTTTGTATTCATCCAAATCTGTTTGGCTTCATGACGATTAGCATCAATATTGACGCAGGAGAATCAGACGACTTGTAGTAGATTGTCGGAATAGTTACAAATCAAAGAATCAAGCATGGGAAATTCATACCTTACCCTGACCTTTACTAGAAAATGAAACCATTTAGTTTAAATTCCTTCGATCTCCCCCCAGACCTCTTATCAACGAACCTACACTACCATTGGCTGTACTAATTTGCCAGTAATTCTTCATTTACTCATTTCAATCCTTATTACTAAATTATTTCGAGAACCCTTAAGATCTGGAAGATTGTGATGAGGTCGTGTCAAATAAGATGGAGACCAAGGTGAATGGGGAGCAAGAACCCCCTCCCGGTCAATCTCATCCCAGACAGACTAAGGTCAAATTGCCCTGGCAGGAACTGACGAAATGGAAAGGACCGAGCAGTAAGAGGCGAAGAAATCAGGGTGTGGGTCAATTAATTGATGAGAGGCACACGAAAGGTAGGTATGAGAAAGAGAGGGAAATCCTTTGGAAAGAGATGGAGAAAACTTCTAAAAACTCTAAGCGGCAAGAACAGAACACAGCATCTCCAAAGAAGAAGGGGAAGCCATTTTGTTACTTTTTGTAGTTCGGAGTTTTTTGTGTGAGCGAGTGCGTTCGTGTGAGTTGTGAGAAGGGCGAAGAAGGGAGGTCTCACCTGTAGCCTATAAAGTGGCCCCTTTGGAAGAACCCTGAGGAGAAGAGAAGCGCCCATTATAGCTCGGACATGTTAGAGCCGCAACCTGAAGCTACATTCCTACTGGAGCCTTCCTTCCCGTGAGATGTTCTCACCGGCTCGGCCAGGACGTGCTAAACTTAATCCGGAGGACCGGCCGTCTCAATGGCTCAAAATTGTAATTTTATTCAACCCGCCCAGTCCATCACAGATCCGCATCCGTTAATTTGAAGATCGAATTTCCGCCCCACAGCTTCCAGTTGATTTTTGACTCAACTCCCATCCGCGAATCGTTTAATTTCAGCTGACACGGGGTGTAAATTAGATTGTAAGAGTGGGAGTTTTTTACCTCGAAGAAAATCTCATTTATTCTACACTGAATGAGAAAATACTTGCGCCACAAATCCTTTTTCCTCAAATAAGCAGCACTAAGGGTCCTTAGAATACAAGACCATTCACACTGGAGTGTATCAGTTGAGTTGCTCCTGTCTCACCAGATTCGTTGGGCATTCGCATAGTTTACGTGACTTCTTAGTAATAGAAAGTATTATCAATATTATTTTAAAGCCCTCCTGGCTGGAAAGTTTCATGAAAAATTGTATCATTATAACAATTATACCTGCCTGTAAGAAGAAATACAATTTTGTATTGTACGGAGGGTTCAAATATTGCGTGTATTGGGTCAACAAACTTAACGCGTTAGTTTCACGAACAAAGTAGTGTCTAAGTACTTATATTGCCTCTCGTTGCCTGGTGCCCGGATCCAGTTCAATCTCCGAAGATGAGCAGCGTCAGGTGTGGTGACTACGAGTGACCGCTGGTGAGAGGGTGTTATAAAAATTCCGCTAAATTCCGCTCTGGCTGTAGGCTGAACCCGTCTCTACTCGAGGCAGTGATGCCACTAAAAGCCAAGAAGAAAATGGTCATAAAGAGTTTCTAACCTTCCATCTGGGGTCGGCTGACCACGGCTGTTGCCTCTTGCGTTGAACAATAAATATACTAGAATTTAATGCAAGAAGATGAGTAAAGTTCCCAATTAACCCTTCCATCCCCTCGCCACCCCTTCACTCCGCGAAACCTTGAGTGTGGTATAAACTGCACCAACCTTCTTCAATAACAAAATTTTCCATTCTATAGTAAACAATACGACGGACAATAACGTTGCTGTGCGTCTAATTGTGGGAAGGTGCAATAACCATAAAAGGAAGGCGCTTTCTAAAGGCCCTTTGTCAGTTGAGGTTGCAACCTTTCAAGAAAGACTTTGGTTCGAACACCGTACCGGATGCGCAATTCTTAAGTTCTGGAGTTCTGAGAGTCTAGAAACTCGTCGCAATCTATCAACCACTCAGAAAATGGAAATGAAATAGGAATTGTCTAAAGTGATTGCTAGAGATTCTAAAGGAGTCCCAAACAATACCTATGTGGCGGAAACACTCACCCTTCATGGTCAATATATTTTTTTTCTACGTTGTTTTCAGTATTTATGTGCGGGAATGAGTGCAGGAAGGTATGGTGCTGATACGGTTAAATATCACAGCTTTTAAAAACCTCGTCCTAAGCTCAGCGCTGCCGCTAAAAATGTCTGCCATTGATGCAGTCCCCCATCTATTTCCTTTGTTTGTCTATCCAACAGTGACTCACTACAAAACTGACTTCTCCCGATGTTTTGGAGTTCCGATGTTCCTGTAGAGTTCTGAATTGCTGGAAAGAGCCTCAAATGTCAGGACGAGGTAATAGTTAAATTATGTCATGAACAATCAGGGGCAAATTATTATCTACTCGGAAAATTATACTTAGGCATAAATGTTGACCTCTTATTTTTGTCTTGTCCAAAGGTTATGAGCGAATTCAACCAAGAACCCTTGGATAGCAAGTTTAGCAGCTCTCGCGAGGATGATGGCGTTTATTGAGCGAGCTAATTTATCGGTGTACCATCGAGCGGTTTGTTTGGTAGGTCCCGAGCCGAGAATATTACCGTGACGGACGTCATGAATGGTTCGGACCCCCTGTTGCCCAGCGACGGGGAAGGGGTGAAAAAGGAAAAAAGCTGCGTGTGGACCAAATCGTGAGGCGAGAACAATGGTGGGGAGGCCTTGAAGCCAAGTCCTTAACTTCCCAATAGCCATCTCCAGCCCGATCTTGGGCTCTTCTGAGGTTGAAACTTCACCATCAGCGCTGGAGATCTGTACTTTTCAAGCTGTGAACATGAACAAAGCTGGCTGTGTCCTCAACTTCTTCTTTAGAGAGGAGCACCAAAACTTTATGATGTCTCGATGAATCAGCGGAGGTTGAAACTGCTCAAAATATTGAATGTCAACAAGACAGGAAGAGTCCATTCATTCCTGAATGAGAAGGCAGTCTAACGGCTCGAACAGAAAAAAGGATGTTTGTGGACCCACGAAAGTCATTCGGAAAGTGTGACTTTTAAGAAAATCAACCGTCCGGTTCGGATTTCGAAGGAGAAAAAGGTGGGTTTGGGAGCGAGACGTCCGTGACAGATCGCGATTTCCAGCAGGTGGGACGTGGGTAACGAAAATAATAGACGTTGGGTTGTAGGTGGTGTTTGCAGCAGAGAACAAGAGGAAGGAGAATGGATTCAGAGCCGATCTTCAAAGCGAGCCTCAAACAAGGCGTGACTGACATGTACCCTCCACAATATTTTGGCAGTGACAACCGGTCGGTTGTATCAACCCCGAACATCAGGTAAACTCAACTACTTCTTGTGTAGAGCGATGAAATGGGTGACTCTCATCCCAATATTTTGGCGTGAATTAGATTAGGTGGCACGAACTATTTTCCCATTCGCGTAAAATATGAAAAAATTATACGCATATTATAAACTGTGATCCATTTCAAAGTAAGCTTCCGGCCTTCTTACGACCACACGTAAATAGAAAGTTGTTCTAACTATTATTAGATTATCCTCTATTGCTGAGGTTAGGTGAGACAGTTTTCGAGATTAAGGGGGTTGTAAAAGTTGTCGAAAAATACAGGTAGATGCATACAGGGGAGAAAAATAGACGTAAAAGCAGGTAGATGTCTTCAGGGGGGTTCAGCATTAGGTGACTCAGCAATGTATTTTTTAGGGTAGGAGGTCACGCACGAAGTCCCCCTGAAAACGTCATTGTCAAACTCAACATAAGAAAATGCCAATGAGGGGATGCAGCACCCTCTCAACCTCACGTTCTTCAAGAAGGGGTCTTATTTTTTGCATTGAGTGCGACGTCGCATCTCGCAACAATTTTTTTAAAAAGTTGCTAATTTTTTTAAAATTGTTTGTTTGAATAGTTTTAATTAAGAAATTGCTGTGGTAATTCATAGAGAGCCAGGACAAACGTCAAGAAAATGTGAGTCAAAGTAGGCCTAGTGACTGTTGAACATTTATTTCCAAAATGGGACACATCTGAATACATTTATTACTTTGGACTGGCCTAAAGCCTTGTATGTGACCGCGGACTCACTGAATGTTTACTCATTGGAATTTCGTCACTCAGGATATTTCTTTCGGGGCATTGTTGGGCATGGCATTGAATAAAACCTATAAAATTGTGTGCCAATTCTTTGGTCGTTCAAATCATAAACTGACGACTTTCTTGTTTCTTTTCCGTAAGTGGAATTTTTCGCTGCGTTATATCTTTTGAATCAAAAGGCCCTTGGTCGGGCATATCGAAGTCCCTTCGGAATCCGCCATCTTTGCTGGCTGCTCACGATTTATGTAGGAAGCCTCGCCCCTCTCCTTTATAGTCACTAGTTCTCCCGTCATCCTGAGCTCCCTCCACTTCGTCCTCAATCACATACCGCCACCGCTTTCCCACGCCCCTGAGGAACTTTCACTGGTCGAAAGAGCTGAAGCGACCTCGCGACTCATGCAGCTTGGAGTTCGACAAGACGCCAAGATCCAGCATGTCCAGAAAGATTTTAACGTTCTACCATCCTCCTACCCGAACAATTAGAATTTCTTTGAACATCAGCGAGCAAACGGTTCACTTTGGTCTTGCCCTATGAATCCAAACTTGTCAATGATGACTGATGTACCGTTCTTCAAACATTCCGCACATGCAGCGTAAACCAAAAGACTATGGTCAAAAGGCTTTGGTCCTAGCCACCCGATCGTGTATAGAGGCAGGTAGAGTTGACTAACCGATCCACTAACCGCCCCAGTGATATTCTCATCACTAATTGAAAAATATCTGTCACTAGCTAGTACAGAAACGACTCTTTCTCAAACGCAATGAACGATGTTGCATGAATCTCATAGTAACAACGTCGCAGATCTCAGAAAGAAAGAGCCTACCCCAGACTCAGCCGCTCTTCACGGGAGAAGCCATATCACTATATCTTCGTCCAACAGTAGACGCCAACTGCGAGATGGGAGAATTCTCGGTTTCGAACGGGTACAGTCTAGCTTAAACTCACTACCAGCTGGGGAAAAACGGCTTGAATAAGGGTAATTAAGACGCGTGTACCCTATCATGAATCCTCCTCCACAAATGGCTTGTATTGTTTAAACAAGAATCTCTCGAGTTTTTGTAAATCAACATCAGTTATATTTTCCCTGCTCTAATCAACATTAATGCAACAAAGTTAGTTCTCACTTGTAAGGTAGGTGCCTAACTTAAATCTCGCCCAACGTGGTGAAGTGTTTACAAACACTGCTCGGAAAGTGAGTACACAAGCTTGGCAGCTAAGCCACTTTATTTACTCAACAAACATCTTCAAAGGAATCCGAAACATGGAGTGGTGAGAGCCGGCGTATCACCGAAAGATTCGATTTGACGAGATCGTAGGCAAGCACTATATAAATGACCAGAACGAGTGAGTCCGAGAGGGATGGTGTCGTCCAGAAGGTTCAACAACCCTTGGTGGAAACTCAGTTTAAAGCAATGTAATATGAGAGACCAGGGTTTTTGCCATCCGAACAGACGTTCTCAATCTTTGAGCCGCCAATTATTGTGAAATAGAAGAAATTGAAGAAAGAAAAACAACACGTTAGGAGAGCGGTGGAAACTGAGAAACATGCTCGGGCCCCTCCATTGGAAGCCGTGTAAGTACACTAAGAAAAAAGAAAGAAAGAAAGACGAAACCGCACTGAGATTTCAAATTAGCAGTCAGCATGCGACCTCTTTGCGAAAAACGTCGCAACGTAAATGGCTGTCAAAGTTGAAAAAAGACTCTTGAGCTGAACGACACCCAATGGAAAAGCGGGCCGAGTTTCAGAAACAACGCAAGAACTCTCGCTCCCAGAAGTACAAAAAACCTGATCGATTAAGCGCAGAAATCCTACACTTGTAATCATCCTGGTTGGACACTTGGCGACCTGTTTTAATTATGACGGTGGCATCTCAATGCCTCGGACTCGATTTTTATTTCGTCTCGCGATGGTTTTTTCCCTTCTTCTTTAGGTTTGCCTTTGAGGGATCACCTTACCTGTGGTTTCCTGAGCTACTCCATCCGTGGGACACCTTCCCAATAAAACCCTTTCCTGTGTCTCGTTCCTCTCGTCGTCTGTCTTTCCCGGATAGGTTTTCAAAAGTCTACCCGCAAAGTTTTTAAAACTTGACCTTTTGCGGGTAAGCCTTATAATCCCACGTCCGCCACTGGTTAAAAATTAGACCGCAGATGGGAGGGCGCGCAATTAACGGAAATCCTACCCGATCCATTTTGTCGGTTGTTGTTCGCCACATCATCCGGAAAAAATTTGCGTCCCTCCCCAAACTCATGTAACTCATTAACCAACCACTAAAATTATATTTTGCTACATAGGAATTTTATGTTGATCGAAATTGAAAGGAAATCGCCATTAAAACGTTTGCTTAATTTTCACGCATATATATTTCTGAAGAAGGTTCTTTACCAAATATTTCGCGTAAGAAAGAGAATGAGAGAATCACCAAATAAACCAACACGGTTCACAGACGGACGTGAAGTTGTAAATTGCAACCTTGATGCTGTATTTCCCACCCTAATATATTTTGAATCCTTTTATACGATGTCGTGCGCCGACGATAGGGGAAAGAAGTGAATATAATAACATGCTTCTACATTCATCGCCCACGCCGCGGCGGCCTCTCTTAATACCCTCATCAATATGCATAACGCTTTGGGAATTGGAACGTGATGAACTGCCGATTTCTATTAGGAACCACCTCCACCCTCCATAATACCATTAAAGAATGGTAACTGAACTCTCAATCAAAGCCAACCTCCTTTAATGGTTAGAACTTGATGGAAAATGTAAATTACTTCTCGCCTGTAACGTAAGTTGAATTTAACCAGTCAAGTCAATATGCAATTTTTTGATGCCGTAGCCATGTTTCCATTGTGATTTTCGTCCAAATTGAATAATCCCACTGAATTGGAAATTTATTTCTGACATTACTAAAGTGATAAATAAAATGAAACCATCAATTTACATGTGACTGGGCGGCACATGTTTAAATCAAGGTTCAGGATTTACTCAGCATTTTCCATTACGGCTTCAAGTTAAGTATATAATTTTTTAATAATTCTCTAGAAAGTGTTTCCACTTTGTTTAAAAGATGCCACGTTGTTGGTACCATCGCCATAAATCAGGGATTTTTAGCAGAACTGGTATATTACACTTATGAATACCTATCACCGAATGCGAGTCAACTAAGGAAAATAATACGTCCGGGAGTATTCCGACGCGGACATAACCAAAAGAAGAAGCAGTTAACTTCTTAACCGTTTTTCACCCCACCGGAGATGGACCCGCCTCGGAACCATTAGGGTTTAAACATGTCCACGTCTCAAACAAATGAGTATGAAACTGCAGCAATCGGCGAATCGTAGGATCATCCGGATGAATATCTTGATAAAAGTGAACATAAAGTTCAGAGGCATACCAGTTAACATAGCCAAATGCTATTCATCAAACAATCGACGTTTGTGGTATTTTTTCCTTCATCACAAATCTCATGCGTTGAAGACCAATCCAAGCCTTGATATCCATCATGTGAGAAGGTTCATCCGAACTATTCAAATAATGTGTTATTTTCCGAATCTGTTTAAGAATATTTTATTTTTTTATTGAGGATATATATCAGCCTGAGCATATACATCATAGAAAAATCTAGAAACTTACCTAGTGGAGGCTGCAGAGGAGTGAAAGTTATACAAGATCCTGAGAAGTAGGGTCGATTGGATCATGGTCGATCTCTATCGATTGTGATAGTAGGTAACAGTGTCCTTCATCCTGCCTCACAGATTTAGTTCCAAGACGTCGTTCCCGCAACAAAAACGAACGAACAGTCGGTTGGCAGAGAACTTGGGTGTCATCTTTCTTACAGTCTTCCCAGGGAAGTACAACTGCAGGCACCACATCAACTCCTAAAATATTGACACATCCGGTCCCATACACACTTCCTCTAAAGGTGACTTTTACCGTGCTAAAAGGGACGAAAAAGTCTATCAACAAACGATAGGTAAGAAAAGACAACTGAAACGTCCGATAATAGCCGAGATGGAGCGCTCGTGTGTCAACTCGAGCAAACAGTTTGGAAGTTTCCTTTGAAAACGGGCGGCCAAAAGGTTGGTAAGCACGTACTAGGGCCACGGAAGTCAAATAGGGTGACACAGGATGTTTAGCACCTTCATGAACCCGAAAACTTATCGTTTTTTTACGAACCACCTTCGTGAAAGAGCTGTGAAGACGGCGCCCTGGCGCTAAATGCAATTATCTGGTCCGGAAGTAATAGACGAGAGGCAAAAAAGAACCCGACTTTTGGAAATATGTCGTTCTACACGACCACTCCCAAGAAGTGGCGAGTTGACGCAGAACATGAATTATTACGCTCTTTCTGTGAGGCTTCAGTCAGTCACTTTCATCAAAATACCGCAGCAACTATTGTTGGGCTTTAATACCGCTCGAAAATTGGGATTCGTAAGAGGAATCGATATGCCGACACCTCGGATAGTTCACGTCTGAGTGAATTTCGCAAACCCTCGGAGCAAAAGAGCTTTGGACGACCACCCTCTCTGAACTGTCGCGACTCAAATCATCTTGACACAAGTGTCGTCGCCCTGCAAAAGTTGAGTGGCTCACAATCGACAGGTCGTGAAGACAACAGCCATTACTCGGGTTGGTAGAATCACGAATACCCGTTCCGTTGGTTTCATTTTAAGCCTTTAGACGTTTTCAGAGCTCGCTAATCGATCGCCAGGACTGCACTTTCTTGCAAGAGACGGGAATTTCGTAAGACTCTTAAACTCAAATGTGGTGGGACCCACGCTTCCTCGGTGAACGTAATGTCACGTTCAACCAGGAAATTGTAAGAGATCTTATGTCGACTTCAAGCTCCAACGGTTCGCTTCGTAATGAACGTTTCTGGGACCACGATCCGTCCCCGGCCCAGCGCCTCCTGGGTCTCGATTAATCATTCAGCTGAGACACTTCACCCTTTACTTTGGCTTTTTCAACCAATTACAACAAATTGTAATTAGGCTATAATTGAGGAGCTCACTTTGGTGAAATACATTTCTAACGTATGTGTTAACATTGTTCTAATACGTTTGGAACATTGGGAATTCTTCATCCGAAAGCACCGTCCGAGGCTATGAGATGCCGATGAAACTGCCAGATCGATTCGAACGTTGAAGGTGGCCAAATGTGGCACAAAAAAAATGTAAGTTGCAGGCTGGAAAATTCGATTTCACCAATACAGTGCTAAGTCAAATTGAAATGATTGTTACCTCTTCAAGAGAAAACTGTTGTTAGAACTTGGCTTATACGTTCCGATACTAATTACTTATAGACGGCGGATAAAGCGGTATTTAAAAGCATTATATATATTCTCAACTGATCACAAAAATCCCCACGACTGTCGCCAGAAAGAGCATATTTTGAAAAACGCTGCGAATTACACGGGTGGGTTGTTCCTTGGACCAGGCGCATTTGGACTCATATCTTCAACATGGGGAAAATGGAAACAGTGGACAATCGATTCAGCGACAAAAATTTAGTGGAAAATGATACCCCTTACGCCTAGATCGCCAAAAATCTCAAGAATTATTTTTCGAAATACACATTTTGACCCATACCACACCCGAATTTGGTCCGATCGGGTTGAAAAGTTTCAGATTTTTAGAAAAATTTTGACTACCAAATTCAGCGTGGACGGCGGATGGACAATATGGACATATATGCTAATTTTGATCTAGACACCTTAAAAAAAAAAAAAAAAAAAAAAAAAAAAAAAAAAATTGGGCCGAATTGGAGAGATTGATTTTTTGCATGAAAACATAGGTATATTAGACAAGGAATAACCAACCAAAAGTTGAAAATTATTCCATAAAGGTTCCATCAGTCCATGGAGCAAGAATCGATTCAATTATGTATTTTCTATTTGCATTTGGCATAACCGAGTGTCGTTTTCAAAATAATTTTAATAAAAAATATTTTCGACTTTGTGATTTCCAAAGTACCCAAAGAAGGAATTAACGAAACTTCGTGTTTGCACCAAGCCGTAATATAAATCCCGCCTTCCCTTATCACATTCATTCATGACGGAAGATTTTATTGGAAATAATACCTCAAACTTTCTACTGAAATTCTGTCACAACGTTTAGCATTCCTTTCACTCGACATTACCTCCGCTGTCTACACACGACACCGCTTTTTTGATTATTTTTTTCCCAACCACTCGGGAACCCTGTGTCAACCGCCCTTCAGATCGTATTTACGATTAGAACAACGTAAACCTACCTTTCTAATATGCCTTAGGTAGGTATTAACTCGGCCCTAAACACCACGGTGGTTCACAACGAAAGAAAAAAAAATACGCCTTTAACTTGAGATGAGTGAAAAGGAGCCGGGGTCATTTTACACCGCAGGCGAAGACGATGGGTGTCCTACTGTCAAAACACGGGGCTCCTCCACTGTCCATGGCAGTCGTGGGTAAAATTCATTGAGATGAGAGTTAAGATAGGCTCTTCACCACCTGAGTAGGAAGGACCTCATCAGCATTGTCTTTGACTCAAGAGGCTTCACTTTTCCCTTTGATGAGGCTCCTAGACGGTCTCAAGGTGGCCCAGTCGCGATTCGTCTCTTCAAAGATCGGATTTTACTGCGGTGCAGTGGGTCAAGATCGAGCATTTCCAACATTATATCACGTTTGGCATTTCCAAAGTCCTAGTTTGATAACTCGCCACTATTTGCGGAAATTCGCTTCGGGCTACGTGAGAGGAAACTGAGAGCAGCAGCACTGAGAGGTCTGCAGACCTCGCCTTTCATCCCCCCCTGTCGTCAGGCTCTTGGTTTATTAGGGAGGGTCGCCCCAGCGAATGCCCCGAATCCAACCTGATTTGGTCACATCTTGCTGTGCAGGGTTCTAATACAGTGGGATGGGGCTTTTATGTGAAGTATGTAAAGTGCAGTTAGAATATTGGGGGAAAACCTGCACTTTTCTCTCGATGTTTTACTATAATTTGATTGTATCTCCCTCGTGAGGGAAAGTATATCATTATTTGAGGTCTCCAGAGTAGCAATTGTTTAAGGAAAAATGTTAATAATTTAATGTCTTTTTAATGTCTCAACATTTGTGTTATTAGTAGAGTTTGTATATTACTAACACTTCTCGTCTCATTTCAAACTCTGAAGTTCTCAAAGTAGTTCCTATTGGAAGCACAATGGAAGCCATCACAGGCTCGAATGACAATAAAATGCGGCGACTGTCAAGTCCAGAGGCCACACGTCTTACGGTAATGAGCCTCCTCAGCCGGTGTTTTGTCGGCCACCTTACAAAAAGACAAGCGGCCAGCCACATTAGCCTCGCGAGTAAAGGAAAAACAATCTTTTGGCACTGCTGAGCGCATAGTTAGGTCGTACCTGCGGAAAAATGGAACGATCCCATTGCTCAACAGTTCACTATGCCAATCGTACTAATCGAGGATTTCCTTCCTGTCATTTGCGTATACATTTGCGGCTTATAATTTACGAGACCCCTAACTTCAGAGGGTTGCTACATGGATGTGGTGTCGCTCGTGTTCGTCTTTTCCCCTTTGTGCACGAGTTCTTTACGTTAAAACGCATTGATACAGTTTTGTGGCTGAATTTGTGAGAGATGTGGCCTAATATTGAGTCATTCCTGTACCCGAATGATCAGTGACTAAAAAATATGCAACCTAATTGAAACAGAACAACCATGGACGGCTTTTTATGAGAAAACACTGGAAGGCTTTAGTTTCGGCATAACATTCGTACTCTCGTCCCAAAGTCTCTGACTGCTGCCTATTCAGTTCAGTGCAACTCATCAGAAGAAGCTCTCATTCTCTCTTCATCAAAGTTGAAATTGAAACTGGAAATAGCGATAGACAATGAAGCGTAACTCGATACCGAACCAGTAACCCATAGAGAAATGGTAGGAGTATGTACAGAGAGCTCCCACAAAAAGTGAGTCCTGTGATTGAGGATGTTCCATCAGACGTGACCAACACGGTCGCTCCTCCTCCTGCACGTGTAATCTATCGAACCCCCTCAATCGATCCTGCGATCCTTCCATTACGGTTGTGGAAATCAAACATCACATCCCTCTGAGACAACAAGAGCTGGTCTCACGTTGCGGTCAATGACGGGGTTCCTATAGTAGTGAAGATCGTATAGATCGACTGACGGTTCGTCGGAGCGACTCAACCCCAATAGCCCTCTCACGGGCAGTTCGAACAAAAACACTTAAATGCCAATGGAGTGTATAAGGGCGATCAAATGTCGACGTTTTTCTCATGGGATACCACTCTAGGAAATGAAATATGTGTTTTAAAAGTCAACTTCACCAGTATAGGAGACCGGGTTTTAGAGAAATCGGCGTTTAAACACGCTTTCAGTTTCCGTGGCCCGAGGACTTCCGTGAACTATGCGGGTTTCAGAGCTGCAAACGTTTGCTGGCCTGCCGATATCACCTATTGCCGCTGATCACAGGGCGCAGAGACTACAGACAACCCACCACTTTCTGCTGTAGCTAATACAGATGAATATTTCCACGATGGCTGGCGACTTAGCTAGACTTCAGGAACTCAGACTTTCTTCAACCATCTGACAAAATTTCATTTTCAGTAAACAATCAGCTTTAAGGCAAAATTTACCAAAAAAATCTCGCTCTACGTATCAACTAAAGAGCAGCAGCTACAGGAAATGTGGAGAATGGATTTCACCACAAAAGAAGCACTGACCGACTGATGGTCAACAACCCAGATATTTCACAGGTAGAAAAGACGAGGTTTTTCTATTGTGAACACCACACTTCACATTTCAAGAAATCTTCCTCGGTAATTGTGTTTCTGGCGTCATCTATTTTACTTTCACCTGATATTATACTTGTTCTATCATAGCTAAACTGTTGCATCATCCTGCGATTAATATATATTTCTCTGAATGCCTTTGTGGATCCCTCCGTTATAGTTATCACCATAAAAAGAGGTAAAAAAATCTGCAAATTCTTACACACGGGTTGGTTATTCCTCGAATGGGGGAAACAGTGGGTGTGGCGAGTCTCAGACCCATTCCAATCGATTCAGGGTCCAAAATTTAGTGGAATATGATACCCCATAGGCCTAGGCACCAGAAATCCTGACACATACAAAATGGGTGGATACATACCCATTTTGACCCATAACTTCTTCCGGTGGGTGCCAATCGTTCTGGGACACACATCATTGAATTCAGCGTCCAAATTTAGTGGAAAATGATACCCCACATGCCTAGGTAGCAGAAATCCCGAAAACACATAATCAAATTGGGTAATAATACCCAATTTGACCCATAACTTCTTCCAGTGGGTGCCAATTGTTCTGGGACCCATTTTATTGGATTCAGGCATCCAAAGCCCTGTAGAGCCTTAAACGACACGACAAATTTAAAATCTTTTTATCCTCAATGAAGTAACAACAAACTTTAGGCTGTACAGTAATCTTACGCTCAACGCCCGATAAAATGCTCGATGGACGAGAAAAGCAAACCAGCGCAGAGTGGATCAGAGATAGGTGCCTCATGCGATTTGAAGTGAACGGGAGAATTTTCCTGGGCGATAGAATCTCAAGCAGGAAAAAATTGCAGAATTAGTGGTAGGTAACAATACATAAACATTATGATTACTTTAGGGGAAGCATCCGTCTAACCAAAAATATTAGACGAGGGATTCTACTCTAGTGGTAGAGTAGTTGGCATGACAATGACGTCCTCACGTGAAAAACGGTCGCCCACTTCACCAAGCATGTGAGGTAAGACCTCCTCTGGTGTATTTGCATGGTCTAAAGGCACTAACCTCATGAATTTAACACCAAATATTTCTGGTTTTTCCTCTAAATCGTGATTTTGGTTTGTTATTCCTATGTTTTCATGCAAAAATTCCATCTCTCCGATTCGGCCCAAAAAATTTTATCCTGGACGTTTCAAGGTGTCCAGATCAAAATACACAAATGTCCGTCTGCCGTCCAAGCCGACTTTGGTTGTAGACAATATTCTAAACGCCTGAAATTTTGGTCAGGGACTCGCTTCCGGCTCTTGCTGGTCCTTGAAACTTCTCAGCCCGATCGGCGATATTTCTGGTACTTAGGCGTGTGGGGTATCATTTTCTACTAAATTTTGGACGCTGAATCGATTGAAATGATTCACCATGCTGCTGGCCCGAGGAATAACCAACCGCTGTAAAGAATTTGGAGCGTTTTTGTAGTGGCATAAGACTGTGATGGTTGGCCTGAATCAAAATTTTAAGCAAAACACGTAATTACTCCCGGCAACATTCGTACACCTTTACTCATCAATAGATTGTTTCAGAAGGGGAAGTGAATACTCATCTGACAGCAATACACAGGCTTAACAGATACCAGCTCCAACTAGAAGCAAAGATTTCTGATTTTCAGTGCTCATCGGCGGATACTCGCACGCCCTCTGCCGTTGGAGCCACAACATTGGAACACGAAACCTTCTGCTAATGCCATTTGCAGATTCAAATGTAGAATTTATTGGACATCATTAGAGTAATGACCGAGTCACGAAAAACGTCAGTTGAGGCGAAAACAGTTGATAATAAATTGATCTCGAATTCCGTAGGGGTCGGCCGACGAATGAATCAAGATTGGAAGGACAGGAGAAGAGATTGTGTTTCCTCACTCCGTCGCCCCCCGCTCCCAAAAAAAACTCTTTATAATCAGATTAGTACACATTTGAGACAGAAAGCTCGGCTACCCCTTTTCTGCTTGGCCCGTCGCATCTTTTGGTCCTCGGAAGACCTTTTTCTTGATCCTTTAAGTGGCTCTTAGGCCTGCACCGGGTTCTGAGCCACTGATGTGGTGTAATAAGGTGGTAAACAAAGGGAAACCGACTGTTGTCTAAAGGTTGTGGTCGGGAACTGGAAGCGGAGAGACCGAGGATTATCCCACCTCTTTGGAGAATGAGATTAGATAAGGTAGTCAGACAGTCAGTCTCATTTGGGACGCCTAATCCTCATGTTTGCAGGCGCAGAGATTTGACAGCGAGAAAAGACGAATGGTTCTTTAACCTCGCACTGTATTCCAGTCCATCGGTTTATTTTTCATAAATTGGCGAGCCTCGGTTATCTGTGAATAATTATTTAAATAAATCCTTACTAACGAGATATACAGTACGTACAGCAGTTAAAGAGAACATCATTAAGTGAGCGAATCCTCTGTTTGAGATCATTTTCATACGCGTGTTCACCTCAATCTTCTATCGATAACCCATTTGAATCGATTCAGCGGTAACCAATTTAGAGGGTAATGAAACCCCACTTTCCCAGGTCTCAAAAAAATGATAGATTTGTTGTATTATTCAGCTAAGCCTTTTTGAAGCTAAATAAGGAAAAAAACGATGAAAATTCTTTCACAGGGGTTGGTTATTACTCGGACCAGGAGCATGGAGACTCATTCTAATCGATTTATCGTCCAAAATTTAGTGGAAAATGATACCTCACACGCCTAGGTGGCAGAAATCTCGAAAATACTTGTTTCAAATGGCTAGTTAGATACCTATTTTGGCCTATAACGTCTTCCAGTGGGCGCTAATTGTTCTGGGGCCCATCTCATTGGATTCCGCGTCCAAAATTTAGTCGAAAATCATACTCCACCCGCCTAGATTGCCAAAAAATCTCAAAAATCCATTTTTCGGAAATACATTTTGACCCCTTCCCCCCAAATTTGATCCGATCGAACCGAAAAGTTTCAAGGACCAACTAGAACAGGAAACGGGTCTCTGACCAAAATTTCAGATTTTTAGACATTTTTCTGCTGCCAAAGTTGGCGTGGACGGTGGATGGCGTAGGGCGGACGGCGAATTTTGATCTAGACACCTTAAGATCGCCAAAATTTCAAAAATCCATTTTTTTGAAAACACCTTTTGAATTCCACCCCTCTCCCTCCGATTTGATCTGATCGGGCAAAATGTGTTTTCAAAAAATGGATTTTCGAGATTTCTGGCATCTAGGCGTGTGGGTATCATTTTTCACTGAATCGATTGGAATGAGTTACCATGCGCCTAGTCCGAGAATGACCAATCCTATGTGAATGAATTTGCAGCGTTCTTTGATCTAGACACCATGAAACGCCCAGACAACAATTTTTGGGATGAATCGAAGAGACTGACATTTTGCATGGTGGAAGGAATAACCAACCAAAAGTATCCATTAAGCAGAATAATTTTATAAAATATAATACTGCCAAATACGGACTTTAGTACTATGGAAAATCTAGTGCTAGAGATCAATTAATTAGAATTCCGATACGACAAAAATTCAATCTTGAATGTGTACTCCCTTTTAACTGCACTGACCCTCGACTTGATTTACCAACCGTGTCCTTTTCCAAGACGCAAACACGGAGTCGTAAACCAGACCGCGCCGAATTCGAGTTTTTCTTCGAGCACTCGTGTGTTTGCTCCAAGATAGTGTAAAAGAATTATTGTCAAGCTGTCGCCCAGGTAAGGAAAAGGGAGAGCGTTTCTCTGTCCTGCTCCAAATGTCACATGCTCCTCAACCCACTTGTGACCCGTTAAGTTGCATCTGAAAACCTTGATTTACACAATATTGCTACTTGAAATTTTTTTCTTTCCTTTACAATGAAAACGAAAACCTGTTTTCTTCTGCTACAAAAGGAGTTGACAGCGCTTCCGTTGTTTCCCACAATTTACGACCTCGTGGTATTGAAAGAAAAATCGATTCGTCACTGACCAGAGAGGTCAGCTTGGCCTCAGATGTGACCAGCGCGTACTTCTACTTGAAGAAAGTTCTGGTAAAAGATTCACTGTCGTAGGACATTCGTAAGAAGCGAGCGACAAGTCCGAAATGTGGATTGCAGTCGTCTGATTCACTTTGGAATAAGTGGAAATTTAGCCGTGAAAATTGGTATTAAACGAAACGTTGAAAATAGTGGAAAATGATTCCCCTAGGTCCCTCAATGATCTTAAAAACTCATTTTCAAAATATAAAGAAAATGTTCAGTTTGCCGTCCTCGCGGATTTCGGTAGTGGACAATTTTTTTTAAATCTGAAATTGAGGAACAGGGACCCGTTTCCGGCTTTTGTCGGTCCTCGAAGTTTTTCGATCGGACCAAATATGGTGGGGTAGGGATCAAAATGTCTTTTCAAAAAATGGATTTTCGAGATTTTCGGCGATTTAGGCGTGTGTGGTATCATTATCGACAAAATTCTGAACACTGAATCCAATGAAACGGATCCCGGAACGATAAGAGCCCACTGGAAGAGGTTAAGGGTCAAAATGGGTATCTATCTACACATATCGATTGTGTATTTTCGAGATTTCTGGTACCTAGGCGTGTGGGGTAACATTTTCCACTGAATTTTGGACCCTGAATCCATTGGTAGGGGTCCGGGAGACGGCCTATTTTTCCCCAATTTCCCCATGTTCGATATTTTTGACAATTAGGAGTGTGGGGTATCGTTTTCCACTAATTTTTTGACGTTGAATCGATTGGAATGATTCTCCTGGCTTCTAGTCCAAAGTTTTAAAGATTTTAATGGGTAACTCACAACTTTAAATTTAGTTTTTAGTATGCCGAATGCGGGGATGTGACGGACAAACCCGGAATTAATGAAAACTGGCAATTAGTACGAATAGGTTTTGGCAAAAAGTCTCCTTATCAAATCATGAACACCATAATAACCGTGAATATATATTACCCCAGTGTTTTGTTTTAACAATTTATTGAAAAATTTGATTTTTTGAGGGTATTTCCCACCCTCGTGTTGCTTTGAATTCAGAGCATCAGTCCAGGCACTCGAGGAGATTCACTGGAGAAATGCCTCATTTCATTCGATAGTATTCCGGGTTTTGGCGAGGTATTTAACGCGGTTTTTGGCACGATTAATATTATACGGTTTGGAGGTGAGAGCGGCCATGTTAGCACGTCAACGGGGTCTCAAAGTGACGGGAAGACGGGGGACGTGTGACCTGTGAGCGCCGCGCCGCCGAAAAGGGGGAGAAACCTTCCCCCTTCCCCGCCGCCTCCGCATGCCCCGATCCACCCGGCTCAGACCCTCCGTCTTCACCAGGAGAAGTCCAGACTCTAGCGGGAGGGACAAGGAGCGAGCGACCGGGAGGAAGCGAAAGGGAAAGAAAAAACGTCAGAAAGGGGAAGGGAGAAGCCATTTTGTATAGCGGTGCATGTGGAGGGTGTCTATTACCGTATGATTTAGAGGGGGTGGGGGCGGCGGGGTGAAGGCGGCGGGGTAATTACAAGTCCTAGGACGGTGCTCACAGGCAACTCTCCGGGACACCACCCCCTCCCCCTCACCCGTCCTCCGGCGGAGGTCCCGAGGGGGTCTTCGCAGCCTCTTCTTATAACAGTTTAAAAAGGATCTTCAGCCTTCGTTCCACCTTTCTAACTCTCGAGAGGTGCATTTCCACTTGCGCCATCACACACCTCATAATCTCGTATAATAGTTGTTACGTTATCCTCACATTCTCCTACACCTAGTTTCCAAATTCCAAGCCGCCTAATAGCCCATGGACCTTCCCATTCCACATTCCACGATTTTTATTTTTATTTGTCGTCCTTCGATCCCAAATTTGTGCCCAATTATAGCTTCGAGATATCATCACCTTTTCAAAGTCGACACCGAGGTCCTTCTTCATTTCAACTCTGCTTCTAAGACTGGCCATTTCACGGTGTCTGTATCAAAAACCTACAAATTCTTACACACGGGTTGGTTATTCCTCGGACCAGGCGCATGGAGCCTCATTTCTTCAACGTGGGTGCGGCGGGTCCCAGACCCATTCCAATCGATTCAGTGTCCATGATTTAGTGGAAAATGATACCCTACACGCCCAGGTACCAGAAATCTCATAAACACATATTCAAAATGGGTAATATATACCCAATTTGACCCATAACTTCTTCCAGTGGGTGCCAATCGTCCTGAGACCCACTTCATTGGATTCAGCTTCCAAGATTTAGCGGAAAATGGTACCCCACACGCCTAGGTTCCAGAAATCTCAAAAACACATATTCAAAATGGGTAATATATACCCAATTTGACCCATAACTTCCTCCAGTGGGTGCCAATTGTCCTGAGACCCACTTCATTGGATTCAACTTCCAAGATTTAGCGGAAAATGATACCCAATACGCCTAGGTTCCAGAAATCTCAAAAACACATATTCAAAATGGGTAATATATACCCAATTTGACCCATAACTTTTTCCAGTGGGTGCCGATCGTTCTGGGACCCATTTCATTTGATTCAGCGTCTAAAATTTAGTGGAAAATGATACCCCACTCGCCTAAATCGCCCAAAATCTCGAAAATCCATTTTTCAAAAAACACATTTTGACCCCTATTCCCCCCAAATTTGGTCCGATCGGGCTGAAAAGTTTCGAGGACCCGTCTCGGCAGGGAACAGACCCCTGACCCAAATTTCAGATTTTTAGAAAATTTTCTACTACCAAAAACGGCGCGGACGACGGACGGCGTACGGCGGACGGACATCGACCTTTTTTGACCCGAATCGGAGAGGTTGACCATTATTATGAAAACATAGGTTGATTATTCAAGGAATAACCAACCAAAAACGCTCCAAACTCATTCACATATATTGAAAATTTCTCTGACCAGGCGCATGGAGACTCATTTAAATCGATTCAGCGTCCAAAACCTAGTGGAAAATGATGCCCCACACGCCTAAATCGTCGAAAATATAGAACGTGATGAAAATGGGAAAATGCAGTGTGTTCCGGACCTATTCTAATCTATTCAGGGCCTAAAATTTAGTAAAAACTGGTACCCCACACGTCTACGTACCAGAGATCTCGAATCTCGAAAACACATTTTGGAAATGTGTAGATAAATATCCATTTTGACTCATAACTCTTCCGGTGGGCGCCATTCGTTCCGGGACCCGTGCGTCCACAATGATACCCCACACTCATAGATCCAATTCTCGAAAATACGTTTTTCGAACACACATTTTGACCTGTACCCCCTCCCCTCCTCCAAATTTGACCCGATCGAGCTGAAATGTTTCGACGACCAACTAGACGTTTCCCTGACCCGAATTTCAGATTTTTAGACAATTTTCTACTACGCGGACGGTGGACGGCGTACGGCAGACTGTGGACGGACATCGACCTTTTTTGAGACGAATCGGAGAGGTTGACCTTTTGCATGAAATCATAGGTTGACTATTCAAGGAATAACCAACCAAAACTCTGCAAATTCTTACACATGGATTGGTTATTCCTCGAACCAGGCGCATGGAGATTCATTTCTTCAACATGGGGAAAATGGAAACAGTGGGTGTGGTGGATCCCGGACCCATTCCAATCGATTGAGGGTCCACAATTTAGTGGAAAATGATACCCCACACGCCTAGGTTACAGAAATCTAGAAAACACACATTCAAAATGGGTAATAGATACTCATTTTGACCCATAACCTCTTCCAATGGGTTCCAATCGTTCTGGGACCCATCACATTGGATTTAGCGTCCAGAATTTAGTTGAAAATGATACCCCACCCTCCTAGATTGCAAAAAATCTCAAAAATCCATTTTTAAAAATTCACATTTTTCCCCTACCCCACCCAAATTTGGTCTGATCGGGTTGAAATGTTTCGAGGACCAACTAGTGCCAGAAACGGGTCCCTGGCCCAAATTTTAGATTTTTAGAAAATTTTCTACTACCAAAGTCGGCGTGGACGGTGGACGGACATTTGCTAATTTTGATCTAGACACCTTGAAACGTCCAGAAAATTTTTTGGGCAGAATCGGAGAGGTACTTTTTGCATGAAAAAGGTTGATCATTCTAGGAATAACCAACCAAAATGAACCAAGTACATATTCAGAAATGGAGTGATGACAGGTCGCGTGGCGAGGATTCTAATTAAATGGCGAACAACAAAGCCGGGTAACATAAATGAATAGTGGTGAACACCGAGGAGGCTATGGAAGGGGCTTACAATGGGACCTATCTGTTGAAGAACCCGCCCTCCTCTTCACAAGCAGCGCTCGTCATCGTCGTTGTTGTTGTTGTGTTAGTTCCTGTATTAGGCCGATTTAATTCAATATGAATTGACGGGGCGTTTGTCTTCCTCTTGTTCACACGGGCCTTTTCTTCTTCAAACCAACCGGCCGGATTTTGATTGATGGTTTCTCGACGCTACCCCGGTAATTGTTGCTGAGGCCCCCTTCTATTGATGATTAATACCACAATACCAATCACCAGTCACCTTTCCTCGTCGGCCATTTCATAGTCGTCTCTTCACAATGCCATTACTAATGCTGCATTGCCTTCTCAACGTTACGACCATTCTGACAAAAATGGCATCTTGCGGCCCACGCGAATGTTTTCTAAATACACAATGAGAACCAACGCTTTCTAACCAATACAATATTTTCTACCACACATTTTCGAACCATAATATAATTTAATTTTACGTCCAAATTACAAGAGATTTTTCCTAAACTCGAGTTCTCTGCCCTTTGAAACAAAGCTGGCCTCAAATAGGCGACGAGCAATCAAGAGACAGAAAGGAACAATTCCTTTAATCTAGGTAATAATTATTAGTGCAATAATTATTAGGAGTTGACTATACTAATTGAATATTTCCCAGATCAAACATTGTAAGCATAGCACATTTATTTACTGAATTATTTCACATTTAATGTACGATAATAAGGAATAAGTGGGTAGGTAGGTTTGATGCTGATTGTGCTGCGTTAAGAGAAGGTATCAACTTCACAATCTACTCCTTTAAAATAATTCTCTAGCTTTTTTTTTTTTTTTTTAAAAAAATTAAGAAATCCCAACCAATGTGCCGGTATAACTAAATAAATACTGCTTTTCTAGGCTGTGTCCCAGCATTACCGGCAACTCGCTCACTAAGATTCCATTAGATTTGGATCAAAATTTCAAGTAGGCTCAAATCAACTTGGAAAATCAACAAGAAAATTTATTTTGACGTCTAAATTAGTATGGAGCTGTAGTTACAAGGAGTATCAGGGTTGTTGTCACCTGTTTGAGTTCTCCTATCCCTATTGTTGAACTTGCCTCAAACTCTGTCACTCGCCTCGTTCATTTGATTTTTTGGTTCATTATTCTCAGAGTAATCAACCTATGTTTTTATGCAACCTCTCCGATTTGCCCCAAAATTCGACATTTTCCGTTTCAAGGTGCCTAGGTCAAAATGCTGCGAATTCCTTCACAGGGGTTAGTTAACCCTCGGACCGGGAGCATGGGGACACACTTTAATTGATTCAGCGTCCAAAATTTAGTGGAAAATGATACCTCACACGCCTCTAGGTACCAGAAATCTCAAAAACCCAAATTCAAATAGGTAGACCCATTTTGACCCATAACCTTCCGGTGGGCTCCGTTCTGGGACCCGTTTCGTTGGCTTCAGCGTCCAAAATTTAGTCGGAAATGATACCCCACATGCCTAAATCACCAAAAATCTGGAAAATCCATTTTTCGAAAATCACATTTTGACCCCTACCCCATACCCCTCCAAGTTGGTTAGATTCTAACACGTTTCCACCACAAATCGGCGTATACTCGAGCAAATTCTCATTGTTCAGTTTGCCCTGTAGTTGTGCTCTCTCACTATTCACATATTGTAACACCTTTCGAAAATGGTAATAGAAGGTGGCTCGAGTACGAGGGCGTTAGTAATTCAGGGTTAAAAAGACAATACGTCGGCGAGGCGTGTCGGAACTCCGTGTAGCGTGGAAATACAGCGAAAAGGATTTCAAAAGGCTCATGCAGGAAACATAAGGCAGTTGGGATGTGATAATGTAACTCGAGCCGCGAGACGGTGGGTCAGGTGACACCGTGTTAAGTGAGGATGGCAACAACATTACACCTGCTTACCCTAACCCTAACACCTACTACTACACATCCATTACACGGACCGACCTCCCATCTCATGCGGTGTCAAACCATCAGCTCAGCCCTTCTTATTGTAATGTGGCCTTCATAAAAACACTGTAACTTTACTGCCTCCCCGCCTTTTATTTCTTGAATTTCTCAACCACTTTTAAGAGTAATAATAAATTGAATTCCAACAAATTGTGACATTTTACTTGTTACAAAATTCTACAGTGGGTGCGAGTACTGTGATAGAATGATCTTAATGTATTATTTATTTATGCAAAAAGCAACAAATTGTGAATGAAAGGACAAAACACACCTTTCAGGCTAAGCAGAAGCGAGGAAAATTAATTTAGAGTTAGTGGGGCTGGTAAACAAGGGAAGATATCACCCCTAGAAATTACGTGTAGAGGATCGTTATTATATTCTAAAGGATGTTTCCCCTCAACATTTTTTGGTTGGTTATTCCTTGAATAATCAAATTTCTCAAATTTTTTTTCTAGACGTTTCAAGGTGTCTAGATCAAAAAAGTCAAATGTCCGTCCGCCGTAGAAAATTTTCTAAAAATCTAAAATTTTCGTCAGGGACCCGTTTCCGGCTCTAGTTGGTCCTCAAAACTTTTCAACCCGATCGGACCAACTTTGGGCGGGGTAGGGGTCAAAATGTGTTTTTTGAAAAATGGATTTTCGAGATTTTTGGCGATATAGGCGAGTGGGTATCATTTTTCCACTAAATTTTGGACGCTGAATCAATGAGATGGGTACCAGAACGATAAGCAACCCACTGGAAGAAGTGTACTGGGTCAAAACTGGGTATCTATTTACCCATTTTTGAATATATGTTTTCGTGATTATGGATACCTAGGCGTGTGGGGTATCATTTTCCAATTTTTGGACTGAATCATGAAGGTTCCGGACGATGGCACTCTGGATGATGTGTGGTCAAGTTGCATCACCCATTTGAATATGATTTCGAACTATGCGTGAGGGTATCCGACAAATTTGGACCCGACTCGATTGAATGGTCCGGGACCCCCCCACCACTGTTTCCCCATGTCCCCATGTTGAAGAAATTACCTTCATGCCCCAGTCCAAAATAACCAACCCATGTGTATGAATTTGCAGCGTTTATCTTCCTAAAATTTGGCTCCTACTTCATCCGATTGCAGCAGCAGTGCCTATTTAACAGATACATGACCATACTTATACCGATTGGACAGGCCAGTGTCACCAAACGAACAAGTTCACAGCTCAACGCTACCAATAGCGAGTAAATTTCACTATCGGAAACTGATCAAAGAAGGATCTTTAAGATAGAATATACCGCAGAAATAACGTCAATAAATAAATTAATGAAAGAAGCGACAAAAGGAAGCAGATCGAAAGGGTCTTTGAAAAGAAAGGTAAAAAAAAAAGTCTCTAAATCCCACGAAGTTTTGAGACACGGAGTTTAACTAGACACTAATTGGAAGTTAATCAATGTTCGATAGTGACTCTAATGAGAGCTCGTTAGCTGTGTCTCACCAAGCTACCTCTCGTTTTTCGCCTTCTCACTCTCTCACAGCTATCCCCGTTTCACGTTCCTTTAGATCTCATCGAGAAGTATTTGTCCGCAGTCGGACCATTGTTCCATCTCGCCCTCTTGGGGTCTGGGGACTGTCAATGTCGTGAAGGAAAATGGTGGGGGGAGGGGGTGGGAGGGTGTTAGTGCCGCAGACAATGTTACTCTTGGAAATCCAGTCAGAGAACCAAGGCATTTTACAATATCAGTTATCATTGGCTCGAAGAAATAAAGTCTTAGGTTACGGAAAAGCGTGGATTCACTTCATAAACCATCAATTAATAAAACAAGTGATAAAAATCTAATCCTTTTTGTCTCCCGAAACGCTTCAGGCATTGCAAAACTATCGTTACTGATACTCCTCGAGGATAAAAATTCCGCAGTATTTGTACTTCGTGCTATATGGCCTATTTGCTATACGTTAAGAGGCAACTTTCAGTATCACTTTGTACAAATGGAAAAAAAAAATCTTGAATTTGACCACAGAACCTCAAAGAAGTAACCAATTGCAATACAAATCGAGTCGGTGAAAGTTTAGCTCAATTTGATTACATTTTTTTCAACAAAAACTTGGGGCTCCCAATGAAAATCCATAATTTATTGACAATAGGTAAGATATTATTCTCTCTCAAATTTAGCTCAGGATCGTTCAAATTTTGATTGTCTAAAGCCTTGCTGGAAATTTCTCTATCCCATCGACTTCGTGACCAATGCAAAACGAAACGTATTATTTGATTTATGGAATTCGGTGATTACTCGGTAACTACCAGGTTTTTTGAGTCACTGTGTATGTACTGTGGTACTAAACGTCGAAATGAGGAGATTGAAAATTGCCTTGAGAACTTGAGAGGTTAGAAAAGAGGTCTTGATTGCAGATGATTTGTCGGCTATTTTTACTTCAAGCAGGAGCAATAAACAAAGACACAATCTTTACGTGAATAGGTAGCGGGAAAACCGTACTTTCGTTTCAACGTTGATCTTTAACCGCTCTCGAGTGAAATTTCACTTCAATAACTTGAAGTAATCGATATTCAAACGCTTCAGGAATTAATTTGAGCTAGTTATGTATTACATCACATCCGTGCAAATCTACTTGAATTGCATTAATTTGTCAACATTTTTATCGCAAGGCCACTGATACGGCTGAGAAATGTCCCAAATAGTCAACCGGTTAACAAGAAGACAGTGTTCGAAATTAATTTTTTTTTTTAATCAATCAATTTGTCTTATGTCATTTTAGTTTTCATGTACAAGAAGCGATCGCAATTTGGAACAAAATTGCGAAGTTGTTAGATTAATTAATTTAAAAGTCTCTTCGGTTTGTTTTGAAGACCTTTCCACAAAGTCCCGCAAAATTATACGTCGACACAAAGAAGGAATCTAATCCGGGACCTGTCTCATTGGATCTTCATGGACTCATATCTTCAACATGGGGAAAATGGAAACAGTGGGTGTGGTGGGCCCCGGACCAATCCCAATCGATTCAGCGTCCAAAATTTAGTGGAAAATGATACCCCACTCGCCTAGATCGCCAAAAATCTCGAAAATCCATTTTTCAAAATACACATTTTGACTCCCCCCCCCCCCCCCCAAATTTGGTCCGATCGGGTTTAAAAGTTAGGAGGACCAACTCAACCTTTTGCATGAAAACATAGGTTGATCATTCTAGGAATAACCAACCAATAATGTGCCAAAGTATTCGTCAGTATGTACTCGTGCGCGTCCTGTAGACTTCTTTATAACTCAATTGAGTTTGAGTCTATTTTATCTATTTCTCTTGCTTCATGATAAACCACGCCAGGAGA
Source organism: Cyrtorhinus lividipennis (assembly GCA_019603395.1). Classification (NCBI taxonomy): domain Eukaryota; kingdom Metazoa; phylum Arthropoda; class Insecta; order Hemiptera; family Miridae; genus Cyrtorhinus; species Cyrtorhinus lividipennis. The sequence continues at coordinate 38,097,394 of CM033998.1, read as the reverse complement.
AAATAAAATCAGGAATGATTCAATAGCAGCAGCAACGGGAGGAATCATGAAACGTTTTTCCTTGTAGAAAATGTAAAAGTGTTGTTCACGAGAAGGCGCTTACTCAGCTTAGAAAATAGCTGTCCATCATCATGCCTGGTTCGGCGTAGAATGTATTCGTTACGCGGGAACTTGATACGTTCATCAGAAGCGCTATTCGGGTGAAATGATGGATCATGGATCATCTGACTGTTTTTTCTCGTGCGCGCGCGCGAGAGGCAGGTAGGTAGATGGGTGTATCCTTCTTCATAAGCGTCCGGCGCGAGATTTTCGAGTTTATCTTGAAACCTCATCTTGTGAATCAATCATGTTCCTACTCCAATCGCCGGCATCAATCTCGAGACGAGTTGAGATTGCGACAAAGAACACGGGCCTTCCAGATATAAGAGGCCGAACACCCGGCGACGGTCATGAGGTTTGACAACTTACACGGATATCGGACGCAATCAAGATTGTGCAACGTTCTCGCCTAAAAATCCGCTGGTCAATTTAGGTCTTAGGTGGTGCTTTGGGACTTGAGTGCGACAATCTTCTGACAAACAGACTCAAGCAGGAGAATTGTGTGAACCGTGCGAAGTTCCCCCCTGTACTTAATGTTTAAAAACCAACTTGGAAACCACAATTTTTAGGTGGGACTCCACCATTTCAGGGAAATTTGATGGGAGAATTCGTTTTTTGGGTTGAATGAAGTGGTGTCCTAACCTACTACATACATGGTTTTTATTGTTTCGAAAATTATTATACCTTCCTTCTCCCATATTTACCCTGATATATGATCGCCTGGTAGTGAAAAATGGATTTTCGAGATTTTTGGTGATCTAGGTGAGTTGGGTATCATTTTCCACTAAATTTTGGACGCTGAATCCAATGAAAAGGGTTCCAGAACGATTGGCACCCACTGGAAGAGGTTATGGGTCAAAATGGGTATCTATTACCCATTTCGAATGTGTGTTTTCGAGATTTCTGCAACCTAGGCGTGTGGGGTATCATTTTCCACTAAATTTTGGACGCTGAATCGATTGGATTGAGTATCCATGCTGCTCGTCCGAGGAATAACAATCCCCTGTGAAAGAATTTAAAGCGTTTGTATATTTACTACCTAATCGAACTCTACCCAAAATCTAACTGTTCCTCTACTCACAAACCATCAGCTGAAACAATTTCCAAATTAGACTTCTACACTCCATTGCCGCTCTTAATTTTCTTGTTCAGTAATTAGCCCGCATGCTGCAGGAGAATGATCAAAATGAGATTCTCATGCTCCAGAATGGTTAGGAAGAAGAGTTTTCAACGTGAGAAAGCAACAGATGCTACCAGCAGAGTCAACGACAACCCTCGATGGTGATAAAAGGTAAGTCGTTATCTGAATTATATATCTCAAAAACGGTGAGCAGCTTTAGTAGTCTTCCAGAGAGTGTATCGCGTCAGGTACACGGTTGGAAGAAACTGCTGAAGAGGAACCAACGGAGCTTCAGGGGGAGCAGAAAAAGGGCCCATGTTGTGACAAGAACGAATAAAAAGAGGAGGGGGCTCACAAATAACGGAGGGGCCCTTTTCAACATATAATGCTAATGACTACAGAACGAGCTCCAGATAACAAGCCAATGAATTATTTACAAGAAGAGAAAGCGCGTTTGGAACGCGTTTGCGATCGCCGCCTGATGCAACCGCATCGCCACCGACTCCTTCGAACGCACTTATTTGGTTAGCTAATAATTTATCTCGGATTACAAGGGAGGAAAAAATCTCAATAAATCTTAGTTGGAGGTGTGGCATCGCAGCTCAGAACATCCCGGGGTCTTCACAACACAGACAACCCATTCTAAGTGACACTGTGACCAACAAAGTGAAATTTTCGCTAAATTCCTTATTGGATTTTTTAAAACTATTTATGGCAGAAACATGTAACAAATGGTTTACGTAGCAATTAATGTTTTTTTTTGCAATTGTTAACACAGTTTTGATTGGGACAATGAGACATCAGAATGAGTTCTTACCCCCATATAGAGAAAATTTCGAAAAAAAGATTTAAGTTAAGAAAAATGATGAAAACATCGGCAATTTGAGGTCGCGCAGTACGTGAAAAATGCTGGAAACTTATTTATTATGGATTACTTCTTATGGATCAATATTTGCAAACATGGAGGAGGGGAAGATAAATGTGGTAGTCCAAAAGAATAATTGGGAATACAAAACTTGATTTTCTCAATCATATTTTCCAAAAAGTTTTGGGTCTTAAATATTATATCAGCACCTCCTGGAAATGCTATTTTTTAAACTTTAGGTGCCAGGGTATTGATTGGAGAACTGTGATGGTTATCCTCACGTATTAAAACCGTTCCTCCGATAAATTTCACTCGCTCCAACCCGATAGGACCAAATTTAGGGGGAGGGGGGTCCAAACGTGTTTTTTGAAAAATGGATTGTTTGAGATTTTGGCGATTTAGGCGTGTGAGGTATCATTTTTAACTAAATTTTGGACCCTGAATATCATAAGACGGGTTCTGTCACGGTTGACGACCACCGGAAGAGGTTATGGATGAAAATGCGTGTTTTTCTACCTATTTCTAACGTGGGTTTTCGAGATTTCTGAAACCTAGGCGTGTGGGGTATCATTTTGCACTAAATTTTTGACGCTGAATCGATTCTTAGGAGTATTCATGGTGCTTGTCCGAGGAATAATCGACCCCTGTGAATGAATTTGCAGCTTTTTTGTTATGGTTTCTGAAATTTGTTAAATTTGGGAGACTGAATTACGGTTTCCCCCAGAAAATACATTTGCAGATCCTCGAAAGAGCATAAATATTTTGGAACAATTGTCTCATATCTCATATTCTCAAAAAATTTTGCGACCGCATAAATGCGCGATATTTCATGGTTCCAACTCAAACTATAACTCTACAATATATTATTTTGGAAATGGAGTTTTAGGTTTAGGATCTTGACGATCTGTCACGTGGGGTATCATTTTCTTTGTAAGGTTGCCCATTTAATCAATTCAGATGGGTTTTGTTACGATTGCCGCTCACGGAAACAAGGTATGGGTTAATATTGTTGTTTCACTAAAGATTGAAAATCCACAAAATTGAAAACGTAATAAAAACAAAGTTAGTTAAGAAGGATATTGATATTTTTATAGGAAAATAATGAACTAAAATTGACAGGTCGATTTAAACTTTTTATTTAACCTGTTCCCGGAATTGAGGCGCACAACGTAAACAGGATAAAGAGTATTAAAGAATGCATTTTCATCACGTTGCCGACCACAAGACAATAATCATTTCCCCCTACAAAACTTGTTATCGCGGTTATGTTAGAATTTTCTCCATGTGATTGTTTTCCACTTCATTCAATTGGCAAATGTAATCATCCGAGAAAGCCTGTAGGTGATAAGCAGAAAAATTTTCCATGAAAAAAAAAAAAAAAAGATTACTCATTACGCGGCTCAGTGCTATTTTTACGACTTTGGCCATTGTTGTTTACAAGTCACTCGAAGGTAGTACAAGTTTTTTTTTAATGGGCGCACTTATCCGGTTTGTTTATTCTGGTTAATCCTGCCGCTGCATCAACAATATTGCAAGTGTTTCCTCTCGGTGAGGCATGGAACAATGTTTGTTGCGAGACGATGCAGAATCACACATGGGCTTTTCTTCGTAGCGGGAAAACCAACTTTTGAGTAACCAAACCCTTTCAATACAACAACGCATATTTTATTACTTTCAAAGAGTCAGTTCTACTTTTTACGATTTCTGGTACCTCTGGCTACGTAGTTATATTAGGTAGGAACTCAACTCAAAATGTTAGGTCATATAAAGTAGATTCTGAAAATACAAAAACAAGGTAAATTTCAAATTTCCCTAAAAAAAACCATTTTTTCTTGGTAATATGTATAGAAAAAGAACGAATTTCAGGAAAACCTATAAAGATTATCAGATAGAAAACCCAATAAATATGTTTCACCGAGAACAGCAAGAATAGGAGAAAGAAAACGAGATAAGAGAAAGAGAGATAAAATAAACAGTGAATAAGAGAAAGCAATAACCTTATTTTAACAATTATATAACCTTATTTTTATTCATCGCCACTGTTCGCGGACGATTCGGAGACTGTATTTAGGTTTAGATTCACTACCCCTGAGGGGATTTTAATGATGGGGACAAGGGGGATGAACTCAAGATAACGAAAGTACTCTTAGCGTGTTGATATTCCAGATTAATCACCCCCAAATTGCAGCCAATACAGTCGATTTTGCGCGAATGTTTTTTCACCCTCTCGTACGCCAGGCCAATTTTCATTCACACATAGGCATGGCGTTCAGGGACTTCCTATGAATTTAAAACGAATCCGAAAGAGAACGGTTAGAACAGGGGGTCAAAAAGTGTACTTTCGAAAAATGGATTTTCGAGATTTTCGGCGATCTAAGCGTGTGAGGTATCATTTTCGACTTAATGTTGGACGTTGAAGCGATTGGAATGGGTCTCTATGCTTCTGGCCCGAGGAATAACCAATTCCTGTGAAAGAATTTGCAGCGTTTTGATGCAGCCTATTTGAAGACAGCTTTGATTACTCATCTCAAAATTGGAAAATATGATAAATATTGTTCCTTTTCCCCAACTCAATCGGATTTGCTTCAAAATTGAGTTGAGTTAGGGTAGAAAGAGTTTAGAGAAGAGAATTACCTGAGTCATAAACCTGTCCGCTCCTGTTCCTTCCTCGTCGCGGAAAATGATGTCGTCCGAGTAAACTGGTACGAGGTTCCTGAATCGTGGGTCCGTTCGCGTTATCCGTCTTTCGGACAGTCCGGACGCACCGAGGGTGAATTCGGACACGTTCGGCACGTGTTGTTTGAACACGAGCGGCGTCATTTTCATACGGTTACCCGGCCGCCCCAACCCCCGGCCCGGACCGCAGCCTTCGACCTCCAGTCGGCACAGCAGAAGGAACGCCGTCCACACCAGTGTTTGCTTCATAGCCGCATCCCTAAGTTCATGCCCTGACAGGGATTACCCGGCTCTGAGACCCTGAGTACGATGAGGGTGGCTGTCGTCGCAGAAGACCCGAGAAAAACACTTTCTTGCGCACAGAAATTGAATTTCGAAATGGAAATCACTGAGTCGCGTCACCCTCCGCGGTCGGGTCCTGGACAAACTTGGGTCATACAACTGATTCTTGTGTGGGGGGTACCTGTGAGAAAGGGATCTTTTCACCTTCCTTCCTGACTGACTTCAGAGTTGCCTTAACCGTAACTGACTCCGGTTCCATTAAGTTTCGCTTCCCCACCACCCTTCTCTTTTTCCACGGTCCCCTTTTCCTCCTCTTGAGGTTCGAGGGCCAACCCCCCCACCCCCCGGGTGCTCCGCCCTGCGCCCAGGACACGGCACCCCACTTACCCCCGGCTCTGGAGGGCTCCACCCTTTCCCTCCTCAACCTCCTCCCGCCACCCCCACAACTTTTTCGGATTTATTGAGGTGAGGTGCAAGACCCCCGAGCTGAGGTGCAGAGAGACGCATTAATCCTTTCCTCCGACGACCCTCAACACATACAATGGACACTTTCATATCCCAGCCTACATATTTGAATTGTAATTACCATTTATGTATTCGCCAATGTAAAACTCATTTTAATCGTCCTTGACGACTACGTACGCAATTTTAAACGGCCAAGAGCCTTATTCAAACTCATAAAACTACAATATTACAATAAAACTACAATAAAACAACAACTCATTTCTGTCAAGTTGTCAGTTCATTCCAACGAGGATGTAATAGGAAATCATAGATACACATGGATTGAAGAACAGGATACAGTTGACCCCTTCATGTAACCCAATTACGGTATTTTAAGGTCCCTGCTGGCTTAAGGGGGCTGCTATTGTAACATGGCCATTATCAGACAAATCAATGGGAACCCCGATTTGTATTGCAGGTTCTGATTATACCCAAAATTTCATGAAAATTTGATCCCTCAACCAATTTTTTTTAAAAAGCGCAACCGGTTCAGCGAGGACGCAAAGTTGCGCAACCCTAAAAATGCCAGATAGATGATGGGGAACTAATGTGTAGCATATACATTTTTATTGTTTTTAACGCTGATTCACGAAATGCAATCCGTTTCTTGATTTGACTCAATTTTGCGTATACCATAAACGTAAAAAAAAAAAAAAAAAAAAAAAAAATCATCGATTTTAAAGCGGTTTTTTTTAGAGGGTTATCGCATTATTCCTCAAAAATTGAGTCGATTCAAGAAATGGAAAAACAAATTAATGTGCCACTTATTAAAGTTTACCATCATCCACTATTTGACTTTTTGGGGTTGCGTAACATTGCGTCCTCGCTGAACCGGTTGCGCGCTATCAAAAAAATTAATTGAGTTACGTTGGGGGAACTTGCGCATGGTTGCGGGGTGCGCAAATATGAAATTTGAGAACCTTGCAATAAAAAATCATAAGATTGAAATAAATTGATGAATTTAGAGGGAGGGGGGCAACTTGTGGGACACTGTATACTTATATATAACTTAGAGACTAAATCAGCGTGTGATGTCGAAAATGAAAATGAGGAAAATGCAAAAATGCGGGAGGAATTATCTTTTATGCAAATTAATTTTGTAGTGATAACTAAAATTTTCCCGCAAAGCCAACTACGATCTGGCCACGTCTTGACACGGGCTTATTTTGAGTAATGGAGATAAGAGTTAAGGTATGAATTGTCTCTCAAACTTGTTTTTGACAACTACGCAGTTCCCTAAAGTAAAAAAAGACTATAATCTCCTCTTCTCAAAAGAAGCAAGAGTCGAAGTGGTCAGATCACGATAGCTCTATTAAGTGGAAAAACTGGGAAAACTGATTGTTGGGCTTTACGCCGCTGACACTGATGACCACAGAAGGGTAATAGTCAGCAAACAATGGAATTCCCTCAAGATCAAGTAAGGTGAACGAGGAAATTTCGTCATTCCTTATGAACCTCACTCGACGTTGTCAAGTGAATTCCCAAGAAATGTGACTAATCCCGAGATGAAATTTGTCCTTATAGACAACACGAAACGTTCATTTAACAACAATATTTTTCCAGAGTCATCGAAAGAGGGTATACAACTTCCCAATATGTATACTAGATTTATGTTTATTGAGAAGGCAATTTGGCAAAAAAGTTATGAATTGTGGGGGTATTCGTTTGTTCAAAGAACATTTTGCTCATTGAGATGAAGCAAGCTGCCAAGTTACAACCGGCAAAATCTGATAAATCAGTTATACAACCCGTTGATTTATTTACTTAAGCTCGATAAATCCAAAAATAATAAAATAGAGTTACGTTTCTTTTACTCAAGTCTCGGGTGTTTTTCCTCAGGAAGAAGAGTGGTTACCACTAACTAGGTTCCCGACCGGCAAGAAAGTGTCATGTCATCGCTATTTGCGAATCTAACCATCGCGTCTCGATTCTACCACCTATAAACACTCAATTTAAGGCATTACCATAATTCGAAAACCACCGTGAAACAGTGAATCACAGCTGAATGCCTTTTCGCAGATACCGCTCAAAGTGTGTGACCGTACAAGGTCTCAAGAGAATAGAAAAGACTCGTGTCTATCATTTTGATGTAGCGTGAGATAATCAATCCATCAAATGGTTGTAAAGGTTTTCGAGGGTTTGTAATATATCCATCCAATATACATCCATGTGACTATTCATGTGTTACATAAAATCCTCCTTCCGCGTTACATAAAATCGCTCCTTACTCCCCCACGGGTTAACACAATGGTTTCACAATAGTTACAGTAGAAACCACTGCATAACAGCAGGTTTTGTGGGTTTAAATCCCGGTTCTCTTGATGAAAACCATGATTATTAACACCAACAAAGAGTCCTCTAAGCAAAAATCTGACTAAGAGAAACAATAAATAACATTTCAAGCAAATGATGAAATTGGTAACTTGCCCAAACACAGGGGCGTAGGCACAGGGTATCGGCCAGCGCCGGTACCCCTGACAAAAACGCTGCAAATTCTTTCACAGTAGTTGGTTATTCCTCGGACCAGGCGCATGGAGACTCACTCCAATCGGTTCAGCGTCCAAAATTTAGTACATAATGATATCCCACACGCCTAGATCCAATTTTGAAAAGTACATTTGTGTCCTCCCCTCACCCCCAATTTGGTCCTATTGGGCTGAAAAGTTTTGAGGAATAACCAAAGCCGGAAACGGGTCCCTGACCAAAATTTCAGATTTTTAGAAAATTGTCTACTACCAAAGTCGGCGTGGCGCATTTAGTTAGCGCACGGTACATATAGATGGTAGCTCGTGAACAATGCCGGGTTGTGGACGGACATTTTACTTTTTTGAAGAAACAATTTTTGAGCCGAATCGGAGAGATTGACATTTTGCATGAAATCATAGGATTATTCAAGAATAACCAACCAAAAGGAGAAACAAACAATACCTAAACAAAGAATACAAATCCAAAAAGTTGAATTTGAATTTTGGCCAAAATCGTCTGGTAAAATTTATTAATAACCAGTTTCATCTTTTCTCTATGGTAAGTGCAAATTAGAAGAAAATTATCAGCTTAGAAGCTCGAAATTGGAAGGTTATCACTTCTCATGTTGCACCCTCGTTCCCTAGTTTTTGTTTGGCAGGCTGATTTCTTTTGTAAAAATTAGGTATTCAAGTAAATTTTTTTTTTTGAAACGTCCCAGTAATGTCATTTGTCTCTGCGTTTTTTGGGGAATGTTTAGTGGACAATATACGAGGAAGTTCTCGTCAATATCGTTTTGAGAAATATTTTTGTGTGCTCACAGCATTTATGTTGCAATTAGCTTCAAATTTGATACGCTGTGCATTATCCTGGAGAGCAGGTAAGTTCTATTATTATTGTTTTTCTGACGTATCTGAACAAGCTGGCTATTTGCATAGGCATTTTTGACTGATATTTGATGTCCAATGTAATTACATTGTAGAATCCCCTTTCGAAATTTGCTAAGAACGAAAGAAAGTAATAATACAGCAGAAAACTTAGGATATTTTGGGAAGAAAGGGGGGGGGGGGTCGATTCCAGGGCCACCCTAGGCTCCTGCCATACACCTTTTGCGTGCGTAGGAACGAATCGCTGAAAATTCTCAGAACCAACTTAATAGTAAATCTATGAGATTACATTGAAGAGAATAAATCCCAACGCCCCCAAATTTTTGATGTTCGGGAGCAGACCACATTCCAAGAGGGGCGAATCACTGTTCAGGAGTGAATCACCGCAACTATCCTAAATCAACCTAAACCAACTTGGGACACAAAATTTGCCCTTCATCTTAGAATCACTGTTCTTAATTCAAACTTTGAATGCCGTGAACACAGTCATCGTGAAAAAAAAGTTCGTTAAAACAACAATTTTTAGCCATTTTGCCTTTTGGTAATAGAACGTACAAGACGTTGCATTTTGAATATCGTCGGGGACTCAGAAATACTATATTTATAGAAGCAAGCTCAATTAAAATGTATGTGGTTTACAAACTAACACTAGGTTAACAAACTAAATTTTCACATCAAAACATCTTTTACTAATTTTTCATTTACATTATTATTTTTTTTATTAAAACTTATTTATTTTATTTCGTTTTGTTAATTTAATTTGTTTTGTATTGTTATTTTTAGTTGTTCTTTTATTATTTATTAATTTTTATTATGGTTTTTAGTTTTTTATTTATTCATTTTCCAAAGATGCTGCAAGTAAAGTCAAATCTATGATGAGCCTCCAGTCAACTGATTAGCGGCGATGATTCTGCACAATCCCCACAGGTCAATGTTGGCTACGGTTTGGAGAGCAGATCCCGAATAAGTTGATCACCCGTTCATCGAAGGAGTTTCAGCATTGTGCAGTGTGCAATGCGCACAATACTGCTTAAGTGCATGTCAATAAGCTACGCTTGAAGTAGGTACCTCTCCCTTCGCCTCCACAGTAATTATTGAGCGGGTCCTGCTCAGTAAGTTAATACCACATTTAAAAAAAAAATCAACTTGTTTTTCAACAAAAACGTGTTTTTACGAGGGCTTTTAGCGCAACCACTCGTCTATCCATGAGCGTAGAGCTCCTCCTGTGATCCCTCAGCCCTGCGTCCCCTTCCTATTGCATTCTTCTGGTGACGAGCGCATGCGTCAGCACTGAATTTAGGAAACCATAGCTACCTATGTGTCACACGTTTTGACATACATATTCTCTTTTTTTATATTACATTGATCGTTAGTCTAAACAGATCCAAAGAATGTGGGCATCAGCAGGTACCATGGAATAAATAATAATGGATTTGCCTAACTAATTCATCAATTTTATTGATTAATTGATTTTTTCTTACGATTATTAATAATTGAAAACTTACATAATTTTCCTAGAACAATCAACCCAAAAAGTCTTAAAAATAGGCAAATGTCCGTCCACCATCCACGCCGGTTTTGGTAGAAAATTTTCTTTAGAATCTGAAATTCATGTCAGGGACCCGTTTCGGGCACTAGTTGGTCCGAGACCGGGGGAGGAGGGGGTCAAATTATTATATTTTTTTTTAAGTGGATTTTTAGATGATTAGGGATGGGCGTGTGGGGTATCATTATTGACTAAATTTAGGACGCTGAATCCAATGAGACGGGTCAAAGCACCACCGGAAGAGGTTTAGGGTCAAAAAGGGTCTCTATCTACCTATTTTGAATGTGGGTTCCCAGATTTCTGCTACCTAGGCGTGTGGGGTATAATTTTCCACTAAACATTGGACGCTGAATCGATTGGAATGAGTCGCCACACGCCTGGTCCGAGGAGTTTTTCAATGTTCTGAATGTAGCAATAAGTTGGGAGGGAAGACACTTTCCAGTAGTAAAGTATGTGAGGACGTCAAGCATACATCTCGGCTATGTGCTATGTGCGACACGACTTAATTAATGTACTCAGCACTCACCGGCGAAAGTAGCCTCCCTCTTCCGGTGCCGTCAGTGTCGTGTCTGAAATCAACCAAGTCGAGGATACCGTCTCGCGGGTTATAGCCAGTAAACATAATGAGCTCTTTGTAGTAGCGCGGTTCGCCACGAACGATACGACCCTCGGCTGGGCCGGACGCGTAGGTGCTGAATTCCGAAGTTTTGGGATCACTTTCCTGGGGCACCAAGGGATTGCGCCGAGGTTGCAGCCGTCGCCAACGCCGTGGTCCATTGCTCGGCCCACAACCGGTCACAGTCCAGCAAACGACGGACGCGACCAACCCCCACAGCACGGCGTGACGCAACATGTCAGTCGACCCCCCAGTCACTGGCTTGTCAGCAGCCGAACGCGGTACGCGACTGGGTCGTCACCAACAGAGAGCTGGTCAAGTTTCGATCACCACGCTACCTGATCAACCTATGACAACCTCGTAGTGAGTTGCCAATACCGCAACTGTAGTCGGACGTCTGGATTTTCCCCGGAGATCCCCACTCGTCTCGAGGCAGCTCGTCACCCTACCCTTTTTCCCATTTACTTTTTTTCCACTTGAACTTACACATCAATCTCGTAGTAGTCAAGTGTATCTTAAAATGACATTGCCACTTGACATCTTCATAAACATATCATCGAAACTTTATCTGAACAATTTAACAGGTAACAACACGAAATTAATGAAAATTTAATATGATTCGTGATATTGAATATTCCACGGTTTTATGGCGTTCTTCTTACGCCTCTATGACTCACCACTATCATTCAGGCTTGCATGAGTCAATCATCCGACAAACGTTGTAATGAAACTCATAAGCGAACCGTCACATACCGCAACCAGGAAGATAACGTGATAAGTTTCGCAGTATAAACGTTATCGTGCGGATGTGAAAAATATGTTACTAACTAGCACCTGTGAAATTGACAGGGCAATGAAACTTTCATTACCCGTGATAGATGGCAAAGGGAATTATCACCGCTCACGTTGTGCAACTCGAATCTCTTTGGGGTTTCAGAGTAACGTGATGTCATAAAAGTCAACTGTCATCTCGTCTTAATCGGGATTCCCATTGGAGTTTCAAGGATAAGTCGGTACACGAAGTGTGCCTGTCGTACGTCTGTGAATTCGCAAACACGATCGGCTCCTTTCAGGACGTTCATTGTCGGCATTCAGTGAAAACCCAACAAACCCGTGAGTTTATGTTCTGCTGAGGACACTGTGCAAACAAACCAATCTCATAAAAAGTTGCTTTTTTAGCATAGCGTTGACTTTTCAAGCTGGAAATTTTTCTTAAACAAAAGTCTAAACTCCCACAAGCATATCACGCGCCAGGACATCCAAATCAACTTTATAGCATTGTGTGCAGATTCAGGTTTTAACGGATTGTGTGAGTCAGCTAGTAGGAGTCCTGCGTATCATAATCGAATGACCGGGTTGTACACGTGTGCAATAATCGACAAAACATTCTGGTTAGGTTTATCTCACGACTCGAAGTTCTGATTCGGTTCAAAATTTAATTGTCACTCTCGTCTTTAAATGTGTGATTGAGGATAAATTTCATCAAAATAATGCTCAGTTCGTTCTGCTCAGATGCTTGACATTCATAGTTGTCACTCAAATGTTGGGCCCTCAATTAAATTTTGTTTACAAGTCGATTATTAATTATGAATAGGATTATTTGTATCTCCTACCACTTAATAAGATATAATTTGCAGTTTTTTTCCTTACAATGACTTCTTTACGTTGCCTTGAAATTTTTCCGGTATTCCCTGACCCCAACGGTCAACTCGAAATTTTATTTCCTTGAGATTATTTTCATGGATGATCAATTTGGGGATTGTCTTTAGAAGGTAATTTTACTGGAATTTTTTTTTTTTTTTTTTTTTTTTGCATACCAGGTCACATTTGTACATAATTTGAGTTGTAACATTAGTTAAGAGTTGTACCTATGAGTTCAAATTCAAAGAGCATTACATCAAATATTGATCAAATTTTAGTTTTGAGGTCGTACGACGATCATCTAACTGTATGAAGTCCTGCTGAAATCAGCGCAATCGGATCAATTCGAATTAAAATTACTCGATCTCGAATTAAGTATCCATAAAAAAGGAGTTGACCCTCAATATTTATATTGCAATCCTTTTATGGCATGTTATTTGGTCAACGTTTCTAGATCACAATGGGACCCATCACGACGATATCTACAAGCAATCAGCAGGGGATCCATGCCCGTTAAGCGTGGTGAAGCATGGTAAAATTACAAACCACCAACTAGTTAGAAGCAAAATGATAACGATCGATTCGATTTTTTGAACTCCACTGAAGAGCACAAGTTTTTTAAACTTATTCTTTGGTGGACAACGGTATTTATTCAAGTTGTGTTATATTTTTCAAATTTATATACTTTTATCTTTTTTATTCCCTTTTGGTTTGTGGTAAAATGTATGTTGTTGCCAATAAATGAATATTTGATTTTGTATTTTGATCGAATTTGACCGAGCTTGACCACGCTCAGCAGGAAAGGATCCCCGTTCTAAATTTATGTTAGCCAGTGCTAGATGATGATGATGCGTCCTGTTGTCGTCCCGAAACGTCGACTGAATAAAGTTGGATAATAAAAATTACCTGTTTACAATCGTTACCCTACTTGATGTCCTGAATGAAGTATTCCGTAAAATTCCCTCTCAATCAAAGAAACAGCAAGGATTACAGAAATCGAATCCAACCCCAAGTGGTATATCCTAGGAGGTACAACGCACACCCACCCAAGCTGTTTTCGGTGAGTGAACGCCAACGCCTGCCTCCCCTAAGCGTTGTACCTGGGCACATCATGCAAACGTGAGAGAGCCTTGGGAAAAGTCCTCATGATCTCGTTTTAAAACCTTTTCTTCAAGAAAAGAGGGTCGTCTCTGAAAAAAGAGCTTATTTGGGCACTGACTTGTGACTTTCTTGGTGCATTAACAAGGGAAAACCGCAAGGGCTCATCCTCTCTCATCCGGTTGTTGTTATTGGCAAGCTGTCTTATCGGCAATGGAGATTCGGGCCTTGGACTGTGGGTCGCTCGTGAAGACCCTGTCCTTAGGGTCTTCTACAAGCCCTTCTAGAAGCCATTTCACGGTTCTATTCTCCTGCCACCTGCCGGTTTCGTTTTCCTTGTATCTCTTCAACCTTTTGACACTCATCTCGTTGAAGCGGTTTTTTTTCTTCTTCTAAAGAAGCAGTTAATGCGGTTATTGGAGTAGGTACGGAGAGATTAACTTCATCTTTCTTTAGAGGGTATGGGAAAAAGGCGGCAACTGTTCCTCTTAGTAGGAATACCGTTTTTCTAGGAAAAGAGAACACCACTCAAGGCGATCTGCCTGCTAGCATGGACCAGAATGCCTTTCAAGTACCACTAGGTACATTCAAGGGTCACAGACAATTGTAATAAATAATAGTAAATTGTAATAACCTCCCAATAACCGGCGGTTATTAACCGCCTCTAGCCAGGACGGACATAGGGAGCCAAGTAAGAGGTCCCGCAACGCTTCCAAAATACATTTCACATTACAATTCAGCCCCTTGGTGTACGTCCGATATGTTGCGATAGTAAAGTTATGCATTCGTATAGAAAATGGTATCTGGTAATAGTAATGTTTGAAACCGTACGTTGAAAAGTCACGTTCATACCCTGCCTCTGTTTTGGGCGAAAAGTTTTCAATGACCAACCGCAGCCAAAAAAGAGTCAATAAGCAAAATAATTTTTTCACCCCTTTTTGTACGTTATTCCTTAAATAATCAACCAATGTTTTCATGCAATAAGTCAATCTCTCCGATTCGTCCCAAAATTATTTTCTGGACATTTCAAGGTGTCTAGATCAGAATAAGCAAAGTCCGTCCACCATACACCGTCCACGCCGATTTTGGTAATTTTTTTCTTCTAAAAATCTAAAATTTGCGTCAAGGACCTATTTTCGGCTTTAGTCGGTCCTCGAAACTTTTCAGCCCGATCTGACCACATTTATGGGGGAGTGGGGGAAGGGGGGGGGGTTAAAATGTGCATTTCGAAAAATGGATTTTCAAGATTTTTGGCAATTTAGGTGTGTGGGGTACCATTTTCGATTAAATTTTGGACGCTGAATCGATTGGAATGAGTATCCATGCTGCACGTCCGAGGAATAACTAACCCCTGCGTAAGAATTTGCAGCGTTTGTATATTTACTACCTAATCGAACCTAAAATTACATGTTCCCGGAACAATTGGAGCCCACCGGGTCAAAAAAATGGTATAGGTACATATTTCTAATGTATGTTTTCGAGATTTCTGGTACCAAGGTGCGGGTTATGATTTTCCACTGAATATTGGACCCTGAATCGATATGAATGGGTCTCCATGCTCCTGGTCCGGAGAATTACCAACCCCTGTAAAAGAATTTGCAGCGTTTTTAGTTTAGACATCTTGAACGACAAACGTCAAATTTAGGGACGAATCGGAGAGATTGACCAGAGTCAAGAAACGTGGGTTTATTCCTAAAATGAAAACCCGCAATGTCTAACTAAAAAATTAAACTTAAGACTCCCTCACACGCAATGCTATCCGGCTTGCAACCGAGTAAAGTGCTAAGCCAAGTTCAGAGCCCGGGCCCGAAAAGTTATTTTCAGGTCACGACTTCTGGCTCTGTCATAGAATCTCCTAGCGGGTTTCAGTGGTGTTGAAACGATAGGAACTTTCTCATCTGGTTGATGTGCATACCGGTCCGATTCAGAAGTATATTATGCCCACCTTTTGTCGAAAAAGTGACTGGTGTTGAGATTTTTTGTCGACGACGATCGATATCATATTATGAGCTGAAAGGGGATGTAGTGTTGGCCTCTGCTCGGAGATCACCTCCCGTTCACCTCCGCTCCGGCGGTCACGAGGTCTTCACCCCCTCCCCTCACCCCCCTCATGTGTACTTGGAGACCGTCTCGCTCTCACACAGTCACTTTCTCGTTCCGTCTCTTTTCTACAGCCACAACCCCCGGTTGGCCTCCCTCGTTTCACTCCGAAGCTGTTGAATCCGTGTGGCTTTTTGACGGGGGCTTGAGGGAACATGAGCCCGCGCGCTTCCGCCGGACGATATCCTCTTTCAATCGAAACGAAAAATTCAAGTCGGGTTCGGGTCGGTGGTAACGGGCTCCCTTGCCGTGGTGCTCGGGTGCCGGCTCGGCGGGATGATGCCCTGGCTCTCATCGTTCACAACCAGTTCTCTCAAATGAAACTGGGAGCTTATTGGATAAAGTTCCCACACTTCTACTCCATTGTTCCTCAAAGGCTATGCCCCGAGAATCACAAGTCATCCGCTTGGGTCATTCATTGACGAAAGGTCACTTTCACAGAAGCGAAAATTTATATCAATGGCCTCTGAAAGCATGATTCATTTCTGCACTGATTCATAAGATGAGAAACAGAAATGAATAATTACATGGGCATCATGGGCGTCACAACGACACAATAATTCACATCTCACCTATTATACTGATGTTATTTCGCGTTTTATTAGGTACATCAAAAGTTCGCACATTTGTGGGTGCTCGGGTCAACCATTCACTTGTGCCAAGACCAATTTTGGTTGGTTATTCCTTGAATAAGAAAATGCCCGATCGCCGTACGCCGCCCACGCCGATTTTGGTAGTAGAAAAATTTCTAGAAAATCTAAAATTCTGGTCAGGGACCCAATTCTGGCTCTAGTTGGTCCTCGAAACATTTCAACCCGATTGGATCAAATTTGAGGACGGGGGGGGGGGTCAAATGTGTATTTCAAAAAATGGATTTTCGAGCCATTTAGGCGTGTGGGGTATTATTTTCCACTAAATTTTGGGCGCCAAATCCAATGAGACGGGTCCCGGAATGATTGGCGCCCACCGGAAGAGGTTATAGACGCTGAATCGATTGATATGAGTCTCCATGCGTCTGGTCCGAGGAATAACCAACCCCAGTAAAAAAAATTGCTGCATTTTTGCAGTTCACATTCTACATTTTGGGTCTCACACACTCGCTTTTTGTAAACAGGATAAAATATGTTCATCGACCATGTTAAACATTTTTGAAGTTTCGAAATTTAATTCTAAAACCCCATTTTTTCAGGGATCCGATTTCTCCTGGAATCTACAACGAATCGTCGAATCTATCTATTCAGTATGACCCTAATCAAACAATGATTAACGACTACTTAAAAGGAAAAAAAACGCTGCAAACTCTTACGTACACGGGTTGGTTATTCCTTGAACCAGGCGCATGGAGACTAATTTAAACCTCGGACCAGGCGCATGGAGATTCATTTCTTCAAGAGAAAAATGGGGGAAACAGTGGGTGTGGCGGGTCCGGGACCCATTCCAATCGATTCAGGGTCCAAAGTTAGTGGAAAACAATACCCCACACGCCTAACTACCAGAGACCCTTTTCATTGGATTCAGCGTCCAGAATTTCGTGGAAAATGATACCCCACACACCTAGATTGCAAAAAATCCATCCAAATTTGGTCCCCGATCGGGTTGAAAAGTTTCGAGGACCAACTAGAGCCATGAACGGACCAAAATTTCAGATTTTTAGAAAAATGTCTACTACCAAAGTTGGCGTGGACGGCGGACATTTGCTAATATTGAAACGTCCAGAAAAACATTTTGGAGCGAATCGGAGAGATTTACTTTTTGCATGAAGACATAGGTTGGTTATTCCTTGAATAATCACAACACGGTAAAATCAACAACAATGAATCGTGAGTACCTAAGAGCCAGTCGTTCGCCGTCTGGCCCAACGCGTGACCCTCGTGTACATATTGAGACTAATCCTCAGTTTCAAGTACCCACTTCATATGTACGGAATCTTCGGGATTTTACAATAGAGTCATCACCGGTACCTATAATCCGGACGCGTGGATGAGCTCGTCGAGCGGTGTGGAAGAAATAATAATATTAAAATAAAATATGATTTTTTTTTTAATTTTTTATATACATTATACGTACGGTACCTAATTGGCTTGACTCGGCTCTTACTTCGCAGTGACATACATGCTCCTGGCACATAGCTTTTTTAGTAACTAACGGCTGGTGGCGATCTTCTATAAAATCTGTTTGAAACTAACATGATAAAAGAAACGCATCTTCTTACATCTTTGGCCAAATGTATTTTGTCTCAATCGAATGAGTGCGTAATCATGCTGGGGGAAACAGACATTTTTCAGAAAAAACATTTTTATTATATTATTATATTATTTCAAATCCGCCGATGCTCAACCTAGCGACTGGGTTGGCGAAAAGCTGGGCCTTAAAACACATGTAGACACTTAGTTTCACGCTAAGAAAATTATTGTCCCTCCCTGAATCAACGCACACTGGAAGCAAGAAGAATGCTAGAAATCAACATTTTTGAAAACTAACAGGCGAAAACACGAAAACCCCGTGATTTTGAACGCAAATCAGTACAAGGGATTTGCCCAATTCCCGGCAGGACGATGGCGGTAATAACCCGGTTAAGTTTTACAAATTTTACCCTTTTCGCAACGGTTCGGAGTCAGTTTAACCGTTAATTTAACCATTTTCAAGCTCAAGTAGGTTCTCAAAATTTCACAGGTCAATTGCTACACATTTAGATAAAGAATGGGTAAAAGTGGGTAATTTGAAGTTGAAGTATCCAATCGTTCATCAATTTTCACGCTTTAGGATCTATGCAATTTTTCCAAAAATGTTCTATTTTGTGTTTCAACATGCCTAGGTTAAAAACCAATCCCACAATGGTAATCATCCAAGCAGATTGTTTGGGGATGAGTGTCTATAGGGTCGTCTGAGTGAATACCTATTTGGAAACCTGAAAAAGTGACTGACAACTGATTTCAGAAATGGTGGGTACCAATTACGAAATTTAAACTAGTATCCAGCTTTTGTTTATGGTAGCCGTTCTAGATCATTCCAAACCGATTCGGAGTCCGCAATTCAGTGGAGAATGGTGCCTCAGGAAATTTTTCACATGCTTATGCGGCCCTGAGAGGCAAACACACGAGGGATGAAGAGCGTGCAGTTCATTCTCAGAATGGAAGTAGAGGAGAAGCGTTTATCCTTTTCCAATAATGACAGAATTGAATAGGCATTTGAGGAAGCAAAGTCAAATTATTAATATTTCCCAAAAATTTTACGTTTCGAAGGCTCTTGCCAATTCAGTCGTTTCCCTCTGGGAGGTAGTTTTCCATTCGCCCTACATAAACCCGTCAGTCTATTATCGCAGATTTCGTGGGTGAGCAACCGCTCAACTATGCGTGAAAGAAAGCACCAACAAAGATGTAGTCGGTGTGTTTGATTTGGAGCTTGTAGAGCCCACCAGACGACCCATCGCACTTCACCATTGGCCATTACGAACACGGTACAATACCCACCTGGGTTTGTTGTATGTTTCACACGCGGATACCTTGAAAAGCTATTATGGTGACGGCCCAGGGGGTGGGTGGTCTCCCACAGAACTCTTTGTGCATTGACACATGGAGGGGGGAGGGGGTCTAGAGTTAGAGCAAACAGTTTCGGAGCCGCCGCGCATCTCCTATTTCAAAACCCCCAAGAAACAAAGTATCAAAAGTGCTTATTTTTTTCTCACAGTTTTGACTTGTCGGCTTCCATAGGTAAAGAGCGCATCCTTTTCTAGGCCGCCCTTTAAGGTCTCGTTCCAAAGATAGGTTAGATTTATGTGGTCTTGAGGCATCTTTTTTCCCCTCAGAACTAAGAATGGGAGATGGGACAGGAAGACGGTAGAAGGGCTGCCTTTCTGTATCCTATTTGGCCCATCTTTCTGGCGGGTAGTTTCTCATTATTCTCCCACCTTTATTGGCAGACAGATACACACCACCACAGTATAAACAATCCCAGCAGGGACGAGTTTGACAAAAGGGAAACCTTTTCGGACATTTCCTGCTCAGTTCGTGTGACAACTAGCCCCATTCACTTCTACCAAGACGATGTATGAACGAAAACGCTCAATGAACAGATTGCTTATACATAACTATTACGACAAAGAATAATAAAGGTCGTCCTTATTAATTAGATTGAGTAAGACGCCTCCAGTTGTCTGCTCCCAGATGCCTCCGATTGTTCTTTCAAAAAAGGGAATTTTAGATTCTGATTTATTTTACACAGGTTCAAAAGCATGACCAATTCTTGGCTCTTTTTATAGGATTCAGTCTGGTTTTTTTCTCACTAACCGAATCAACCCGTACCTGTCCTTGGGGTTTTTGGGTTGCGGGTTGCAACCTGATGTATTATAACCGAATAAATAGATTTTTTGGGTTTTAAATCCTACGAGATCGAGGTTGATGGCGTGATAGTGGCGATATTCCAGGGCCATCTATTCTGTCGATAGAAGGTCAATGAACCAAAGTAGAACTAGTCCAACCTCGCGTTTTACCGGCACGTCTTTCTCTCTTATGGTGGTAACCAGTCTCCCAAGGTCAAGGTGGTTAGGCAATGCAAGGTAGAGCATTGCGCAAAAAAAAAATAATAATAATAATAAGATGAAGTTCAATCTTCTCATTGAAGGGCGGCTGGCCACGTCCGCGACGCCAAACTTGTAATCAGACATAGCCTTAGCTGAATAGCCTAATTACTTTCTTTTTCTGTAGAGTGCAACCGCTAGTTATATAACTTCGGAAATGGAAGTTTCTCTGAGATAACCTTGTAGGTTGACCAGACCACCAAGTGAGACTCCAAAACTCAAGGCCGAAAACCATTTGGGGTGAAACAAAACTGTCAAAATAATTTACCATACCACATTTTTAATTTTCGCATAACTGCAAGAGTGTACACAAAATAAACAAAAATGAACACTTTATTTTTTTAACGCTCATGAGCATTTTTCTCGATTTTAAGAAGAAATTACCATGGAATGCGAATTTTAATCTGTTTTAACCTTCTAATCTGTGCACGATCAACAAATCGGTTGTTATGTCAAAGTGCAATATTGTCATGCAATTGTAAGGTTGAACTTGCGATAACACATGGTACGAATAAAACAGTACATATTAGTCGAAATCGATTAGCCAGTGTCCTCACTACTTTTGGTGGAAATAGAATATCGTTAGATACCTCAGTTTATGTTTATGCGCCCATTGAGCATTAAATGCCTTCAGAAAGGCTGAGAACATACTATTATGCTCTTCAACTATCGAGTTATTTAGTACCAATCATTGTTAACATTTTTGATAGGTAATATAAACACAAAAACATTTTTTTTTCTTTTCAAGAATTATTTTATATGCATCTTAAAGATGATTGTTTGTTGCATGTCAATATTTTCACATTCATTTTATTTTATTTTTTGTTTTTGGACTCTATCGTTACCCCGACGCTAAGGCTCGATTGGTAAATTTTATTAGGGAAGCAGATCGAAAAAAATAAGTCTATTTATAGGGTGGTTGACCTCAAATTCTTTCATCATACTTCATACTTCGCTTTCGGGGGAAATCTTATCTTTTAATTTGTTCATTTGTTGGGAAATGTTATGTGCCTATTCAGATCGCAATGTGATCCTATTCCAACCACTTTTCAGCGACTATTCGTCACTGTCAAACAAGGCGTCATACTAAAATATTAAATTCGCTCTCTAGACCCATATAGGTGTCCGAGTGAAAACCTGTTTTTGTGCTCATTCATTGATACAATGATAAAAAGCTTCACTCCGTACCCAAAACAGACAAATGCGTCTGAGGCAACTAATTAGATAAATGTATATAAAACGGAAGATACCGTCGTAAATCCACGAAAGGGAGACGAGAGACGCGATCTTGAGGCAGACCAGGGGAGGAGAAGCTCTGAGATATGTCAAGTGTTTCTTTACATTGGCCATTAGTGTATGGTTGTTTTGAAAGGGGCTTTTGCCGTCGGTCGGCATTGGAGCTCACACGGTTTTTTATAACCACCTGACTCTGGGGGTCCCCACCAGCTCGGCATTCCACGGAGGATAATCAGCTTCTCCCCAAACCGAGCAAGGAAGGAGTTGGACGGCGCTCGATCCTCCTCGCCTTCTTCGGAGTGTAGAGCTGCACTGAGACCGAGTGTTTTCTTTACTGACAGAAACATACATGACGTTGGCTGACAGAAACATATCGAAAATAAGAAAAAACTGCGGCAGCGCGGACATCGTCACGGCTACTTCAATATTTTTCATTCATTGTTTCATCCCAATAAGGAAAGCTACAAGCTCCCTAAATGCACGCGGTAGGGGAAGGTTTCTTCAAATGTAGCGGTCTCTGTTTAGTCACACAATTGGCTGATTAGCCAAGTACATAATTATGAAGATAATGGAAAGGGAGTCCTACGAGGATACGTAGCAAAATTGGCTTTAAACTCGGAGTATCCCCCTGAATATTACTTCATCAGCATTGGAGCCACCCAAGCAAACCTCTTTCCATTCCTCCAAAAGAGGGGTCTCTGCCAGTTTTTTGGTTATATGGTTTGTCACAATATTTGATCCTTGACCACAATTTTAAGTTTATAGAAAAAATACTACTGGGTGGAAGGGGTGTTCGATTTTGGAATTTCGAAACAAATATGTAAAATATTTGTTCATAATTCGGAGAGATCGATCGTAGGCACGACAGCAAGGTTTATTGATTGAATTATTTTGGTTGATACTTCTAGAATAATCAACCTGTTTTCATGCAAAATGTCAATCTCTCCAATTTCTCAAAAAAAAATAATAAAAAACCCGTTCTTTTGGTAGTAGACATTTTTCTACAATCAGTGACCCGTTTCCTGCTCTGGTTAGTCCTCAAAACTTATCGACCCAACTTTGAGGGGGGGGGGGGGGGGGTCAAAATGTGCGTTTTTGTATTATTAATTGTATTTTTTCGAGATTTTTGGTGATCTAGGTATGTGAGATATAATTTTCGACTAAATTGTTGACGCTGAATCCAATGAGATAGGTCCCGGAATGATTGGAGCTCACTGGAAGAGGTTCAAAATGTCAAAATGTGTATCTATCTACCTATTTCAAATGTGGGCTTTCGAGATTTCTGGAACATAGGCGTGTGGAGTATGTATCATTTCCACTAAATTTTGAATCGATTGGAGTGAGTCTCAATGCTCCTGGTCGGAGGAATAACCAAGCCTTTGAATGAATTTGCAGCGTTTCTTTCTTTAACTTCCTGAGAAATTAAATCCATCAAGTATACACACATCAAATAAATACATATAGCACAGCGTGCTCAGCGTAACTTTCAAATTACTTGACCATATCCGATTAACACTAACTTTTGCAAGCGTCAAAACCTCAAACCTTACCAAATTTTGGTTAATTCAACCTAAATTTCCAAAGTACTTACTTCAAAGCCTACAAGAGAAGTTCGAGCGGCGTACTCAAAATTTAATCATCTTCTGTGCGGTATTCTGTTTTACACCGTCCACAAAATGACGAAAACGTGACAAACGACAGTTCTATGTCGTCAGATAAATGATTATCAACATTTTTTTAACTCTTGTTGAAAAATGTGAATAATTCCAAGGAATTTCCCCGTTCATTAAGCTGACCAAAAGAACGCGTTTAGTTGTGAATTTCGAGGTATCATTTTTTCACGATTAGTTGCAGTAAACTTCAAAAACGGGATTAGACCTTGATAAAAAAATTTTTTTTAACAAAACTAGGCTTTTCACAATTTTGAGTTTCACGTTTGAGAATGAGAGTATGAATCAAGGCGAGTAAATATCCCAAGTACACGACAAACTCACAATGAATCCGGATTTGTATGTACAAAAATGTCCGTCTCATTACTCCTGAAGTTTAATTACATTATTGCAGCACCGGGCATATCAACTCTCGATAATTCTGTGATGATGATGGTACTGAGTCTCTCCTAGTTGTCCTCCATAATTTACCATGTAAGGCCACGAGGCCATGTTTGAAATTAGTTTTACAAGCTGGGAAATCCAGAATGCGTGTCTACCTTCCCCGAAATCGACCAACCAGGTATCCTTCAGGCGTTGGTTGGGTGAAGGCAATAAAGGTTGGGTGAAGAGGATGATAGAGGTCGGTAGGGCCACAGCCACAATATATTATTACAGATGGATAGCACCGTCCTCGCACGGCAGGGTTACCTACCATTCACTCCGACCTGTTTTCTAGGGTCATTATAGGGCTGTGAACACAGAAACGTCTTTAGGTTTGACTAATCTCAGCATCTAATCTAGCTGGTCTCGAATCTTATGTTCCTAGACCTTCTGTTGTAGTGATGAATGAGAGAAACTGAGGAAAAAATTGACCCTGTCGGCAATAAATCTGTTTGCTGTCTTGATGCTGTGAGCTTGCTGTTGTTAGGCAATTTCTCAGGCATTCCGATATCGAGATGACCAAGAATTTACTCTGCTGTGACGATGAACTAAATTCCTATACATCTTAGAGGTTCCAGTTCTGAACATTGCAATGCGCCTAATCGGGAAACAAGATAAAACTGCATATTTAACTGTCTCAGGCCAAGTGCGCCTTGCATCATACGCATTGAGATGATTTGCAAACCAACCCCGCAACTTGCAAAGACATTTTCGGAACACCTAAGCTCAATCAACACTTGACATCCCACCATTCTCGTAACCAACCACTGCTTTCTAGTTCTAGAGCCGTCCAATAACCGGCGAATGGCTTTGTACGGTAAGAAATGGATGAAGTTTCCAGCAACGAATTCTGTCAAATGCTGCCAACATGTGAACTTCATAAAAAATTCTCTGCCAACGTTTTCATGATGAGTAACCATTTTCGAGATGGAGCGATTTGTCGTAACATGAGCCTGTTACAATAAACCCAACCTCGATCGTGTGCCTCTATTGTTCCACCCACCTTCCTCTAAAGAGTTGAAGGCTCACACAAAGAAATTCAATCTTTCAAAATCGCCTTCTCGACATAATTTTTCTGACATTATTCTCACTCGAGGGGAACTTTTTTTTTCAACAGAAAACGTGCAATTATTCAACAGTGAATTTCAATGACCACCTTCGCTCGTGCAGCCACGTAAAATGTGATAGAGTACGTGTAATATTTATGTGTGAAGCCGATCCGCCGGGAATAGAAAAAAAGGTAGGAATATAAATCTGTGATATGCAAAAATGGAATTTAACTGCAGAGAGTTTATTGAACTGATCAGATTGGCAATTCACCACGTCTTTCGCATTCGCCGCTTCCCCCTTCCTTCCCACTTTCAGCCTTCAATTCGTCTTAAGAACAAAACAAAACGGTTCGTCAATCATTTGGGTTGAATCTTGACGAAAAAAACTTGAATAATGATATTAACGTAACGGGTTTGTTCTCTCATTCTCAACTTTTCTTACTCTCGGGAGCTTATTTATTTCTAACCCCCCCTGTACCAAAACGTTGATTAAATTAATAGACAGTCTAATTTTTTTAGAGACAAAACATTTCAATTCATAAAATAATTTGATAATAATAATAGTTTTAGTTCGATGAGATGAACAAAATTAACCTACTACGT
Source organism: Cyrtorhinus lividipennis (assembly GCA_019603395.1). Classification (NCBI taxonomy): domain Eukaryota; kingdom Metazoa; phylum Arthropoda; class Insecta; order Hemiptera; family Miridae; genus Cyrtorhinus; species Cyrtorhinus lividipennis. The sequence goes on along the minus strand of CM033998.1, from coordinate 38,071,940 downwards.
AGAAGGTATCAGAGGATTAAAAGGATATTGCAAAATTTTAGAGTAATGAATCTTGTGGGGTTGCGTGAATCTATCAAGAAGTAACATTATGGCCAGATCACCGACTCCCTGCCGATCTGGTCTGAAACATGGGCCTGCACCCACCCACAGCTCCCGACGCGGGGACGCTCAAATAAAAACACGATTTGTCATAGGTAGGTACCGGCGTGAGGAGGGTTTTTACATTAGGTTGACCACTCCAATAAATTATTCCTCCGAGGTAGCCTTTTTCCCTTCCCCTTTAGAAGTTGGTGAATGACTAAAAAACAACCTACGCTAACCGTGTTGAGGACAGACAAAAGAGCGAGGAGAGAGGCCGTGGTGAGGACGGCGTCAGCAATGCATCACGCCTCTTCCATCCGGTGAGCACTAACTTGAAAGCTGTTTTGTCCCTTGTTGGTACTTAACTAATATTGTGTAATCAGAGAGTGTGATCTGTCAAGGTGTGAAAAGGCTGACGCAGCAAACTGAGCAAAGAGAGCCCTTGAGGAGAAACATTTTGACATCTTCTGTGAAGAGGACCATCGAAGGAGGGTAACACTCGATAGAAATTCAGTCACGAATTCCAACGACCACGATAACGACGAGGGAGGGAATTTTAGTCATTTATTTCTGTCTTGTGTGGTCTAGCTCCCGTTTTTGAAAACCTCTTTCGGAGGTATTGACCAAGGATGGGTGTCGAACTATTCAGGAATTGCGAAATCTTCGTCGGTTGGATGGTTATAGGGGGATGACGTCTCGGAAACGCCGTCTACGTCCCCAATTCAACATTTAAAGGCCTTTGACATTATGAAATGAAAAAAAGAAGCAAAGAACAACATTTTGCGTCGTTGTAGAATCAGTTGGTGTGTCTAAAGATTGTATTTTCTCGGTCAATGAAGGCGCCTTATGTCTAAAGAAACAAAAAACCTGTTTGAAAACTGTTAGCGTCTAGGCAACGGAAAGGGTGGTATATGCACTACGTCACTTACGGTTAATCAAAAAGTTTCCCCAAACGCTAGTGATATATTTGAATTACACGGGTACCAGTGAAGTAACTCCTACAAAAAGAAGTTGAAAAAAAATAAAATAGAATAAATAGGCATTAGAGTTTTCATTAAATTCTGAGCTTAATCTATTGATAAATTAGATTCCCAGACGAAGGTATTCTTATGCTTGTCAATAAATTACGAAAAAAAAATTTTGTTTTTTTTCAATTTTAGAATGATTGCATTGTTATGTGCTTCAAAACATTTAGATATTTCAGAAAAATATTGGTTTCTCAGATTCACACATTCTTAACAGTAAAAAAACATCAAGATTGCTGTGAGGACCACACATGGTGTGCGCACGCGCCGCTTTTGGCCACACATGAGGGGAGCACGCGCCCCCCACTCGGGTGGTCTTGAAGTCAACCAGCACACCTGCAACTCAGCTCTCCACTCGTCCGATCGGTCTCTAGCAGCCGCGCACTTGTCGTCTGCCGATCGACCAAATATTATTGCAATGATTGTTCAACCTCTTCGTTGAAAGTTGAAAACCATTCAAGGTGAGAAGAACAAAATTGTTTTCGGTGAAGCGGCAACATGGTAACTCAATTTTTGGCCAAAATGATTAGTAATCGATCTTTATAGAAAATTCCATGACGGATCGATTGGTGAAGTCAGATATCAGAAAAATCACTTCAGTGCTAATATTAACAGTACTGCCAACATGGTAACTGATAGTAACTGATAGTAAAGTGAGGCAACATGCTACAATTCCGCTTACTTTTTATTGGTAGAAAATTAATGTTTAAATAGGTAGATTGATCAAGGGGTCAGCCATTCATGGAATTGCTTCAAGTTTTAGGATCAAGAAAGTAGTTTGAAATATTCAGTTTTTTGTCTCTCCTGAAAAGTTGATAAAATGAGTTATAGCATGTTGCCGCTTACCGACGCAATGCAGGGAGATATGGCAAAATGTAACGCAGTACGCCAAAGGGTCTCTATGGAAAGGAATCGACTTCGAGCTCCCAATATGAAGGGCAGAAGAGGGACGGATTAAAAGACAGGGGAAAACGAGTAACTGAACATTTACAATTACGTTTAAAATATGGCATTTAATAGGAGCAATACAATTTGTGATCTTTTCCTAGCTAACAGCACAAACGGTGGCTGGATAGTGAAGATACCGAGCGTAGGTATTGAAACACTACAAATTCCTTCACAGGGGTTGGTTAATCCTCGAACTAGGAGCATGGAGACTCATTCCAAACTATTTTAGCGTCCAAAATTTAGTGGAAATGATAACCCACACGCCAAGGTACAAGAAATCTCGAAAGCCCACTTTTAATTTGATAGGTAGATAGATACTTATCTTTACCCATAATCTCTTCCAATGGGCGCCAATCATTCTGGGACCCGTTTTATTGGATTCAGCGTCCAAACTTTAGTCAATAATGATACCTTACACGCCTAAATCGCCGAAAACCTCCAAAATCCATTTTTCGAAATACACATTTTGACCCCTACTCTCCCTCAATTTCGGTCCGATCGGGCTGAAAAGTTTTAAGGATCAACTAAAGCCGAAACGGGTCCCTGATCAAAATATTAGATTTAAGAAATGTTTCTACTACATTTGCTTATTTTGATCTGGACACCATGAAAAGCCCAGAAAATTTTTTATGGCAAATCGGAGAGACTGACTTCCAAAACATAGTTCGATTATTCAAGGAATAACCAACCAAAAATTATTATCACAGATAGATGAGATATATCCTCATACGCCGAATATTGTGCTATATTCACCAAAATGACTTCGTCTGAAAGCCCTTACCCATAGCGCCACAGAGATCTTAGGTTGCCCTCTCACGAAGATAACAAAATGCGTATGCTAAGATAGGATTCTTATGAAACGGGCAGCAGTTTAGAGAAAATGTGTATTGATCAGACAAGTGCAATAGAATAAGCATTTTAAGTGGAAACCCTCAAAACATCGTTTGTTTGGCTCGTTAATTTTAGAATAGTACGTACTTAGTACCTTCCTCAAACGGTTATAATGCTTAGGATACAGTAAAAAATAACATGCAGCAAGTGGGTTAAATGTTGCGTCATTATGAAGAGAAGAAAATAATCCCCGTCATTTTATTAAGAACGGACTCGCGTGTTACGTAGAACATTTAATTTTACTTCAATTTTACAAACCTGAGAGCCCCTCAAACCCCTACCCCTACCTTTTACTCATTCTTTGATATTTATTGTCACGTTTCGCAATGTATTATCGCCATAATCGTTTCGGTAAGTTTGTAAGACGATCAAAAATTGTACAGATCAATAAACAAAATCAGTCTGCGATTTTTTCTCAAATAGATTTTGAATACTTCTGCGTAGGTACTTAATCGGAATTTCTAGCGAGGAGCTACGTAGTATCACGGTGTCGCCTAATACTGATAGCGAGGTAGCATCAAAAGGTAGCACAGGAGTATCATGGTTAATAACTCATATTTTACCTCTTCCCTGTTGAGACGTGCTGACGAGTGATCGTAGCTAAAGATCCAGCAAAAGAGTTAGGACTCGCTCCCTTCACCTGCGGACGAAGGATCTCGTATCCTCGAAACGTTCCCTCGACTCCTTTTTTGCTCCTTCAACTCAACTAGGGAAGACGACGGTTGGGGGGAGAGGCGAACAGGACAAACGCCCGACAGTCAAACACCAACACTAACACAACACAGCCTCACCCAGCCACCACACACACAAAAAAGAAACAACTAGTTCTTTCTCGTTAATGTTGCGTATAAATCAATTTCGAATTTGTAAAAGAGCGCCGGCGTTTCTCCCTCGCCCTTTCGTATCTCCTCAAGAGGAACTTCCCATTTGCCCACCAGCTTCGTCCACTTTTGGAACACGTCTCAGCGTTTTGATTTGTACTGAAGAATTACAGTGCTATTATAAGCAATCGCAGTAGTATAAGCTTCTGGTCACAATTACACCGCATAGAAGAGAACAGAAGACGCGTAGATAGGCACCTGCTACATCAATAATTTATTTATTATTGAAACAATTATTGTCAAAATGACAACGTCTAGGTCCTCGAACGTCCCTAAAAACCTATTCAAAACACGCATTTCGTCACAGTAAGTATTTGGTTCTTGAACGAAATGTTAGGTTTTGGTCGGTTATTCCTTGAATCATCAACCTATGTTTTCATGCAAAAAGTCAATCACTCCGATTCGGCCCAACATTTTTTTTCTGGGCGTTTCAAGGTGTCTAGATCAAAATTAGCAAATGTCCGTCCGCCGTCCACGCCGACTTTGGTAGTAGACCATTTTTGAAAAATCTGGAATTTTGGTCAGGGGTCCGTTCATGGCTCTAGTTGGCCTTCAAAACTTTTCAACCCGATCGGACCAAATTTGGATGGAATAGAGGTGTATTTCGAAAAATGAATTTTCGAGATTTTTTGCAATCTAGGTGTATGGGGTATCATTTTCCACTAACTTTTGGACGCTGAATCCAATGGGACGGGTCCCGGAACGATTGGCGCCATGGGTCAAAATGGGTATCTATTACCCATCTCGAATGTGTTTTCGAGATTTCTGGTACCTAGACGTGTGGGGTATCATTTTCCACTAAATTTTGGACCCTGAATCGATTGGAATGGGCCTGAGACCTGCCACACCCACTTTTTCCCTCATTTTCCCTATGTTGAAGAAATTAGTCTCCATTCGCCTGGTCCGAAGAATAACCCATCCGTGTGTAAGAATTTGCAGCGTTTTTATCGAAATACTTCTGTTAAAAACTGAGTGGCCGGTGTTCGACTTGCGAATTTTGAAACAAATGTAATATATTAATATAACATAAACATAATATTCATATAACATAATGTGAAATATTAGTAGTTATTTAGAGAATAGAAAACCGAAAATGTGCAACCGGCAGCCCTACATTTACTTGTTTTCGTTTGTGACAATTCTAGAAGCAATCCAATTCAACATTGAAGGGATTCCTCTCTAATTTCCAACGCTAATATATTAAGTCAAATTGAAAAGAAAACGTTCATTTTGTTTCCATTCACCTACTTAATGGCGTTACCATTCTCCGGTTTGTTTAAGTTCGGTAGTGAATGATTTAGGCAGTTAAAGGTTGGAGAGTACGGAGGTAAAAACGGATCCGTTAGTTTTTCTAGTCCAGACCTAATAACAAAAAAAGTTATGCGATAAATTCTATTTAGATGGGGCAACCATGAGAACGATTCGAACGGTACGACAGATCTTGTAGAAGGTTCCCTCAATAGCAATAATTTTCCGAGGTTTGTTTGTAAACAGATGCTCTTGCTCTGGAGCGGCTGATTCATCGTAAGCAAAACATAATCCTTAGCTAACGGATAAAATACTGTTGGGTCTGGTTGCTTCGGTTCATTTGACGGCGAAATTAAGAGGAGGAAGTCCTAACGGAGGCTCCAACGCTCACCTATAGCAAATTGATATTGCAAACAGTTGTTACTGCGAACAACTGAAATTTAAGGCGCCCTTCTGGGTCTTCTAGTTAGGAGACAAGTGAGCTTCTGAGGGGAAAATAGAGAATGAATCCCTTGATTATGAAGTCCCACGATTTGTTCACTCTCGAATTAAAAAAGTAGCATGATGTTATATACCTAGTATTGACACATTACGTTAAACTTGTGATAAATATATTTTAACTTTCGACCGATAAATTAAAACCTTTGACAAATAGGTTTCAACTATTGACAAACAAATTCAATCTTTTGACAAACAGACTTCAACTTTGAACAAAATGATTTCAACTATTTACACAACATATTAGGGATTTCAGGGATGCGTTCCTGCTATTCAATAACGTTCGTCGCATAGGTAAAGCTTCGCTGTGCCTGCGGGCGGGGGTTTTTTGCTTCGGCATGGGTGGCATAATCTCTAATCTTAGCGTTTACAGAACTCGTTAATTTTGTGAATTGGTTAATTTTCTTATTTATTTCTTCGTTTCGCTTAACCTTGAAATCTATCTGTTGAATTCCGGAGTTGAATTCCATTTGTCAAAAGATGAAATTTATCCTTCAATAGTTAAAATCTACTGCTCTTTATCCGTACATAAGATATTTTATAAGTGTCCCAGCTTTCTTAAATTAAATACTTCAGATTAATGCGACTCAATTGTACCAACAGTAGTGTCTGTTGAGACACAGTAACGCTTTCAATGTGGATTTTAGTCAACGCTATGTGACAGTAAATCACCCCTGAGTCAGCTAAATTTTGCTATTCGTATGGTTCCATGATGGAAACGACGCGAATAACCTTGGGACATGAGAAAATTTCCAAGATGCTCGGGTTTACGTAGGAAATCATTTTGAGGCCGGTAGATGCTGCGTGGGGTTGACCAAACAAGCAGGGGGATAACAGCGGATCATTAGGATATTGAAGGGATTTCTTGATTTCTGCAAGAGAATTTATATAGGTATGTAATTATTATGAAGGTTGATATACCTTCTAGTTCTCTCCCAACTCCCTTAAAACGATACTTTTTCAAATTCCTTTCAATAAATTGTTCTGGCCTTTGGCGCCGACAAATTGAGATTATTGTGAGGAACTAAACGTCACCAAACGAGATGAGAGAATGAGTCACTCCTCTGAGGTCCCTGAAATCCGAGACTGTTTACTTAGATAATGGAAATAGTGGAGCACGAGAGGCATGGGGCTGACTGTTGTGTTCGCCCGAAAAGTCACAATGAAACAGCAATAATTCGGTTAGAAATGAAGGATAATATTGTTTTGAAACAAAAGATACTTCTAATTGATGCTTCCTATAGAAAGATAGAGCTATACTTAAACAAAAATACAATGGCAACCACTATGATGGCAGGTAGTGATAATAATTTGGGATACCTACCCCAAGAGTGATTGATTTTAACATCTCGTTCAAACTGTATTCAAATACTAGGTCACATTTAGTAACACTGTAATCTGAAGCAGTACAGCCATACTAGTATTCAGACGTAACGAGCTGAAATTTTCAACATGAAACAAAACAACGTTAAATTACTGAATAAGATAGCACTCCCTGCCTACATCAAGTACCTCCAAAACGCATGCTTTGCACAATGTGACCAGTGATTGCCAGGATAAAAAAAAAGATGTGCTGCCCCAATAAACACATCCCAATAAAAGATCGAGCGATCAAATAGTGAGTGATTCTAATAGAGTAAATGACATCATAGTGTTATTATCCTCCTTGTGCCAGCGTTTTTTACATTAAATTTCCTGTTCATTTTCATGTAATTAGAACACGAAAACAAATACTATCAATTGAATCATTGTTCATTCACAACCAAAAGATATAACTTGAACGGTAACCTTCCGCATTCTTCAATTTTTTTAATCACTTTGTTTTTCCTGGTAAGAGTGAGATAAATTATAAACTCAATTCGTTATAACACATTCGTTATAAGTAACTATCTTCCTAATATCCAATATTAAAACATGTAGGTACTTGGATAATATTGATTGAATCATCAGTAAATATACATCATTATTTTCTTTTCAAGAAGCCAGCGTACCAACCAGTGTTATGAGCGTTATCCCGGCACCTAGGAGTATTTTCTATTCCATTGTCCTCGCGATTCCGGTCGCCACATGAATCCCTCTTCAATTAAAGGTGTTGTTTTATAAACCAGCTGGCATATACCAGCTCCACCTCCGATCAGATTTCAAGGCACCTGGACTAGTGTTCGCAAATCAGAGAACATCAGAGACAATATCTCGACAATATATAGCGAAACGATATCTCCAAGGGATGGGTAAAAACGGTACGTTTTTATGTCTGCGGACAAACATTCCTCGGTTATTTAAACAAAAAAAAAGTGATTAATTGAAGAAGCTCTTGAAGAGCAGGAATTCTGCCATCTTCCTCGACGTTACGCAAGTGTTTGACAAAGTTTGGCACGAAGGGCTCAATCATAAACTCCAAAAGATGCTACCGCAAAAGTATGCACAGCTCTCAAGATCCTATTTACCAGATCGATATTTCCGCATAAAACATGAAGATACATATCTGGCACCCAAAATGATCAATAATGAAGTGCCACAGGGGAGTGTACTTGGCCCACTCTTATATCTACTCTACACCAGTGATCTACCTGAAAATGACAAAAACACAAGAGCGACCTTCGCCGATGACATGGCAATTCTGACTGTGGGAAACAACAATGACGAGTTGATGTCAAAACTCAATCTCCCAAATTGAAGAATGAATAGCCAAGTGGAGAATTAAAATGGATGAGGCCAAGTCGGTGCACGTAGACTTTACCAACAAAAAGGTTAGCCACATTCAATTCATCACGGTGATTCCATACGCCATTGAAGCTAAGTACCTCGGTGTGACGCTCGACGCGAGGCTTAGTTGGAGAGCTTACGTAAAAAAAAAAGGAGGAACTGACAATCAAATTCAGAAAAATGTACTGGATAATGGGGCGACACATCAAATTTGACCGTCCACAACAAGATGATCCTTTACAAGCAAGTCCTAAAGCCAGTCTGGAATTATAGAGCGCAGTTGTGGGGCTGCACCGCTCAAACCAATCGAGACATGACAGAGATTCCAGAATACGGTACTTAGGTGCATCACGAACGCTCCGTGGTACTTCAGAAACGACCGGTTACACCATGACCTACAAGTCGAGACAGTAAACAAAACCATCAGGCTTCAAGCAGCTGCCCATCTCCAAAGACTCATGTCAACGAAAAGGCTGTTCGACTTCTTGACGTCAATGATCTCCTCAGAAGGCTTAAACGCACGAAACCACACGAATTAGTTCGCTAATGCAAAGACAATAAAATCAGTTATTAGAATAATTATAAGCTAAGCAATGTAGCTTAGCTGAAGATGTAACCTGGTTAACCTACGTCACAAAAATATTGCTACTAAGTTCTGAACTTGGTGCAATTTTAATAAACAGGGGAAGAAAGGTTATCAAAATTGTAACATAATGACTGCTGCATGTCTCTCTCCATTTGTAGAACCAAGTTATAAATTTGGTCGCAAGGACGGTTTTTCTTATGTTGAGTAGTCTTCCGAAATTAGCAGAGAATAATGATATCAGTCAAAACTGATGGTTCTTTTCCCACGATGGTTTAGATAGTACCTACTACAAGGGTAGGTCAAGATCCAAGAGAGATCTAAGAATAGACGCCTCACCCGTCAATTCAAAATAACTTACTTGGATAATTCTTCCTATCCTTGCGGGAATATTGCCAAAAAACCGATCTCGAAATTTCTCTTACATCTGATGATCACGAAGGCCTGATTTCCTGGTCCATTATGACCTTTCTAAAAGTGATAAATCTTTGTTGAAGGGTTCGCAGCATTTTTAAATTGATGCTCAATGTGGTTTAGGAAACTATAATAGAAAATCAAGAAGCGTTTAATTTGTTCAACAATTTCGTATAAAATAACAGTTTATAAAATATTATTGATTACAAAATAATCAATTTAACAGGACGAAAAGTATTCTGCGTTAATAAAGCATTTGCCTTTTGGAATATCAAAAGTGTTGGACCTGAGGTCATTAGTGCGATGAATCGTTATATTAGTATTATAGTCGCTCAAGAAGAGTTAGTGACAAGCTTTGGGGTTGGAATGCCAAGAATGGTGGATAATTTGTTCCTATGACTTCGTGCCTCTTCTACGGATATTGTGGCCCATTCGGTGTCGGATAGGATGGACAGAGCGGTGTCAAGATTATTAGGATCAGGGATCACTTCGTCTTCGTAAAGCATTAAAGCATCGTATAATTTAGTAGCGACTGTCTTTCTAAGCCAACCAAACCTGTGACAGAGGAGGATTTGAATCCTTCCGAGGCTTTTGTTACGAACTGCTCCTTTCACCTAAAATAGAAACCAATGGTACAATCGCATGTAAGCGCACATTCCGAAAAAAGATAGATGATCTAGATGTTGCAAACACACCTGAATCAAATGGCAGTACACTTCAATCGAACCCATCAACTTGAATTTATCCGTGCTGCTTCCGACAGACGTTCGAGTCAGGTTGAAAACTTCCAGTGCAAAGTCCGAGTCAGGATCTATGAGGACGCTAGTAATCGTCCCTGAACTCATAAGTCGATCCAAGAAACTGAGCATTGACAAGATGACTCTATCATCCGTTACGTGAGCTTGAAATAATGACACGACGTCTCCGCAAAATTCTCTCAGTCTTCCTTCGTCAAGTCGTTTCAAATAATCGAACAATCCCATACTTGCAGTTTTTACCTTCAAACAAAACTTATTGGTCAGATACACAAAGACTCGGCAAAAAAGGTAGGTAGTGTAACCAACTATCTGGCGATACTATGGACAAGCAAAACGAAACTTACAAGACTTTCAGTAAGCCCTCCAACAGAGGCTATCAGGCCAAGAAGAACGGAGCGCTTGTAGCTGGGGAGTCCTAATAATTTGATGAACCTTGGGAATGTGTCCGTGTTGCTAAGCCAGTTGATTTCATTGGAACATTCGTCTTTGGGAAATATATCTAAGAGGGCATTTCGATCTTCTACGTGCGGAATCTCCGGATCACTGAAAACGTAATATACAGAGTTTTAGTGATACGAAGCGAGAGAAATGGATAAGATCCGAGATTGAGGGTCAACAAAGCGGAAAATTGCATTGGAGTCGTCACAAGCAAGATGACTTCTGGCAGCAACTCATCTGCCAACCTATGCTTCGTGTTCTTTACAACCAGGGTGTCCCACGATCTCATCATCCTCCTAAAATCGTCCAAATGGAAGTTTACACACTTTTTTTTTCAATCTTCATATTTTTTTCAAGGATCACAAATATCATATTTGCGTACCCAGCGCAACCATGTGCAAAGGACACTTGACTTCCTCATCCTAAATGGGAACCCCAAGTTTTTATTGCTGATTCGGATTCTGCCCAACATTTCATACAAATTTGACCAACTCAACTAATTTATTTGATTGTTTGCAATCGGTTCAGCGAGCACGCAAAGTTGCGCAACCCCCAAATAAAATAGTGGATAACGGTAACCCTAATGAACTTTAGAGTGTGGCACATGAATTTTCATTTAAGCTGATTCACGTGCTGCTATCCGTATCTTGATTCAATAAAAAATTCGGAATATAATAATTAAAATTAGTTTATTTCACGAGAAAAGACCTTCTTTTTTAGCACGTGTATTTATTTTTAAATCAACCGCAGCCGGTTCCCAGTCCGGTTAAGGAAGAAGAATAGGAAAATAGAGAATTACATGAATAGAAATTACAAACTTATGAAATGTTATGTGCGAACACATACGCTAAAATGGTGATTTTTCCACACGAAATTACCCGATTTGGGTCATTATTCTGCATAAATCGAGTCGAATCAAGAGACGTATAGCATCACGTGAATCAGCGTAAAAAAAACAATGAAAATTCATGTGCCACACTCTAGAGTTCACCATCATCAGATAACACCTCTAGAGTAACCTCTAGAAACATCAGGTATAACTAAGGGGATCCTTGTGTTTTTTAAGTTATTTTTAAGGAGACCAATGTTTTTTATATTCACTAGTTGACCCATATTTATTCAAATTATGTTGTTTATCTATACAGGAAATTTATTTTGTTTTTGTGTGTTACTATTTTTTATATTATTTTCACTAGTTGACCAACATTTATTGAAATTTTGTTTATAGAGGGCATTTATTGTGATTTTGTTCCTGGGAGGAAGGTAGAGAGAGCCTCATGGCTCTATTCCTCCCAAGTGGATAAATAAACACTTTCAATCAATCATCCACTATTTGACTATCCTGGGGTTGCTCTACTTTGCGTCCTCGCTGAACCGGTTGTGTGCAATAAATTAAAAACGTTGCAAATTCGTTCAGATGGGTAGGTTATTCCTCGGACCAGGCGCATGGAGACTCATTTCTTCAACATGGGGAAAATGTAAATAGTGGGTGTGGTGGGTCCCGGACCAAATCCAATGGATCCTGGATGATTGACTCCGGTTCAATTAAGAGGAAAGTAGAACATGAGTTATATTTTTCAGTTATATTTTTTGTAGTGTGCCACCACTAAAGTGTATAAAATTGTCCCCTAGTACATTTCATCGTGGCGAGACAAAAATGGAACGACAATAGTTCAACTAATGAGAATACCCGTACCCTATTGCTTGGTTGTAGGCAATCCTCCGAAACAAACAACCTAATTCGAGCATCAATTATACGATTAAAAAACAACTGAGATATGGCTGAGTTTACCTGTGAAGTAACGAAGAGAATACATTTCCCGCCAAGGCCCGAGTGCGGTCTATCCTTTCGACAGCTTGCTGGATAATCCGGCAGATTGCTGTGTGGACAACTGACTCTGACAAAAGAGATGGATCTTCATTGGCCGTCATGATCAGTACCGTCTAAAAACAAAAAATAATATTGACCTCTTCTACGAATCGATTGGTAAAAAGGGATAAATATCCCGATGAAAACGTCGTCTTCACAGATTCTGTGTAACTCCGTGAAGGTCCTTTCAATCTCACCTGGTGCCCAGTCATTGAAGATTCTCTAACCCATGCACCTGTGTCACCTCGATCATCCTTAGTGTAATCCATTAGTCCATTGGACATGCACTCAAGTATATCGAGTACGTGAGCTCTGCAAGAATTTTTGGGGTCTGAAATCACCAGAAATGGATCAGTGTGAGATAATAAGAGCATGCAGGTGCTGAGAACTGCAAGTTTTTCATATTTCTCGACGGTGGAAGAAATCGTACCCTCAATAAGTATGAGACCCATCACCATCGATTCAGCTTCCAAAAATTAATTTAGCATAATCCCCACCGGCCAAGGTCCCTAAGAGCTCGAAAACCCATTATACCAATACTCTGTCTAAAATCTGGAGGTAAGGCTAGAAATGAGTAGGCAATACTAGGGCCAAATTGGATGATACATACAATTTTCAGATTTGCTTCAAGAGTTCAGAGACCTTTTTCCACGGAAAAAATTTTGGAATTTGAATCCAGACACCAGACATTAAATGATGAAGCTTGATGGGACTTTTTTCCTATTTTGGGTTACAAGGTTGACATGAAGAATCCATTCAAGTCAACCGAATTCGATTAGTAGTCGACTCAGCTCCGTTTTCACTCCCGATTTCAATGTAATTACTAATTAGAATGTTGGTACTCACCGTGATCGGCTAGTCCGACGGTGGAAAATAATGTGGTTAACGCTTTTATGGCAAATCGCCTACTTTCGACCCATTTTTCCGTGTCAAAAGTTGGCTTGCTACATTTCATCAGCGCGTTCACGATGACGTCCACGAAACCAAGGAGCATGAAGTGTGGTAGAGAACCTAGGTCACACAAGTTTAGGATGTTGAGTGAAAAAATACGATGGATACGAAAAGAAATCATAACAGTTATGGTCGCTTACCTAATGCCAGAGCGTGGCCCACTCTCAACGTTTCATCCGATGCGGTGAGTTTGGAAATGAACAATTTTATTATATTTGAACATTTCTCTTCGTCGCGAATCCCATTCACCAAGTAGTACTGCGTACACAAAGATGGGAGAGCAGTGGCAGCGGCAAGGCGAATATTGCTGACTTCGTGACATAAACATTCGCTGAGCAGTTCCTGCCAATCTTCTGTAAGTCCAATCGTAAATGACAACCTTAAGAAAAGCGAATAATTTCTCACCCATTGATTGAGAGTTGAAAATAGTTCTTACCAATCACAGAGGTTCCTCCGAGAGGAAGCTGAGCGAGGGAACACTTGTTTATCATTTGACAACATGCAATCTTCATTAATTCTCCACTCATCCCTTTGAAATAATGTTTAACTTTGAGCTCGTTGACTATTCCGCCAATAGCTTTTACTATACTTTCGCCTGGAAATAATAAAGCGGCAGAAATGATTAAATTAGAAGTGAAATAAGAAGAAATGGTTTGTCATCTGTATAATTGTAAAAGTATTTGTATGATCATTATCATGGAATTGTAAGTGTGGTGGGTCCCGGACCTATTCCAATCGATTTGGGGTCCAAAATTTAGTGGAAAATGATACCCCACATATGTAGGTACCAGAAATCTTGAAATCACATTCGAAATGGGTAGATAGGCACCCATTTTGACCCATAACCTCATCCATAAGGCACGAATCGTTGCAGACCCGTCTCATTGGATTCAGCGTCCAGAATTTCTTGTCAGTGTTTCGGGAGTCATCCAAAATTGAGGTTTTTCGGCAAATAACGGCTCTTGAAGCTAGTGCTACGTGAGCACTGACTGAGTTTGAGTTTTAAGATGAGTAGATTCCACAACTGAATTGTCTGCCCCAGTGGGATCGCCCCTGGAGTAACCTACCGATGTTTTGATGGGACTTGAGATGAAGAGCGTGCACGATTTCTCCAATAGCTATAACCGAACCGTGTCGGGTATTAGCGTCGATAGATTTGACGTTATTCAAAAGACGAGGAAGCACATCGGTGACCATATATTCACTGTCGAACTCTGCAAGGTTGTGAAGCGCCTGTAGAAAGGTGAGAGCAATTTTACGATATGACAATGGTACTCTATAGCAACAAATAGGCTGCCTTATAATGATAAACCGGGATTGATATTCAACCAAATGAACGCGAATCATATTGTCAGGCAGAGTAGCATCCCTGACCTGTCATTAAGCTGACACTTTTTAGTAAAACCTAACAAAACTTGAGGCTTCATTGTGGGCTTCCTCAAGGAGAAAAATGAGGCACGAACTTGGCTCAAGGTTGTGGTTCAAAATTGTTCATCAAAATCTACTATTTTGATCTCGTGTGAACAATTTTTGATATAAAAAAGAAGGAATGAAAAATGTTGAGTTCAATTTTCTCGAAATGGCGGTTTGAAATCGTGGGAGCAATTGTGTGCCCAACAAGCGAAATGCAATCTCACTCATAAAGAAGTCAATTTTTCAAACATTGGGATCATGATAACGACAAGGACTATTAATAATAGATGAAATCCCAGTGATAATCCATAAAAACCACAGTAGTTTGTCCGACAAACTACCTAATTATACATACCAAACTCGTTCAAAAATTGCTCACCTTGCTTGATAATTCTCTGATCGCAATGTCCCAGTGCTCGATTTTTCGTTCTACCAGGTGGGCTATAATAGGTCTCCTATATTCATCGTATTTGGCAATAGCGGCACTGAAACAAGAGGAAAACTTATACATCTGTGGAATGATCAACATTGTAGATGTCATGCTCATCCTTCAGAGAGGCTTTTACCGTCTATGATTGTGAGTGCGGCAACATTACCTCGCCAAATTTCAGAAAAAATTATAGATGATGCAAGATGTCTTAAGGCAAATAAAGGGCTTGTCATTATTTTTGCTTAACCGTTCCTGATAATACCTCCCTCTAACTAAAACTAGTCATTAAAAGGACCTCAGAAAAGAAACAAGCTTACTCCTTGAAGTAAATTGAAATCAAGCTTAATATTATGTATAAGTAGGCAAGCCATCTTTCGCGTTGACATTTCATTTACCTTATGTTCAAGTAAGAATTGATTCGCACCCCAACACTATAATAGTCGGCTGTAGTGAGTATGTCTATCCCATGAGGGAAGGTCCCCTGCCGACCAATATGCTCTTGGAAGGCGGCAGCGGCTGCTCTTCGCATGTTAATCTGAAAGATCGTTAAGATTTGAACTCATTCTGTCTTTCGCTAACTACATGAAAGACATGTACAGTGAGCACATTTTTTCAAGTTCATTGAATATTATCATTTCTAGGAATCATAAGTAATCGTTTGAAAAGCAAAATTTGTTCGGTATAGGAATTGGTAGTTTCAGGGAATCCAGAAGCTGTTGGGAACTAATATACAGGGAACTATGGAATTATTTGGTAGAGCTTGGTGATCAACTAACCTCTCTGTCCAAGCAAAACACAATTACGAGAGACGGCGCTATTTCTGAAACGTAGGGCTTGAACACTTCAGGGTCGTAGGCACGAGCAAATGTCCAAACAACATAACACGCGGCGTCCCTTATGTGCGCACCGACTGAGGCGTATCCTTGAGGCTCATCATACACTAACGCACGTTTCACCAGCGGTATTATCTCGGATAGCCTAGCAGGAAGCAGCAGGCCTTGCTTACCTGCAAAATGGAATAATGTGAGACGTCGCAGATAGTAAGCTGATTCGGTGCTTAATAACAATTCCAACGCGTTGCTTATTACTCAATAAGTAGAGGTATAATGGAAAAATCTATTCCGCACTAAGCTATTTATAAGCTACAGAAGCACTGTTTGGACATACTGAATTCCGCAAGAGCAAGACACCCTCCGTGCCATGCATCGGCGTTTTCCCTAGGCGTCAACAAATCCAGCACATATCCAATGACTTCATCACCGAATTGTTTGTTCATTCGACTCATCACTCGACCAATGCCTTTGGCAGCGGACCACCTGTAAGAGCGTGCAACAGCTCACAAGAAATGAAGCAATGTCCAACGTCCTCACTTGAGCTATTGATCTTGTTCTTCAGAACAGTCCACTCTTACCTCACAGTTATATCTTCGTCACGAAGGCCGTAAATAAGTTCTTCAATAATATCATCCAGTTCTTGAGGTACTTCTTGATCTTCTTCTACTTCACTAGTGTCTGACTTAGCATCGGCGTCTTTTTCATCGCCCTCCTGACTAGTTTGGGTCAGAATGACCATTTCAGATATGGAAGGAAGAATGCGGGCGCCTCTTTTGTACCGCCATGAAACAACTCGAGTCTTCAGGTAAGTCAATCCTGAGGAATGTTAGTCAAAATTTAGAAAAACATTTAGAAAGACGTTAAGTGTCATCTAACGTAAAACAAATTTCAAACGTACCAACACGTTGGATTATTTTCACTGCAAACAATCTAGAGAGCCGATATGGTTCTTTTCTCCATTGCATGGCAATTACGGTCTGCAATATTCTTCCAGCATACGGCAAAAGGTCTAGGCGTTTGCCGTGCTTAAGTATGGCTGCGACTGCATACAAGGGACCAAACCTCTGCCAACCTGAATCTTTTTCTAGCATTTTCTAGATAATAAAATGCATAGATGAGTAGAGAATTCAAATTAATATCAAGATTCAATAATCATCTAAGGCCAACATACCTCTGTAAGCCACGTAAGGAACGATGGAAGCATGGTCTCTTTAACATCAGATCGAGTAAAAAACTGAGAGCAGAGGTAGGCACAGACATCACGACATTTGTCTCCGACCATGATATATCGGCGGCATATGTCCACCAACCTGGAATAACACAAATCTCAAACTATAAAATACAATAATTGCAAAAGACGGATACCTAAATTTAACCATACTGTGGAAGATATTGGTAATCCAATCGAACAAGTACCAGTTTATACAAGAACGATCAATCTGATATGGTTTCCGGAGCGATTGGCTCACTCAGAGGAAGCTACTTATAGGAAAAGCAGAGTGTTTTGAAAATCCATACTTTAAGAAAAGTTTCTGACCTTTATTTCTCACTCTTAATTATCTATTAACTCCCCCTCCACCCAATAAACCATTCCCAAACAATAAACCATTAAGGAATCTTATTTGTAGCGATTTCATTCATCAAGAAACCTAAATTACCTCTGTGTTATGGTACGTGAAGGATCCGTTTCTGTGTCATCCAACCTCGATAAATGGAAGGGGATCTTGACGATAATGCAAAGCCACACTAGCAGAGAGTACCTGGTTTCCCAGTTATTATTATCAGCAGGGTCTTGGCGTTCCAGTAGCGAGAGAACCGGCTCCATGTCTGATGCCTGAGGTGGAAAAAACATTTAATCATAAATTGTTTATAAGTTCTCACTTAGTATAAACTGGAACTGTCAAATTCATTGCGATGACCACATAGATTAACGGAGCGATTCAGACGAAGTTGAAATTTGCTTGAGGGTTCCTCAAATCGAGTACAGTCCTGTTAGAACTTCGTAAGTGAGCCAGAGAATACAGTAGGCAAGGTATTGCTCCGAATACATGGAATTAAAATGCTCACCGCATGAGGCAAGTGTTGCATGATGATCTTGAAACCACGGACATTCGTGATTAAATGGAAATATTTAAACGCTTGGTGCTTTCTGCTCGACGGTAAATCCTCTCCATTCACAATACTGATAATTTTGGTGACAATCTCCTCCAAATAAGGGTCCAATAGATGCGGCTGTTCTTTGTACTGGTTGACAATAAATTTGAAACGATCATAGTCCTTTTCGTGAAGAGATTGCTGAGCATGGTCGCCTCCACTCAACGTTTGGTGCTCCAAGGAACTGATTAAATCCAGAACTTCTTTCCATTCGGAGAAACGTTCGAGGGAACAGCCCAAACCTACGGCATCTGCATCGCCGAGGTCCTCCATTGTGTTGTTATTCAGGCCTAATCGATAAAAGTTATAGTAGGTTTGATGATGACAGGAATTGATGAAGCCTGAATTGTCTGCATGGACAGGCGGTGACTATGATGGGATGGTTACCTAGACGATTCCACCAAAATCACGATTGTGCTCTGCCCGATTCAACAATTTTCTCTCAAAGAACCAACGTATCTTCGGTTGTTCGTCTAGTCGAAATTTACGAGGCAAAAGACTGTCCCAGTTCAAGTACAATTGATGAAAAATAATTCAACTACAAAATCGCGAACTGACGGAGTGATAGCATAAAACATAAAATACCACAAGTCACCGCCGTATTTCGTAGGTACATTTCGGATTGTTGGAGTTGAGTCGAAAAACGACAACAAAACAACAGTGAAGGTGAAGATGAACCTGTGTGAACCTAGCATTGCTACCTGGCGACAGGGGCGCTACCGATTCTGGCCAAGCCCGCAATACTCAGAATGTTTCATGATTTAGGTCTACAACAAGCTATCTCAACAAAAGCCGTGGAAATACAGTTATGACATGACAACCAGCGGTTATATATTCGGACGGCATTAATTAGAAAGGAGCCAACCACAATAATGGAAAAACGAGTTAAAAATGGTATAGAATGGGCTGTCAGTCTACACTTGCAGCTAAAAAGAGCCATGGAATAAGTATATTATTCCATGAAAGAGCCGTTGATTCACTGCAAGTTTCCCTCCTTAATTCGAATCCATTGAATTCGAATTAAATTCTTTTGAATCTGTGAATAGATCTTGAATGGAAGGATGATGGCATTTTGCTGTTCAGTAGGACAGAGCCAAGGGGATATATAAGAGGTTTTCTTTCTGTGGCAACTAAATACTAAATTATGGCCATCTGTAGTGTTCAAAGCCAAATTCGTCCACCCAAACATCGCGTGACCTAATGAAAACATAGGAACATGCCTATGTTTTCTGTGTGTAAGTCCCCAGGCTTGCTGCCTCCAGAAGGCCAGAAGGGAGGGAGCATGTGCCAGGATGCACGCGCAGCTCCTGCCCAGACATCGCATTTGGAGAGAGCTCTAGGGCTTCACTCGTTGCCAAGGCGCCCAGCATACCAGAGTCATTTATATTTTGTAACCTGCTGTGCAAGTGCAACTCACTCAGTCCATCCTGGCTTTGTCCTGTGCTCGCTCTGAAGTGAACTCTGCTACCGTGCTGAAGTCGACCGAAGCTGTAATATTGTGTTCCCCATGCCATGAGATGATAAAGGACTCAAGTTAATTAAGCCTTGCTGTGTACCTTTGGGACAGCATGCCCCCTCCCGTTTTCCCTTTGATGTCGACGCCGTTTTCGTCAGCCAGTATCATTAATACTGCTTAAGCTTAATACTGATTAAGCTTGTTCATTAATTGTATTTCATGTGTATCATCATTTCATTTGTATTAATTGTATTTTATGCTCCACATGTTGTCTAATTTACTTTGTCGAATTACTTTGTCTTGTATCAATTCTAGCCTAGGTTGAGGCATATTCTCCTTTGCAACGTGTCCTTGATTTCAATTATAATTCATTTTGTATCAATGTATTTTATGCTCATCCTTGGTATCCCTAGTTGCTCAGTCGTAAGTCTTGGACTTACATTGTGTAACCTCTCGCTAGTCCATTCAAAACCTCCGAAGAAACCCGAATTAAAATTAAACAGATTTTAATTCGAGAGAGGCTTACATGTGTATACGTTGTCTACAATAATGTGACTCTGAACACTTTGGTCAAACATTAGTTTGATTAGAATAACGAATTGCGAACAAAAACCCCCACCTAGTGCTTAGAAGTACAAAATTCACAGATGATAGATGAAATATTATATAGTTCGTCTGACAAGAACTTTTTAAATCTAGGAAATGAATAAAACAGTATAAATAGAATATATAAATAAGCCCTCGACTACAAGCAAAAGTTAAAAGTTGTCTAAATACGAGTAAGTACCTGAAGCTCTTAATTTTGTTTTGTATGTGTCATCATCTAGTGACTGGACGGTATCTGTGACTGGAAAATTCTCTCAAAATATTAGACGGTTTTGGGGAATTTGGTTGCAACTTACAAAAAAGGTTACGTTTTTACACTCCATCGACACCACGAGCATCAGTCTTTAGTTCAGGTTTCGCCATCCCTTTTTTATATGCTGGAGCAGTGAGGTAGTCAATTCTTGGTACGGTGCAGAGTAATTGTTTAATAATACAAATAATATAATTAAATAAATAATAAATAAAATAATGTTTGCCTTTCTCAAAAAGCACGTCTATGAAATCGGGTAAAAGCGGTTTTGGTTGAAGCTTGTTTAGCTTCCGATCTATAATCTGCTGCCGATCTATAATCCCTCAAGAAATCCTGTACTCTCATTTCGTTTAAACATATCTTAGACGAATTTGCTGCTTCTACAACAATGGAGAAATCGCTGAAGTCGTAAATTTTTCATCAACTCGACATTGAAGTTCCACCTATTGGTGGATTGCATCAGTGGACATCATGGATTCAGTATCCAAAAGACATTTTAGTCAAGCGTACAAAATCTTTTCACTCCTGTCATGAGTACCTAACGTATAGGTGGTGATTTGCAAAAACAGAAAAATGCCTCTTCTTTTCGCTTACTAGGTATTTTACGTTCAAGATATAACGTGATTTCGATATTGAAGCGATTCATGAAACATCAATGATCGAATGAATACATACAGTAGAAGGTCATACGTTTGTAATGGGGTTGGCTGTAACAGTTCTACTCGTATTAGTGCGTAGAAAAATTTAGAAACTGATTCCAAACTCCGCTGACTCCTCAAAATCGTATTTTATGTCTAACTCGATTTTCCTCAAGTAACGTTTGTTTATCACATTCGTATTTTTACCTACAATATTAAAATTTGCACAAGTTCATCAGCGTTCTACGCTTTTAATCGAATTTTACCAAATTATTGCTTCTAGCTCTAGTAGGTAGGTACTATTCATTGAATCTGCGGTTGGTTCCTCGAACAGAGTGCTTTAGAAAATCGTCTTCTTGTTTTATTCTAAACAGGTAGGGTTTATTTATTTATTCCAAAAAATCTGGAGCATTAAAGAGACGATGATAAATTGTTTATATGAAGATGAACAGTAAATGCTACACAATATAATTTAATAGGTATATTTTATGAATTCGCATAAACCATTTACAGTTTTTCAAGAAATTATTTTAGACTCAATTCATCTTGATGCCTCCTCAGAATTGTGTACATCATCGACAGGTTTCTATTAAACATTATTATCTCATTTTATTCAGCAGGTGAATTATCACTTATAAATATAGTTAGGTATACATATACCTAGTTCCCGTTGTTCAAGACTATCTGAGTACGTAATTTTCATGTGAAACTGAAAGAAAATAGTCGGCACAAAACAAATAAAAGCAGGCTGGCAAGTACATCATTCATTCACCGGAAAGTGTTTAATGCTCTTACACTGAGATGACATTCTGACGAAACATTTCACAAATGGAAATTAAATTGAGCTCAGAGCAGAAGTTACACAATTGTCCGAGGCCACTAAATGTTCGGCAAAACTTTATCAAAAGCGCACTCTTTTTTAATCATACCGCCACCGGTATTATTTGATTCGAGATAAAATCGCAGCCCGTCGATCTGAAACCTGGAAAAGAGCTTTAATCAACTGGCGAACTTGGTCAGCAGAAAATTCTAAGGCGAGAGGACCCTTGCCATCGGCCCATCGATCCCCTATTTCAATCAAAGAGCCGTTGAGGACGTTGATAAGTTCAGTGAGTTTGGTCCACTTCTTAATATGACGATGAACTTCCTTTGGCTCTTCGAACAGGTTGGGGAGGCTTTCTTGAACGAATTCGAACACACGAACGAGGTGCGTGGCGGTTGCTTCCTTGATGTCCTTGGTAAGGCAAACGCCGGAAATAATCTCTTCAAGGAACGAGTTGCTCAACTGGCCCATAATTTTGTTATAAACGTGCATAGGCAATATGGTCAACCACATGGATTCTAAAAATGCCAACTGGTGGATGCATTGACGAAGGGATTTTTCCAACATTAGAGGAACGTCGACATCAGCCAAGTTGGACAACCCAGATGTAGATAGGATATCGATGATTATGTCGTTCTGTTTGGAGACCTGGTATTCTAAAACTTTCAGTCCGTGGGACCTCACATAGTGGACCATGTCGACAAAAGTGCCCATCACCCGCATAACTTGGTCGCAGTACTTGTCACGATACGACTCATTCAACGTGAGCAGTTCATGAGCGATGAAAAAGCAGTTATTGTGAAACAACGCAGATTGTTGTGGCAAAGATTCCAGCAGCTTGACGTGGATGACTGGAGTCATTTCAACATAAAGGTTGATACAGTCCCTAGCTGTAAGGAACAACTTCAAGGGCGTGTTGGGGATTGGGTGGTTTCCGGAGATACAGTCATTCAAAATCTCTCTCACCAAGCTCATCAAACTGTGAACGTTGTTGCTAACGTGGCAGGAAGGAAACTGACTGAAATCAGTAGGCAGTTCGTTCAACTGAATACAAGACTCCCTGCGCATGCTGGTGGAATCGAACACTTGGAGTGACTCAATAGATTCATTCACCACTGCTTTCATTGGTTTCATATCTTGGAGATTCGTCATACTAATTTCCCTCGCACGCGAAAGGTACCTCTCTATAGTTTTATTCAGGAATTGTTCTTCCACGTTCGAGCAGAATTTCTCCAGGTGCTTATCGGATTCAGATACGAAGTTAATATTCCTGAGAAGTGCGTTGAAATCCACTACCCGGAGCACGAGACCCTCATACACGGGTAGTTCCGAACGAACGGCCGGTATGGCGTCAGATAAACTGTTGGTAATAAGGAGCTGTAAAAACTTCTCGGCCAAATGCTTACCAACTTCATGGATGAAGCTCCTTGATTCATCTATAGTGATATTCATGTGTTGATGAAGGAATTCAAACACAACAGTCAACCCACTCAATACTTCAGCGGGGGTCGGTGTCTCATCTGGAGTGAGAGAAACCGACAAAGCAATGTATTCCCCAACCGTCTTAGTCCTCACTTCAGATTTCTTTTCGATTATTGGAATCAATACTTCGTTCATCAAAGACTGAGAGAAATAATACACTTCTGGCTCGCAAACTTCAAAGACATTCAATGTTTTGATCTCAGCCTCAAGTCTCTCTTTATCCGCGTAGAGCTGCAAAGTGCTAGCTTTTTTCTGAGAGTCAAAATGGCAAAAGCTCCAAGACACATCGGATTTCCACATTTTCAGGACTTCGCTGGAAATCTGGCTATAATAATACGAGGCCTTCAGTTTGACAGCGTCGTAAATAGTTAAAAATTGTAAATCCGATTGATTTGTCGACAATTCAAGGAGGATCTGCTCTACGTGCCTAGCCGCGGAGTAAAAATTCTTATCATTGCGGCAGGCGTCGGCAAACCGAAATTTTTCGTCAATATCGAGAAGCTTCTTTGTTGATTCACACATGAGTCGAGCTTCAATCAACGATTCCGTCAATGCCCGCAATTCTTCAGCAACAGTACTGGATTCGGTGTTAGCTTGTTTATCAAGACGAGATTGTAATCCGCTAATATTTTCCGAGACATCTACCGCCCTTTGGACCAAGTCCGATTTCTCATGCCATGTTAGAAGTTTCAAGTATTTGGCTTCCATCAGTTCCTTTACCCGCGCTTTGAGGACCGCGACGTTCTGAGATATTTCTGACATCTTTTTGGGCAAAGACAGCATTTCTGCCTCCGTGGCCGTATTGAGGACCTCTGCTATGATACTCATGGTCGAAGCCGTTGTTTGTCGGTTCACCTGTTAGATGTTCGAACTATATCGGAATCGCTAACTGAACTATCAACTGATCAATCACTCGAGCCGATCTATCACCTGAGTCTCCAGAATACCGCCATTTCTAGAGTATCTGTACTGCTACCGCCAAACAACTACCAAAGTACAAAACAAGCTGATAAGGGATAAGCACAAGCGAACGTTAACGTCATCTAATTCACTGTCTTGTATCCGAATCAAAAGAAGAATGAAAATGAAGAAGGCAACAAGAACCTTCTTCAAAGCTGAGTCTCGGTAAACCCTTGACGGCTTGTAGCGCTACCTAGGGAGAAACGACTGAAGTAAAACTGTTCGTCCAATCGAACTGAATAATGAATATCTTCTGCATTCGCATTACCCAACGCTTTAACGGGCACTTTCGACTAAAAGACGTATAATTAAATATTTTTGGGTCACTGAATATCTTCTGTAGCAAGTTGATTATCCGTATTTATTGTACGTATTTAAATAAAAAATCACACAACCTGTTCTGATATCGTCAAGTTTTTCATGTTAAATTGATTATTAATTTTGCAAGGCGTTAGACTAAAATAATCAGTTAATCACTAACCAAGTTTTCCAATAAAATTGGGGGGTGAAAATTAAGTCGGAAAAACGAAACAAGGTTGCCAACGAAACGAAATGAAAAGGATTGCAACAGTGCCACTTTTAAGCAATAAGAAAGGGTAGGTAGCGGCAAAGAATAGGGGATTTGCCCTCCATCCCTCGTCAAAATTTGATTTGTTCATTAAAAGTTGAATTCACATAAGCACATGGTCTTGTTAAAACAAAACTAACACAATACTGAAGACAGAGGAGAAGAAAAACAAGTTTTTCACTATCCTAAGAAATCCTTAGATTATTTGCACTCCAAGGACACGCTAATTACTTTCCGTGGATACTGGTCGGTCACAATTGTGATACTTGCGACACAGGTTCACTGCACCAAATTTTACAACATAACACTAACATATTTTATAACATAACAGTATGCGGGAAATAGTGGTGATTCAAGTGGGAGGTTGCGGAGCAAGATGTGGTCAAAAAGTGAGCTTGCAAGAAGTACCTATCTCTGCTTGACGTGACCATTCTTATATGCACCTTGGGAAAAAACAAGATAATCATATTTTCCAGTTTTGGGAAGTGATATCCGACGAGCATGGAATTCATCCTAATGGTCAATTTAAGGGGGACTCGGATCTGCAGCTGGAGCGGATTAATGTTTATTACGAGCAAGCTGCAGGTGAGTGGAAAATGTAGGCATCGTGGTCGTCTGTACAAGGATAAGGGCAGTTATACGTTGAAATTGAGGTTCCGTCGGGGTCAAAATGGAACAGAGGGTCACATAACCACATGGTTGATATCTGTTTTTGCAGATTAAATTTGTAGTACGATTGATGATTTTAAGGGTTCATGTTCAATCTTTAATCGTGAGTACCTACTCAGTTCGTTCAATGCAGGTTCCATTTTGGTTGGTTCATCCTTGAATAATCTACCTATTCTCATGCTCAAGGAAATAGGGGATCGACCATCTCCGACCTGCCCCAAAACTCTTTTCAGGACACATCAGATTGTCTAGAACAGATGTAGGCCCCCAGGCTTACTGCCTCTAGAGAACTGGAAAAGAGCATGCGCAGGGATGTGCGTTCAGCTTCTGCCTGGACACATGGAATAAGTATTCTACTTAAGTATTCTGGCCTGGACATGAGCGTCCTGGCCTATTGCTCGTGTTGGAGCCAGCCAGCGCGCCACTCTTCGCCGAGGCGCTTATTCCATTGGAGTCATATTTTATGTAACTGTGTTGTGAAAGTGCACATGTGTTCAAGAACAGAGATCCCACTCAGTCCATCCTGTGCTCGCTCTGAAGTAAACTCTGCCACCATGCTGAAGTTGACCGAAGCTGTTCCCCCTGAGATAAAGGACTCAATTTAATCAAGCCTGGCTGTGTACCTTCGGGACAGCGTGCTCCCTCCAGCTCTCCCTTCGAGCCTCCCGGGTGTTTTAGCACTATGTTTATTTATTTCATGTAAAATTATGCCCTTTTGTCCATGGAAGTTGTCTATTTGTTCATATAACTTTGTCTTGTCTTGTAGGTTGGTGCTTATCCTCCATTGCAACGTGTCCTAATTCTTGATATTAATTCCTTTTGTTTCAATGTATTTTATTCTCATCCTTGGTATCCCTAATTCAAGCTCAGCGGTAAGTCTTGGACTTACTCCCTGTATCCTCGCTAGGTCCACTCCGAATTCTCCGAAGAAACCTGAATTTAATTATATTCAATTCTGATGCATTTAAATTCGAGAGAGGTTTACACAAAGAAGATAGGTACTCTGTCCATCCGCCGTCTTTGGTAGTAGAAAATATGAAATATTGGTCAGAAACCCGTGTTTGGCTTTAGAGGGTCCCCAAAAGTTTTCAGCCCGATTACACCAAACGGGGGGAGGGGGGCAGCAGTATGGATTTTGAGTTTTTTGGCAATATAGGCGTGTGGCTATCATTTTCCACTAAATTTTGGATGCTGAATCCATTGAGATTAATCACAGACCAATTGGCGCCAACCGGAAGTGGGTATGGGTCAAATAGGTATCCATTTATTCCCCTAATTTTCTGCATGCTCCTGGTTAGAGGTATAACCAACCCCTGTGGTTATCTTCAGGGAACCGCTTTGTCCCCCGAGTGGTCAATATTGATTTGGATCCTGATTCTGGGAAAACGCTCCACAGCGGCCCTTACGGTTCCTTGTTTCGACCAGAAGGCTCAATATTAGGGACCATGGGAGGTGGAGCAGGAAATAATTGGGCCAAAGGGATGTACACTGAAGGAGCACAGCTTGGAGACTCGTCGCTTGACGTCATACGAAGAGCCAGCGAAGCTTGTGACTGCTTACAAGTCAGTCGATAGTGAGTGTTCATTGA
Organism: Cyrtorhinus lividipennis; assembly: GCA_019603395.1. Classification (NCBI taxonomy): domain Eukaryota; kingdom Metazoa; phylum Arthropoda; class Insecta; order Hemiptera; family Miridae; genus Cyrtorhinus; species Cyrtorhinus lividipennis. Next base: position 38,044,778 of record CM033998.1, on the reverse strand, counting down.
CCCAAAATAGATTTTGCAGATGGAAAAAAACAGTATTCTTCTTCTTTGTTCCATTCCCAGGGATTCCAAATTATCCACAGTCTTGGTGGTGGAACTGGCTCAGGCACTGGCGGATTTTTGATCGAAAAAATAAAACAAGAGTACCCAGATCGAGTTTTATGCACCTACAGCGTCCTTTCGTCACCCAAAGTTAGTTGGTTGAGGCAAGGGGTACTCTGCCTACTGTGGAGCCTATTTCATTTTTGTGGTTTTTATCAACGTCCATTACTACTTAGGTATCATTAAAAAATACGACTTTGTGTTCAAAATAAAAAGAATACCTACCTGACCCTTTAGTTAACGAAATTTTGACTGGACATTTGATTAATTTGTCTATTCTGCAAAGGTTTCTGAAGTGGTAGTCGAGCCATATAATAACGTTCTGGGGTTTAACCATCTCATTGAACATTCCGATGAAGTTTATTGCTTGGATAACGAGGCTCTATACCATATTGCTACAAAAACGTTGGGCCTCAAATTTCCCACGACGGGAGATTTAAATCACATCATATCTTCAGTCATAGCCGGAGTTACAACCTGCTTCAGGTAGGCACCTACCTTACTTACTATAAAGTAGGTAATAGATATTCATTGAAGTTAATAGTGAGTTGGCATTCTTCTGGCCTACGTTTAAGAATGTCGAAGGCTGCATGGATTAGTAAGTGCCAACCCTCATGTTACCCCTAAAACGTTTTGGTATGGGTACATACCTGCTGCCAATCATATTAAGTTCCAGGATATTTACAATACGAACTATGGAATTGGTTTGAAAAGATCGTAGAGCCTTTTTGATGGATTACAGCAAGAAGGAGCAGCACTTACTGCTTGTGCTGAGTCATTCAAACCAGAGCATATTATACTGTAGCTTATCAGAAATCCGACAAATTCTCTAAATGATTACTTCCTGATCAAATTGTGGCTAGCTGCAGATTTTTGAACGCACTTCTCGCAGCTCAACTGAGGTTTGAAGGCGTGAACGAACAAAATCTGTTAGTTGAGGCCCACCAAACGCCTGAATACTGAAACGTTAGATTAATCATATTAATTTTTTCATTGAATTGTCACAAAAACAAACACGCCTCAGATTCCCAGGGCAGTTGAACGCCGATTTGAGGAAATTGCTGGTGAATATGGTTCCGTTTCCGCGTCTCCATTTCTTCGTTCCTGGATTTGTGCCACTCACATCTCGCGGTTCCCAACCATACAGAAATATCACGGTCGCCTCGCTCGTCCAGCAAATGTTTGACGCCAATACTTTGATGTGTGCATGTGACCCGAGGAAAGGAAAGTTCCTCACGGCTGCTGCTGTATTCAGGTGTCCTCTCACAGTACATACATACATCAGATTCACAACTTATGAAACCAATTTTCTGTCTTAAATTCGTACTGATCAACTTCAGAGGGCGAATGTCAACCAAGCAGGTGGACGAACAAATGGTTAATGTGCGGCAAAAGAATTCCTCTTACTTCGTCGAATGGATTCCAAATAACATTAAATCTGCTATATGCGATATTCCACCACGTGGGCTCAAAATGTCGGCAACTTTTATCGGTGAGCATATTATACAAGCACATATATGAGAGCGTACAATTGTACATAAAAGTATATAATAGTGTTTTTTTTTTTTTTTCAACAAAAATTGCATTAGTTGGTATTGATTGGGTTGCATTGTATGAGTTTTGTAAATTTTTTTACAGCTGAAATTTTATTTTATTGTACAAAAAATAGCTGTTCTCTTGAACAGAGGGGATAAGTAAAGGAAAAGCAAAGAAACTGTCTCCGCCTACGTTTTACAAGCTTTTGTTCCTTCGCGAGTTGTAAAGCAAATTTTGGGACCCAAAATTCCCTTTATATTTCTGATAGTAATCGATTAGGTAGTGCTGTTTCGAGTACTCTCTTGGTATTGAAGCTTTTGGTAGTACAGACAACAATTTATTTGAAGCATGACGTTCTCTTGATTTTTACGCCTACTGTCACCTAATATATTGGTTCAAAAGGTTTGTATCCAGCGATAAGTTAATTACGGAATCGGACTATCAAAAACGTTTTTTGTGTGAATGTCTTATAATGTTAACATTAATTTGTACAGCAATAAAGTACTTCACACACACACTCTCTACTTCACCAATAAAATGACAGTAATTGAACGAAGAAATACCTAAGTGAATTCGTGCACGTAATCAACGAGGAATTAACTAATTCATTTATTAATTAATTGTGGCTCTCCCCTCGTTATCCGACCACTTCACGATCAGATTCGTCCAATGCTGCTCAGAGCAACATTCAACCTAGATAGACGAAGCCAACTAAGAAATTAGGACACCTTCCAAAATGATATTTCTTCACTACGTTGGCAGCCTTAAGTGCACATGCTTACATCCCAAGTCTTTTCTCAGGTAACACGTCTGCGATCAACGAGGTTTTGCGAAGAATTCTGAAACAATTTAGTGCCATGCTGAAGAAGAAAGCATTCCTACATTGGTACTTGGGGGAAGGAATGGAGACGATGGAATTTGAAGACGCGGAACACAACATGTTCGATCTCACAAAAGAGTACGACCGCTATGCTCGGGAAATTGAAGGTGGTGATGATGGTGAAGATACCCGGGCAACATCAGTTTCTCCATCCGAGGAAGAAGAATAAAACAAACTACGTTATTGGCGATAATGAGTAACAAGAGTTTACCAATCCGTTGATGTAGCGGTAAAATGACTGATCGCAAAGCACTAGCCCCAAGCCAATTTGAACTATAGTGGATTAAGTTACTTTTTCAGCATTATTCCGCAGTCAAGGGCAAAAGGGGCGTTTGGTCCTAATCTTCATGTCCTCCAGTTGTCACTCAGCTACCATTAACTCAATTCGTGCTCGGATTAAGTATCAATCTGAAGGTAGAAAATGCATCATGTCTTCATAATCTAAAAATACGGAATCTTCATGCATGACTTCAAACTAAATTTCAATTACACCACAACGTTATACGTTGCGAGGGTAATCGCTAAATACCTACATAGTATTTTCACGTTGGGGTGGTCTAATTTTGAGAGTATTTTTGCCGTAATTGACTTGCAGGGTAAGGGGAAGAGCTGAACAGTATTAGGTTCGCACTGAGCAATATTCTGGGCAACAAGCGAGTAGAACGCTGATGAATTTAGGTAGGGAAAGAAGTCCAATTAGAAATTTATCGCGGTGACATTCTTTTTATAAGAAAAAAAAGGAATGATGATTGAGAAGAAAAACCTTGCCTCGGGTGATACGCATGAAGAGATAGCTGCGTTGAAAAATGAAATAGAAAGGTACGCAGGCATGTCGTCTACTTTTATTTGTCTGAAATATATCAATAATGCGGTATTCAACATACATCCGACATAGAGCTCGATACTCATCTCTAGCTAAGTCTGTGCGTTGGGTACCATTATCTCCATCGCATTTCTTTTCTGTGTCTTCTAAATTAAATGTTGAAGAGTGGAATAATTTACCCTTGGTCCAAGGTAATTATGGTGTAATCAAAATGGGCTGTGAGACTTGACCAATAAATTGACACCCAAACTGGGGCAAGTCTTGAAAAATGTTGGTCCTATCTAGTACTAATTTTCAATGCTGCCTTCAGGACCAGTGAAGACTGGCTAAGATTCCCATAATTGGAAAGGAATGCTTAAGAACGTCAGTTCACTTATATTGTAAAGCAGAGCGGGACGCCCCATGTGTAATTTGTGCGTTCCCCCGATAGGGAGGGTCCTACGGCCCAGACCTGCCTTAAATTTGAACAAATTAATCAAAATTTAAACGCGTGATTTTAGGAATTTCCCTACATTTTTCATAAGCGCATAGCCACAGCCATAATCACGTGATTCTACTGATATTTACTTTTGAACATTTTTATGAAGAGAGCATTGAATCATCCCATTTGGCCTCTCAAGGTTAAGAGAAAAAGAGCGCGAGAAAGATGACTACATCCAACGTCTCAAGAGCGAAAACAGGAAAAATAAAGACCGGTTATTACTGGTGGAACGCCTTTTGATCAGTTCCGAATACGCACGAAGTTTGGAAAAAGAAGAAAAGGTCGGAAAAGTAAGTTAAGAAAAACTCAGGACACGTAAGGACGCACCTGCTACATTCATCATTCATCATCTCTCAAATTGCGATGGGGTTCGTACTATTAATTCCATAGTATCTATCTAGCGTTTGTACTTAGTTCCTTCAGATAAATACCAAATCAGTACAGTACTTCGCCCCAAGTTCTGCCGTTTCTTCAAAAAATCACGAGAGGAAGATGGCGATAGGACATTGAACAAATTAGGAGTATACACATCAGTCAGAACATTTATGTTAACAGTAAGAGATTCTTTAAAAACGCCTATGTGATAATTTCTATGCAAACTAAAATTGAAGCTAACAAACTCTGAAGAGCTAACGAGGTTCACAGAAAATTTATTACGGTTCCATTTGACGCAAGAGAGGTCGTCTGAAATTCTCTGTTTGCAATGGTGAAGAATAAAAAGTGCATGGAATATCATTAAATAAATCAAACTGTTAACTAATAATTGGATTCTTCAATACGTCGCAATCACTGGTCAAAGGGAGGAGTCCTGGTCTTACAATGGATTTTTCCTGCGGTTCGTGACGCACGGTCGGTTAGGGAAACTTTCAGTAGATGCCGAAATAAAATTGACAATACAAGCATTTACATTACTAATACTAATCAGTTTCATTCCAACGCCAAAAGCCCAACAGATGGATCGTTATTACTGGTCAGCACATGACTTTTCAACCCGAAAAAGTTGGACGTAATTTTGGTGTTCACTGCACGAGGTTAAGCAAAGAAGTAAAATCTGAACGACCCTCATTGGTTCTCTAGCAAGAATGACCGGTACTAGTGAACAATGAGTTATTTGGTAGAGACATCATCATAACAAAATCATTGAGCAACACCTAATAAACTAAAATAACTAGATTTACTAGGTGAAAATCTTAAGAAATTGAACAAAATTGACAAGCTCCAGATTGCAATAAGGTTGGGAAAATGCAACCGTCTTGCGAATGAGCACATTCAGCCACACTTTTGTTGTTCCTCACTAACGAGATAATATATTTGTCAGTCAGCTTTTCTTATATTTAAGGGACACAACAAGCAAATCGGAAGAATGATTAATGACAGGAGGACAAATGATGGCAACGAAAGCACAACGAAAAACCAATATCTGGTGAAAACATTTGTAAAACTGACTAACGAATGTGACGTCATAAACAAAAAATTCAAGTACTTGAGAAAACTTATGGTGGCGAATAATCAGAAATTGAACGAAATCGTGAGTAAAAAGATACTGCGTGTACTTATTCAATTTTAAGACATTTTTCCAAATCCCACTGGCACTGGAGCCTGAGTGACGTGGGAGGAATTTATCATGAGCATAAACTGAACGATGTCATGACAATTTTACAGGCTACCACATGTTGGGTGAAAGTCATCATATCGAGAAAAGGTAACATGGTTAGTAGCTTATTTAAAATAACTTTCGCTTTGCTCCCAGCAGGAAAACAACACAAAAGCTGAAGTGAACACTGTGACAAAGAGAAAAGACAAATGTTGTCAAGCCAAACTGAACAAAGATGATGAAGATAAAAGTAAAATGGGCGAAATGAAAAAGTAAGAAAGCTGTATTCACAACTATTTACAAAAGACGAAAAATTGAGCAACTATCATAAATTCAATGAAATACCGACTTCGGTAAGAGAACACGTACAATACATTTGATCCGCGGGAAATTTAACCTCAAGTCACGGTTGTATGTTCTTCAGATTGGATCAAGCAGCATCGGATAGAGACGACTTGCTCACAGACATATTCTATTTGCCTACTCATCCCGAGTTACCAGACCTCCGACTGTTTGAAAACATTTGATCAACCGGGAAACGTGTTCTTCATTTCGACAAACAATCCCTCGTTAATTATAAAATACTTCTAGTTGTCCTCTTACCTACATTATCACAGAAACGGATGAGTCCCGCGTAATGGTGTCGTTTGGACGAGAATATTATTGGAGCAGCGCTCACGAAATCCCAAAGGAAGATTGGATTAGCCACTCGAGTCATCCGTCAGGATGTCGTCTCCATCGTTGGATCCACTTCCAGTCTCAAAAGCCAAAACCTCGTCATCATCGAGATGAGAGCTTCCTTCGATGAATTTGGCAAACCTGTTAAGATTATTCGAAATGACAGAGAGCGCAAACCAATTGGAAATAATACTCAAGAAGGGAATTGGCGTTTTCCCAGGCGTAAAAAAAAAAAAAAAAAAAAAAAAAAAAAAAAAAAAAAAAAAAAAAAAAAAAAGGAGAGAGAGAGATATTAATTGATTGATTGATTTGTTTTATTTATCCACCAGGGAAATAAAACAAAGAGAGAGAGAGAAAGCATTGAGTGTGAAGTGTGTCGGACTCATTCCAATCGATTCAGCGTCCAACATACAGAGGAAAATGATACTCCAAACGCCTAGGTACCCAAAAATCTCGAAAACCCAATTTCACAATACGTAGGTAGCTACCCATTTGGCCCATATCCACCCCCAGTGGGCACCAATCGATTCGGGACCCATCTCAAAAAAAAAAAAAAAAAAAAAAAAGTTTCTGTAAATCTTTAGCAGAGCAAGAAAATTTAAATAATATTTACAGAAATGAGTAAGAAAGTAGTAATGAGGAGATATTCATCCTTTAAAAGTGTGCATACAATTTTACCTGACAGGATTTTTCAGTCTGAGAACTGTTTTCCATTGGTTGCAATCTGGGCTCGAGCAGTAACCTCTGAGGTCATCGAGCGCCTTACGAGTTTCTTCTGCTCCCTGCTGATAGTACTCTTCCTCAGTCAGTAGCCTTAGGGGCTCCCGTTTCCACCAACGTCTTCTGTGAACCGGTCGTTCGATCAATGGAGGCGAAATTTGTGAATAGCTCAATTTAATATTAACAAAATTAAGAGGTAAAAATTCATATTTTCTTTATTCAAAATGTACTCATGAGGAATTATCAAAAAACCTCACATTGTTTGAAGGGGCCGAACCATTTTCCGTAACGGCAGCCCACGTACACAAACTATAAGGAGCGCTAATGCCATTCCGGTACTTTGGTACTGCGTGCTACAATATATGAGTGCAAGAGCGACAGCCTGAAAAATGAAATACCAGTAGAACAGAATAGCTTTAGGAATAGAAACCCTTTGGTAATTAAAGTGGGAGAGATCAGAAAGTTACGAACCTGGAGAGTCCACTTGATTAAATCCATACTCCTTGGATCGGAAACTGGACCGATTCTGTAGCAGACGAAAAAGCTTATAACCCCAGTGACTAGAGCATAGTAGAGAACGTAAGTTTTGTAGCCTTCGAGGATCACTCGTATGTTCTCCCAAATCATTTGCGCCACGTAAACGCCGACAGTCCAACCTCCGGCTAGGAAGCCGTACATCACCGGTTTCTGGAGCAACAAAATTCACTATTAAAAGAATCCAGGCAAACCTCCAATTGATTCGATGGCATTAAAAGGTGTTGGGTTACCTCAATTTTCCCCGTACAACCGTTCCCCGAAATTTTAAGGAATTTTTGGAAACTTTTGATAATCATGCAACACTCGGGCTGGAAAGGTCGGTGGAGGGGGGGCAAATAGCTAATTTACGTGAAGGGAATGCCAACCAAATGATTGTGATCGCTCAATGACTCCGACAAGAATGTTGTGCCATAAAAGTAGCAAGCATCTTTTAGCGATTGTTTCTGAGTGGCGTCACGAGTATACTTGGTTTGAACTTGAGTAGATCAACGCTTTTTGGGCAGCGACTTAATTTGTTTCTATGAAATATATTTTTAATAATTATTGTTTTAGTTGTTATTGGCTTTTCAGTAGGTTATCCTCTATCCTTGATTTAAAAAAAAATCGAATACAGTTTTTAATAAGCAATTTAAATTTATGGAAATTCCCCCGTCCAATATTGGCCTTGTAGGCCAACAAACGTATTCCCCGTGTGGATCCCGAATTAAGTTTTCGTTCTCACCCGAGGGACAAAACGGCTCAAAACATAAACGAGAATGAGAACCGAAGCCAAGGTGCCGACAGAGACTCCGGTCAAGTAGTAGAACAATGAATTGCTGCTTAGTTTCGGGGCAGCAATAAACAATACCGTGCCAAATGCCATCATCAATACTCTCCAGTAGTCGACACCTGAAAAGAAAATCATTAAGAAACAATAATAAAATTGGGCCAGGTGTTATTACGCAAGTTACTACAGGGATGGTATACTCAATAATAAAATTCGTAAATAATATAAGAATTGAATAAAACTGAAAATTTAAATATAATACAAATGCAGCAATAAATATGAATACGATGAACAATAACCACAGTTTTGAGTAAAAATTCAAAAATTAAATTTGACTAAATCCCGCTTTCAAGTATTTATACATAGTTCAAAAATGCACTTTTTGATTGAATATTTTCCAAATTCAAAGTATTTAATGTGATATTACACAAAATTTGTATTACGCAGCAAGTTTGAATGAAATTCAACTTCACTACAACAAAGAATTTTGCGTTTTTAGAACTCATTCCATCCATCCTTAGAGTGTAGTATATTTTATGAGAATAATCGGCTCGTCCGCAATGGCCAATGACAAAGCCATCTGTGAGGGGAAAGACCACCTCTGGCTCAACATATATATGTTTTCAACAAAATGTTCAAGCAAATATTGTTTAGGCAGACACGTCAACTATAATTTTCTGTGGGTTAAGCCAAGAGGTCGTTTTAAGGGGGTGAAAAAGGGAATCAGTTAAACATAACCGTAAAAAAATTATCCTTCCTCGCCTTTGTTGCATACTTGAGGGTTAAGAGATCATTTTAATTTATAAACTTATTGATGAAAACATTTTTATATGCAGGGGAACTGAAAAACTACACCTGTCTTCAGCTGGATCAGATGTAGTACCCTAGTACCGTTTGTGCTCGTCCCAGAACCCGAATGCAGTTCATAAAACCCCGAGCAAATAATTAAGCTGCTCAGCCGAAACCTTACCCCACAAATATGACAATTCTATCTTAGGAGTCGGTTCGGTATGAATCGTGTCACGTTATATATTATCCGTTATTGCAACTGTTCTATGCAGCAGTAGTATTGAAGATTTCGGTAATCTTGCTTCTGTCTGTCTAGCGTCACCATGTGCACCTCGTTACTATTCTAATCCACTTCTGAAACGAACATTTATAGCCACCAGTTTTTACTTTCTGAAGAAATTACCACAATCGGACAACAATAACCAGAAGGAAGCCAACCACAAAAACCATGTTTTGAGCAATCAAGCCTCAAGTTTGCAAATCAAGTAGTGGTTGGATTTTGATTTTCTTGTTCTCCTCAGGGACCGAATACAACTCTACATCATGACTATATTATAAATTGATAAATTACGGCCGTAGAACGTTCAAAATTCAAATTTCATGTGGTTGGCACCATTCTGAGTATTGAGGAATTGCCGAAGAAAAATCCAAGTGATGAGAAGCTATCCGGTGAAGCACTGTTTGTTGGCCACAACTCTCTAAATAACTCTAGAGCGATACCGAAAAGTGCGGAACTTACGAATTCGATGCAATCGAACGTCATAATTTTCAGAAGTGAAGACTCCCACGCAAGACGTATTGAACGGATCCAATTTTATTGATTTCTTTCGAAAAAATAGATTTACAGCCCATGATGAGATATCGCCTTCGTATTTCTTTACCACATCTTCCGGAGTTTGGGCTATATAATGTGTGTACTTGTCAGGACTCATGCTGAAGTGGAGCTGAAACAGCGTTGGTATCAATCTAAAACAGGTTCTATAAATAAATCATTACCTCCTCAATCTTCGATAGCTATCTGGAGACCGTACTTAACAAGATTATCCAAATACAAGCTCATACTTAAGGTGCTTGTTATTATACCCGCGAATCACTTACTTGCACTGTCTCCCATAACTGAAAGTGGCTGGTCAGATTTCCTTTGTAGCAATAAATCATTAAATCTTTACGAGGTGAAGAGCAACATTTGTACATTTGGTTCTCTTCGAAATATTTAACTGCAAACACAAAGCCAGTACGAATAAGTAAACAGTGAAAATAGGTTCGAGGTGAACTTTGTTATACCGAAATTTCAATTAAGTACGAGTTTTGTGTTGAGGGAACTTCCTTATGCTGCTCAAGTACCGAAGTAGGTACACTCAGGAACTTACCCATGTAAGTGGACATGGCCGGGGCCGACGTTGTGAGGATGAGGAACGCCACGAGCCACTTTTCCATCGTAAAGTAGTTAGGTACGGTACTGCTTACATATCCTGATCATCAAATTCATTTCCTCGATTCTATAGAAAATAGAAATAATGACCGGTCAGCTCACAGAGGGGTCCTGGACGCACGTTGCGCGCCCGGTTCGCTGATTTTTCCGTTGGGTTTGTTGATACAAAAAGTTGTGGTGGTTGTGGAAGAATCTAAAAGTGATCCTGAAACCGAAGTGGATGATAAACGCGAGGTTACTCCTAATGTACCGAATGAATATTCACGTTTTATCGAGCTGACGTCGACCGTGCTTTCTATTTGAAGTTAGGTAATTAAAGTCAGCATGGTAATTTTACTTAAGCAAACCATTCCTATGAGCTGAAGCCGCGATTTTGCTGACAGTTAGTTACAGTAACCATAACTTAACAATGGCAGCTGCTTCGCCTGTGCTGGCCGTCCGCGGCACTACGGGCATTTCCATGTCGTTCGGCCCTCCAGAAAACGAGACTGTGAAAGCTTTCGAGAAGGACCTTAGTAAAACGTGTAAGTGCATGAAGTGGACACCTTATGGGGACTATTTCGCGTGGGCCAATGGAGTTAAGGTGACGATTGTCCGGTCTTCGGACTGGACAGTTGTCACTACGATGGACAAACCGCGTGTCTCGGCTCTGGAATTCTCTCCCAAAGGGACTTTCCTGGCCACTTGGGAGGTGTACACTACGTCAACTGACACTCCTCATGGAACTCTGAACATGTGCGTCTACGAAACTGCCTCTGGCAAACTGTTGGGACAGTTTGAGCAAAAGAAGCAAATGGATTGGGAACCGATTTGGTCTGCAGACGAAACAATTTTTTCAAGAATCGCCAAGAATGATTTATTTTTCTACAATAGCACGCGACTTGATGAGGTTGAGGTGAAGTTCGCCAATCAACGGGTGCACAGTTACTCACTTTCTCCAGCCCCCACTAAGCCGTTCCACGTCCTGTGTTACATACCCGGTAAACAAGGACAGCCTTCTTTCTGCAAATTATTTGAATACCCTAAATTTGGGAGTCCAATCGCCACTAAAAGCTTCTTCCAGGCTGATCGTGTTGAGATGTTTTGGAATAAGAAAGGTAGTGGAGTTTTATTTCAAACGAGTGTGGATGTGGATAAAACTGGCAGCTCTTACTATGGAAATCAAACGCTCCATTTCCTTTCAGTGAGTGGCGACACTTCATTGGTACAGTTGAGCAAGGAAGGCCCAATTCACGCACTTTCGTGGTCACCTCTGTCGAGGGAGTTCACAGTCATTTACGGGTTCATGCCAGCTAAGGCTACCATTTTTAATATGAAGTGCGAACCAATATTTGATCTTGGAATTGGTCCGAGGAACAGCATTTACTATAACCCCTTCGGTAATATCCTGCTACTCTGTGGGTTCGGTAATTTGCAAGGAAGCGTGGAGTTGTGGGATGCTTCTAGCAGAAAATTGATCGGTAAATTGCTTGCCCCGGATACGACTTTATTAGAATGGTCGCCTCAAGGGACCCACTTCGTAACTGCTACAACTGCGCCTCGTCTGCGAATGAGCAACGGTTACAAAATATGGCACCACTCGGGAGCACTAGTGTACGAGCGACCTTGGAATCAGCAAGAAGAACTCTGGGAGGTCACCTGGCAGCGATTCAGAGACGGTACATTCAAAACGCCGGCAATTTGTTACAAACCGATTGAAGGAATCAAACCTTCAGCGCCGCAGGCCTCGAAAGAAGCGTACCGCCCTCCATCCGCCCGGGGAAAACCCGTGACCTTCAAGCTGAACGAAGAACTAGATAATGCTGTTCCCTCGGCGTCACAACCATCCAAAATGGCTCTTAAACTAAAGAAGAAACGCGAGGCTAAAAAAGCGGCCAAATCTGCAGCACCAGGTGAAGAGGAGGAAATGGCCACCGCTCCTATTCCGAAATCTGCGAATCCGCTCCTGGAACTGACGTCAGATGATCCCGAAAAACGGAAGAAAATCGGCCGTATAAAGTCTAAATTGGGAGAAATCGAAAGATTGAAAGAACAGCAGAAATCTGGTAAATCACTCGAAGTCAATCAACTGGATAAAATCAAGAAAGAAAACTCGCTTCTTGAGGAATTACGTGCGCTAGCTCTGTGATTTTTTTTTATCGCCCTACCTTAAAGTAGGCGAGTACTTCTTTTTCTTTGCCTAACCCGATGAAAAAAAAAAAAAAAAAAACACTGACGCCCTAGTTGATTGTTAGCTGAAACGTCCTGGCTGAAATCAGCGAGTGCCTTTGATATCATCCTCTCCTGACATTGGATTTACAAGTGATGTTCCTGTTAATTTCCACAGGAACAACCATTTGAAATAACCAGCCGTTGAATATCTACAGAAGTTGTTGATTTGTTTTTCTATATTGCCGTAATCAACTTTTTTATTGCTTGTCCCACACTACAAGATTTAATCAAGCATTTTACTCTGTTGTTCATTAATATATGGTTTGACTCATTAAATTGATAGATTTCGTTTTTATTTTTCAAACTGGAATGTTTTAATTTCCAACGTATACCTGATAATGAGGTTGCCGCAGTTGTAATCATCTTATAATTCTTCTTTCACATCACCTTATAAAATCGTGGCTACAATTTTTGTTTTCTTTTTCTCCAAGCTGACTCTCATTTCTTTTATTTTGTACTACATGTGCAATTTAGGGTTGTTGAAGATATCAATAGCAAGGTAGCACTTAGGAAATATAAACTGCAATTAAATAACAGCAACAGTCGACCTTAAAATCCCCGTCTCAGGCCACTTGTTTGGACGTCCCGTCAGTTAAGAATGTCCCGGTTTGATTGTTATAATTTAATATTTTTACAAACAATAATAATAAATTATCAAGTATGAGTTGCGATGGAACACTATCCTGATGCTTATCGATTATACAACATTTTTGGAAATCACTTTACTGGATTTTCTATAGCTAAAAACACGCAGAATGTAACCTGTTGAGCGACCCTCTTCAATACGTAAATTAAAGCTGTGAAAATGTCGAAATTTAGTGGTACGATGATCTTCGCACTTAGCAGTAAGAATTTTGGTTGGTTATTCCTTGAACAATCAACGTACGTTTTCATGCAAAATGTCAATCCCTCCAATTCAACCAAACATTTTTTTTTTTTTTTTTTTTTTTTGACGTTTTAAGGTGAAAAGTCAAATGTCCGTCCGCAGTCCACTCTGACGTAGTAAAAAATTTATAAAAATCTGAAAGTTGGTCCTCAAAACGTTTTAGCCCAATTGGACCAAATTGGGGGAACGGGCAGTAGGGGTCAAAATGTGTACTTCGAAAAATGGATTTTCGGCGATCTATCTACCCATTTCGAATGTGTTTTCAAGATTTCTGGTACCTAGGCGTGTGGGGTATCGTTTTTCACTAAATTTTGGACGCTGAATCGACTGCAATGAGTCTCCATGCTGCTAGTCCGAGGAATAACCAACCCCTGTGACAGAATTTGCAGCGTTTTTATATATTAGGTTCAGAATCGTACTAACTTCTCACGAAAAATGTACACCTCAACTTGTTCTTCCATTCTCCCCCTCTCATTCATCGACTCAAGCCTTCACAGTACTTACACATTTATTTATGTTTGCATTAGTTTTGAAATAGGAATTATATACCATAGAGCCATATTATATACCGTAGAGAATTAATCTACTATCAATTTTTGCGAGCACCCTTTTTGTTTTGCTTTTTCTCCGCCAGGCAGCGGGTGTCTTCATTTCATCATCGACAAGGTTGTGTGAGAACTGAAAGCTTTCATGAGTCGACAACTTGAGTTGACAACTTTGCACTGCTCACATGTTTTGTATACTTCCTATCACCTGTCAACAACAACCAACTCAATATATACCTAGTGCAAAGGGAGGAACTGTACCAAAAACGCTGCGAATTCTTACACACGGGACACGGGTTGGTTATTCCTCGAACCAGGCGTGTGGAGATTAATTTCTTCAACATGGGGAAAATGGGAAAAACAGTGAGTGTGGCGGGTCCCGGATCCATTCCAATCGATTCAGGGTTCAAAATTTAGTGGAAAATGATACCCCACACGCCTAGGTACCAGAGATCTCGAAAACCGACATTCAAAATGGGAAGATAGGTAACCATTTTGTCTCGTAACCTCATTCAGAAGGCGGCAATTGTTCCTGGATTCATTTAATTGGATTCCGCGTCCAAAATTTGGTAGAAAATGATACCTCACACGCCTAGGTACCAAAAATCTCAAAAATCCATTTCTCGAAATTCACATTTTGACCCATACCCCATCCAAATTTGATCCGATCGGGTTCAAAAGTTTTAAGGGCCATATACGGACCCCTGACCAAATTTTCAGATTTTTAGAATAATTTCTACTACCAAAGTCGGTGTGGACGGTGGACGGACATTCGCTAATTTTGATCTAGACACCTTGAAACGTCCAGAAAAAATTTTTTTGCATGAAAACGTAGGTTGATTATTCATGGAATAACCAACCAAAATTTGTTATTTCTGTGCCATCACATGAAGAAAGGAGAACAGCAACAGCAGCGAACAGACCTGTTCCTCCCATTTGTGGTGTATTTTCGCGCCGACGGCAGATACTAGACCTTAATCGCAGGTCTGTTTGAACCGCTATTGCAGTGAGCTCTAGCGGATCTCGGTTTAAACGAACCTATGACGTAATGGAGCCCGATTGACCGCGAATCGATTTTCGAAGTGCCTCTGGTATCGATGTATTTTTCCTTTAATCAGCGAGTTCCCGAATCAAACATAGGCTACCTACGTTAAAATCCTGTGCGCAAGTGTGCGCAATCTAAATCAAATTTCTTATTTCAAATTAGAATCCCAATTTTTTATCGCGGAATTTGTTTCTACTTCAAATTCCGCGACCGTTCGACCCCTTGCGCGCAAACGTGCGCAGGGATCATTATCTCGAAATTTGCCTATGAACACCCCCATTTTTTTCGTGGATATTATGAATCTACGTGGAATTTTGTCAATGTCTGACTCCTCACACGATTTTCCCGGACCCCCTGAACGGTCATTTTAGTCATTTTATGAGAACTGTTGTGGCAATTGTCAAATCTTGAAACATTTTAGGCTTTCGCTTGAAGGGACTTTATTTTGAACCACTTAAGCTTTCAAAATTGCAAATTTGGTTATTATTTGTAATACCTACCAGGAAAAGTGATTAGCAGTTAGGAATATTACATAGGTATTTATATTACGTTTTAATTTACACCATTTCCCCTAAGATGAAGGTAAGTAGACCGAAAAATAGACTATCGTGGAGGTCTCGGAGTGCCGCCAATCTATTCAGCGTGGAAAATTACGTCGAAGATCACCAAAAACTCAAGAGATAATCGGTAGGTATGTTCTTCACGAGAAACCCACGATTTGGCCGAAAAAAGCTACACTTTTCGCATTCAAGCCTCATTTTCTCCAATAAATTCAACTGCTAACAGAAAATTGACTAGGTAGATAAATGGTCCAATTAGATGTTTTGGCGCAGATGCTAGGTACATCTTGCAGACCAATGCTTCCGTACCTACTTGAGTATGGGCAATTCCACCCATTTATTGAAAAAGGAGAAAAATACGACAGTCTGTACTGCCTACCAGCTGATCTCGTGAGCTGAAACGAACACGATTCGATATAATATGCGAGTCGATAACACGTCTTACGGATGGGATTCGATATGACGTCATAGGTTTGTTTGCTCCGAAATCCGCCAGAGCTCTCTACGGTAGCGATTCAAACAGACCTGCAATTAAGGTCTAGTACGGCAGAGCAACATGATTTTCGGGCATGTTTTCGGTGCACAGGTTCATAAATGCCCGTACAACTTGTTGATCGCTTGTTTACACTGATCACTCGAGGATTTGTATTATTCGAACACTTGAGCGCTCTAAGTAAATAATTTTTTGAATCAATCGTTGCAATATGGTTGTTCAGGTGACTGTGGAAGTGGCTTTGAAGCTTGAAAGGTAAAGAGCATAGATTCCTTGGTAGAGAGTGGGAAACTATACGACCTGAAGCCCCGAATATTGTGTGTAGCAACTTCGTTTCGTCTGGCTCCTTCTACTTCTATCTTTTGATATTTTCTAGGAGCATGAATAATAAATTTATTTCGTTCCTTCCAATATCTTCTAATGTCAAAAAAATTAACATCATGCTCATTTCCAGCTCCCTATGCGTACATGATTTACGTGATGACATCTTAGAACTGTTGGATGGCCAAGAATTGCTTCCAGGGAGTGTTTTGTCACGGTTCGACAGTGAAATTCTCAATGCAAACGTTGCTTCAATACGAGTTTATGAAATTACAAGAAATAATGCGTGTAGTTTCAATTTGGTACGTAAAAGTTCCTCTCAAGATGAACTGCAATCCTTCTAATGTGGCTGAGATCTGTGGATTATTAAAAATTAATCGCGAACAAGAGTTTGCACCGAATTTGTGTTGGCCTCCACTCTTATTATAGTTTATTTATTCATTTTAGGAGTACGAATCAAAAAATATCGATTTATTCTATTACCGGCTCAGTGAAGATTTGCCACAATCTGAATCCATTGGTGGTGAAGATGACACGATGGCCGCTAGTTTCCTTCCTCTTCCTGCGAGGTGCCTCGAAGGTCTTTGGGATTCACTTGTTTACGACACGGCAGTCAAGGACAAGGTAAGAATGGGACGGTATAATAAGAATGATGTGACATGTAACCTCTCCATATTTGATCCTTAGGTACCTCTTATCAGGAG
This sequence comes from Cyrtorhinus lividipennis, assembly GCA_019603395.1. NCBI lineage: Eukaryota > Metazoa > Arthropoda > Insecta > Hemiptera > Miridae > Cyrtorhinus > Cyrtorhinus lividipennis. The sequence continues at coordinate 38,027,678 of CM033998.1, read as the reverse complement.
GGTATACATCCCGATCCGTTAGGAATCCCAGAAGCATGGATTGAGCCTTCCCGATCGAGTGATGGTTTTAACGAACCTTGTACCTTAGTTGTATGACAGGAGGGTATGAGAAAGACCGCAACAAACTGAGGGATGCATTAGATAAGCCTGTCAGGAGGCAGATAATCAGGGAGAGAAGAGACAGTATGACAATGCTTACGTTGTCTCTTACATTTCCCCGATCTGCGATATCATATGAACTGGTACAGCTAGAGTGAAGTACACGTTGTACTAAACGACAGCCGAAGTCACGAGAGGTTTGAGTGAAGCTGCAATTACGGGCGTTACATCTTTCTTGGAATCTAAGGACTACGGGACTGCTCGAGAAATACGCCCTCCAATTGTCTTCTTGACACCTATTATGTTACTACTTCGTTGATAGCAAGTCCACAATTTATAATTTTGAAGAATCATGGTTTGTTTCAGAATGAAATCACTTTTGCCTGCATCCAGTATCAATTGGTTGTTTCAGCTGCTGCAGTACTCCAAAGCGATGCTTCACTACTCCCAGATAGATGTTGATCAAAATATCATCAATTGTAACAGAGTTTTGCTGCTTCATGGCCCACCTGGTAAATTCTTTAAGAATGACACTTTTGGCATTGATAAGCTTGAACAGAACATCTTGGGAACGGACTTATCGTCGATTGAATTAGCATAATGATAAGAACCATGGTTGAACTAAAATCTTGTTGTAATTAGTGGGATTCCACATTTCAGGAACTGGTAAAACATCTCTCAGCAAAGCCCTAGCTCAGAAGCTGTCCATACACCTGAATCCATATTATTCTCAATTTCTTCTTATAGAAATTAATACTCACTCGTTATTTTCCAAGTATTTTTCAGAAGTAAGTGGTCTTTGTCATCATCATTTCTGTGTATTTAAGTTAGGGCTGCTGTCTGTTCATTGTCCAGAGTGTGTTAGTATTTTGGTTGGTTATTCCTTGAATAATCAACCAATGTTCTCATGATAATGGTCAACCTCTCCGATTCGAATCAAAATTTATTTCTGGACGTTTCATGATGTCCTGATCAAAAAAGGTCTATGTCCGTACGCCGTCCATCGTCCGCGCCGTTTTTGGTAGTAGAAAATTTTCTAAGAATCTGAAATTTGGGTCAGGGGTCTGTTCCCGGCCGAGACGGTCCCTCAAAACTTTTCAGCCCAATCGGACCAAATTTGAGGGGGGGGGGGGGTCAAAATGTGTTTTTTGCAAAATGGATTTTCGAGATTTTGGGTGATCTAGGCGAGTAGGGTGTCATTTTGTGTTTTTGGGATTTCTGCTACCTAGGCGTGTGGGGTATAGTTTTCCACTAAATTTTGGACGCTGAATCCAATGAAACGGGTCCCAGAACGATTGGCACCCACTGGAAGAAGTTATGGGTCAAATTGGGTATATATTACTCATTTTGAATATGTGTTTTCGGGATTTCTGCTACCTAGGCGTGTGGGGGATAGTTTTCCCTATTTTGGCCTGATCCAATATGTTTGGACGGGTCAAATGAATATACATTTGATGTGTTCGGATTTCTGCTACTACCAGTAATTAAATTTTGACGTGATTGAGCCCAGAACGATTGGTCACCAAACGGAAGAAGTTGAGGGCAAAATGGGTATGTATCCACCAATTGTATGTGAGTCAGGATTTCTGGTGCCTAGGCGTGTGGGGTATCATATTCCACCAAATTTTGGACCCTGAATCGATTGGAATGGGTCTGGGACCCGCCACACCCACTGTTTCCCCCATTCGAGGAATAACCAACCCGTGTGTAAGAATTCGCAGATTTTTTTTCTGCTTCGACTGTGTTCCGATTTTTGGAGAAGTCTATTCTACAAAAGATTTTGTAAGGCAAGAGTTACTGCATCAACAAACAGGCACCAGGTGATGATTTCCTCTTGCCATACAGACGATTTATGAGTACCTGGCCGTGCGCTTGCAACACATGCCTTGAGTGCATAGATTTGTCATTCCCGAGATAGTTGCCTCGTGAAATTCGGCCTTGATTGCGGCTCAGTGGCATGCAGCCTAGTTTTTTCTCCTTACATTTTCAAAACCTGCTAGAATCTCGGACCCTGATGCGATTGTCTTTTTTTTTCAGAGTGGCAAACTTGTATCGAAGATGTTTGGTAAAATTAAGGAAATAGCTTGTGACTCTCACATTTTATTGTGTGTCCTCATTGATGAAGTTGAAAGTTTGACTCACTCTCGATCTGCATCTTCGGGCGGAAGCGAACCGTCTGATGCCATAAGAGTGGTCAACGCCGTACTAACTCACTTGGATGCTCTGAAAACGTAATCTCTCGCTCAATTCAAGTCAATTTCAGCAGTGGTCGCTTACCTCATCCTAGCTCAACATGGTTCAATCTAGAACACTGGCACTATTTGCGCTGAAGCACATTCATTGTTGCAGCTACCCCAACGTTCTTACGTTGACGACATCTAACGTCACCAATGCCATTGACACAGCTTTTCTGGATCGCGCTGATCTCAGAGTATTCATACCAACTCCCTCCACGTTCGGCGTGTACTCCATTCTGCACTCCTGCATTGAAGAACTGATAAAGGTAAAAATTTTTCCGACAGCCGACTCAGCGTTACCTAACTTTTACACAGTTAATAATTATAACTTGATTTTTCCTAAACTATTGACTGAACCAGATAAATAATTCTTCTAGAAAGGTATGATTAGCGGCCCGTGCCCTGAACGCGTTGCAGATGAGAAGACGTTGATGAAGTCTGCAAAAGATGGGGCTGCCCATCAATTTCTCTCGCTATGCCGGTAGGTCCGACCCGTTTTGATTTGACTTACCAGCTAGAAATTGGTAGTTACCATTCTATTGTTCCGTACTATGTATCATCGTACCGTCGATGCAGCTCAGACTACAAGTCGCTTGTGGAGACCGCAATGGTCAAAATTTCACAATTTTGAACGTAGAGTGGACTCACCCCTGTTAAGCTCTTATATTTCTGATTCTCAGTTCAATGGTACGACTTCAACTTCAACTTCACATTCAAAGTCTTTCCGAGTTTCAGAAACTACAGAAATAAAAATTAGCGGCTGACTGAAACCAAAGACGGAACTAGAATTATCTGCTATTTAGGTAGGCTTGACGGCCTTATGTGAGGGACGATCTCCCTACAGGGCAGGGTACTCTTTTACAAGGTTTCTTTCTCTACTCCACGGGCTGTTGTCCTTAGTTCAATTGGCTCGATGTGAGTTGTGGTCAGCAAATAGAGGGGCGTCGGTGATCAAAATCATGCGGCCTCATGTTCATGTGTGCTGTTTGGGGTTAAGAGAACAGATGAGGCTTTATCGACTCAATTTTTGCGGAATAATGACCGAAATCTGTTCATTTCGCGCCCGCTTTTTTATTTTTACGGGAAAATGGATATTTTAAAAAGCCTCTAAAATTGTATGCAAACACGCGCTAAGAAAGATGCATTTTTTCTTAAATTAACAGATTTCGGTTATTATTCCGCAAAAATTGAGTCGAATCATGAAACGGATAGCGTCACATGAATCAGAGTTGAAAAAACAATGAAAATGCATGTGCCGCATGGAGTTCATCATCATCCATTATTTGACAATTTTGGGGTTGCTCAACTTTGCATGCTCGCTGAACCAGTTGCGTGCAATAAAAAATTTGCATGAAATTTTGAGTAAAATCCGAATTTGCAATAAAATAAGAAAGTTAGCGTCACTTGAGCATGGTTGCACAGTACATAAAGTTCGTCAATTGAAGGTTCGTCCTTTACGCGTCTCATTCGCCTTATCCATTCCTTTAAAATGTTTCTGCTCCTGATCTTATAAAAAAATATCAACTAACAGAATATGAATTTGCATAGCAAGTAGCTCGACGTTTTTACCCGAGTGAAATAATTAACCGTTTTCTCTTTCAGGAAATGCGGCGGGTTGAGCGGTAGAACCCTGCGTAAGCTTCCCCTCAGAGTCCATTCCACGATATTACATCCTGACGATCAAACCGATTTGGTAGGATTTATCCAAGCCATGTCTCAAGCGGTTGATGACGTTCAGTTAGAATTGAGCGCGTTCAAGAATGGAGACAATTTAGTGTAGAGATTGTGATCGTGTTGCGAATACTTGAGTGGATTTCTAACGAATTTTCTCAGACTTTTTTCGAACTTTCCAGAATTACGTGAATTATACTTTTATGATCTATTTATAATTGAGTTGTATTTTGTTGCCTTCATTTTATTGTTAGAGTGGTGTATTAGATGTGTGAAATCTTGGTTCCATCTAAGGAATTCGCATCTCCTTTTTTAATGTGTTTTCGAGATTTCTGGTACCTAGGCGTGTGGGTTTGATTTTCACTAATTTTTGGACGCTGAATCCAATGAGACGGGTCCTGGAACGACTGGTGCCCTCTGGATAAGGCTATGGGTCAAAATGGATGCCTATCTACCCATTTCGGACGTGTGTTTTCCAGATTTCTTGTACCTAGGCGTGTGGGGTATAATTTTCCTCTAAATTTTGGACGCTGAATCCAATTAAATTAATCCCGAAACGATTGGCGCCCTCAGGATGAGGTTATGAGTCAAAATGGGTACCTATCTACCCATTTCGAACGTCTGTTTTCGAGATCTCTGGTATTTCTGGGGTGTACTGATGCCTGCAGACACAATAATCAAATAAGCGAAATTGCTCCCCGAAAACGCACGAACATGATAGAATGTTGCCAAATTAGAAATGACAAGATTTGAGCCCTTCTGCGGAATCACAAAACCACGCTCTTGACTTCTTTCATTTCATAATTCTCATTCCCCCCTCACTCCTCCACCAAAGACGTATCAAGATGGGGCGTAAATTGTATAATGCCAATCTCTTCATCCAGGGTATGGGTATAAAAATTTTTTTCCAGATACTTTGGGACTCATCTTGGTATTCAATCTTAGCCCGCAGCATTATTTTTCTATAAACCTCGCTGCACTTTTTGTACGTTGGCAGCAGTAACAGGTTAGCTCGAGTGGGAGTAAATTATGTTGCAAAGTCGTATTATTACTTGTTGAAACAAAAAGTAGCCCGATTTTGGTTTCTAGATACTCCGATATTGTGCTTCCCCCAGTTCTTATTCATTGATTCCGACATTACTTTTCCAACAATGGATTGAATTCTAGCGAGGCATGGGTAACGTGCCTAATAACTTGTTCAACTCCAACATTCTTCAGTTATGGGTAACAATGGTCTATTGAGTTGTTTTCAAAAACGCTACAAATTCTTTCACTCGGGTTGGTTATTCCTCGGACCAGGCGCATGGAGAATCATTTCTTCAACATCGGGAAAATGGGGGAAACAGTAGGTATGGCGGGTCCCGGACCCATTCCAATCGTTTCAAGATCCAAAATTTAGTGGAAAATGATACCCCACACGCCCAGGTACCGGAAATCTCGAAAACGCATATTCAATATGGGTAATAGATACCCATTTTCACCCATAACCTCTTCCAGTGGGTGCCAATCGTTCTTGGACCCACTTCATTGGATTCAGCGTCCAACATTTAGTGGAAAAGATACCCCACACGCCTAGATAGCAAATACGCTGCAAATTCTTACACACGGGTTGGTTATTCCTCGGAGCAGGCGCATGGAGACTCATTTCTTCAACATGGGTGTAATGGGGAAAACAGTGGGTGCGGCGGGTCCCAGACCCATTCCAATCGATTCAAGATCCGAAGTTTTGTGGAAAATGATACCCCACACGCCTAGGTACCAGAAATCTCGAAAACACATATTCAAAAATGGGGAAACAGTGGGTGCGGCGGGTCCCAGACTCATTCCAATCGATTCAGGATCCAAAATTTAGTGGAAAATGATACCCCACACGCCCAGGTACCGGAAATCTCGAAAACGCATCTTCAATATGGGTAATAGATACCCATTTTCACCCATAACCTCTTCCAGTGGGTGCCAATCGTTCTGGGACCCACTTCATTGGATTCAGCGTCCAAGATTTAGTGGAAGATGATACCCCACACGCCTAGGTACCAGAAATCTCGAAAACGCATATTCAAAATGGGTAGTATACACCCAATTTGACCCATGACTTCTTCCAGTGGGTGCCGATCGTTCTGGGACCCATTTCATTGGATTCAGCGTCCAAAATTTAGTGGAAAATGATACCTTACTCGCCTAGATCGCCCAAAATCTCGAAAATCCATTTTTCAAAAAACACATTTTGACCCCTACCCCGCCCAAATTTGGTCCGATCGGGCTGAAAAGTTTGGAGGACCGTCCTAGGCCGAGAACAGACCCCTGACCCAAATTTCAGATTTTTAGAAAATTCTCTATTACCTAAAACGGCGCGGACGGCGGACGGACATTGACATTTTTTGATCTAGACACTTTGAAACGTCCAGAAAAAAATTTTGAGCCGAATCGGAGAGGTTGACCTTTTGCATGAAAACATAGGTTGGATATTTCAAGGAAAACCAACCAAAATCCATTATTCGAAATTCACATTTTGACCCCTACCCCATCCAAATTTGGTCCGATCGAGTTGAAAAGTTTCGAGGACCAACAAGAGCCATGCACGGACCCCTGACCAAAATCAGATTTTTAGAACAATTTTTACTACCAAAAAGTCGCGTTGGACGGCGGGACGGGACATGGCTAATTTTGATTAGTCTTCGAAAAAAAAAGTCCAGAAACATTTTTTGGGCCGAATCAGAGAGGTAGACATTTTGCATGAAAACAGGTTGATTATTCAAGGAATAACCAACCAAAATACGTTTTCTTACACAACCCTGATTCACCATATAATAAACCGATGATGAATAATTTACAGGGGTTTTCATTGCTTTTGCGCCTGCACCAGAATCCTTCGGCAGTCATTCCTAGATAAGAACGTGGTTTTGGGAATCAAAAATCGATGCAATTTCTCATGTATTGGAGAAAAAGGCGAATTTAACCGACAATAAACCGCCAGTCATCATAAGCAATCATTTACGAGTTGATGCTTGGGTTAAGAGTTCATTTTCAGGTGCTCCCGAAATTTGAGACACAAGGACTTGAAGCCATAGTTTATTTTAAAAAACTAAATCACACATCTCCGATTCGCACAAGCGTAAAACAAAATAATACGAATCCTCCTCCCAAGGAAGTGAGTCTGAAGTGAGCGATGTTTTCAACGACGTTGTGTTTTTCCAACTCCTCGCTTTCCAGAGAATAAATGTCTCGGCATCTTGTTTCCAATAAAGCGATCGGCCTCGCCTTTGAGACCCTTCTTCCCAACCTTTTTGGAAATGGCTTTGTGAGCGATCTTTTTGAGTTTGGCTCTTGTCTGGAAAAAAGTGAATCATATGTGGTCAAGCAAAGTCAGATGATCAACACCGATGTTCTAGGTGATGGAACACCACAAAATCACAAGTGTTACTTGAATTTTCAATTGATGCGTTTACTGCAAAGAGATACAATCGTAACCAACCTGGGGGTCTTTGACACCAGACTTATCCCTGGGCGCTCGAGACATGCTGCGCGAAGCCCCTTCGGAGTCCACTCGCATCCTCTTTGTAGCTGGTGCGGAAAGAGAGCGGGATCTACCTCGAGTTCGTTTGAAGTTAGCCTAAAAGCAAAAATTAACTCGTTAGGTACCGGTACATTTCCAATTGGTAATTAAGTTACTTAACAATCATAGACAAATCTGTCTAAAAACAAAATTAAGTTTTGATTGATTACTTATCAATGCGCGAAATGCTCACCTTATCAGAATCGGCATCAATTTCAACACCCAATTCTGACATTTCCTTGCGAAGTCTAGATACTGATCGGTCTCTGACATTAGATGTAGCAGTCCTGGGCATTTTGGGTTTGGTGGAAGCCTTTTTGACCCTCGATTCCTGTTTCATGATCTCCTTCTTTTCTCGGATCTGAGCCGCAAGTTTCTTTATATCGGCAAGAGTGGAATCTAACTCTATTTTCGGGATCGCATAGAAACCAGCTTCTTCCCTCAAAGCTTCTTCGTTCTCTAGTTCTTCAAGTTTCTGGAAGAAAAAAACAACTAGTTAGCTACTTGGCAGGAATGATCTGACGCGTGGGTTTCCATTTACATGACGTAAACAATATTTTAAGGTTATGACGAATACTCTACCTTGAATATTTCAGGATCTATGTAGTCAGCAATATTGTGGCCCTCCCATAGCTCCGGTATAATATCATATTTGTATTCGTCTGGAATGTCGTAGTTCTTCTTGAGGTCCAAAACGTAGTCATCACCCAGTTCAATTTCAATATCGCGTTCAGTTTTCCTCTTGTTCTTCCGTTTACCAACGGTTTCAATCTCCTCGTCATCTTCGTCCTCATCCATTTCAACATCTTCGCCAGCCGCTGCTTTTGTCTTAGCAAGTTTCTTTGCCCAGACCGAATCTTTACAAAACAGAAACAAAAAAGATGTTCAGTCATTCAGGATATAGCAACTTCTACTTGTTACCTTCCCTTTTGGCTGGGGATCGAACTAAGTAAGATGTGCCATGATCACATGGTTCCACGGAGAACTGACTTTCGACTATATATTCGAACCTTTACTGAGGACGCCATGACAAGAAACGTTAATACAAAAATATAAGAAAGCGGAGATTTTATTTCAATATTTTGTGCTGAAGCGTTCGTAACTCTTACTTGCGTACGTAATCTTCCTGACCTATCCCTCAGTCTTTTGTTAACCGATATCTAAAACTCAAACGGATTTTGAATCTCATCTGATAGAAACCGTCCAACAAGGCCAAAAATACTGACTCATTAACGTTTGTTTTAAGGTAGATCCCATATTACTTGCAACTTATACATTGGATATTTCGATGACAAAGACGAATTTTTAAGATCCACAGTTCTCTAACTCCTCCTTATCCTCCATAGAAAAGGTATAATAAACCATGACTTTCTTCAAACAGAAACTCGATCATCTCAATCACTAACAATCATGACAGTGAAACGGAAAACAAAAACGCTGCAAATTCTTACACACGGGTTGGTTATTTCTCAGACCAGACGCATGAAGACTAATTTCTTCAACATGGAGAAAATGGGGGAAACAGTGTGTGTAGCGGGTCCCGGATCGATTCAGGATCCAAAATTTAGCGGAAAATGTTACCGCACACGCCTAGGTACCAGAAATCTCGAAAACACAAATTCAAAATGGGTAAATAGGTACCCATTTTGACCCATAAGTTCTTCCGGTGGGTGCCGATCGTTCTGGGACCCATTTCATTGGATTCAGCGTCTAAAATTTAGAGGAAAATCATAACCCACACGCCTAGATCGCCAAAAATCTCGAAAATCCATTTTTCGAAATACACATTTTGACCCCTAACCCGCCCAAATTTGGTCCGATCGGGCTGAAATGTTTCGAGGACGAACTAGAGCCGGGAACAGACCCAAATTTCAGATTCATTGAATTTTTTCTACTACCAATGTCGGTGTGGACAGACATTTGACTTTTTTGATCTGGGACGAATCGGAGAGGTTGACCTAATGGTAATGGTAATTCAAAAAATAACCCACCAAAAGTAAATCGAGGAAAACATTTTGTAACAACCCGAATAAACAAAATGAAAATAACCTGAGCGATACCTGGTATGCATGGAGGTCTTTCTTTTTCGTCACGAGGCTTTGGGATGGCGACATGGAGTCGGTTGAGAATCCCATCCAACTTCTTCGTCTGCGCTTTGTTTTCTATCCTGAACGCCAAAAGAGTGTCACATGCCTGCAATTTTGAGGATTATCATTTGATCGGATGATTTATCTAGGCTTTGTCATTCAAGAGAAAATACAGGATCTTATTGATTCTGGGACAAAATACCTGTTGTTTCACTTCGGAAACTCCTTCTTCGGTGAGGGTGCTCATGGAAAGCAACGGTACGTCATTTTCCTGAAGTACATTCAACAATGCGCGATCTTCTTCCGACATTTCTTCTAGACGGAGGACGTCGCTCTTGTTGGCGACTACCATAACAGGCTAGAAAAACCATATACTAATAAGAGAAAAGTAACATCACGCAAACTTAATCTTCTATTGTGACGCAGCACAACGGACAGAGAATTTCTAATGGTGGAGACCATTACGGTTCAATCAATGGACAGAAACGTGTTTAGCTGACACGCCTTATAATAGAGTTGACAACTCTAGTTTGTCAGCATTGTAGGCCAACCTTAACGATCTACTTAGAGCGAATTTTTCAATACACGAAATTCATAGCAGGGAACTTGAGTTTGTGACTTACACACCACTCGGCTGGCATCGTACTCGTAGTACGCTTATACATGGCAATAAAACCAACATAGTAGGATTTTTTCTAAATACCTTATTGTTGAACAATGGCTTGATGGAATTAAACAAAGACATTTGTTCAGAAACTGAGTGGCCGCACTGGCCACTGGGATCTAAGAAGTACAACACAATGGCTCTGAGATGCGCTAGTGCAGTAACAGCCTGCATTTCAATAACGTTTCGCTCATCCAAAGCATGATCCAAAATTCCTGCAACAACATTCGCGGTATTTTAGAAACTCTGTACGCATGCTGTTGATGTTATCCCTAGCAAGAGCTGATAATTATTCTAATGTATTTACCAGGGGTGTCAATAACCTGCCAGCGGAGGTACTTGTAGTCAGTATGGCCGACGTACAGCGACTTTGTGGTGAAGGCGTATGGTTGAACTTCTACGTCAGCCCGTGTTATCTACAAAGAAAGCAACTATTTTGTCATCATCTGAGTTAATATACGTAACTCATGAGTTTTTGGTTGGTTATTCATTGAATAATCAACCTATGTTTTCATGCAAGAAGTCAACCTCTTCGATTCGGCTCAAAAATTGTTTATGGACGTTTCATGGTGTCTACATCAAAAAGGTCAATGTCCGTCCGCCGTCCATTGTCCGCGGCGTTTTCGGTAGTAGAAAATTTTCTAAAAATCTGAAATTTGGGTCAGGGGTCTGTTCCCGGCCTAGAATGGTCCTCGAAACTTTTCAGCCCGATCGGACCAAATTTAGGCGGGGTAGGGGTCAAAATGTGTTTTTCGAAAAATGGATTTTTCGAGATTTTGAGCGATCTAGGCGAGTAGGGTATCATTTTCCACTAAATTTTGGACGCTGAATCCAATGAAGTGGGTCCCAGAACGATTGGCACCCACTGGAAGAAGTTATGGGTCAATTTATCGTCCAATTCATTGGTCGAAAATAGCTAGCCATTTGCGCCACGGTTTGATCTAGGCACCATGAATTTTATAATTTGTTATGAATCTAGAATGAATGGCGTGTGGGGTATCATTTTCCAATAAATTTTGGACCCTGAATTGATTGGAATGGGTCCGGGACCCGCCACACCCACTGTTTCCCCCATTCAAGGAATAACCAACCCGTGTGTAATAATTTGCAGGGTTTTCACTCTTATGAATAACGTGACATCACCAACCTTATTGATGAAACTTGATTTTCCTACATTGGGAAAACCGCAGATGATGATGGTTCTGGCGTAAGGGTCGATGGAAGGAAGACGGGCCAAGTGTTGCCTCACTTGTTCCAAGTATTCCAAATTAGAGCCTTGACGTTTCATTATGGTTGCCATTCTATACATATGTAAAAATATACTAACTTATAAACCAGAAAAAAAATTGGCAGATGAAAGAGTCTGATGCTCCGAAAAAAAAAAGATTCGTAACGTAGAACCATTATTTACACAAAGCGGAAAAAAATAAACATCATCTCACCGTCCGAGCGCAGCTCGTTTCAGTTGTTTGCATCGATATAGAGAATCTCCGAACTTCAGAAGTCGCAGATAATCTTTAGACACGCTGTAACGAAATTGTTGAAATTCACTGTAAGTTGTCGCCTCAACGAGAATATTTTGAAGCAATAAACGAACATGGGACGTGATCAAAACAAATCTACGAACTAATAACGATTTACTGAAAACGTTCAGTAATACATTCGGGGAAGAGCTGAATCAAGGCCGTACTTACTTGTCAATCAAGTGACGAGCATGGTTAAGTTGACCTAGACCCAGCTTGTAATGATCTTTGTCGTACAAAACATTCATCAGGTCTGCATAAAATGGATGGACGTTCTGAAAGAACCACGAAAACTCAGATAATGATTAAAGAGCTTCTTCGGAAACAAACTATTTTATTATTTTTATTTTGAAATATTGACATTACTGTTATCTTACGAACTTACGTCCAATTTGGGAAACTCCTGAATAATTTGAGACAATCTGTCATGGAAGTTCTGCTGGGTGAAACGAATCTTTCGCATGTAGAACGATCGAATGCGTGATATTTTGTAGTGCTTGTGAACAACAGTCGGTGTTTTGCGTTGGGTTTTTGACAGCGTAAAGTCAATGAAGTCCTGGAAAATGAGCAGCCATGAAACATACGTGCCACTGTTCTGATGCATGAAACCACTCTACGTGAAATCCGTCAAGATTTACAGACCCGTTTTACTGTAATTTAAGTGATTTACCTTGGCGGTAGGGACCACCGCAATTTTCTTGAAATTGTACAGAACCATAATTTGTTAGTGAGATTTTCAAGAATGTTGCACGTCAAGTCCCGACTATAGTCAAGGCCTTTTTGATGTCAAAGAACCAAATCAGATATCCCCAAATCTAAAGGGAAAAATTACACCAAATTTACATTTACATTACACGTGCACGTTGCCACACGAGAACGTCAAGCAAAAAGGTTTTCTGCTTGAGGAGTAGGTTATTATTAGACAAGGTTATAACGGACCCTTGAAAGTTTAGAGTGACGCACAAAATTCATCATTTTCAAAAAATATCATATCCTTACATCTAGATATACCTAATGTATAATTTTATAGATTGGCAATTGTGGCAATTTAAACAAAATTATTACATCATTTATCGCTTACCACGTTCTTAAAACATGACAACAATTCCTACGCGAACTTTACTACAGCTAGCATGTGTTGGCTAACTTGTTTTTGTGTTTAGTTCATTCAAATGGCGACATGGCGTCCATCCAGGCCAATTTTGTTGTAGTATGTTGGGTAGATGTTTAGACATTTCGTTGTTTTTCGAATTTCGTGAGGTATGGTGCGGTACTGAGTTATTATGCCGAGGCTGAAACTGACTGTGTGGAATGGGGAGAACGTTTGACAGGTTGTTTCTGGTCGCCGCCGAATGTTAGTTTTTCCGGGATGTCACTTCCAGCTTTGACACTTCATTTTTTCCGGTGTGAACTGTTTATTTTATCTCTACTAGCTGTATTTCGTAGTGTTGCATTCGCCGATGTGAAGCTCCGTAAGTAAATCTTGTCTAGTTACTAAATTATTACTTATTTACTTCTTCAAGTTAAAACATATTCGACGGGATTATGTTTTACACATTGAATTGCCCTTCCTTGGTTTTCGCTTGGGAAGTAGAACCGATGGCCAACGTCTTGCCGTTCAAGTAAAATCTTACTTATTACAGTTTCACGTATCCTTTTTTTCGAGGCAATTTTCCCTATCAAATCTCACGATTCGGTTATCTTCTCATTTATTCTTTATTACATTTTACCAACTTACTATCACTTCTCCACCTACAACCTCAAAGAATCGATTTCTAAAGCCGATTAGTGTCATAAACAATGACCATTTCTGTCAGTAACTGCGGCCTCCCCTATCTTTGTATGCACTTCTTTTTACTAGAGATTTATCGTTGATACTTTTCAGAATCCCTGACTATGCTTCCCAGTTAAATTTCTCTTCATAAATGCTATAATGAGAGACTTGCGGGGTTTTTACGTTACCTTATAATAATACATCTTCCATCTCCTTGTTGAAATAGAAAACACGCCCAATGTGGACTCAGTCGATGGTGGAACTTGTAAATTGTGGGAGAACAAAAACTTGTGTGTCACATTGTAAACCATTAGGTACATAATATGATTGTACCTATGAATAATAATAATTGAGCATTTACTTTTTAACATTTTATTATTATATAAAAAAATGAATTTTGAATTTTTTTTGAAAATTGAATTTTTTTTTTGAAAAATTGCTTTTATTTATAAAACTGTGTACATTGTAAGACATACATAAATAATACATTTGCTACTCCCCACTTGAAGTCACAAGACTTGTGCTGTGGGGAATATTGTTTCTAATGCAAACTATGTATTGTAACAATTAGGTACCTAGTAAACAGAATGCCATTCAATACCAAAAAAGTTTCCGAGTGGAATATCATAATACTTATGCAGGATAAAATAAATGGAATAGTTTGAAAATATGTTAAGAATTGTTTTAGAAACTCTGCGCTCATGGATCCTCTGCAGTAGACTATGGACATACAGGCTTCTGAAAAAATAGTTTCCATAATGTACTTGCGATCCGATTACATAATTTATGATGGTAGTTTTCTGAGGCATTTAAAATACAGTGATAGGGCCATGCATAAGGCATCTATCTACGAGGCGCTACCTGAGGGATCGTGGCAGGTACAAAAGTGAAGCCATATTGATGCTTCTGATCATGTATTCATAGATAGTCATGGGGAACACCAACTGAGTGCGTCAGGAACCTTTTTTTTTAAATTAAAAATTAAATTAAAATTTAAAAAATTAAATTAAAAATGTGTCATTAAAAAAAAAAAAAAAAGTGTCATAATTTTTGGAACTGTTCAGTGATATGTTTTGTATTCCTTGTGAGTAGGGATTGCGCCATGTTTTCTGTGATGATATACTGTTTTCGTACGATCTGCATGTCTCTTGACAATTTTTGTTTAGCCTTTTTGTCTGCCACCACAGGTGATAGTGGGGTATGGTTCACCGAAGAACCCAAGGATGTGATTGTCGTGGCTGGATCAAGCGCGATTTTGCACTGCCAGGCTGCCACGTCGGACCCAAACGCGGTGCCTGTCATATCATGGAGGGACCGAGACAATCAAATAATCAATTTTCTATCGGAAACTCACATGTAAGTACATTAGCTGGTATTTTAAAGATATTTGGATAATTCAAATACCAGATATAGTATTGACACATGTTATACTTTTGACAAAATTTGTCAAATTATATTTAATATAATTTAAACTTACGACAGATAAGTCTAAACCCTTGATAAATATATTTAATAATTTGACTAAAACTGTTCAACTTGGAACAAATAGTTTTAAATCGATTAGCGTTTCTGCTATTCAAGGCACCTAAGTTCGTCGCATAGGTAAACCTTCACTGTGCCTGCGGGCGTGGGGGTTTTTTGAATCTCTTCTGCATGGATGACATGGTCAATCGCAGCAGCTGTGCGTCCACTTCATTGAAATTCGTTTTAAAAACTCGTTAATTTTGTGTTAATTGGTAATTTTTATATTTCTTTCTTTGTTCCGCGTGAAGTTTAAATCTATTTGTTCAAAGTTAAAGTACATTTTTCAAAGGATTTAATTCATCTGTCAAAAGTTGCCATCTATTTGTCGAAAGTTGAAATCTGTTTGCCAAAAGTTAGAACTTATCTGTCAAACGTTTAATATGATGTGTCAGTACCCTATATTTGGGACCAACATTTTGGATTCGGAATCACTTTGAAAATTGAAGAAAGTTTTGAAAAATTCTGGTTTTACCTACATATAAGAATACGAATATAATAATGAAATGGGAGGCTCGCTGTTGCTTACGCAGCAGACGCTGCATTTTATTGTTTTGTTATCATCCCATTGGTCTGACACCACATTTTTGCACAGCTGCAAATGTTCAAAATGCTATGATGGCATCAATTAAGCTTACTTTTGCCTTCTTGTGTAATTATTACAGGTCGCAGATGCCGAATGGCTCGCTTTTTATCAGTTCTGTCCTTGGACGAGCACCTGAATCGTTGGAAAAAGGTGGCAGTGGTTCTGAAGAACTATTCTCTTGCATGGCATCAGTCGATTCTATTGGAAAGATAGTTTCACGTTGGGCAACTGTGGCAATAGCAAGTAAGTAATGTGGAAGTTCCAGCGTTCAATGATGTTAATTTTAAAAATATTTCGGTTGTGTCGGGATGTACATTTGCTTACTTAACCATTCCAGGACTGCCTCCTTTAACTCAAGAACCTCAAAGTCTTCACGTGTTTCCCGGTCAGACCGCTCACTTTTCTTGCCGTTCTGAAGATGCGGTACCGCAACCAATAGCTCATTGGTTGAAAGATCAAAGAGCCATTACGCACGATGAAAGCAGAATGGTTTTGTTGCCGACAGGTATAAAATTTATCCGCTTCCTACCTTTTCTCTCAATTCCCAGTGGCAGAAATATTTGTAACTACGAAAATATTTGTATACTTACGTAACATTCGATCTTTTAGGAGCTTTGGAAATTGACGACGTTCAGCATTCTGACACTGGAGTTTACCAATGTAACTTGACCAGTCTCGATGGGCACAGACTAAGCAACAAAGCGTTTCTTACTGTTTCTCAGGATATGGGTGAGTAAAAACCCCATTCAATCGTCTTCTAATCATATTTATCAGTTTGAACGTTTTAGCTTTTATCGAATTCTCAAAAGATGGAAATATTTCCTGATGTTTATTGACTACGTCTCCATATATTTGAACATTATTCATTAATAGATTAATCCTGTCCCCTTTCATCTATTACGCATCCTGACCATTTTGTTTTCGTTGATCACAGAAGGAGCAGCTCGGCAGATGCCTCCTGAATTTATTGCAACTCCTAAGAACACTGTAGCTTTGGAGGGCACCACAGTTACACTTGACTGCGCTGCAAACGGCAATCCCACGCCGTGGATTTATTGGTTGAAAGATGGCGTCAGGCTTGATATGGCGTAAGTAAATATTACTTTCAATTACGATTGGTTTGCAGACACATTCAGGTTATCAATAAGTATCCTAAAGTAGTCCTCCTTCCCACAAGCTCAGCGTTAATCATCGGCCTAATTTTTCAGCGACTTGGACAGCAGGTATAGCAAAGTGGGCTCTGGGAGTCTCCAAATATCTAATATCGTGGAAGCAGACAACGGCAACTACCAATGCAGAGCTCAAAATCGAGAGGATTCTGCAGATACTCAAGCAACTCTTTTTGTTCAAGGTATGCTTATCACGTTTCTTCCTGCAGACTGTCCCGCGAGTTCTTCCATCCTCTTAAAATTGTAAATTTACTTAAATTAAATTTATATCAGTATTGTAAATTGGGGCTCAAGACTTAGTTATTTCCTGCAGCGATTTCAGGAACGAAATTGCGGAGCAACGCCGATTCTCTAAATAGTTGCCCTATTGGTATTATCGAGTTTCCTTATTTTTTAGTGGCTCCTCGTTTTACTAAGAAGCCAGTTTCAAAGTCGGTCGCTATCAAACACGATGAAGAGCTAATGTGCGATATTTACGCCAGCCCTGAACCCAAAGTGTATTGGCTCAAAAACGGCGACCCCATCTCATCGAACAACGAGTACCTGACCAAAGTCAACGGGTAACGTTTTATTACTTAATTTAGTTTATTTATTTTTCATTTAAGGGTTCGCCTATTTCTAAACTTAATAAATTCAATTTGGATTGGAATTGCAGGAACAACTTGAGGATATTGGGAGTGATGGAGTTGGACTTTGGAATATTTCAATGTGTCGCTACCAACCCTGCCGGTAACATTCAATCGGCCGCTCTGTTAACTGTTACAAAAAGCGGTAGGTACCTATGTAATACTTGTCTTAAAAGAAGGAGTTTTGTTGTAGATATCACGTCAAAATAAAAATGCAATGACGACTCGTACAGGACCGGTTCCCTGAGTGCCGTTGGTTTTTGTTTTCATTTCGAACTTGTTTTCTCTTCAATTCCCTTTATTTGGTTCTTCGGTTGTTTTTAATTCCTAATTTATTTTATTTTAATTTACATATTATTTTCCTTTTTTCAATTAATTTACGTTTTTGTTTTGCCTTTTTTATTATAATTTCATAGACGTAGAAACGAATAATGTGTCTATCGCCGAGAAGAAGACGACGCCAATAGACTATTCTCCGATTCCAGAACTTGGTCGGTCAGCTACCGGAGCCCCGGTAGACCTAGAAGTTGCGGTGATTAAAGCTCGCTTTGTCACACTAAAATGGAAGCCTCCGGCTATTAGCCATGGAGAAATTCTCCGTTACTCAGTATATTATAAGGAGCAAGATTCTGAAAGGTACGTTATGAGATTTTCTTGGCAATGTTTGGCGTCATTGACCGTGTTTGTCATCAGAAATGGTTAATAATATCATCGAACCTTCTATTAGGGAAAGATTAGTCGAAACATCAAGATCGAGATTGGAAGAGGCGAATGTGGGAGGACTGCTGCCTAACACTACTTATTCTCTACGTGTGGCTGCTATAACTGGTTCTGGTATTGGTGCCCCGTCCGAACCCTTGGTTGTTACCACTCGACCTGAACTTCGCGTTCCTGGTCCTCCAACGAACGTGAAGGCAGTTCCATTCACTAATCAAATCAGTGTTTCATGGTCCGCTCCTGCAATCACCAACGGGAAGATTCAACAGTACAAGTTGTATTATTACGAGGTAAGAACGTTTGGCTGCTAGAAGTAAGTAAAGTGATGATGGATCACATTCCTAAGGATACATGTTTTGGTAGGAGGGAAACAGTAGTCTGCATTTGTCCAGAGCTTTCTTGGCCTGCCTTCACTCCGTCCTTTCTGATACCGTAAAATTTGTAATCGCCATGGAGATACTACTCTTGTTTACATCGTTGGTCAAACGGATTTTAGTGCTCCGGTCTCAGGCAGCGCCTTTGGGGTACTAACACAAAAGCGAATGGGCGATGCCATCTATAAGAACTGTCCAGCAGTGTATTAACTTCCCGGGCAACGCTGAAAGTTTCCGAAAGAGAATATTATAACAGTGGTCTTGAAATGCGCGGCGTTTGCTTTCCAGTTCGTGCTTGGTGAGAAAAGACGACTGCTGGAGTTGGCACAAGTTTAATTTGTTCGTATCTGTGGTCAGGAACAATTCACGAAAGTTGCAGAGTTCGAAATCCTTGCAAGGGCTTGGCGTTATTGTGCATTTTTGTGTTGTGTGTTGCAGTATGAAGTCTCAGAAGAACATCATGTTGATACTGAAACGACGTCCTACACGCTTACTGGGCTCAAAGGCTACACGGAATATATAATTTGGGTTATAGCTTATAACCACAACGGCGCAGGGTCCAATTCAGAAGAAATCACCATAAGAACATTGTCTGACGTCCCGTCGGAGTCTCCTTCCAACGTCACTGTCGACGCAGTTAGCTCTTCTGTAAGTTAATTTTTCATTCAAGTAGTTGTCACTCAGGCCGGTTTTCAAATAGAAGTTATTGTGATGATAGAAAGCAGTTACCACTACGAATGAAAGGTTTTTATAAAAAGAATCTTGATTTGAGTTAGCTAGCTGTTATTGAGTACCTAATTAGTGCGACCAGTGCACCGCCCTTTCAAAATTAGTAGAAAAGGTCCTTCACCTTGCTCTTGACATTACAAATTAGTCAGTGTAAATCCTTCCCAGAGGTTATTGGATATAAACACTCTTACCTTCGTATTGAGGAATTAAAAATTGTCTCCTTATATCTTCAAAACGCGTCTATCTTTTAAATTTGATTTACCTTCAATTGTGGCTAAGGTCCCAACAGTCGACGAATCAAGTGGGGTGACGTTTTGGGGTAACTCGTGCAGCCATATCATATTGATTTCGGGCGGGATGTGCGGTATTATCGACAGTTTAACGGCATTCATTTACTGACTACTAGTCATGAGAAATCCTCCAAATCGGTTGGTTTGATAGACTGCCTGTCGTCTTCTTACTTGCTTAGCCAAATTAATAAAACTAGGAAAGAGAAGGTTACAGAATTTCAGCTATTTACTCAAAGTGTTATTTTATCCGTAGTGTAACCTTCAAGCTGGTTACTAAAATGCAATATCAAAGCTCTTGCGTACAAATTCCGACGGGTACAGGATGCAGGTATAAAAAGGACAAACCAGAACAACCACTCTTCTTAAGAAGTTACTATTTTTCTGCTAATCACAACGCCAACCAATTTTTCAACAGATGGGAGTTCATCCACTTGTAGCGATGATGTGATAATCGCTGTTCTAAGAACCAATTCTTAGTCGTCAATGCGGTTAGGTTTCTTTCAATGCCATCTAATTTCCGTTTTCAGAGCGTTATAGTTCGATGGGAACCTCCACCTCCAGATGGCTGCAACGGTATTATCACGGGTTACAAGTTGAGGTACAGGATACAATTACGGGATAAGAAGGGCAAATCGGAAACTGTGACGACTGCAGGGAACCGGAGATTATATGAAATCGTCAATTTAGAAAAAGGCAGCGTGAGTATTTCTATAAAACGCGATAAAAAATAACTGTATTCGGCCTTAGTAATTATTGTTAACGCTTTCTACAAAACTGAATTCCTCGAAGATGAAATTCTAAATCAATACAAAACAAATGTACGTTTAGAGACTAATGTATTCGAATCAATTAGTACTTTTTCACAAAATATAATTCAAATCCATACGTAAAAATCATTTGAATTTTGCCAATCTGCGCTTTTCTTGTCAAGAATTTGTATTTTGTATTCAATCCCTGTTCTATAGCTGTTGTGCAGTCGATAAATTCGGTTCCCTTGATCTACCAAAAAGGATTGTTCTTGCTCATTAGAAACCGTTTGTAGGTGTACCAGGTGCGCATATGGGCAATGACCGTCAACGGCACAGGTCCTCCGACAGATTGGTATACTATCGAGACGTACGAAAAAGATCTAGACGAGTCAACTGTCCCTGACGAACCCTCCGACATCAAAGGTATGTTTTTGTTGGCGATTGCTACGGAATTATTAGCCGGTTGAATTTTACGAATGATCATTTTGTTGTCATTTAATTTAATTTTGTTAATTTAGTTGCAATTTTATTTTTGTTCGTCAGCCAAAGCCAATGGAGACTCTATAAGCGTCCAGTGGTCCCCTCCAAAAAATACCAACATTATAGTAAGAGATTATGTTATCACTTGGGGTAAAGGGATTCCTGATGAGTACGCAGAACGTCTTGATGGAAAGCAGCGGTATCACGTAATTAAAAATTTAGGTTGGTATACAATGTAATCGATGTTTGATTATTAAATTGATTTTATTTTACTGTAAATTAAGTTAGGATCAGGTTAGTTTTGAAGTGTTGTCACAATCGTGCAGAATTGATTCTAATTGTTCTTCAAAAATTGGAGGGGATTTTAAACCTCCTCCCACTACATGGTCCCGTATGAGTTGTTCGCCTTCTTTTTCAGAGTCCAACTCGGAATATGTGATCTCATTGAGGGCACATAACGAGCGAGGTGACGGGCCCCCAGTATACGAGAACGTTCGCACCAGGTCTGCCACCCAGGAAGAGCCCGACACACCTTTGTTACCCCCAGTTGGGCTAAAAGCTACCGTAGTGTCGGCAAGCTCAGTCGTCTTGTTTTGGTCGGACACATCTCTCTCACCGCACCAGGTATGTATAGTACTCGTATTTTAGCTACCTCTTCCTCTTTTTAGTTCATTGTTGGAATAATGAACGATACTTTGCTTCAAGTATACGAGGTCTGTCCAGAAAGTTCTCATAAAAGTGTTCTAGTAATTGTGGAGGGCGGGTGGAGAGTTCGTTTGGGTGCTGTATCCCTTCCACAATCCCAAAAACGCTCCGGTGTGTCACGGTATTTTTGAAGTGACCCTTTACCTGTCGCTCGTCGCGATTGAGGAGCGCGCGGCGACTGACATTATCAAAGTTCCTTCTAAACTCGGCAAGAATGGCAGCGAAATGTTCACCGATCTTGACGAAGGATCCACCGTCCACAAGTGGTTTTGTGAGGGCTGAGTAAGCATCGTGGATGACATTCGTTCAAGGCGTCCTTCCACTTCAAATTCCGACCAAAATGGCGAAAGAACTCGAACTTGCGTCAAGCGGGACCGTTTTTTAACAATCAGACAGGTGGCTCATGAGCTTAATTTGAGCAAAACTCTGATCTGCCACTTTCTGGAAGAGAATCATGGGTTGTCAAAACTGTGCGCCAAGGTCGTCCCCAAGCTTTTGTCGCCGGAACACAATGCACAAAGAGTGGCTTGCAGTGAAGACCGGTCTGACCCCCCCTCTCTTTCCTCCTTTTTGCCAGATATGGCACCGAGTGACTTTTTCGTATTCCCAAAAACCAAATTGGTGCTTCGGGGGCTGCTTTTGGGGGATATTGAGGAGATTGAACACGCGACGACGAGGCAGCTGAAGGACCTGGAACCACAAGACTTTGAAGGAGCCTTTAAACTGTGGAAGCGGCGTTGGTGCAAGCGCATTGTGTCAGGAGGGGGGTGGGTTCAATAGGACAAAATTGATTTATCCGAATAATTGTGAAATGAAATTGTTATAACACTTAATACGAACCGGACAGAGTATGGAAAAACAGTCCTCCACAATTTGTTGTCTTGTCAAAGTATAAAATGTCCTTTCGTCGTTTGGGCCAAGGTTGAAAGGTTGTCCAAAACCTGAAATTTTGCTCATTGACTCCATTCAGGACCTTGTTCTTCCAAACTAATTTCCAGACTGAACTCTGAACTGTTCTGGTTGTGACAAACGAATTTTCCAGCCACAATTTTACATTTTTGCCTTCTTGAAAGTTTTTTGTTTCATTCCTTACCGAAACATTCCTTACAACTATCGGACCGCGACTTTAGTGGCCCACGAGTATTCGTTTTGAACAATATGGTTGTGTATCAAGAGAGAAGGGATAACAATGAGGGGAAAGAATAACGTCACGATTAAAATTACTTTCCATTTTACTTCCAGGAGGTTACTGACAATCGGTATTACATGGTAAGGTACAAGCAGGTGCATCATTCGGCTGTCACGCGCTACAGATATCATAATTCAACAGTTCTCAATTACATGATAGATGATCTAAAACCATTCACCCAGTACGAATTTTCCGTCAAACTCGTTAAGGTATGCTCTTATAAGCTTTTTCGTGAATTTATATGGTTGTATGTTCCTGGATAACTTTCCCTATTTATCAACTCGTATTTCCAGGGTTCTCGTGAGAGTCAATGGAGCATGATGGCAGTGAATACAACTTTTGAAGCGTTACCGTCATCTCCCCCGAGGGATGTCACAGTCATGAACTCTGAAAATAACCCAGGCTCTGTCAGCTTGTCATGGCAACCGCCGAAAATCCCTAATGGTTTGATTGTTGGTGAGTGTAAAGAAAATTGAAATTTGAACATGGAGTCGATCTTCACCTTTATGAAAGAAGGAAGACTTAGAATGACGCGGCCATTACACTGCTTGCTGCTTTGAGGAAAATGCATGGATATTATTGTAGCTTTTCCTAGCCGAATTTAGAATTTCCCAAGCGAAGAAACATTCACAGCTAGAAAGGTTTCAAATTCAAAACTTTTATTGGGAATAAAACTACCTACATATTTTGTCCTCCCTTTTCCGTATTGGTCCTACTATTCCTTGAATAATCAACCTATGTTTTCATGCAAAAAGTCAATTTCTCCGATTCTCCCCAAAAAAATTTTCTGGACGTTTCAAGGTGTCTAGATAAAAATTAGAAAATGTCCGTCCGCCGTACGCCGTCCACGCCGACTTTGATAGTAGAAATTATTCTAAAAACCTGAAATTTTAGTCAGGGGTCCGTTCATGGCTCTAGTTGGTCCTCGAAACGTTTCAACCCAATCGGAGCAAATTTGGGTGGGGTAGGGGTCAAAATGTGAATTTCGAAAAATGGATTTTTGAGATTTTTCGCATTGTGTGTGGGGTATAATTTTCCACTAAATTCTGGACACTGAATCCAATTAAATGAATCCCGAAACGGTTGGCGCCCTTTGGATGAGGTTATGGGTCAAAATGGGTACCTATCTACCCATTTCAAATGTGTGTTTTTGAGATTTCTGGAACCTAGGCGTGTTGGGTATCATTTTCCACTAAATTTTGGACCCTGAATCGATTGGAATGGGTCCGGGACCCGCTACAACCACTGTTCTCCCCATTTTCCCCATGTTGATGAAATGAATCTCAATGCGCCTAGTCCGAGGTTTAAATTAGTCTCCATGCGCCTGGTTCGAGGAATAACCAACCAGTATGAATTTGCAGCGTTCTTGATTTCATCATTAATTTAATAAAAACCGGAACCTATTTTGTTTCAGTAATATCATTTCCGATAAAAGTCTTGAATAGCCTTAAAAACTTGGCAATTCGGTTCGGAAGCTCTGTCTTCCTTATTAGTGATTTGTGACAAGTGTCTTAGATTGAATAATTCTCAAATTTGTTTGTAAAATTCTCAATTCGGTTTGGAATATTGTGGAATTCACCTTGGAAAATTCTTAATTTGTCTTGGAAAAGCTATAGTTGGCAATGAAATTGCAAACGAATTTGAAACTGAGCATGCAACTCATTAATGGGGGATTAAATGTTTTCAGGTTACATAATTTCATATACTACTGACCTTCAATCGAAGGATGGAGACTGGATTACTGAAACAGTTCCCGGTGACAAAATGGTTCTCAGCATCAAGGCTCTGAGCCTTGGAACTACCTATTACTTCCACGTCAAGGCCAAAAACAGAATAGGGTACTCTATGAGTTCGCCCGTTTCTTCTGTTACTACTCCATCTTTAGGTAAGAGGTTTGTTAGTGATACTCGTATTTCAAAATACGGAATGAAAATTTTGTTCATAAATGGTGGTATTATTAAAAACCACTTTTTATTTTATATTTAAGAAGTTATGTTGATTTTTTCCCAGGTTTTGGAGGAATTGCAGATATCGGAAACGTGAGAGGTGAGTTTATTTATCGTACTACAATAAAATTTACAGTAAATTTAGTTTGAACACTACGATACTTACTACTGCGATAATTACTTTCCAGGAAAAGGATTGAGTTCAACTACTATAATGTATATTGCCATCGTCGCTTCATCTGTCCTCATAACTGGAGTGGCCATTGTACTTGTGCTGGTCTGTTGTCGAAGAACTCCAGAAACTTCTCCAGAAAGAAGCAAAGTTGGGTGAGTGAAGTCCAGCAGTTGATGCAGGGCGTAACCAACACAAACTTAACTTAAGGCGAACAATTAATACGAGGGTGAATCGATAAGTTTCCGGTCTGACCAAGAAAAAAAACGTTTTTAAGAATTTTTTATTTTTTTATTTCTCAACATAATCTTCTTCAAGGCTGATACATTTCTCATAGCGATGTTCTAGTCTAGTAATGCCATCTCTATAGACTGATTCGTCGAGTTCCTCAAAATACCCATTTACAGCTTCGAATACACATTTTGACCCCTACTCCACCCAAATTTGATCCAATCGGGCTGATAATTTTCGAGGACCAACTAGAGCCGTTAACGGGTCCCTGACCAAAAATTCAGATTTTTAGTTTCTTGTAAAAATGAATGTGTAACTGTTGTTTCAAATCATCCATACCTCCCTGCCCGATCCTGTAGTAAAGTAGTAGTAACAACAAAACAAAGATAAGACGAGCCACAAACACAACAATGGACAAACATCATTCTTTCCTGCACCATCGTGTGTCTTTCCAAAACAAGCAGTTGGGTCTCATCACATTTCCACATACGAACAACTAAAGTTACGGGTTCTTTAATCAGTCTGACCCCATTCTGTGCGCAATAATACTATTTATAACCAGTATTTGTCAAATATTAAGTCTATAGACCAGATTGGGAGATGCTATTATTGAAAGAGATTACATTTTTGGAAAATACATCATCACGTTACCCGGCTACCATTAGAAATTGTCAAGAACCCGAGGCTACTGCCGTTGGCGAATCAACTAAATCCCGTTCGATTTCCAAAGTAGAACAGCATCAGGCGTAATTGGGTGGTAAGTGCGCCAGCCGTCAGGCGTACGCCAGCTGGCTGATGCTGAAGTCGTAAGGCAATGTATTTTTAGTCGGGAAAGGAGAAGCCATGAGCGAAATGCTCAACAAGATCTGATCATCCCAATAGAGGACGGATGATCCTGTTTACAACATCAATTACATAAAACCGAATGTGACATCCATGATCTCAATGTCAACAGTTACGCCAAAGCGAAGGCCGGAGTTTCCAACCTGAAACCGCCAGACCTGTGGATTCATCACGATCAAATGGAATTGAAAAACCTTGACAAAAACCAAGAGCATCGCATATCAACTGGAACCATCCCTCGAAGCACATTAGGCGGAGGTGATCATTTCTGCCCTCCTCACTCGTTTGTCTTAGTCGTGTTTGAATTTAAATTATTTTATAAAAACGATTAATTATCTTCTTCAGGTGACTCCCCGCCGCCTGTCGACGGAACCGGAACACTCGAAAAGGCTCGTCATCACGGGTCTGACCACCATCACCGCGATTATGCTACTTCCTATGTTGGTAAGGCTTCTACTTCCTTACGTTCCACACCTGTACATATTCACACTTTAGCGGTACCGTAGACGAATGCAAATAGATCCTTTTTTCTAAATACAATCCTTCCTGTTTACCAATTGGTACATGATATATATCCTGCTCTTTAGAGGTAACTTACCGCCTTTGATCACAACGCGTACTGTTTCTACTAGTAAATTTGCCGATTTTTCAAGTATCGCTTGTATTCATCACTGATTTATATTTATTTATCAGGACACCCTTTTTATTTTTTGTTTTGTCTCAATTACTTCATTTTAATTTATTTTATAAACCTCTATTCCACATTGACCCTACTCAGGTTCCCAATGCCAGCCCTTGTTGATGCCTCAAGAAAGGACTTCTACGTTGCGCCGAGGAAATAAACAAAAACCTATAACCTTGCCAATTGATAGCCATTTTAGAGAACGTAAGTTCCTTTGTTTTTCAACCTTGCTTCTCTTCTTCTTTTTTACGTGGTATTCAACGCTCGTTTATTCATCATATCTTTTCTTTATTATCAAATTACTTTCGGGCACGGTGTAATACTATTCTTCGTACTTTCTGGCAGTTGGTGTTCTGTTCCGGTATTTGTTCGATGCTCCCTTCAAACGCTTCCTCAAGCTGGATGCATTTTCCCTTTAGTCTCATTCCACACTCAAACGCTGATTGAACGATCCAGCTTATCCTTTTCGTCGTTTTCTTGCCAATCCTGAATTATTACTGTTATTATTTATTTTTGCGGTGCATGGTGTGAAGTAAAGCTAAACGCAATACGCAGATAGTGTACTGAGAGTCTCACCCACTGGTGAACCTGGATCCGATAAGGAATATCCAATCACAAGGAATTTCTGCTACAGCGAGAATTCATATGAGCAATCCCAGCGCTTTCTGCCAGCTGTAGCTTGCTGCAGCGTTGGTAAGGGCCCTGGTTGAACTGTCTGACCCAACTGTATCCCCTCACCACGTTATTTCACACACGAAGCTATTCTATTTACAATTTCGGTGATTTGGTGACCAACAAAAAGGAAGAATGCTTTAAAAGTTTAATGGATTGCACATTGGCAGACGTGTGCCTTGGGAGGAATAAAATTCAAATAGGAAGAGAAAAGTAGGGTTTTCAATCACAGGAGTAATAAGGTTACTGGCATTAAGTTGAATAATTCGTTTCCTGCTGTCTCCTCGATTGGCTTTGCGTCTACTAGGGATGGGATATCGAACGGAAACATCGACGTCGATGTTACGTATATTGAACCTAAAAGTCGATATATCGATGTATTTCAAGTTTATTACTGCTTAACGGCCCTTCCCAAGGTTTTCTTTTCAAGGGTTTAAATTGTCTCTTGTCTCATCACTAATCACACATTTGATCCGTCCAAGCGATTATTTTTCCAAGCAGGGAACATCCTGACTAGTAAGGGAAATAAGCTCAGACCCGAAACTTTGATGATACTATCATTTTTACACTCCATCGAGTGTGTTCTTATATATATCCTTATTTTTATCTACATTCGATTTTTAATTACAACTTTGCAGAAACAGGCACTGTTTAGTTACTTTCCTATGGTGGATAAACTTATTTTTCATAGAGAAGAATAAAACCGATGATATAAGACCATCGATAAATCGATAAAGAATTAGGGCTGTTGTGTGAAAAAGTAATCTTACGATGTTGAAATATCGAAAGCGAAACATCGATCTGGAGGTCCCATTCCTGACGTTCTTCCTAATTGCTAAATTATACCGACGTATCGAGGGAAAAATAATAATAACTTATCTACTGGGTTGATTCGAACGGGTCTATTCAATCGATATTCAATCCATCAAAATGGTACTTATTTGGTAATTTTTGTGTTTGTTCGACAATTGTAGCTGTTGCAACAGCCACGCCGGTCGGAGGAAGCATTGGAACAACTCAGGTGAGCGTCTCAGCCGGCCCTCCCAGTCTAGTGGCTGGTGGGAGCGTATTAGCGCCGACGCTTGGTCCTCCTGAATCTCGTCCTTTGTACCCTCGTCCACAGTATTCCATGTCTCGAGTCCACGTTACTATCGATCCCGGTGGTGAGTACCCTTAAGTTGAGGAAGTCGTTACGTCGTTTCACGATTTTTAGTCACGTTGCCTGATTTTCAAGTTCCTACTTTATTTTCCTATTTTGTTGCTCTTGAGCCTTGAGCTTTACCCAGCGTTTCAATATTCAGGCACTGAAGACCCATATGGAGCTCAAGTATCAGCGACGTCTGCTGGATATGAATGTGTTCAACCTCCTGCAGTTGGTCAAGGGAATTACGGGTAAGTAACTCAACAATCGAGTTACGTAATATTTATCTAGGGCGTCCACCGATATCAGGTGGCGATACTCTTGTATATCCTCCACACCAGTGATCTACCTGAAAATGACGAAAACATAACAGCGACCTTCGCCGATGACACGGCAATTCTGGCAGTGGAAAAACAACAATGAAGAGTTGATGTCAAAACTCAACCTCTCAATCTCCCAAATTGAAGAATGGACGGCCAAGTGGAGAATTAGAATGAATGAGGCCAAGTCGGTGCACGTAGACTTTACCAACAAGAAGTTTAGCTACATTCCAACAACAGGGTGGTTCCATACGCCAATGAAGCTTAGTACCTCGGTATGAAGCTCAACGCGAGGCTCAGATGGAGAGAAAAAGAAAGAACAGATTCAGGAAAATGTACAGGATAACGGGGCGACTATCAAATTTGTCCGTCCACAACAAGATGATCCTTTACAAGCAAATCCTAAAGCCAGTTTGGAATTATAGAGTGCAGTTGTGGGGCTGCACCGCTCAAACCAATCGAGACATGACAGAGATTCCAGAATACGGTACTTAGTTGCATCACGAACGCTCCGTGGTACTTCAGAAACGACCGGTTACACCATGACCTACAAGTCGAGACAGTAAACGAAACCATCAGGCTTCAAGCAGCTGCCCATCTCCAAAGGCTCATGTCAACGAAGAGGCTGTTAGACTTCTTGACGTCAATGATCTCCTCAGAAGGCTTAAACGCACGAAACCACACGAATTAGTTCGCTAATGCAAAGACAATAAAATCATTTATTAGAATAATTAAAAGCTAAGCGATATACCTTAGCTGAAGTATGTAACATAGGTAACTTGAGTCACAAAAATATTGCTGATAAGTTTTCAACAACTTGGAGCAAATTTAATAAACAAGAAAAAAAGTGGCAATTTTACAACTGCCGCAAAGTCATTTTTTGGTTGGTTATTCCTTGAATGATCAACCTATGTTTTCATGCAAAAAGTCAATCTCTCCGATTTTAGTTGTTTTTTGCCCGATCGCCGGAAGATTTTTACCTAACGCTTACGTTTTTCTGCCTTGAAAATCGATTTTTCATCATAGTGTTTAACTGGAGCGTGTGTTTAAGTTAGAGCGTAGTGTTTAACTAAATAAATTTTAAATGCCTTTTTTAAATTGAGCTCTTGTTCGTTTGTAAAAAAAAATGATTATAATAATACCCTTATGAGTGAGCATGCGTAACACATATCTTGTTATCTACTATTCAAGGTCAACCGAAGCTAAAAGACTGCAAGGCCACCCATTGAAAAGCTTCAGTGTGCCTGCGCCACCTCCGCAATCAGCTCCTACGACCCCTCAACAAAAGCATATTGGTAAGGACGTCAGTTGGAAAATATCTGACTTGATTTCTGCCGGTCTGAAAAGTGTACAAAAACGTTTTATTTCTTCGCTTATAGTTGCTGTCCGAGCACAAGCTTCTAGTCCATACAAGAAATCTGTCAATACATACTCAGGAGGTGCATCTACGTCTCCATTGCCAATTAAAGCGAAAGTGGGAGCCCCTCATGATGACCTTCCTCGGATTCAGGTAAGAAGAGGGGCTAAATCATTATTCTATTATATTATAGTATATTGTCGATGACATCAATCACCGTCCTCTTTTCAGGCCTCCTACAGCACTGAAGAACTGAATCAAGAAATGGCCAATCTGGAAGGGCTCATGAAAGATCTAAACGCCATCACTGCCTCAGAATTCCAGTGCTAATAGTGCCGCCTAAAATAAGTACCTAAGTGAACAAACATAACGACACGAACTTCACAAATTTTAGAATTCGTATAATTTGTACACGACTTTTTTACTTTTATATTTAATGTAACGTTGTATATAAAAATATGATATATGCCTACACTATACATATTGATGAGGAAAAATCAGGGCGAGACCTACTTTTTTCAAAACCGCGAGTTTTGCACAGATTCCCACCTATGCTCATTTAGATTGTTTGTACTTGCGTCTGATTTTTTATTTCTATTGAAACGTAAGTATTGAGATTCCGTCGTATGCATAATAGTTGAAGTGTATCTTACTACGAATAATTTATTGTGATACTTTTCCCTTTTGTTATTACTTGTGTGTGCCATTTTTGTCGTATTTTGTATTTATTTTTTTCCCGGAAACAAGCCTTTAGAAGACTATTAGTGTGTTATATTCTTCGTTCCTCGCTATTTTTGTATTCAGCTCTTCTTTTGAATCATTTAGAATTATTAGACTTACGAAACGTTATACAATAAGATAAATGGGATCTCTGTTTGTTTAAGTAATCTACTATTTATTTTCGATGTATTCCGAGGGCGCTCTTATTACTGTGTTCCCATCTTATTTAAAATAATATTCACAGTGAGTGCATTTCGTCCTTTTTCCGATTGTTTTCTTGGAATCCAAGTACTAACGACAGGAATAATTAAAAATGATTTTCACTAAATAAGTACTTTCTTTTCCTGAGGTCCATGATTGTTGAAAATGTCTGAATAAGTCCTGAAATGAATGAATAAATCCTCTGAAGCGGGAAACCGGTTGTTTCTAGAAGGTAAATGTAACATATTTTCAAAATCACGAGGAACTCACTATGGCAAGTATTGTTTCCTCTCTATGAGGAATCCATGACTCGGCCAATGTCTCATCAAGTGGCGAGTATTCAGCCGAAAGATGATGATTCCTGCAGTAACTACGACGCGATAATAGCAGATTTCCTCGAACTAGGATGGTATCAGAGGCTAGCGGTTACGACGATCAGTCTCATGACAAATACCTTGATGTAGATACTTGATTAGTTGGTGGGCTTTGGGACGTTGTTCGTTGCTGCTGATAGAATCGCCAAATTTCGTTGAGTTCTGGAAAGTAGTTGTCTTGTCTTTGTCATCATCAGATTTGTGGCAGGCTAGTGAAGGAGAGACGACAGATACGTGAATAGTTGAAAATTATCTCTATTTTAATCACATTCAGACAAAATTTTGAAATTATATAAAGTTTTGAAGCTTATACAGTACATGCTCAGAACCCTGGTTACTTTTTACTACTGTAATCAACCATATTCAACTAAGGTATTAGAAAATGAAAGTCCCAATTGTCAGCCACGTCATTAGAAGGAACGTTACTTGGGCAATACTAACATTCCAAATCAGTCTTTCAAAAACACCAAAAATCGTACCAAAGGCACAACATGAGGAAAACAAGGAGTGAATTTGTATTACGTGTATCTGAGTGAAAACAATTAACCGAAAACTTTCTTCCCTGAAGCTGAATACGCTAATACAATAATAATTTTTAATCGTCTTTCTTGTCACCATCTCCTTGGATCTTCAGCTTCTTCACAAGTTTGCTGTGTTCTTCTGAAAGACGGTCGTATTCTTTGGTGACTCCTTCGTACTGCTCAATTACGGCTTTCTTGTCTCGCTCAGCCTTCTCAACTTTGTCCTCCAGAAGAGAAATCTGAGCAGACAGTTTGGTGATCTCCTCTTGGTGGGCTTCGTTGGTAGAATTCTGGGCGGCTTCTCCTCGTTGTTCGGCGTCCATGAGAGAGCGGGCAGTGGATGTGGCGGATTGAGCTTGCTTGAGGGCGGCTTCTCTCTCAGCCATGAGCGTCGCCTGCGTGGAGATGAGAGTCACGAGACGACGAATGACGAGACTGAGGAATAAGGCGAACCCCGAAATGTAGAAATTCCTTTGAGCCCTGAAGAGCTTCATGCTGTACTGCAACTCGCTTTCCAAGTGGTGAGAATGGTCGTGAATCTCTTTGTTAGAGTACTTCTTCATCTCCCGAATGGCATCAAGCAGGAAAAGCGTCAATATAAGAACGAGCACTCCAAAGTACCATTGCGCCTGTTGAGACAATACCTGAAGTAGGCGTGACTTGAAAATAACTTGCCATTTCTTGGGATTAATGAATGGGATAACAAGGAGAAGAACGACGGCAATTTCCAAGTAGAGAAACGATGCAACCAAGGTCCACTGTAAACTCATGATAAATGGATACAATACAAGATTGACTGATGGGCAACCGGACTCACCGCACCGAACTAAGAAACTGATCTATTCTTGAGTCAACCAACTTGAGTTGACTGTTCAGCGATGTCGTGGCGAATAATTTTCTCAGAGATGGAAGCTGATAACGAAAAATCAAATAGTTTCGTCACCTTCTAAGAGTTAAGATCGAGGCGAAAAGACAGCACTGACGAGTGATTCATAAATTTCCAAAAATAGACAATCATCAGAGGAGCCATTTTTAATTCTTTCTGCTTTTCTTTTTCTAGGCGACCCTAAGAATATTGTCAGAAATGGCCACCACCTTTTCCATTCACCAAAATAACATACTTTTTGCGCTGATTCGGTTTGTAAAATGACTGTGTCGTATGATCTAAAAATTAAAACAAATAAGTTACTGTCCGAGTGGATTCTCACTTCTGTTGCAAGTGATGTAAAACCATCAATTCTGTCTCTCCACATCTCATTTCTCAAGTTTGTGTCCGAAGTCACCCACGATCAACTTCATTACAGCAACAACAATAATGTGTTCGTGCTTGTTTGTATTGTAAGTTGTAAGTGAATTTTGTCGTTTACTCGTCCTGTAATTTTAATCGAAAGTATATTTTGTTATATGTACATTCTAACCAGGACTATTCCCTGTGCCACCGAGTAACAACATCATTCTATAAAGCGAAGCGCAACCTGCCGACAGATTCAGGGATAACAAACAACTAATTCTGGAGGTTTACTCCAATTTTGGCTCTCAGTCCTCACGTATCGTTAAGTAGATTGTTTTTGAGCTGAGTACGTGCAATGGTTGGGACAGTTGATGATAAAATGGACA
Organism: Cyrtorhinus lividipennis; assembly: GCA_019603395.1. NCBI lineage: Eukaryota > Metazoa > Arthropoda > Insecta > Hemiptera > Miridae > Cyrtorhinus > Cyrtorhinus lividipennis. The sequence continues at coordinate 37,994,138 of CM033998.1, read as the reverse complement.
AGGCTGACAACGAAGACTCAGAATCCTTGGAGGAGACTCCCCTTGACATAGGAGAGCATTACCTTGTTCGTCGCAAGGCTGATGATTGGCGTGAGTACTATTTCATCAAATGCTTGGCTAGTCTAGTTAGTTACTTATTGGTTACTTGAATATTATTTGCAAACTTCGGTTAAAAAGTTTTCCGTCCGAAAGTTGCTCGTGGTCTCAGGGTTTCACCTACTGATGACTCTTGTAATGCTATTATACTTACGTCTATGCTGAGGTTATGTCACATAACGCAATGAATGTAAATACTGTTCTAATCAGCGTATGAGCGTAAAAATACTTGTAGGTGTATTCGAGATGAAGGTTGTACCTGTGTCAGGTCGCACATCCTAGGTGTATCCATTGGTTGTACCCATCATTCCTGGTGGAATTTGGGGTGTTTTTGGTTGGTTATTCCTATGTTTTCATGCAAATGGTCAACCTCTCCGATTCGGCTCAAAAATTTTTTCTGGACGTTTCAAGGTGTCTAGATCAAAAAACGCTGCAAATTCTTACACAGGGGTTGGTTATTCCTCGGACCAGCCGCATGAAGACTCATTTCTTCAACATGGGGGAAATGGGGAATCAGTGGGTGCGGCGGGTCCCAAACCCATTCCAATCGATTCAGGATCCAAAATTTAGTGGAAAATGATACCCCACACGCCTAGGTTCCAGAAATCTCAAAAACACATATTCAAAATGAGTAATATATACCCAATTTGACCCATAACTTTTTCCAGTGGGTGCCGATCGTTCTGGGACCCATTTCATTTGATTCAGCGTTCAAAACCCCACTCGCCTAAATCGCCCAAAATCTTGAAAATCCATTTTTCAAAAAACACATTTTGACCCCTACCCCTCCCAAATTTGGTCCGATCGGGCTGAAAAGCTTGGAGGACCGTCCTAGGCCGGGAACAGACCCCTGACCCAAATTTCAGATTTTTAGAAAATTTTCTACTACCAAAAACGGCGTGGACGGCGTACGGCGGACGGACATTGACCTTTTGGTTGGTTATTCCTTGAATAATCAACCTATGTTTTCATGCAAATGGTCAACCTCTCCGATTCGGCTCAAATTTTTTTTCTGGACGTTTCATGGTGTCTAGATCAAAAAAGGTCAATGTCCGTCCGCCGTACGCCGTCCGCCGTCCACGCCGTTTTTGGTAGTAGAAAATTTTCTAAAAATCTGAAATTTGGGTCAGGGGTCTGTTCTCGGCCTAGGACGGTCCTCCAAGCTTTTCAGCCCAATCGGACCAAATTTGGGCGGGGTAGGGGTGTTTTTTGAAAAATGGATTTTCGAGATTTTGGGTGATCTAGGCGAGTGGGGTATCATTTTCCACTAAATTTTGGACGCTGAATCAAATGAAATGGGTCCCAGAACGATCGGCGCCCACTGGAAGAAGTTATGGGTCAAATTGGGTATATATTACCCATTTTGAATATGTGTTTTTGAGATTTCTGGAACCTGGGCGTGTGGGGTATCATTTTCCGCTAAATCTTGGAAGCTAAATCCAATGAAGTGGGTCTCAGGACGATCGGCGCCCACTTGAAGAAGTTATGGGTCAAATTGGGTATATATTACCCATTTTAAATATGTGTTTTCGAGATTTCTGGAAACTGGGCGTGTGGGGTATCATTTTCCACTAAATTTTGGATCCTGAATCGATTGGAATGGGTCTGGGACCCGCCGCACCCACTTTTTTCCCCATTTCCCCCATGTTGAAGAAATGAGTCTCCATGCGCCTGGTCCAAGGAATAACCAACCCCTGTGTAAGAATTTGCAGCGTTTTTGATCTAGACATCATGAAACGTCCAGAAAAATATTTTGAGCCGAATCAGAGAGGTTGACCATTTGCATGAAAACATAGGTTGATTATTCAAGGAATAACCAACCAAAAGGTCAATGTCCGTCCGCCGTCCGCCGTCCACGCCGTTATTGGTAGTAGAAAATTTTCTAAAAATCTTAAATTTGGGTCAGGGGTCTGATACCGGCCTAGGACGATCCTCCAAACTTTTCAGCCCGATCGGACCAAATTTGGGCGGGGTAGGGGTCAAAATGTGTTTTTTGAAAAATGGATTTTCGAGATTTTGGGCGATCTAGGCGAGTGGAGTATCATTTCCCACTAAATTTTGGACGCTGAATCCAATTAAATAGGTCCCAGAACGATCGGCACCCACTGGAAGAAGTTATGGGTCAAATTGGGTATATACTACCCATTTTGAATATGTGTTTTTGAGATTTCTGGAACCTAGGCGTATGGGGTATCATTTTCCGCTAAATCATGGACGCTGAATCCAATGAAGTGGGTCCCTGGACGATTGGCACCAACTGGAAGAAGTTATGGGTCAAATAGGATATATATTACTCATTTTGAATACGTGTTTGAGATTTCTGGTACCTGGGCGTGTGGGGTATCATTTTCCACTAATCATGGACACAACCGATTGGAACGGGTCTGGGACCCGCCACACCCACCGTTTTCCCCATTTCCCCCATGTTTTTTTTAAATCAGTTTTCATGCGCCTGGTCCGAGGAATAACCAACCCATTTAGTGGAAAATGATACCCCACTCGCCTAGATCACCCAAAATCTCGAAAATCCATTTTTCAAAAAACACCCCTACCCCGCCCAAATTTGGTCCGATTGGGCTGAAAAGCTTGGAGGACCGTCCTAGGCCGAGAACAGACCCCTGACCCAAATTTCAGATTTTTAGAAAATTTTCTACTACCAAAAACGGCGTGGACGGCGGACGGCGTACGGCGGACGGACATTGACCTTTTTTGATCTAGACACCATGAAACGTCCAGAAAAAAAATTTGAGCCGAATCGGAGAGGTTGACCATTTGCATGAAAACATAGGTTGATTATTCAAGGAATAACCAACCAAAAGGTCAATGTCCGTCCGCCGTACGCCGTCCACGCCGTTTTTGGTAGTAGAAAATTTTCTAAAAATCTGAAATTTGGGTCAGGGGTCTGTTCCCGGCCTAGGACGGTCCTCCAAGCTTTTCAGCCCGATCGGACCAAATTTGGGAGGGGTAGGGGTCAAAATGTGTTTTTTGAAAAATGGATTTTCAAGATTTTGGGCGATTTAGGCGAGTGGGGTTTTGAACGCTGAATCAAATGAAATGGGTCCCAGAACGATCGGCACCCACTGGAAAAAGTTATGGGTCAAATTGGGTATATATTACTCATTTTGAATATGTGTTTTTGAGATTTCTGGAACCTAGGCGTGTGGGGTATCATTTTCCACTAATCATGGACACAACCGATTGGAACGGGTCTGGGACCCGCCGCACCCACCGTTTTCCCCATTTCCCCCATGTTTTTTAAATCAGTTTTCATGCGCCTGGTCCGAGGAATAACCAACCCGTGTGTAAGAATTTGCAGCGTTTTAGTGCTGCCCTCCGTCTTCAAACTATAATTTCTCCTCGAAAATCCAACCCTTTCGAACATTTCTTGAGTGATTTTAAAACTTTCGACAATGCCCATTGATGAGCTGTCATTAGAGGATCGTGTACATGTAACGTAATTAGGATTTGGATCTTTTGAAAAAAATTGGGGGGCAGGACTAATGTTTTACCCTGTTAAAAACTTTAGTCCTGCCTCCCCCCAAGGTAGTTTTTCTGTCTTTTCAGCTACCAGATACTAGGAAGTGTCTCTTGCTATGTTAATTTTTGATCAATGGAATCGTACAGCATGCGGAATACAGTTTTTTTCACCATTCGGTTATCTTTGTCAACCCTTGCGCACACCCAGACCATTGAATTTACCATGCAACGCAAGGCATATGGAGGGGTCCACGCTCTTCACACGCCATGATCACAAAGGCCCATTCATGGCGTTATTACAAATAATTTAAGATCTGTATAACCCGAATCTTACGGAATAATGTACTGTTTAGGTAATGTTTGGATAATTCGTTGATATTCCCAAAAACTGTCGTAGAGGGCAGGACTAAAGTTTTCGACTAGGGAAAAACATTAGCCCTGCCCACCTAATTTGAAAAGAAAGGTCATATACTGATTGATAGTTAGGATTTGAGTTGTTTATCAACGCTGTTACAGAGGTGGTTCCAACGTTTCAAAATAACTCGCGAAATGATCAAAAGGGCTGAATTTTTTAGGAGAAATTATAGTTTAAAAGTTGGGCGGGCAGCACTAAAGAAAATGATGGTGAACAAATTATTGTGGTATCCCCATTTTTTCCTTGGCTATTCATATTTTCCTGAATTCCTCCACTTGAGTGATTTTAATGTTTTTTCCCTCATCAGATCCCGCGGAGATTATTGAGGCCCGATTCAATGATCAAGAAAGCTGTTATGAGTACTACGTTCATTATGAGGGCTACAACAGAAGACTGGACGAGTGGGTTCCTCGAGACAGGTAAAATGCATATTGAACCTATGGCTGGGCTGGGGGAATAATTTTCCATCAGGTCAATTTTTACAAAAGTTTATCCTTCCCGCCTAATCGTGCTGCTTGTTGCAATGGATTTAAATGATATATGTTAATAATCAAGTGATCAAAAATAAGTAAGTGATATCTCGGTCTTCCCAACTAAATATTCGGCGTTTTGAATTTCTCAGCACCCACATTGGTGGTCTAATTTACATGCAAAATTCAATATATTTAAACATTTCCTCATTTAACCCTCGCTATCGCTGCCAAATCCTTGAGGTCGTAGGCTTCATTTCTGCTCGATTTATCGTTTCACTCTCCAGATACATAATGAAGTATTGAATTTTTCGATAGGATAATGAATTCGAGGTTCGACATGTCTGAACAGCAATGGAAAAACATTGACGACATATGGGAAACAGCAGACAGAAAAGTCACTCGCAACCAAAAACGCAAACACGACGAAATAAATCATGTTCAAAAGGTTTGTAGGTATCATATGCATAATTGGAAAAGTTCCAAATAGGTATACATTTTAGAGATCAATAAATGTATTCGAATTTCAGACGTACGCAGAAATGGACCCGACGACAGCCGCTCTCGAAAAAGAACATGAAGCCATCACCAAAGTGAAATACATTGATCGAATTCAAATTGGCAAATACGAAATTGATACTTGGTATTTCAGCCCATATCCAGACGAATATGGTAAGGCCTCGAAATTGTGGATTTGCGAGTATTGTCTCAAATACGTTCGCTACGAGAAGAACTATTACGATCACGTGGTAAGTTGTCGAGCGACAACCTTGATTTTTGCATGATTACTTAGTAAATATCGTGTTGGCCGTTGTTTATTACTCTACTGCTGCTTGATTCTGATTCAGCAAAACTGTGGCAAAAGATACCCTCCCGGCAATGAAATTTACCGAAAGGACCGCCTATCGATATGGGAGGTGGACGCTGCTCAAGACAAATTGTACTGCCAGAATCTTTGCCTTCTCGCAAAACTGTTCCTAGATCACAAAACCTTATATTTTGACGTGGTTCCGTTCATGTTCTACGTACTGTGTGTGGTCGACCAGGTTGGCGCCCATTTGGTTGGATATTTTTCTAAGGTATGTTGATTTTAATACTTACCGTGTTTTAGAATAGCTTGAAAAAATGGTACCTGTGCAATCGGTTGTCTGACGCCGTTGTCGAAACGTCATCTCTCAGTATTCATTAAAAAAAACTTTTGTTTTTCAGGAAAAGGAATCTCCTGACAATAACAACGTCGCGTGCATTCTCACCCTGCCCCCTTTTCAGCGACAAGGCTATGGTAAACTCCTCATAGCTTTCAGTTATGAGCTGTCCAAACTGGAGAAGATGGTGGGAAGCCCGGAAAAACCGCTTTCTGATTTGGGGAAATTGTCGTATCGTTCGTACTGGAGTTGGATATTACTGGACATTCTACGTGACTTCAGAGGATCTCTTTCCATCAAAGATCTCAGGTATATTGTGCCGTAATTTTGAGCTCATTTCAGTTTTTTGGAATGAATGTTCAGATTTTATTTGCTAGAAAGAGGATCGACAGAATTTTTAAGGGTCGATTTATTCGACTTATTTGCAACAAAAAATGCCTCAAGTACTTTCTTTAGGGAACTTCGTTTCCCAGTTATTCACGATTTACGATTTTGGTTGGTTATTCCTTGAATAGTCAACCTCTCCGATTTGGCTCAAAATTTTTTTCTGGGCGTTTCAAGGTGTCTTGATCAAAACAGTCCAATGTCCGTACGCAGTACGCCGTCCACCGTCCGCGCCGTTTTTGGTAGTAGAAAATTTTCTAAAAACCTGAAATTTTGGTCGGGGACCCGTTTCCGGCTTTAGTTGGTCCTCGAAACTTTTTGATCCGACCGGACCAAATTTGGGCGTGGTAGGGGTCAAATTGTGTTTTTTGACAAATGGGAGTTTTTGGGCGATCTAGGCGTGTGGGGTATCATTTTCCACTAAATTTTGGACCCTGAATTGATTGGAATTGGTCCGGGACCCGCCACACCCGCTGTTTCCCCTATTTTCGCCTTGTTGAAGAAATGAGTCTCCATGCGCCTGGTCCAAGGAATAACCAACCCGTGTGTGAGAATTATCAGCGTTTTTACTTGTTTACGGTGTTTTCAACCTGACGTCACTAAATCGGCCATAACTCCCTTAATTTACGAGATAATCTCAAATCTGAGTATACCGTTGAAAAGAACGTCAAATTTCCCTTCTGATGAGCCCCTCAACGTCTCCAATAATTGATTACTGGGGCTCATGAAATTACCACCACAAGCAGTATGTTTTGGTTAAGTTTTTCCACGAATAAATGCGAGGATTTTTCAGGAAAAAATGATTTTTTTACCCGGCTGAATGTTGACGTGGTTTCTCGTTTTCATTAATTTTCCAACCTTAGGGTGAATTTGTGAGCACCAGTACTAAATTATTGGAGACGTTGAGGGGCTCATCAGAAGGGAAATTTGACGTTCTTTTCAACGGTATTCTAAGATTTGAGATTATCTCGTAAATTAAGGGAGTGTTAGCCAATTTAGTGAAAAAAACGTAAATTGTGAATAACTGGGAAACGAAGCCCCTAATAAAAGTCCTCAAGACATTTTTTGTCGCAAATGAGTTGCAGAATCGACGAGGTTAACGCCCTGTGTGTGGCAGGTGACGGAAGATCGTAATGCCACGGAAGGCCAACTGGCCTGTCCGTCGTTTGCCCCAAATTCGTAGTGTTTCTCAACATTTTATTTGTTCCAGTGAAATGACCAGTATCACCCAAACCGATATCATCTCAACTCTTCAGAGCATGAACATGGTCAAGTATTGGAAAGGCCAACACGTCATCTGCGTCACACCGAAACTCGTTGAAGAGCACATTCGCTCCAGTCAGTTCAAAAAGCCTCGTCTTACATTCGATCCGAACGCTCTTCAGTGGGGCCCACCGAAGAAAATTTATCACAGCAAGCATGGGAGAAAATCCACCGCCACACAACAGCAACTACAGGTTCCACAGACGCAAGTGGCTCCTTGAGCGGTAGACAGTGACTCTCCAGGGCGTGTGTTAATTCCATATTCACCTCCACCAGGAGAGAATTCGCAATAATTTAAGAACAGTTTATATTTTTCATCTTTTAAAAAAAATGCATTCGCCAGTTAGATATTTTTCATCAAAAACCTCAGGGAATTCAGGTCAAGACAATGTAACACCATATTCGCACAATTAAAATATGTTGTCTTTTAGTTTCAACACACTCTTTAATATGTCATATTATTACATATTGTCCTTCCTTGAAAAGGATATTGTCTTTATAGCTTAAGACACCTAGAGACATAATGGTTGAATTGGGGAAAGTGGAATAATTTTCTCAAAATTACAATGTGACCTGTGGCAGAAAAATTACCTCTCTCTTATGGGGAGGTTTGCTTGAAGATGCAAATGAAGCACATTAAAGACAATTCGTTCATGTAAACAAATTCAATACTTCCACGCCTTGTCACAATTGATTCGTTTTGTTAACTCAATGAAATCGAGAAAGCATATAAGGGTTCGTCAATATTATGGAAGAGAATGTAAGCTATACTATGAGGATGGGGATATTGAAGACTTGATCTGCTCATCCGTCACTGAAGAATGGAAATGGATCTACGGCACCTACAAATTGCTTCTAGGATGCGCCTACATGTTAGCGAAGGTGTGAGTGATGTTGAATGGCGCGAGATTAGTTTACGTACGTAGAAGTTTAAGGAAAGCGGATAGAGGGCTAGACGCTAACACACGTCAGATACGACGCAACAATAAAAACATCACATTTTTCACAGTGTATCATGAAAGCCAAGAAATCCATAAAACGTTTCAGTTGTGGTATGAGCCCACGTGTGAATTGTGTTTTCCAACCAGTAAAGACACTCTTCAGTATTAATTGACTCTGGAAAGCAGTGTCTCCCTTCGTTCCCCAAAATAGATCGCAACATTTAAGCCCCATCCTTCGGCGTTTGGACTAACTTAACCATTGAACGAACTCCTTATCAATGGAACAAGTCGAATATAAATGCAACCATTACTCGCGTTGCGTTAAACGCTGTCTTTTCTGTCGCTTTGATGCATTATACATTTTGCCTACATTCTCTGGCAAATTATTATTTTTTCAACAATTCAGAAGTGAATATTATTATGCGTTAACTAATGCGAAGCAAGTGCATCTTAAGATGTGGATCGGTTTTCTAATCTGCATACATCTCTTGAGCCTCTAATCGACCCAGTGACAAAATATTATTTCATCCAGATGGTTAAAAACTAGATTAATAGTGTTGAATAAAACCTGAAAGATTGGAGATAGGTCAACTTTTCATTATTCACACTCGAAACGTGTCATAAAGGGTGTATGGCTTCATTTACTTCAAGTAAATACTTAATTTTTTATTAGTTTTAATTACGAACATCAAAATGCGTTTGAAATACGATAAATATTGCTTGAAGTTTGAGTAGAGGTCTCACACATTTAGATAAGTAGGTATCTACAATTTACTTAGGTAACTTTTTCTGAAGAATTGTTGAGAAACAATGGTGATTAGGGCATTGAGGGCAAAATATAAACATTACGGCCTCTGGAACACACCTATACTTAGAGCGTGGTGAGCACCATTCCCCAAATACCTACTGATAAAAGTTGTTTTGCTCCGAACCGACGAAACGGAAATACCTTGGGACGAACAGGGTTTGGATGGATTTACTGCACTGCGTTGATTAGTGTACCGATCTGCTATTTTATGAAGTCCTGAATGACCGTCAGAACTCAACAAAATGTTTGTGGTCACCCCGTATTAATCCTGCATGCGCTAAAACGAAACCATGGACTTGAAAGATGTAGACGGATCATGTGCTACCTGCCTCGGTCAGATACCGGCCACCACAATGTTGTATTTAGTAGGGACACTGGGACAACCGGCTAAGATTATCTGGAAAATCTGAACGAAATTAGATCTCATTACATCATAGTGAAATTAATATTGAACTTGCTATTGGCTGACCCCGTAATTCCTGACAGTAAACTGAGATTGGATTAAAATTGGGAAAATTGCTGCAAAAAATTCGAACACGCACGTAACAATTTGCTCAGAACGTTAAATGCAAATGGAAATGTCAATTTTTCCCCCAAGTGAAAACAAAGCTTGAGCCTGTGTTGCAGATACAATAAAGGGGGGGGGGGGGTGTGTGTGAAAAATACCTGTTTCTGGGAAACAATTTGTGCAAAACTTCGTGATAACGGACAGACAACATCGAAACCAGGCAATTGGAAAGATTTTGACGGGTCTGAAGCCGTTATTCCAATTCTCTCGCTATTGCTCATTAGTCTCCAAATTTCAACTTATCATCTAACTTGAAGCCTATCAAGAGTACATTAAATAAAATTAAAAAAATAATAATAACTCGAAAACAACTGGGTTGAAATATTTAGTTTTAGCCCTATTGATATGAGACAATTTCCGAGGAAAAGCGAAAAAAGCTTAGGAAGTCAGCCGCAGGCAGTGCCTTTGTGGGGTTAATCAATTTTCTCATAGAATCTATCGCGGCATCAACTTATCAAACCGTTAGCGAAATCCAAAAGACTTTCTGAACATTTGTAAGCGAAGGTTTACTTCTGTTTAAAATGAAGCAAGCTAATTTACAAGAAATGTACGAATGTGTTTAGAGAGCAGCAAGAAATACAGAGTATATCCCAGATCCCCATCCAACTCTGAAGGTAAGCATCTAAAGACAGTATTTGGTAGATATGGTGCCCAACAGTTCCTGACTTTTAATTATTTCCCTTAAATAGAGAGAGAGGGGTGATGATTTTTTTTTTCGGTTGACGAGAATGTTTTATTTTTATGAATGAGAAATGGCTTGAATTGTCTCATTATACAGAAACCGTAATTATTAATGTTCTACATTTAGATGAAAGTTATTGTGTGTAGAACTACACAGTTTATCGAGAGAAAAACGCGTTGGACTAGCAGTCACGATCTCCAAAATGGAGTTTGCTTCCATGAGGCCATTAGTATTATTTAACTCCAGTCTAGGAATCGTAGAATTGGGGATCCCCTTGGGAAAAAAAGGAGTCATGGATGGAAAAAAATCATCTATCGAGTAGCCACATACAACTAACAGTTCAGACTAATCTATAGAAAAATGTCACCAACCAAATATTGGGTGTGGGAACATGCCGTTTGGAACGCCTTTGTGCTACGTAACGACGAACAACAACGAAACACATAGGTAGTTAAATACATACTACATTCTATATTCTCTACGCTCGGTGGCCTGTTCTACGGAAGTCCAACTTAACCTCAAATATTGATATGCTAATAAGAACAGCCATTTCGACAACTCGAACTCTTGACCATGATAAGTATTGGGACTCATTCGAAAATATTCTAATCCGTAAGTTTTCCTTCTCCATACCTCCAGTATTTGTTGGTTGTGAACAAAAATGTGTGTTGAAACAAGTTAATCGAGAGTATCAGAAACTTTCTCCAATAAATCGTCTTTTTCGAAAAAATAGATTCATTTAGTTCAACGATATTATACTGGGTCTCCCACGAGCTAGGCCTCCTCAATATGAAAGTTGGCGTTGATTGCTCGTGGTTTTGCTATGAGTGTAACGCACTTCGTGATTTCTGCAATCCTTACAACAAACGACAACGTTGAAAAAAAAAAAAACTTTTTTTAGATACGATTTGACGATTTTTGAAAGTGGTTGGGGAAAAACTCGTGGGACACCATGTATAACCGTGATGGTAAGTTGAAAAAGTTACGTTCACATTCTGAGGATCGAAAAAGAGCCGTCTAATTTCATGCCGTTCGCAAGTTAAGGACGTTTTTCAGAATCTCAAAGAGAAAGAATCAAATTAGGAAAGACTTGCTAACAACTCGATGTTGATTGTTATCATTACTACCGGCGAAGAAATTGTACGGGAGGAGGTATGAAGACTAAAGTGCAATGACGATCCGTTCGTATTCTAGAGATAATCCTCTAATCGATGATGCTAAAGGCGGTTAAAATCAGAGCTATTGTAACTGCACGGCAGTAAAGAAATTCCACTATCACCCTAGAGCGGTTTCTACGAAGGTATTGTCTCTTTCGGAAATGGCACTTAGGTTGTGAAGATGAGAAAAATATTTGTGAATGGAGTTGTTAATAGAGCGAATGAAATATTATAATGATGAATAATCAATCCGCTCCCTATTTGCTATAAATGAACCTCCGATAATTTCATTATAATTCAGTCCAAAATAGTTTCGGAGGAAACACATTACCTACCTGAATCATTCAGGTAGGTAATTCTATTTGGCTTGAAACCATTTTTCACCCGAAGTGAAACGATTGGGAAGTTGCATGAGCGGTTCTTTTCCAGGTGTGTGTGATTCTTTGAGCCTCGAAAATAAGAAGCTATCCACGCCATTAAGACGCAAGTGACACCAGATATGACGAGTATTAGCCAACGAACTATGTTCCGTTCAATGGAAACTGGGCGAACTCTTATCTACTTTATATCATCCCCTCCCAAGCTCTAAATGCGAATGGCACACTCGAGAAGACTTCAGGCTTTCTACCGCCCCAAAAGCTCTCCAATTGTTCCTCTGGAGTATGCTTTGGCTCACGAGCGGCCGTTGGTTAGGTAACCGCTAAATACGCATTCCATCATCTCCTATAAAGCGTTCTAAGCTTAAACTAAATTTGGTTTAATTCGTGCGCAGGGGTTGACGTCATTTTTCCTTTTTGGAATCGCTCAAAAAGACATTGACATTGAATTTTACATTTAATTAGAAGATGAATTGTCAAGTTTTATTTTTCTGCTCAGAGTTTTTTTAGCTATATATTTTTTCATAAGTCAAATCATAGTGCTCTAGCTCCTTGGCGTTATCAACTAAGTAAGTAGCCTTCAAAACACTATTCCGAATTTCAAGGCAAATTCTAATTTTTGTAAAGTTTACTATACGTGTATGAATATCTTAAATGGTAACCTACCCTTCATTTGTGAGGGCATAAAAATTTTGCCCCATTCATGGGCGGTTGCTGGAAACTGACTTTCCACAATGAGCCTCATATGTCTGATGCGTATAAGTGTGGCATCCAACGCCATTTAAAAAAAAAAAAAAAAAAAAAAAAAAACTTTAAGATGAGGGGTTTTTTTTATAGACCAACGGCAGATCGTTAGATTTGGGTAGCCTAAGAGGCAAAGATTTTTTAGTTTTATCAATCGAAATCCTCGAAATATGAAGTTGATAGTTTTATAGACCAAAATATTCTTCCCGGAGTTATCGAAGAGACTGAAACGCTGAATTGCTCGAGACCAATGGCGCATTTTCAGGTCTGAACGCCCAGGAGCTAGAGCATTTTAATGATTTATTTTTAGTGAAAAAAGTTATTAAAGATTAATCATCATTTTCAAAGAAAACACTTTTTTAATGTAAAAAGTAAAAACACAATTCGAGCGAATCCTAAAAATAAAAATCACCAATATCAAACCCTGTTTGTGAGACTTTCGATAAGGGAGCGGGCTTCCTGAGATATTGGAATACATAAAACAATATGGATACTCTAATGGTGGAACTCGCTCAAGATTCACTTAGGAGTGAAACTCCTCTACGCAATGACCAGGACACCAAATACGTACGCAGAGATCGCATTGAACCATAGAATAAACGCTCTGTCGATAGGCCAGATGTCAGAGGACAGGCAAGCCAAGAGACTGAGTATCGATGAGGTAATTGGAATAGGATTTGAGAATGTTGTAAACGACGTAATACTGGGGTTGACCAATCGGCCAGATTCATACCTCTCGTACCTAAAATTTGAAAATTGGTTTAAGCGAACAGTGAACTTCAGCGTTAAAAAATGTGCAGCAATTGCCTGAGTTTTCCCGAGTAGTCACCAAAAATATACCAAAATTTTGAATAGAGAAAAAGAGCGATGACAGGACATCAACAAAACAAAGATTTTTCTCTTGGTTAAACGTTTATTCCATGGTTCAATTTCACGTTTAGTTAATTTATACACTGAATTTCCAATGTTTTGTAAAATAAAATTTCAAACTAAGTGAGATTGGGAGTCCGTTACATTAAACAGTACAAGCTAGCCAGTATGATGCAAGGGGTCATGCAGTTCAAAACATATTGTTCCTGCCACGACTCAAATCAACTCGACGGCCGTAATGACGAAACATGAAAACATTTTTCTCTTTAACACAGCGACTCGACTCGATCGCATTCGCGAATACAATCGTAGGCTTTACAATCCATAAAACATATCGCATGCATTATCTAGCATGCAGCGAATATTTTAAGCGTAATTCTATGAATTATACCAGCAAAAATAATTTCATTCTTCTTAAAATCTCGTTTTTAAAATCCTTATTCTATACTGCCTACGTTGGATATTGAGATGCACACACAATATTTCTTTTAGGAGTAACGATATAGGAGGGTAAATCCGTGAATAGTGTTGTGACTTTATAGGAGAAATTGAACGAGGAAAATTGATCATACCTAATCTGAGTCATCATGTTTCGATCGCTAAGACTTAAAACTGATCTGGCAATGAATGATGTACATTCGATCAAAACTAAAATATAATACAATATACATATTAAATCAATGGGAATGAAATAGCTAAATCATCGGGAAATGAAATAGAATCGAAAAATACATGAATAATCTCTTTTTTTCTTATGAACATCTAAACGACCATATATATACATACACTCAGACCAAATTTACAACATTCTCGAACAGTGTCAACATCAATGACAGGTCGATTATACAACATGAATAATATCCAGGCATGAGAATACACTGAACATTCCACAACAAATTCCACTCTCTGACGACAGTTAACAGCGTGTACTTAGGGCAATACTAGAAAAGAAGTCGTCAATAGAAAAAAATAACAGCGAAAAATGGTAACGTTATTTGATTCGTTTCAACAATAGGATGTTGCAGATCTCGGTTGAATCTTGTGGAAAGATCACCGGGATAGTCAAAGAAACTCATCGAGAGTGAAAGGCATAACAACATTTGAAAGTTCGCTAAAAGATGCGCAAAACCATCGACACAGCACAAGATCTCCTTCTGATAGACCCAAAAGTGATTATTATCATTTTGTTTTCAATTAAATTCATTCAAATAATAACGTTTAACGTCTGGTTTAGGGAAGTGTATAGCTAGAGGATGAACTAGTTAAGTATACGAAAAAAGAAGTAGTAGGTACAATAAATTTCCAAGTTTTAGCAACAATGATGTGGATAAACTGCTCTTAAGGAAGGGGCGTAACGACTTGAACATATGAAACTGGGAAGTAGCCGGAGCGGCCGTTAACAGTACCTTCATACCAGTTGTCATCTATCTTGCTCGTCAGGGTGATCGTTTCACCTTCCTGCAATAACAAAAAAAGAATTAAAGAAAACTAAAGATTTAAGAATTTAATTAAAGATTGAAGAATTAAAGAAAAGTCACCGAATTATGTAACGTGTAAATAATTGTAAAAAAATCATAGAAAGAGGAAATGAGTATTTAGAGCCAAATTTCTGAACCATATATGGTACCCGCGGGGTGCTTAAGAGGGGTTCACGAGGAGGTCAAAGAACGCCTGCATTCTCGACGAAAAAGCAGAAAGAACATAAGCAAAAATGCATCCAGAAGACCAGCTCATCAGCCCAAGAGGTTTTACGACTAAAAAATCTTCAATCCCCCAATATAGGAATTTATAACGTAGGCTCCTGAATTTCTCCTCTAGGGTGCACATTGAGCTGCTTGGCACAGTCGACACAGAGCAGCTCAGATGTCCGGCGCACATTGGATAGCAGTTGAGTGAGCAACGCGGGGAAGTGTGGTCGATATAAAAATGTCATACCATTTCAGATTGAGCTCCGAGTTCGATTCAGATAACAAATTCTTAACATTATGCTTGCTTTTAAGAAAAGAATAACCCAGGGACCATTCGTATTAACAAGAGAGTTACCTGTTGATCGCCTTATGAACTACCTTTGTCTTAATAGACAGGAATTTAGCGAAGTTCATGAAATGGTTCATCCCTACGTACATAAATATGTACATGTGAGGCGGTGGGAGTTTCAAAACTCGTTCTTTCTGATTTTTGTCAAAATTGAGATGGCAGTGGTTTTTTTCCGCTCTTCCTTTTGATTGAGTCCCTTTGTAGCAAAACTTGTCCTTTCCCGTCTATAAAAGAAGTTCGAAAGACCTAACAACGACTTGTCCACCAGGTGAATAGACAAAACTCGTTCATCACCCTCGAATATGCACTCCAACAATATCAGGCAGCCTTGGAACAGAAACTGTCCCGCAGTTTCTTTATATTCGTCAGTAATGGAGTGCGTCGAAGAAAAATTAATCGAACTGGTAAAACCTCGTCTCCTACATCAACAATTTCGGTATGAGATTTGTCATTTTGTTCGATGACACCAACAAATTATATTTTCTACGTTTATTTTCCACACTTCCAATTGGTTTTTGAGCGTTGTAAGCCACATAATATAAATATATGTATACGTACGGTTGAACAAGTTCATTCCTTGAATTCCTGTCTATTCAGATGAAAATAGTACGCAATGCGGTCATCAGATAACTCTCTTGGCTCCATGGGTCTCCTTTTCTTCAAATATTCCCTTTTCCAAAGCTTCACTTATTGTTTTTTATTCGTAAAGCAAGCATAATGATAAGAATTTGTCATCTGAATCGGACTCGGAGCTCAATCCGAAATGATATAACATTTTTATATCGACAACTCTTCACCGTGTTGCCCACTCTACTGCTATCCAATGTGCGCCGGACACCTGAGCTGCTCTGTGCTACGCTGCGTTGCGCAGCTTAGTGAACGCTCTAGTTTAGAGCTGCCAGTTTTCACATCTATCTTCATTTCTGAGATGTTCTTCTTCAAGTCAATAATAGTTCCTTCGCCCTCAAATACGTTCAAAACCGAGATCTCAGATAGAACACGTATCTTAGAAGTTAGGGAAAATTAGATAATATGATATAAATATAAATGAGAATAATAACAATAATAATAATAGTAATAAAAACCTGTAACCGTGACAGTGTGATATACAATATTAACAAGTTTTATCAACGAACTGGTGTTGCCACCTCATTCTGGATGGATCACTGATTGGACGGTGAGGTTCAGGAGACGTTTGGGTGATACTCCATTTTCAGGGGCGTTCAATGATGGATGGTACAGTTTACCCCGAGGCAGCTTATGGGTTGATGCAATTGAGGCGATTGTAGTGTCTTTATTGACTGGCCGCCCCCCTTGCCCGGTTTATTCCCGCTTACCAAGCAGAGGTCCTTGCCATTGGAGTTCCACAATTGGAAACTCACTTGCGCCAGAATCATCATACTTTCGGACAGTCAGGCAGCCTTCAAAGTTTACCTCAAGGCTGGCCAGGGAGTGTATCCGATCCCTGGTATGGCTTTCAAAGAGGAACTTGGCAGTGCTCCTCTCGGTACCTGGGCCACCAGAGTATTCGAGGGAACGGGATGCCGCCTTCCTTTCTAAGGGGTCGGTGTCCACTCCCAAGTGCTACCTGAATCAGCAGGTCACATCGTGGGGGCCCTCTCAACTGGGTGCATACCGACAGAGGTAACCCAATGAAGATGGGCAAATCAGAGACTGCCAACTGTCGCTGGTGTGCTGAGGGACCTGACATCTCAAAGATGGCCCTGACGGGATCCTCTGCTACCTTAGGGAGGCGGGGGTCGCTCGGGTGTTTTACTTGAGAGAGCGAGCGGGCATAATAGACCACAGAGGTTGCAGGGCCCATGGACAGTACTGCCCTTCAAGTGGAGCCATTTTTTAAAATCATAACTACATACATACCACGCGAGAGATCGATTTTTCCCAATCCGAGCATATTGAACAGTCACGATGGAACCACAATACACTTCGTCAACAACATTTTATAGACTGACCAGAGGAATGGAGTTACCTTGAATCCTAGTTCGCCAGGGTTTTCAGGATCGAAGTCATACAAGGCGGTGCAGCAGGGCACTCTTGACATTGGAGTGCGAGCTGGTGAATTCTTAACAGGCGATGGAAGAGGAGAAGCTGAAATATATTATACACTGGTCAGTATAATTTACTGCATTAAGCGCCCTTTTCAAGGCTATCATATTTTAAAGCTCACAACAGATTATTGTACCCCCTGTACCTCCCACCAAATCATAGGTATGTGATTCATACAAATTCATCCATTCCTAGTGAATATTTACGAGCGATGATAAAATTGGGACATTTAATGTCCCAAATTCTTTCAGTTTTGAATTTACATTTAAAAAACTAGTTGGGTAGCTTTTTAAAGAATGAATTCTACGGATAGTACAAATGAAACTCGTGAAAACGAGGCATGTGGGGTATCATTTTCCATTAAATTTTGGACGGTGAATTCAGTCCCGGTCCGATTCGTGCCCACTGGAGGTGGATATGGGTCGAAATGGGTACTTTCCGCTAAGCATTGGACGCTAAATCGATTAGAATGAGTCCGGGAAACTCCACACTTCATACTCCACCTCCAAGGAGTGACCAACCCTCGTGAAAGAATTAGGCAGGGTTTTAAATTTTGAGGACCGACTCACGTACCAACGTACATAATTTCTTTCTATATGACAAAATTACATAAACAAATGATTGTAAATGACGACGAAATGTAATACAATGTTAAATGGCGTAAAAAATTGAAACTAAAGAAAACAGACGAAATTCATGCCATGCTATGGTAATTGGTAATTTTGGTTGCCCTACTTTCGATCATGCATCATAGTAAAAAAAATGTATAGTAATAAGAACCAATGAAAGGAGGTCGGTGCTGTGGGTTAATAAGACTTTTGGGGCAAGACAAGGAGAACTGCCTGTTTGTGGCTGTTGAGTTCCAAACCGGAAAAGGAGTTGACGAAAATGTTACGTTATTTTGGGGATTTCACTCTTTTATTCACATTACAAAATTCATACTTCTTTGTAATTTTGTTAGACGCGTTTGGATACTTTTCATTCAAGTTTCTCCTGAATTTACTACATTTTATTATTAACATTTTCCAATTTATTCACGTAAATCTGACAAAAAGTTTAATTTCTGTAATTTTTTTCTTCAAAATTTAACGAGGTTCCTACACTTGTTTAATAAAGTTTAAACATAAAAATGTTATTTTTAATGACACTGTAAGAATATGTGATTTTGCTTTGATTGCTTTCATATTTATGTTACGTTATGTTATGCTATTTATGTTACAATGTCATAAAATAAAGATGTCATCTTTATCAATTGTATTCACACTCATTCAGCCCATGTTAGCATATTAATGGGTTAACCTAAGTCCAGCCTGCAACGAACCCAACATGCATACACTTTTATATAGGCGTCCTCCATTGAGCGTTTAAATACAATTTTCCCTAGAAAACAAACTCCTCATTACTATAGAGGAGGACAATTAGTTTTGATTAGTTTTCATGATAAGGGTATTAGAACTATATGCAATCGAAAAGCACCAACTTTCACACCACTTATATCCCAGATATCGATCAATATAGTGAATGTAAGAAAATTTCACAATTTATTTTTGTGCCCTGGAAGCAGCACGAACAAAATGACGGCGGTACTTTCTCATTCTTGTTTGGTTTTGGTTTGATACTTAGAAGTGTCTTTTTTCAAGCGATTAAATATTGTATGAACATATAAAGCGATGACGTCATCATTTTCTCCCAATTTTAGACACCAACGGCTGAAATTCGAAGGCCCAAGGTGAAACGCCGGATTTCTTACTCGGTTGAGATTGACATCATCATGTGAAAAGAACAGGTTCTTTATTGCAATCTCAACAGAACTTGAATTACCTTCCAGAAAATGCCAGGACTCCTAAGGTTCAAGCGGAAAAAGAATTAATTTTCACAAGCTGTGATCTTAACGCTCAGGTGGAGACTGCTCGTTAAAAAAGGGCGTGAAGTCAAGAGCAGCAGTAAATTAATTTGCGAAGCACAAGTCGACAAATGAGTAAAAACTTGTAAATTGGTGAAATCTACAAGTCGTATTTATGTACATTATAGACACCCAAGAAATCCCACTTATAGGAATCAAGCCTATACCTAGATTTCCAGGCAAGTTTTCATTCCTCGAATAAACATGGATGGACTCATACAATATGAAAAGTGCACACGTTCATTCTCTGGCGTCTAGTCTAATGTAATGAGCCTCCTGCGAACTAGCAGTACAACTTCCAATGGGTGTCGTCATCTGGGGCATTTACATGCGTCTAACGAACATTATTAGATAACTCGTAGCGTAAATATCAAGTTTCTTACCAAATAATAAAAAAAATGTATCACACGCCTGCTCACTAGTTGGATTCTCATTCGATTTTTTTCGCATTATTCCAGGAAAGAACCTATTTTCTATTCAAGTAATAAACTCATGCTTACTTCTTTGTGTGCAAAGACAATCCGTAACTACTAAAAATGTGACGTCGTTTACACAAAAAACCACGAAGTAATTCGTATTGGCGATCTTCATTCCATCAGATTATATCATTAGGGAGTGTGCTATTAACCTACAGGCTTCAATTCCATGCAAAAATAAACTTTTTGTCAACAGCATTTTCGATAGCGAAGTAAAAGTTACGCAATCATTTTGAAGTGATTGTACAGACCATTAGTAGACCGTGCTTGCTGGAGACCTGAAATTTCCAAGTGGCTCGGCTTTCCATGGACTGGAGAAGACGACCCTGAGCCTCCTGACCCATAAGAAAACAATTTAGTGGACCCCACAGCACAAACTCGAAAACGGCAACTTTCTGAACGATGGAAATTGTACTAGAATGATGCATGATCTGATAATGATTGAGTCGAGAGAGTAGATTCCCGAACAAAATAAAAATGAAGAACTCTAATTCATCGAACTGCGAGCCAAAGGAGGTAACCGGCGAAAATCGTCCGTCATTTTTTATTTACTCAACATATTCAGCGGAAATATGTCCTTAAAAATTCAAGCCAATTACAACCCGCCTAGTCCAGGTAAAGTAAGGTACTTACAAAAGTTCGTAATTCCCTCGAAGAATAAAAATCTACGTAAACGACCCACTCATATTCAGTAATATAATGGTGATTCACTCATGCAAGTAATCAACGAAACATGATACGTTGTAGCACAGAACCCAAAGCCATGTACAATATTGGTCAGTAGCTGAGTTTGGTCAAGAAATGGTACTCGATTTAATCCGAGTAATTTTATTTGCTGAATAGAAAATGGTGGTGGTTGCCATTTGAATCCCACGAAGGAGAGAAAGGTGGTAATATGGGATATACATAAAATAAATAAATGGATAAGAATATAAAAGAAAAAAAAAAAAATAAATCACCAGTCAAATAGCTCGTATTTTTTGTTTGAAAATACATCGTCGAGAATCTCGTCAAATATTTCCTCCACTAGTGCAGAACTGAATCCCACGTTAAAAGGTGTAGGTCAATGACTAGGTACCCCGCCCAAATTTGGTCCGATCGGGCTGAAACGTTTCGAGGACTGTTCTAGGCCGGGAACAGACCCTTGACCCAAATTTCAGATTTTTAGAAAATTTTCTACTACCGAAAACAGCGCGGACAATGGACGGCGTACGGCGGACGGACATCGATCTTTTTTGATCTAGACACCATGAAACGTCCAGAAAAAAAATTTGAAAATAACCAACCAAAAAAGGGGTACGTCAATGAATAACTAACCGTAAAAACTAATCTGAAGGGGCTAATCTTTAATCGCTAAATCTTGATTGAACAGGAAAACCCACGTTCTCGCTTCCTCAAATTTACCAAACACACATGCCTTGTAGTTTCGTAAATAAAATGGGATGTACTCACATCGAAGTAAGGGATTACATTTTGATACTTGCTTGAGAGTATACCTACAAAGACCGCTCTGGCTGCCTACCATTGATATAAACTCTTCCAACTCTGGCGAAGAGTAGCTTTGAGAAGTTGCGCTCATGTTGATCTGAAGGAACGACTTTCTTCCCTTTTGATTCATTTTCTCTTCAGGGTGGTTGCATAGTAGTTGGGTAGGGAGATGAAGTCGTCGGGGTTGCTCCGTGCAACGCCCGACCGCTGATCCATTCTAACAAAATAACTTTCAGTACAGTTCAGTTTGACCTCAGTGATGCTTCTAAGCATTGATTTCCCTTTTTTTTTTTTATCGGAATACAATTCTGCGTTTTGGAATTCCCATAGTTGAACTGTACGGCTGCCCCCATTTTGTGATTACCTATTACATATAGAGATTCAATCCGATTGTGTTCAGATTTCCTTGAATTAGGCGTAAAAAGATCCTTGAGATTGTGTACCATATTTTAAAGCGATAAAAGGAATGAATATTATTATTAAGGCAAGGTGTTGTCCAATGAAGCCTGCGTTAGTGAGCTGCAGTACAGAGTCAACCCACCTTTGATCAAGCAGGACAGTATCGCTTTCTTGATTTTTTAGGATTTAGTACAAGCTGCTATGTGTATACAACGAAAAGAAAAGAATAGGAGAAAAAGAAATTGAATCAGGGCGGGTGAGAAGAGAGTGGGTTAGTAAACGCCAAGCACCACACCAGGATATTGTTCAATCAAACCTCGGCTGGGTATCCTCATTGACCACGGCTCTGGGTCTTGGGGAGCTGACGGTATGTGGAAAGTGCTCATACCGTTCAAACCGTCGAGTCCGTCACCCAGTTCTGCCAACGTCTTCGGTACAAATTCGGACTTCGGACGACTCGCAGCTTCATTGCGTCTAGGTAATGAAGATTGAAATTAGCCTCGTACGTGATTGTGAGAATTGAAATCAAATACTTCACACTGACCCTTAATGAACAAGTACTATTTTGGAACTTACTTCTCATTCAAAGTTTGGGTCACAGTTTGCAGGATTTCAGCGCACTGCTGATGATATTCAAGAATGCCTTCGGCGAATGTTGCTAACTGAGAGATCTGCTCGACCTGAGTACACAATAATGATATCACAAAATCAGTTGGAGAAACATAATCACATAATCAATAATCACAATAATTATCAGTGAGTGAAACATGGTTAAAAATCCAGGTACGAGTCAACAGGTCTGCGGGTTAGACTAAGAAAAAAACTACTTGCTGGAATATTAATCAAATTTCAACTATCAAGAAAACATAGGTAGTATTCAATGAGCAAGTGGTATCAATACTCATAATTTGTCAAGGTTAGCGTTTGAAAGGATCAGAATAACTAACACAGGTAACGAACAGGAGCATCCTCAAAGAGAATTAATCAAAAGTGACAAGTTATTTGGGGAAAAATGAGCCGATAAATATTCAATAAATGTTGATGACTTACATCGTTTTCCAGAAGATTGAACATTCCCACTTGGGCCAAATGAAGAGACTCTGCGAACTTTTCCTCGGCCATTTTGATTTCGTCATCTGTAATGTTAGAACCTGCGTGTTGTTTGGTATCGGTATTGAATGCATCAATTGAAACCAACCAAACGAACGAAGAGAAAAAAAAGCAAAGAAAGCAAATTATTAAAGAGGAAAAAAAAAAAATAAAATTAACACTAACTAAAAATACGAGGAAAACTTGCAACAAAAAAGTTAAAAAACTTGGAAGTCAAGCGCAATCACAACCAAGGGCAAAACACGAAATCAAAATAATGGGTACGAGTAACGTAGCACAACGGAAATTGAAAATACAGAGCAGAGTGAGTGATTGGAAAATAGAGTCGACCTAAAAAATAAACTAAATTCAACTACTAAAAGAGTGCAGTAAATAGGAATAATGGGCAGCGATACCAGTACACTGGCCCGAAATCAACCTGATGCTTGGTTCTATGACGAGTATGCAACGTGAATTTTGTTCGAGACTAATTAAAAATAAAAAAATAATACTAAGCTTAAAAATAAAAAGTCTTGAGGCGAAAAAGTGTAAGTCAAATATACATACATTCACTCTGATGGAAGACTGAATAAAAATAAATCGTTGAATCTCAGAATCATCAACATTATCCACATAAAAAGAACAGTTACGAAATTGGGTTTCGCCTTAGGACGACAAAAATGCGATAATACTTGTCTCGTACATACCTTTCGCTTGTTTTCGTCGCTTGCAATCAAAATCAAGGCGTCGCCCTTGTAGTTTCTTCCTGTGATGCTAAGACAAAGAAAGATTGAAGTTAGTTGGTATGTTATAACGTCTTCGAAAAACCAATAGTGTTTTTTAATTTTTTTTAATTTTTGAAAACCTGTTATTATTAACACTATACGCACCATAACTTCTTTCAGATCTTTGGTTTGGAGCTGATGAAGAGGCTCAAGGAAGTTCTGTTTGGTGTTGTCATCCAGTGAATACTTCACGTCAGCCATCTGCTTGAGCCCTTCGCCCATTTCGAGCAACGCACTACCTGTTATGAAAGAGTATTTTATGAGATACGCTCAATATGTGAATGGTGATAGAAGTAATCACGAAGACGAAAAAAATGAGGAAAATAACCATAAGTAGGTACTTTTTGATACATTCTGCTGCTACTGCATGGTATTGATACAATAAGTTAAACTTTCAATAGATAAATTTAAACCATTGAACAAATATATTTAAACTTATTTAGATTTAAACCTCAAGCACAGCGAAGGTTTACCTATGCGACGAACGATGGTGCCTTGAATAGCAGGAACTCAGCCCTAAAATCACTAATATGTATAAATACTCGTAGTCGAAATGTATTTTTTGTTCAAAGATGAAATCCATTCGCCGAAAGATTAAATTTATCTGTTGAAAGTTTGAATATATTTGTCAAAGGTTTAACCCAATGTGTCAATACTAGAACAGCACAATTTTGATTGATTTTATAAAAAGGTAGAAAGTTTCAAAGGAAGAACTAGTACATTTTGTGAAAATAAAGAACAAGAACATTTGCCCGGAAAGGTACTCACCGAAGTAGCTATCATCCCCAAGCTTTTTGCCATAGAGCACCATGCACTCTCCGAGTGTTCCTTCGGGTTGCGGGTAAGTGCTAGCTTTCGCTTGCCCACTCAGCTTGCTGATGCCCTTCACAGCTGCCATCTTAGCGCGAGCCGTCGGGTTGGGCTGAAGATATTCTTTTGTTTTCAATTGAAGCTCTTCAACCAACTCGTAGGTGACGTCAGTTTTCTAAGGGAATGAAAATTGCAAAACAAAACAGTCGAATAATAATATCTGGAAATTCTAAGATTCGATCTCGTAACAATCAAATAACACAAAAAATTATAGTAAGAGTTGAGGATCATGAGGTTTTGGGAAAATATTAACGGTCTAATGTACAATGGCGATAAGTTTGAAAATAACGCATTGACGAAGAAATCTACGACTTACACGCTCCATGTCCATGAAATCGACATCAAGTTTTGTCCCTTCGGCTCCTCCCATCTTCTCCGTCATGTACTATAAGCAAAAAAGGAGCTTGTACGGGCAACAACAACATTAGTGAGGATTTATTGATTCATTAAATTCTTTTTATGAGGATCTTCAATTGACTTAGCCCTTCGTCCACGCCAACAAATGAGTTGAATTCAAACAAAGAGGACAATGTGTTTGGGCCCATGGTGGCTCCACGACATTACTGTCAAGTGGAATAAAATATTATAGGAGGTCTAATTTTCACACGTAGTTAGCGTGACTTTAAAGCAGTTAAAGGCGGTTAAATGATAAATAAATCATAACCTTAGTGGATACAACACATTAGGGAGGTTCAAATTAAATTCTTTCTAATTCAGGGTTGACGAGGAATCAGAAAATTCCTTGCCAATTTATACAATCATCCCCATTATTATTAATACATAATTTGATTACGAAAATTACTTAAAAAAAAAACTAAAAGATAATAGAGGAATACATAGAGCCGCCACAACCAGTAGTCAATTTAGATCAGCCGAGAACCAAGGCAGGACCAAGACTATTAACATTAATCTATTTCCATGGTGCTCGATTGTCTTCAACAATCTGAGGTGTTTATCAGATTTGTGCAGGTACTTACTTGGTTGCATTTGTTGATTTGCTTCTTCAACCCGGCGAACGCCATCTTGGGTTGTACTCTTAGGCTACCTACAACAAAAAGAACAACCGTTTCTTGTATGAAAACCATTGAACAGAGTTGTTTCCTGCACTGAGGGTGAGCAGGGTATCTCTCTACTCTCTCTAGCTCTAACATCTCTACCTATATTTTGGAACCTGTCTAGATGGTACCAATGTGCCACAGAGTCTGAGGAAAGTAGGCTCACATGAAATAAACATAATATTGTGCGATAATAATCATCTCAGATAATGAATTCGTACAATTGAATTTAGGTATACTACGCTAGCTTACTCCAATACAAAACTTCCCACCCCTTACGGATTCTCTGAAGTTAAGGTATATTCAAAAATACAAAAGTAAAATGAATTTCCAAGGAACGCTGGAAATTGTACCGTAGACGAGAGTAGATTGTACACAGGGTGGGGTGAAAATCACCGTAGGACATTGGGTATGGATTATATTATTCCTAACTTACGTACATTGATCGCAAGTTGGATAAACTTTACTTGAAGAAAAAAATTGCCATAAATTACTTGAAGATCATTACGGGTACGGAACGATTGCTGGAGACACCGCTTCCAAATTATGCGATTGATAGATATTTCGAGATTTCTGAAAATCTAGATTTTCTTAATGAGAAGCATAGGAAGATACGGTGTGAATGACCGGCAAGGAAGCATGTTTTTAAAATTCAACTATAGTAACGGGTGTTGCCTTTCGAAAAGATACCCCCGCCGGAAAACTGAGTATCGCTTGAGCCTGATATCTGTTGGATTGAACTGGAAGAAGTAATTAGGTACCTCTTGGTGGTTATTGGGAAAGACAATAACACCCGATTTACAATTAGAGTCCAGCAACAATGCAATTTAAAAAAATTAAGAACAATTGATAGGTTTAATTCAATAAATCGAATGAATACTTCATGTATTTACATATAATTTATCATGTCAGATGATAAATATATTCTTCACTTGAAAAAAACTCCTAATTGAGGTAGAGGTCTCATAATGATAGAAACTGATTTTATTATTTTCCGGCTTTATACCTATCTACTTATAAATGTGATGGTTCAGTAGGGTTCCCCGTTACTAGGGGTAGGTAAGTGGCATGACCCCAGCCAGGGTTTCTCTCAAGAGACCAATAACTCTACCTTATCATCCCTCAACATCTTCTCTAACCTCGTTTATGAATCTCCCTCCTTTTATCCTAAGAATAGACGACGGGATAATAGCTACGTCATCCCACGATTGGTTAGTGTGCCTAATGCTTGCCTTTTATAATTAATTATGCTCAATGATCTAATTACAAAACTACTACTACTACAAAAAAGCACCTACATTTCAAGATTCAAATTGCCTTGTCTCTGGGTAGTCTCAAACAGCGACTTCAGCAGGAGGATTTTGGTAATGAAGGACCAATAGGTATGCAATCTATGTAACTTTGTATTGGAGACAAAATAAGACTAGTTAATCGGCATTTACAGGTATTTCTTGGAAAGCTTTCTCCCCAAGTTGGAGTACGTTAGAAGAAAAACTGGGGACAAATGAGCAAAGATCTCTAGAGAAATAATTTTATTATTATTAACCTCATAGTACGTGTGCATGACGCGAATTGGAAATACGAATGTAAAAAGGCATAAAACCAAAACGATTAGGGTTAGAACGGAGTCTCAACGCAAGAAACAAATTGCGTTGAAGACAAAATTAAGCACATAGGTACTCAACAGTTCTGATGTAGGTACCTACTGAAATATTGCGCCTGAACTAAACCGAAATATCAAAGGAAATTATTTCACAATGGTTTATTGTTTAAGAAGGACCTTGCTCGTGTTCGCTTATGTCACCAACACCTCAAAAAACCTAATTTCAATGCCTAATCTCATCCATACCCTGCGACCTTTTACACCTGACAAAATAAGGTGAAAAATTATACCCAACACACCTACGTCTCAAAAAATGTCGAATATTCCCCATTCACAGCCTCTATTTGAGTCAATTATTGCACTGAAAATGAGCAAGGTAAAAACTAGGACCCGAACGGTATGAACGTATCAAATCATGATTTTTTTGGATTCGGATTTAGGAATCTACACATTGAAAGGGTGTACGGGGAGAACAAACCTTCTCCTTCGATACGAATATAATGGTGCATTATTTTGGTAAGAATAATAAACCAAATTGATTAGTCTGAACTGAAGCGTTCCCTTGTCAACTGCCAGTTAAATTGATCAAGATGAAACAATTGGGGGATGCAGCACCCTTCTAGAATGAGCATTCGACTCGATTTGAAGCACAAATTTCAAGAATTAGAACCCAGATTAAATTCCAAAAAGATAAAAAGAACGAAACTGGGGATTAGTAATATACTGCTTGTGCTGAGACCAGTCATATCGCCCATTTAGGTATTGAAATCTTGATATCTGAGGATTCTAGGTCGACTAGGAGAATTTACCTATGTAGGTACAATGTGACACTGACAGTTTTCTGCATAGTTATTGCAGTATGTATATTGGAGACATGTAGGTACTAGGCTGATTTCGAATGTTTCAATCAGGAGGATATTACATTTTATTTGTTAAGCCTCTTTTCTCCAGTGGAATGAGGTCATGTCGTAGCATGGACTCACGGGGAACCGGGAACTACAAATGGACCATGACAGGAAGAAAATCGATAGATTCTTTCCGAACAGCTCTTTTTCTCCATCACAAACTTCCATTTACTGAAATATGAAAACTATTTTTCATTGGCGAGTTCAGTACAGGAAGGCTCGGAAATCGATCTTCCAGGCATGTACCCTGTTCCAGCCACCATTGCATCACTGACCTATTTTCCCGACCACGTCTGGCAAGATGGAAGATGATCCATACTTATAGAATTACGCTTCGTCCTCAGGAAGAATTAAACCCCTTAGGTGATTCAACAATTGACATGAAATAGTACGGAGCAACAAATTATTGGTCCCAATCAGACAAGGAAGCTTCATGAAATCACTTGAGAAGTGGGCGTTACCTCCGGAACGGAAAATGCATGTTCCCACTCTACTCACATTTGAAAGGTATATTGGAGGGGTGAGGATGACTGACGTTAATAAGTACGGAATGTTTTCTAAATCTATTATTTCCCAAAAATGACACCACCGAACGCGGCATCCAGTAATTTCGTGGATCTTATCATTTGGGAAATAGATAGTACCTACTACTGTGTCCCATGGAACGAAAGAAGCGAGACAGCGATGAAATGAGAAATGGGTACGATTTAAGGGAATAATGATCGAGAGCTTGATTTTCACCCAGAAAATGTAGCAATTGAAAAATGGGATCACTCAGGGTTCCATTGGCTTAAAGGGGGTGTATGGATTAGGTCATTGAGTATGCTGTGAACTCCCACGTTGATTTGTGAACTGTGAAGTGACGTTTAACAATGTCGGAATGAATATATTTCATTTATCGCCGTGAAAATGGTTTACGTCTCTTCTATATGATGTAATTTTCCCATATCAAAATTGAAAATACAGTCGAATTTCTTATAAAGGTTGCTGGGAGGTAGGCAACGGCGCAGAGACCATTCCATTAGAGAGCCACCGTCAAGGGGGAGAGGGATGCCTTGATGATCGTTAAAAAATGTCGTACTACAGTTTGATGAGAATGTTGAATGTAACAGTGAACGTGAAGATCGAATCCTTTCAACTGTTAACTAGAAAAAGTTAACTCACCTTATCGTGAAAAAATAACCGAGGGTAAAGGTGTCGGATTCGGCGACACGGTCTTGATAGCTGGAATACCCGCTCTGCACTGCCTCACCCGCGCATGCTCTTGTTTCAGAATCAATGCGTTTGCTTCTCTTAACACACTGCCCTACAGTACGCCCCCTCACATACAGGAAAACTGTGACCAGCCTTATTAAATAGGGGATTGAGTATTTTGCAGTCACTTTAAGAGGAAGAGGAAGCTGAGTTCAAAATAATTTTGGTGATAAAAACAATATCTTGTGGGGGTGTTGTCCCAACGGTAGCACGAGCGATAATCTCAATGCCATTTTTACTATCGCAAAATCGTATTGATTCGATTCAACACTACCGCCCCTCCACGTTACCTACCCTTCGCGAGGTTACCTCAAAATGCTGACGCAAGAAGCCTCATTGTTTTAAATCGAAAATAAAAACCAAGTTCAAGTTGACTCGATGTTGCACCGAATTTATTCAACGGAAAACCGGATCTCTAAAATAAGGGAATCTAGCCCAATAACGGAAAATTTCTCAATAATTGCTGCAAATTCCACAAACAAGCTTGTCGGCCTAAAACTCATTTACGTTGCCAATTTACCCTTGAGATCACCTCAGATTTTTTTTAAATTTTTTTAAAATTATTTTTCTATTCTTTTTCTTTTTGTACGATGTTCTCAATAAAGTCGTAGTAAATCTCTCCAATGAATGAGGATATTTCTGTGCTTTGATTTCGACTACACAATTTGGAAGAGCTATCATTCAGTCACTTTACATCATAAAGAATAGCAAAACAATTGTGGCTCGATTGCTTTGGTGCTAATTAAATCTTTGCCAAATTAGAGCAGGTTTATAGGTATGATTCGAATTATTTTAATCATATTTTATCAACCAAAAATTGAACAAAAGCCTCAGGATTCCCCGCAGTTCAAAGAGATCACGCAGGCGTCATTAAAATGAATCATCAATGAAGCAGTTGACCTTCGACATACAAAGATTGAGGGCCGACGTTCTCACACATCATACAACTCTGTCAAGGATACTTCGAGGCAACGATCGAGATACCCATAATGTGAACCTGAACTTAGTTAGAACTTTGAAGAATTTATAACTACCTACTATTTGACATTCCCAAACTTGAGAAAATTGGAGGAATGAAGCAAAATTAAGAGAAGACCGAGATATCCGACCCTTCTATGGTTTTTGGTTGGTTACGTAGAAACATCCGGATTCAAACAGAACTCGTCACAAACAATACGGAGAAGGGAGAAATTAACACCTGGAGAAGCAGAAAACGATATGTACATGCTAGAATAACGGTCGTGTTGCAGTTGCTGCGCATCCGTGTCTCCCTACCTCCCTAACACATCTGGCAAGGTCCCTGGTTCAGATCTATATTACTGAGTTGTCATCCGGATCGAGAAGTGTAGTGGGGCAGACCGACGCCAATAGCGTGCTGCTTGGCCACTATATTTTCCCCCGAAGAAATACCGCGGGAGGATTCCTACGAGGAAATAACGGGGAGGATTAGTTTAAGAAGAGCGGTTCAGCTCCAGTCATCCACTCATCTAAAAGCCAGCTCGGCAGAATGGAGACGCCAAAGCAATAACTTGTCTTCTTCTTGAAAAACACTGCAAATTCTTACATACGGGTTGGTTATTCCTCGGACCAGGCGCATGGAGACTCCTTTCTTCAACATGGGGAAAACGAGGATAACAGTGGGTGTGTGTCCGGACCCATTCCAATCGATTCAGGGTCCAGAATTTAGTGGAAAATGATACCCCACACGCCTAGGAACCAGAGATCTCGAAAACACATATTGAAAATGGGTAGATAGGCACCCATTTTGACCCATAGCCTCATCCAGAGGGCACCAATCGTTCCGGAACCCGCCTCATTGGATTCAGCGTCCAAAAGTTACTGGAAAATCATACCCCACACGCCTAGGTACCGGAAATCTCGAAAACACATATTCAAATTGGTTAATAGATACCCATTTTGACCCATAGCCTCAACCAGAGGGCACCAATCGTTCCGGGACCCGTCTCATTGGATTCAGCGACCAGAATTTAGTGGAAAATGATACCCCACACACCTAGATTGCAAAAAATCTCAAAAATCAATTTTTCGAAATACACATTTTGACCCCTACCCCATCCAAATTTGGTCCGATAGGGTTGATAAGTTTCGAGGACCAATTAGAGCCATGAACTGACCCCTGACCAAAATTTCAGATTTTTAGAGAAATTTCGACTACCAAAGTCGGTGTGGACGGCGGACGGACATTTGCTAATTTTGATCTAGACACCTTGAAACGTCCAGAAAAATTTTTTGGGCCCGAATCAGAGAGGTTGACCTTTTGCATGAAAACATAGGTTGATTATTCAAGGAATAACCAACCAAAAGTATTATCAATTTATAAGAGTGGTCAAGTTGATAAACGTGAAGTTTCACTAACAACAACCTACACTCCATAAAAACATTCACAATATAAATTTCCTCCATCATTGTCAGCAAAAACAACGTAGAATAACATTTCCCCATGAAATTTCCATCAAAGGGAAGAATCTAGGTATCTCTGGAACTCACTTCAGAGATCCAAAGTAACCTAGCTCAATCAAAACGTGAGAAGAATAGTGCACAAAACGATAAGGACCTATAAGCGACGACGTCCTCACTAGTTGATTCTCACAATACAGTCCTTGAGGAGCTCAGCTCCGATTTATACTACACACAGGAGCACGCATTCAGCAGTCGATAGAGCGTCAAAATATCGGTGTCAAAATACTAGATATTCATTAGTTTTCAGAAGTCGTTGATTCAGAACTACACCAAATACACACAGGTTGTGTCGTGAAATTGTCGAACTATCTGTTTAATGAGGTTTTTCTTTGTATTTATTCATATTTTTCTTTGACATCAGTTAGGCACGAACAGGCAAAAAACCAAACAAAGTGAGTAATAACTGGGTAACAAAAACCGCCGAATATTTTTATAAAAGTCTTATCACAGAACCAAGACGCGCTGAGGAACGATCTGATAGTTTTAGGAGGCACTTCAGGGTTATGAGAGTGGTGTCATCTACGTGCTTGAAGGTGGTTCCCCAAAACTGGGGAACTTGGATTTTCTTTTAAGACATCTCTGCCGCCTTTCCAATATAACAGCGTATATTGGAGAACCAGCAAAGGATGGATGGTGAGACTTTTGCCAAAGTTTTACAATAGTGCCACCACACTCCGCATCCTCTCATCCCATCTCACAACACATTTTTCCTCTGTGGAGCGCATAACACTTGGAAATATTAATCCAATTGTGAGGAAGTTCCATGCTCCCTTAAACTCAATAGCTCTTTCACACTAACTGCGCCATGACGGAAAACCGGCAAAAATGTACATAAAATAAGTGCCTAAAGGGTGAAATACATGCAGAAGTTCTTGAGTATTGTTTTCCAACAACTTTAACATAACACAAATAAATATAACGTAGAAAATTATTCCACCATGGTTGAATATTTCTTGCAGCCAGTGAATGGGGAAAACAGTGAGGGTGGAGTGTGTCGAACTCATCCCAATGGATTCAGCATCCAAAATTGAGTGAAAACCCCACATACCCTGTTTCCGAAAAATCTAGAAAATCGAGTTTAAAAACGCTAGACGCTTTCATAGGGTTTGGTTATTCCTTGGATCTGGAGCATGGGGAAAACGGTGATTTCGGAGTGTCCCGGACACATTCCAATCGACTCAACGTCCAACATTTAGTTGAAAATTATTTCCCACTCGCTTGGGATAACCAAAAAATCCCGAAAACTCATTTTCGGAATAAGTAGGTAGGTACTCATTTGGACCCGTACCCACTGCCACTGGGCACAAATCGGTCCGGGACCCATCTCAATAGATTCAGCATCCAAAATTGAGTGGAAAACTGATACCCCACATAGTAGTTCTTAAAAAATCTTGAGATGAATGATCGAGCTGAGAAGTTTCGAGGCCGGAAAGTGGTCCCGGACCAAAATTTGTAGACATTTTTCTGATACCAAAAACGTCGAGGAAGGCGGACGGCGTAATTTTGGCACCAATTGAATTGACCTCTGGCGTGACTGTGTAGGTTAATTATTCAAGGAATAACACAAGTAACATAATAAAAAATGCAAAAGACTGGGAGAGAATTTGCAGCGTTTAGCAGGAAGATTTTGCAGAAAAAGGTATTACTTCCGTTACAAAACTCTGTCATTCTGATCGTTTTGTGTAAGTTTTAGAACAATGCCTACACTACAATAAAAAAAAGGTGGAAAAAAAGAAAAGTAGGTACTCTATTACCAGAATAGTACTTTCTTATTAACTGCCCACCATCTGCATCTACCCAGTTATTGGCCTGAAATATTGGTCACAATAGCAGCACAACTAATTCTTGTCAGAAGTAAGGACCCTCTCTGGAAAAGTTGCATGGCTTGGGGTATATAAGCAATTTTTCATCATTCCTCGTGAAATATGATGGCCTAATTAGTCGGCATGACCTCCATAGTCAGTCCACTGTCAAGACTTGGAATAAGTCCTGGAGGAGGTCAATGAAAATCTGGGTTCCTGTCGGTTCGCTATGTCATCATCCGTCATGGACAAACTTATTCATTTATTGTTCATTATTGGGCAGCGTTATAGTAGCATTCATCCCACTATTAAAATAATATGGAAAGGATTATAGGAAATACATAACTTGCATGCTTTCAATTGAGAAAATAAATAATTCTAAAATTTACAGGAGAGAGCTGTGTTAGAAAGGCCAGAAGATGGTGTACAACTGTTACAACGAATAACTGAAGCAATAGCAAGTAATAGCACTGATACAGCGCTATTATCCCCCAGTCCTCCTCCGTTCATGTGCTCTTAGCCTGATTATCAGCCAGTTCGTTCCCAGATCGCTTGCAGCTCTTTCTTCATCACACTCAGTCATAAAAAGGGCCCACACGTTGACATAACCGAATTTAGTCTATCTCCTCGCTGTCCACAATCCCAAAGGTACACGAGAAGTTAGTCGTCAGTCGTCCTCAGCCTTCTTGCTATATATTGTCCCTGAGCAACATGGAAATGTTCCTGGCTGTGGCTTTCTCCCCTACTTCTGGTTTTCCCTCAAGGTTCAATTGAACCTTGGGCCACACTACTCTTGGCATTACAGATCAAGAGCGCATGTGCTGCCATCATTGGCGTCCAATACCTCATTTTCCTCGATGACGTCCAGATTTACATTCTCGTTAAAAACTTCCCGGATTTAGCTTTTGTTTAGTGATGCTCTACGACAGGCGTCTTCCTCAACCTTGACAAATGCTCTGTTTCCACCTATCGTTCATTTTCGCCTTGGACTCACCAATTTTCTATCAATGGCGTCAATCTTGGCCGCCCATGATTCCTCTGACAAATACGTCACCTCAAAAAATAGTATTGCCTATGCGCAGTGCCATGCGTGTTTTGGCGTTACTGATAAGAAACAATAAGAATTTCTCCAGTATTCCTGCTTTCCACGTCAGTATGCCTCAGTTGTCTGGTGCACTGGTGTACCAATGAGTTTTTTACAAATTCAACATACACCTAACGCAAAATCGCTGCGACGCTGAGCCAAGTAGCAGCAGGTAGTCGAATTTTTTGTCTGTAACGTTGGAATGAATTTTTGGCGCTGATATTATGGGTCCCTTCCGTCTGTTCACCACAAAAATTTAAGAGGAAACGGACTAAATATTACAAAAAGATACCTTTAAGGGAAGAAAAACCAAGTTCCAACCCAATTTTGAACGTGATTAGAATGAGAAATTGCGATTTCGTTAATGTGAATATGCAAAAAATACACTTAGGCCGCGATAAAAACCAGGCAAGCGATGTCGACTGTCTGCTATTATGGCAAGATAACGATTTCAAGGACCAACGCTTTCATCGTACAGTGCTCTGATTATACAACTTGAGAGTATGTTCAGTGTAAGCTGGTCAACACTTTCGAATCAAACAAATAATAACACCAAAATAACCGGATCCTTGACTCCTTCACTCACTGATATAAATTACTGGTTACTCTGAGGCTCCTTGAAAAAAGTTATGATATCTCATAAGCACAATAAGCTTCAACCCTTTTGGAGATAACATAACTTTTTTCGAGGAGCCTCAGAGTA
Source organism: Cyrtorhinus lividipennis (assembly GCA_019603395.1). NCBI lineage: Eukaryota > Metazoa > Arthropoda > Insecta > Hemiptera > Miridae > Cyrtorhinus > Cyrtorhinus lividipennis. Next base: position 37,958,740 of record CM033998.1, on the reverse strand, counting down.
CCCAGTAATTTATATCAGTGAGTGAAGGAGTCAAGGATCCGTTTATTTTGGTATTATTATTTGTTTGAATTCGAATCAACATATTATGATGATTCCCACCAGAAGTACAGTTTTGTTTTGTCACTTGTTCTCCCAAATCCCTAGCCTTCGGAGGACGCTCTGAAAGTCCTGTTTGTGGCCGAATTGATGTTTCTTCAACAAATACATTTGGATTTGTCTTGTTCGTTTAATGTTCCGAGCCACATTACATTATTTACATTTCTCAATCATTTAATTGATAATATTGCAAATATTTATCTTGGAGGGGACGAGCTCCCTTCTATTTATGATGCCCTCCAAAACCGAATCATGAAGTCGATTACCCTGTGCACATATGCCTCTTCGAAATGTTTGTGCATCATTATGTATATCTTCTCAAGTAAACACTCGGCCACTGCTCCTACCCCCCACTGATAGTAGGAAGTAATAGATGATTTGCTTCAATCCAGTAATTTGGAGTAAGTTACTTCTGACTTACTACTGATAAACGGAACATTCAAAGATCATGGCCAATGACCAGAATGAATAAGTGTTTTCCAATCGTATTGTTATCTTGCTGTAGAATATATACTGTACTCCAACGTACACGAGTTTTAATATACATGATCCTACATGATTTAAATGAGTACCCTGGTTCTACGCGCGGAGAAGTAGCCACAGGTCTTACTTCAGGAGCAATCATCAATTCATCAGATTACCCAATAATATGGCGATGATGTCATGAGGGTGACTCAGTCCCATCAGCGACAAATTATACGATGGAATGAATAGTTGAATGATACAATTCTAATCATACTGTACCTCAGTCAAATTGAAGAAGATCGGTGATCAAATAGTCAGTTTACAGTCATACGACGGAGGAACTCGACTAAAAGATAGCACTTGTGTACCTAATCAGTCTAATCACAAATGTGGGCGATAGGTGGGTACACACAATTTTGCAATGGTATTTAGAGCCTATGAACAATATCCTGGCCGATCAGTTGGTGACTACACCGAAATCATTGAAGGTACGAAGGACTCAAACACTAGTTTCAAACAAAACTTAAAAAATATTGGATGTAAGATGCTTGTAGCGTAAAAAAACCAGCCTAGGTAGGGAGTTGAGTTGAAGTTGAGTACTGATGGTGGTGGAGGTTTTAGCACAAAGTTTGCTATCTTGGTCGTCAACATGTAGTCAACACAATGACGATCCATGGACTTTGGGATGATTCATGATGCACCTAATTAGACTCGTGATGTCAGAGAGTAAAGGTTTCTCTCATTTGCTAAAATAATGACCTGGGAAACAGGAAAAATTTAATAAGTGAGGGTACGGTCTGTCTATCATATTAGAGTTTAGGACTAATAAGAAAGAAATGCAACGAGCGCTATCGAGTGCAGTGACAGTGACTGGTTGGTGGCTTTCTCTTATTATTTGTTTGTTTTCTGAGAGGGAACATCAACGAACCAATCCATGGAATAAGTAACCTACTTATTACATGGGACCGATCGTGATGAGCATGAGAGGCGTACCATGTGAAAGAGGTGGGTATCCCACATAAGTGTATACGAAGCATATAATACAAAGCTATCCTATTATTTGTGTGAGCAATAGACTAGAAGGAACATAGGGTGGGGCGAAGGAAAGAAAATGCACAACAAAAAATGAACCTCAGTTCATTTAAATCAGTTCATCCCGTTTTTGGTAAAAGTAAAGAATAGGGACCGTTGTCGCGTTATCAGCTGATATCGATAGTACGCTCAGTCGATATGCACTATCGATATATTATACACGAAATATTTATCCCTGTCGGCCATATTTGTTTTTATAAAAAAGGAGGGAAAATACTAAATTAAAATAAATAAATAATTAAATAATAAATAAAAAAATAATAAATAAATTGAAATAAACTTACCTCGTGCTCACTAAGCTTCACTAAGCCTCTCACTCCCACAAAAACTTTCGATTATCGATTATCGACCGTATGCGCGATATCATTGCTATCAGTTGATAACGCGACAACGGTCCCTATTCTTTACTTTAGCCCCGTTTTTTTTACATCAAGCTTTGAAAATCGTAAATCGCTGTAAGGAAATGCTGAACCAACCCTTGCAACCCCAACTTTTCCAGTTTTTCCGACGAGGCCCACTTCCTCCTTCCTGGAGCTGTAAACTATCAGAATTTCAGCTACCCAGCAGCTGAAAACCCAAGAAAAATCTTCCAGAGACCTCTCCACTCTTCCAAATTGTTCGGGGTCATCGGGCCTTATTTATTTGAAAAAGAAGAGCCGAACCGCAACGGTGAATATAGAATGCAATGTTTCGATGCTGGAAACCGTTTTTTAACCCGAACTGGAAGCACTAAAGGCCCAACCACACAGGACGCGTTATAACGCGGCGCTAGGCGTTATAACGCGTTATTATTGTAGTGTACACACGGCGTTGAGACGCGGCGATAAGTAACGCGACGTCAGCCTTTCAAGTTGTACAAAAATACAAAATAGCGCGCGTTACTCGGGCGTTCCCCAGACTATTTTTGGCCCCTTGACATAAGATGAACAGAGGAAACAGAAGCGTTGATTCAACAAGTGCGGAAGTTTGTGTATCTATACGATCATTCACATAAACAATACAAGAATGTGGCGAAAAAGATGGAGGCTTGGAAAAATATTGCTGGAATACTGGGCATTACAAGTTGCAAGTTTTTCTCTCGTTTCAACCGGCCTCCTCCAGTTAGTGGTGTTTTTCTGGATATTCTCCTGAAGTAGGTCATGTAGGTCCTCGAAATTTTGTCTCGACATGCGGAAATAATTTACAAAACGATCCTCATGCGACTGCAGCTCCCGACATAGACGGTGTTATTCACCGAGCCTTTCTCTTATTTGATTAATTTGGTGCATCCAATACCGTCTGTTGAACTAAATGCTTGTAGAAGTAGAGCCTCTTCCTCATCGGAGTCACAATCGGAAGTCATCATAGCTACCTATGCGCGAACCCCTGTCGTAGCATGCACAAAAATGAGTCGCGCCCAGATAACGCCCAATAATAAAACGCGGTGTGTGTGAAGTCGCTATATCGCCGAACGTCGGGGAGAACGCGCGTTCCCTGAACGCCGCGTTATAACGCGTCCTGTGTGATTGGGCCTTAAGTGAGGACACTAATTTGATTAACCCATGGTTTCAACAGGACGGGGCAATAGCACATACAGCTCGAGTTTCATTGGACAAACTGAGGGATATGGTCTTTCTCACGGATGATGTAACGTGGACAGCGCGCTCGTTCGATTTGAGCATTTTTGTGACTTTTTCCTGTGCGACTACGAGAAGGAAAACGTTTTTTAAACATCGACCTCAAACTCTGGATGAACTCGAGGTGAGATTCAGAGGGGAAACCAGGATCTAAGATAAATTATTCGGCAGATGTGCCGAAAAGCAGTGGAAAGTTCCCGAAACGTAATCCCCTCTATTAGTGTATTGCTGCTGAAGGCTGCCATCTTGGTGATGTAATTTTCGAAGCATGATGTTGAGAAACGGGATGGCCTACTGATTCAAATGAACTAAGGTTCATTTTTCTAAGTTCAGTAGGTTTCTATCTATTGCCTTTCAAAACCGATTTATATCTTTTGTCATAGTACCGAACTAGGCACGCATTCTATACAATTATCGTCTTACCTTACATACCTGTTTGGTTCGTACTTGTATCTTTATTCGAACAACTTGAAGAATTCAGTTGGGCATTCATTTAGGTATGTTACTCATTTAAATTCACAAAATAATAACCTTGAAAATGTTCGCAGTTATTTTTGATAAGAAGAAACTCCTCCCGAACCGCTGACGATCAGGGAAACCCGGAGAGAGCAAGTTGGTATGACGAGATTCCTTCCTGTCTGGTTTTTAGTAAGTGAAAAGTGTCATCAGTTTTTTTGTAGCTACGTAGAGGGCTCTCTACCCTGGTTCAAAATGCAACCTTGATTTTGAGTAGCTGATATTATCTTCCGAACGATTCGAAACGCGTTGCCAGGGCTGTGATCGAAGGATTTTCACAAAATTTGCCAAGAAAATTGTCCATTCCTGGACTGTATTGATGGCGAAAGTCCTTCTACCGTTGTACTCGTCATCAACACTGTTTAGCCATCATCTGGAATGTAATAGTAGTGGGTAGGGGGTATCATTCTCTAATGACGAACTCTATTAAGGTACCGAAAGGGGCACCTTCATTTTATTAAAAGAGAATTAACAATTTACAAAAATAACTGATAAGGTATAATTAATCATATCACTATAATCCTTATAATTATTGTGTGATGCAAACTACATTATGCTGGATTCCGTTGTTTGAGGGCTAGAAATCTGCACTAGAAGTAGCTTAAAATCATAAATACAATAATAATTATAATGAAGATTGAGCGCCTCTTTTTGTTGTATTTTTAATTTTGTACCTTACGTCTGCCCTGATTCAGCATGGATTATGGATCTTAATGGTGGGCGTACTGAGCAGGGCTTACAACGATTTAACCTCTACAACCTTCTGGCAGGAACCTACCGAAATTTTATCTATTTGTAGGTATAAATCATTGTCAGAAGGTAGGAAATGGTGAGGGGTGGTTTACGAACACTTAATACATTCGGCGTTTGAATTTCAGATGTACCTATCTCTAACGTGTTCACCTTTTTGTTGTGAACAACAGCTAGGGGTTGTCAAATTTGTGACCTTCATGATGACACTCATCTCAAATTGAAACTTTCCCGTTGGGCCCTAATCCAGATCATTTTAACGTCGTCTTCATAAATGAAAATATTATTAAGGCCGAAAAACGTACTTGAGCAGGTCATAGGGTGATGTGACCTTAATAATGTAATAATTTGTCCTGAGTTCGAACATTGCTATGGGGCCTAAAAGAAATACTAATGATAAGTTGTATACTCCAACCCTTCGGCCAGATCTCCTAGCCGATCTAGGACTCATCAGTCTATCGTAAGAGCGCGGAAAGAGCCTTCCATAAATGGCAGAGTGTTTTTCTTCTCGCTTACTCTTCTTGAGTTATTTGCTAACCACGGATTGCTCTTTAGCCAGTTCCTGTTCTTCTCAACTCGTGCTTTCCACGTATCTGTAACAAGAAAATATACTATAATTCTGCCTTGGTTGATACTGAACATTTCATCAATTGTTGTAAGTTAATATTTACAAGAAATTACCCCTAGCTGGTCAAAATGAGGATAAGGGATCAGAGATTAATTTAGAATGAAAAATTACTATTCTAAGCTAAGGAAACTATTTGTATTGAGAACTCACCTTTGATGTCAGCTGTGGAGCCTGCTTTACCGCCGTACTCATTTGGCAGTATTTCCTGGGGAATATATTCGTACAACGTTTCTGATCCTGGCAGATGGAAATGTACCTGTAAGGAGTCGCAAAAAATTGAGGTTGTCAAACTAAACATGGATTAGCTGTGTTCGCCATATACATTACCAAAACAAGCTAAATGTGGGGTCGTAAAATTTAGTTCGTGCGGCCAGAGTTTTTCTTCCAATTTGATGGATTTTATTTGGTAAAAATGGCAATGGGGCATTCTGAATTAGGCTGCAGTGTTTTTTAATTCTCACTGTGCATGAAATACGATTTAGTAGGTGCTCTGGACGACATTCAAACAATGACGCGAGGTATAAGTGGTGTTGTCTTAATAAAAAAAAAATAGTGGTGTTAGATATTTCTGGTGATTCCTCTTTGGTTCTGTGCATGATGATTTGATAGTTAACTCATTTTTTTTTTATTTACGACAAAATTCAATGTGCTTGATTCTTTTTTCTGACTCACTGTAAAAGGCCGTTTCTTCTTTTCTCTCTTCTGGAAATTATGATAGAACCAATTTTTGTAGTTATACCGAGTATTCACGTTAACAAAAAAAAAAAAAAAAAAAAAACCCCCACTGCACGAAAACACTATAAAGAAGCTCTCCACACTTTTACTGTCGCTCCAATAGTTCTGTCAGCAAACGAACTCTTGAGCATTAGGAGAAAAATTGTTTTGTGTAAGTACAAGGTGGTGCTCAGAAAACGCATGTTTTTCAATATTGGATTACTGGGACACAATGCGAGGAGTTTAAAATAATAAAAACAATTATTAAATGATTGGGTTTTTTAGTGCAGTTTTTGGAATTACAGTACGTATTTGAATTTGTAAAATAGGGTTTTTGAAATGACGTCCTTGTCGCTGGATACGAATTAGGATTTTCTTCTGATGATAACGGACGACTCTTTCCAGCATTTCATTCGGCACTGTTTCAATTTCCTGACGAATGGAATGTTCATCGAGTGTGCTAGGCTTGTAGTTTTCAATAACCCCTCCAAAAAAATTAAGTCACATATCGACAGGTCGGGTGAGCGAGGGGAAAAAGAGCAGTCCGTAAGTTGCAGTAGAGGATCCAAATTTGTCTGTATCCAGCAGAAAGGACGTCATCCCAAAACATTATTCTCCAAACTTCAATATGGTATTTAATTTCAAAAACTGCACTAAAAAACCTTTCACCTTGTTTGTATATTTTCAACCCATTGTGTCCTAGAAATTCAATATTGAAATTAATGTGTTTCCTCTGCACCACCCTGTACAATAAACAGTAAAAACATCTGAATACCTATGTACTCGTATGTACCCAAATTATCTAATTTTGAAAAAGAAAAAAGTAGGATACGTTGGTAGCTGTATTATTCTAATAAGAACAATAAACCAAGAGTAGGTGTCTTGTTCATACCAATGAAAAACGCTTCAAATCGTTCCACATAGGCTTCTTATTCATTACCTTGATCTTACTAGAGAGGGAGTCGCCTCTCCGTATTCACCAGAGAATAGCAAAAACCGTGGTTCGGCACCCATCTGAATCGATTCTGCGTCCAAAATTTAGTAGAAAATGGTACCCTACAGGCCTAAATCCCCAAAGATATTGAAAAAATAAGGCTCTTTCAAAATAACATTTTTACCTATATCTTCTATGATGCCGTTAGCGTCACAGCGAAGTTATGAAGCGTTCTTGATTTTTGTACATTTGCTTTTTAGGGACAAGTTAGCTGTTTTGTTAGATCTCTTGCTGACTCAACGGGTCTAGCTGGTCCATACATGAATCATCCTGTAATAATAAAGGTCGCCCGCCAACATTCAATATTCCTCGACCTGCAGCGAACTTAATGACGGGCATCCGATTCGCCATTCTCTCAAAACGAGTGCCCAACTGCGGCCAGTGCCTAAACCCATTGGTATCACAACGGGCGGAGATAAGCCCATCTGGCTCTGAACCCAACTTAACTTCTCAACTCTCCACTTAAACTTACTTCTAAGACGAGACCACCAGGGGACTGTCCTAAATTACTCCATTGGAGAAACGTCATACTTCAATCAGGCAGACTCGTAGTTACCAAATAAAATACCTTGATTGAATTGAAAAAGCAGTCTTGACTAACGCCTACAACATCGTAGGTTTTAATATCCTTAATTTTACTTTTCAGTAACGCCGCCGAATTCAAGCATTTGCCGTTATTTTCGGCAGCATTGACTTACCATGGCGAAGACGTCGCTTTTGATGAAAGGCTTGGCTACCATCAGAGTTCGATCAAGGAGCCCAGACACGTTGATGACATGGATCTGCTTGAGTTTTACAGGATGAGCTTCCTGCAATTTGCAAAAACAGACAATGGTAACGATAATTTTGCATTTCCCTTAAAATTCCCTTCCGCCTATTTTTTCCGCTATATTTTCCTCTTTATTAGTTGGGTTAACAATGACCAAAAACGTTTGACAGACACTTCCACTAATCTTGTTGTGGTTCTTTTGGTTGGTTATTACTTGAATAATCAACCTATGTTTTCATGCAAAAGGTCCACCTCTCCGATTCAGCGCAAAATTTTTTTCTGGGCGTTTCAAGGTGTCAAATGTCCATCCGCCGTACGCCGTCCACCGTCCGCGCCGTTTTCGGTAATAGACAATTTTCTAAAAATCTGAAATTTTGGTCAGGGACCCGTTTCCGGCTCTAGTTGGCCCTCAAAACTATTTAACCCGATCGAACCAAATTTGGGTGGGGTAGGGGTCAAAATGTGTTTATTGTAAAATGGATTTTCGAGATTTTTGGCGATCTAGGCGAGTGGGGTATCATTTTCCACTAAATTCTGGACGCTGAATCCAAAGAAATGGGTTTCGGAACGATTGGCACCCTTTGGATGAGGTTATGGGTCAAAATGGGTATTTACGTACCCATTTTGAATATGCGTTTTCGAGATTTCTGGTACCTAGACGTGTGGGGTATCATTTTCCACTAACTTTTGGACGCTGAATTGATTGGAATTGGTCCGGGATCCGACACCCACTGTTTCCCCCATTTTCCCCATGTTGAAGAAATGAGTCTCCATGCGCCTGGTCCGAGGAATAACCAACCCGTGTGAATGAATTCGCAGCGTTTTTTCATTAGTGAGGGATAACAGTGTTGGGCGTCATTATGTGGTCGCAAGACTCTGATACTACTTTTGCCGACCAAAATTGTTAAACTGTTACCAGAATTTTTTTTTGTCAAGTAAGACTTGACTACATGGCTCTTATACAGAATTCTTTTTTCAAGCTGTGAATCAGGAGTGACAGAAGAGGATCACTTCTCGTCAGCCAACACACTGCCCACGCGCAAAGCCAAGGTTTTAAAGGAGGTCCAAACACCTTTCTGCAAAATCTGTGATCACCGTCAGAGAGAGAGACATGGCGTCATATCTTGTAAGCGTGTTCTTTACTCAAATTCATAATCAACTCCTATGATTTTGTTGTGCGTTCTGAAAGTGTAAATAAACGTATGATCTACTACATTATAGTTGACATGCCATTTGTCATCAAGAATTGTTCAACGATGGTACAGAATAAACGAGCTGCACCATATTCTTTCAGAGTGTTGCTACAGTTAGGGGTCCTGCAACGCAGATACTTCGTAACCACGGTGTTTGGCGAGGAGGAGATTACCCGATGGAAACATGGTGGGTTGTACCCATAGGCCTGAAACTGACGGCCTTTGGCTCAAGTTTCTTTGATGACCACGGACGGTGGATTGGAGTAGGATCCCAGAAATATGCTATCAGATGTTATGGATTCAAAAAGTAACGACCAAGATCAGCCGTTCAGGCCGTAGGGGCCGTACAGATCAGTGAAAGCTGCGTCGGCAGAACGTGGAAATTGTTCAAAATATACATATGCGTTTTCTTTAAAGGCTTATTTTTGGCTATTTGAGCAAAATCTGAGCGGTTGTAATATTCTCAAAATATCAACTTTCCAATAAAACAACGTGAGTTACCAGAACATCCTAAAGGATAGTCAGTTTTCAAGAATAATTCGATGAATAAATGTATTTTTAACCTTGAAGTGCCTATTCATTTTGACGACTACGAGGATTGCTCATTTCTTCCCCAGTAAAGCTTAGATTGGCTTGCACAGCGCCAGAGAGATAAGAAATAGGAGCGTGTGAGAGTGATATGAGAGCGTATGAGAGATTTGACAATGACAACTCGTCAGATCGATCGTGTGAACTTGAAATAAGTCCTAATTCTCATATTTTAAATATTAATTAATACTCGTATTTCATTATTTTGAAAATTTACCTGAGTGTACTGCAAGTATTTGCGGAGAGAGAGAAGATTGACTCGGGTGAGATGCTTGAGAGTGTAGCCCTTCATATCGAAAATGATGACGTCGCCTCTGGGAATGGTCTGCTCGGTTTTCACCCTCGTGTCCCCCACAAGGAAAAAACATTTGACGTAATCGTTGAAATTGAACTTTTCTGGGTCCGCGTCGGCGAGTTTGTACATCAACACTTTGTAGCCCTCGGGCGTCATTTGAGGCAGAGGCAGGAGGTCTCTACGAGGAAGAAAAAACAAACCGCATGAGATTCTAATTTACCTTCTCTCTTACTTGTTCAAAACGAAAAGTTGGAAAATTACAGACATGGATGGGAAAAATGTCAATTACATTCGGTTGTACCTAACTGTGTAAAACTAAATTAATCTATTGATGTATCGAATAAAAGTTGCATTGAGTAAAACTGTAGGGCTGTATAGTACATAGTAATAACGGAATCGTTATCGGGGGTCCTTGATTGTTGTCAAAAGTAACAGATGACCGGTCAGCCGTAGGATTATTTAGTTTTAGATAAGTAAATTATAAAAATATCAATGATGCGTTGAACGTGGTTTTACATGCATTGGAACCTGCCATCTAGCGGGGCTCTGATCTGCAGCTGATTCTTGACAAAATTTGATTCGGTTCTGATCTCTCTATTGTACAATGTTTTTGAAAAGGTTCAAGAATTGAAGGAAAACCAACCGGATATGTTAATTTTGTCAGACCTCAAGAATAATCTCTTTATTCATACTTCCCTTGTTTGCTAAAATCTGTTTTCCATCGATATCATTGAACTTGATTGTACAGGAAACTTTAGTGCATAAAACACCGTTTAAATGCAGAAAAACGTGTTTTCTCGCAAAAAATCCAAGTTTTTGACAAACAATTTACTTTTCATGAAAAAGAAAAGAAAAAAGTTCACCTACCTATGTGTAAAACAAAAATACATGAGCTCGGTGTGTTCTATCAATCCTTCAAAACCGCCAACTTCTTCGATGATGATTAAGTAGGTACATAATATTATTCATCTACGTACTACACCTGAAAGTTCACCACCTTCACAGTTTTTTGAAGAAGAAGAAGAAAAAAGAAGTCTAATGTTCTCCTAAATTTCAAAACCAAAACCCCCGGTCTCTTTATGTAAGTCCCTTCTCTTTCACAGGTAGCAGGTACCTTATTTTTTACTTTCAATGATTGTACATTCGAAATTCTGACGTCGAGAGGCGAGGAAAGTTACTGATATGTGGTTACATCTCACGTTGGAAATGGGAGAAACCTCTAAAAAAATAACGTTGGCTACGATTAATGTGAAAGTACGAGGAATACATATATTTTCGTACTACAGGAGGCTCTCCAACTGTCCCGTCAGCTTACATTTACCTTCGGAGATAAATGCCCTTTTAGGGAAGAAGAGGGGGTACCTACTCGAGTAACTTAAACTTTGTTAGCCACCCCTCTTTCCGACCATCTACTTTTCCGTTTTTATCGTATTTTTTCTCCCTGAGTGGAGGGACTGTTTTCTGAGAAGGGAAAATGTATCCTTTCCTCTAAAAAAGGAAGGCGGACAGACATTTTTTTTGCCAGTGGCTCTCGAGGGTGAGTGTTTGCAAATGTTGGTAGGTGGGTTGCCGAAGTACCAACTCGCCAAGCGGGTCGATGGAAAAATCGACGACGGATGGAGACGGAAAACAGTCGCATAGGTACCGTATTTTTAGAAAATTAATGGTTGTTCTTTGCGTCTGTTTTCGCCGTTCATTCACACAATTTAACTTCTCATTCGAATTAAATGACTTAACGCCGATATCCATTGATTTTTGCAGACTAAAATCGGCCCAAAATAATTTGGTCATGTCCTTTTAACAGGGTATGTGTTCACCTGCAGTTACAAGAAGATTTATCGTTCCAAGTTCACTTACAACAAATTGAAAACACCTTGCATCGCCGGTGACATTGGGTCCCTGTGTGTGAAGAATTCGGGTGCATCAGCTCTGAGGCAGAAGAATAGTTCCATTGTTGTTTTGGTCTTCTCCAGGCTCCCCTCGCAGACGCACAGGAATCTTTCTATCAGATGGTCATCTGTGGGGAAAAAATGCATATTTCACAATAGAATGACACTTATAATTCGTGGGCCTTAGTTGAACTTCCTTAAAATTGCTTTGGGGAAATCTCAAAACAAGTCCAAACTAACTTTTAAAATTAGCTCATTTTAAAGAAACCCAAAATCTGGCTACTGAGGGCCATCTAAATCCTACTCGAACAGAAAGAATTTTGCCATGAAGGAATCGAGACATGCAAACTTCGGAAAGAAAAAACTTTAGGATCTGATGTATGAAATAGACTTAGTTCGTAGGTCAGAAAATTCTTCCAGCAAAGCACACAAGTGATATTTAACATTTCAGCTTCCCAGAAGTTCTTCATGTTGTTGAAATGCTCGGACATCATCTGTTTCGTTATTGAGGGCCGAAACATTTTAGTCATCCAAGATCGATGGTCCAAACTCGCGTAAATCACAAGAGCCGTAAACAGGTTGACAATAATCCTTAATAGGCGTTATTTGTTCTGCCCTGTGGAAGCACATTTTTCACGAGGTGCTTCAGTGAAAATCCATTACCCGACCAACGTGGAAAATCCTGGAGGTGAGTTTGCTGAGCTTTCTAGCCGTCCAATCAACACTGTTTCTCTCTGCTTTGTGAACAAAAGACGAGCGATTTGAAGAAGCATCGCGATAAATGAAGGTTCGGAGCGACGAGAGAGAAGAGGAAAGCCCGTGATGTGAATTTGTTGCAACTGCCCTTATTGGGGCAATGGGGAGGCAGGAACGGAGGAGGAGGACATTTCTTTGTTAACGCGCCATAAAGGCCGTTTCGGGACGTGCTCGATCGCAGCTCCTGCCCTGCTCCTCTCCCGTTCATTGGGTATTCTCTTGAGCGTTTTCGCAGGGATAGGTCATACCTACCAGGAGAAGAGAGGGCTGCCTGACTGTGTCCCCCGGTAGACACATCCTGAGCACTGAAGCGTTGGAAGAGATTTCATATCGGGCCTGCTATTATCATAGAGTTAGCCTTCCCCTTCTACTATATAAAATCGTTGCTGTTGATAAGACCCCCATTGTCAAATGCCCTTCCTCGCCTACGTGCTTCTGACACCATCTCTGAGCATTTTTGTATTACTCACGTAAAAACAGTTACTCTGACATCAATAAAATATGTAAGGGGAAAGCCCTTCTCTACATGTATGGGCCCTAATTCAAATTACAATGATTTTTTTGAAAATATAATTTCACTTACTTCTCGATAATTAGGGAGCAGTGGACTCCCATAAGGCCGCCGTCCCCACAGAAATGGACCAAATGTCATCTAACAAAGCCTATGCGAGGAGACCCAGGGTGAGAGTTTTCAACAGGTTTACTCAGTTGGTAGTACTAGGATAGAGAGGTAGGGACTCTAGGTATATATTTACTAATCAGGGTGGTTTTGGTTGGTTATTCCTTGAATAATCAACCTGTTTTCATGCAAAAAGTCAATCTCTCCGATTCGGGCCAAAATTTTTTTCTATACGTTTCGAGGTGTCTAGATCAAAATTAGCAAATGTCCTTCCGCCGTCCACGCCGACTTTGGTTGTAGAAAAATTTCATCGGACCAAATTTGGGTGGGGCAGGGGTCACAATGTGTAGTTTGAAAAATGGATTTTCGATATTTTTTGCGATTTAGGCGTGTGGGGTATTATTTCCTACTAAACTTTGGACGCTGAATCCAATAAAATGGGTATCTATCTACCCATTTCGAATGTTTTTGAGATTTCTGGTATCTAGGCGTGCGGGATATCATTTTCCAATAAATTTTGGACCCTAAATCGATTGTTATTAGACAGTTTTGAGCTGAGAACTCCTTTAGACTTGACAGAGCATAGGCAATCATGAAGTGCCTCAAGGCAAAAGCCTGGCCTCTTCTTTCCCATCATTATTTCACCTGATTGGTCTCCAAGCCGATGTATCAATAATGCAGCCAGTACTATATGTTGATATGAACTATCTGTAAATACCGAAATTACCAAGACTCCTCCCTAATAATATATTCTAATAAATGGCTGGTCTAATAATATGGCTTTGTGCCCTACTATCAGAACCGATTTGAACATAGGATATCCAGTCACAGTTATATATGATTGCACCGAAATGATACCTACAAATCATACCGTGGAAGTGTTATGAAACAGGACCTGCCACGCTCCCCCACCTGGAGTAGAATCCTTATTCACAAAAACAATGGACCTGGGATTTTCAAACAATCCCAGTTGAATTCAATTTCGGACAGTAAGTAACGATTTCTGAGAGTCCCAAAGCGACAAATTTTTAAGATAGAGCTAAGGAAGCCACCACAAATTAGGTTGAATAACGTTTTGTGGCGTGGTGTAAACGAAATACACAAGTTCCTTCTATTGAAACCCATCTTTATTCCACTGAGGCTTAGTCGTTCACAGGTTCAATATAATAAGGCGAAAACTCACAAATGGGTTTGAGTAAGTTTGCAAGAGTTCATTGCAGTTATGCGGGAACACCAAATTATTTAACGGCATGAAGTAATGCTCTGTCATTAACACCAATAGTCTCTTCACTTCATGATCACATGCAGTAATTTTCACTATCGCAGATCAAATATAAAATCAGGCTTGAACTCACTAATAGTTTTGGCTGACGATAAATATCTGACTACCTTGAACAATAGACGTGGTAATAGATTAAAAACAACAACAATTAATTAAGTAATTTAAAATAAAACAAAAGATGACAAAAATAACAATAGGCTCACAGTTTTTAGCCAAAGTTCTTCACCAAGCTATCTTTTCGGCAACCATTGGTCATTTGAGGGCAATTTTGGCTGACTTCTGATTGCAACCGAGTCTAAAATTTTTCCATTGATTGGAACCGCGAATCGATCCTTTGTATTTTCTCTGGTTGGAAAGGAAGGGGGCGTGGGTTGAGAATTCAAATAAGACTCTTCCGAATCCTTTGAAGAAAGCTTGTATCTCTTCAGGTATTTCATTGTGGCCAACGAAAGATCTGTCGTTCGTTGTTGCATTGCGCTGATATCATTCATTGCTGCTTCCATTCTCTCGTTGCCTGAATTTGAAAGATATTTTCGAGCCAAGGAGTCAATTTCAACGGAGGCTTCCGTAGGAGTGGCAGCGTTTTCATGGAAGGTAACTTTCTTTTGGATAGGGCTCTTGTCAATGAAACTAACCCCCAATTTTTTCAGTTGCTCAATAGTTGCGTTCAGCATGGGCTTATCGACATTACTGCTGGAATCAGTATTATCAATAACACTCGGTTGGTTGGACACGTCGGATTTTCCATCACTCATTATTCCTCTCAATGTCCCCATTACAGTAGAGAAAAAGTTCTGCTCCGCTTCAGTTGTGCCGGCTAACAAGTTAGGGTCGAACACGCATTTCGGCAGAATATCCGACGAGGTACTCCAATAACCAGGGTTAACTTCTTCTTGAACCACTTGTTTAGCCATAGGCTTCTTGAATTCCATGTTACCAGACGGAACATCACCCTTGATCCCTCCACAACGACAACAACCATTCCGATTTGTTGCTTCCACTGCGTTCTTCTGTTGAACTAGATCCATCAAAGATTTGATTTGATTTTGCAGCAAATTCATCTGTTGACTGTGCAAATAGACGATTCTGTAAAGATCATCAATACGATCACCTACAGCCGCCTTTTCTTTAGTTCTGGATGCACTACAGATCCCATTATACACAGAACTGTCTTTTCTACGAAGGGATTGACCAACGGATATTTCACCCTCAGACTCGGACGAACACCCATCCACGTGAGGAACTGAATTGTGTACCTCAGAATTTTGATCTAAATCTGCGGAAAAACGGCGTTGTAGTTGATTCAGCCTGAAGTCACGATCAGCGTACAAAGGCAAGTTAACATGTTGAGCAGAACTTCGATCATCCATGACCGGTGTACAAGAATAGCAGAACTGGCGAAAGGCACGGAAACAGACGTAACGACTTATGAAAACTGCTACTACTTTTAGCAGGATGCAAAACAAACACAGCAAAGCACAAACATGGCCAACATTTAACGAAAACCAACAAGGTAAACAATCTTCTGAACTGAATTGACTCTACCGCACGCTAGCGTCACGGTTGGCGCCATATTTGATGTTTCTTCTTGTTCGTCTTTAGCTACATCTTCCGCTCATTACTATGGGCTACAGTATTCAGTTACGGATTTTTCTTCACTTCACTGTAGAAGATGCAGTTAGCAGTAGTAGGTAGCTCTTGATCATTATTATTGTATACTAATTTCATACATTTGTACATGACATTCTTCTGAAACATGTAACTACATCCCTTCTATCTATTTCTTTTGAATTTAAACTTCAACTTTTTCTTGATACTGAAAAAAATTTCTAATAATGCATCGCCATTTATGACTAACTGAATTTGCAAATATTCCTCGAATTTGCTACGTTCTAGCTCCCCATTTGGAATCGCATTAAGCTATCATAGAAGTAATTTCAGAAATTTAAATTGTGTTAAATTTTCCGTCTCTGAATCGCTTCAATTACGGTCCTCATGAGATCGTTTTTGGTTGGTTATTCCTCGAATAATCAACCTATGTTTTCATGATAATGGTCAACCTCTCCGATTCGGCTCAAAATTTTGGTTGGTGTTGAGGTTTGAGGACAACTACCCAATCCTTGACATTCCCCTCTTAGCTAAGTGACATTATACACGAGCGTCATCTACAGTAGAACTAGGGAGGTCTCTGTTGAGTGCTGCTGTCGCGGAAGAGGTTGTAACCTCCAGGTGTTGTGTGGTTCGGTTTCGGCCATATTCCCATATTGACTTTGGTGCTTGGCTATGAAAGTGTTATAATATCTTCTTTCGAGGTGAGACGTATTTAACGAGAATACAAGTATATCAATTCTATCCTATCATCTTCCCCAGGTTCCAATTAATTGAATTAGTAGTAGTTAAACCAATATCGCGTTATGTATACATCGCTTAGGCGGTTATAAATTCACTTCCACTCAAAGGGAAGTCCTTGGGAAGCGTCCGATCATTGCAGCGTAGGCTGGAGTTCTGGTGAGAAGTGGTTTTATGAGTTCACCCGCTCAGTTGTACCCGGCAGCTTTCGTGAGTAGAGAATTTAGGCTTTGAATTCCGTAATAGTTTAAATCGTCGTAAGAAGGGACGTGACCGAGAAGAATGAACGATATCCGAGACGAGACGTCGGTTCGAAGTGAAGTACTAGAACACAGCAAATACTAAAATTGGGGTAAGATTGAGCGAACCTAGGGTGGCGTTTCGTGGAGTAGGAAAGACGCGACATAAATCCATGGTAGTCGAGGAAATCCCCAGTGGTTCCACGGGAACTGCTTACGTACGATGAATGTTAGTGGACTCGGTCACGTAGACGAATTCTAGCCAAAGATTACATGAACTCTAATCTATGATTCTAACTAGTGCAAGAGCTGTTCCACTAACAAATGAATGAAACGTCCCATAAAAATTAATATGAACGAAGGAAAATTAGTCGGGGGTAAGACGCTATGGGATAACGAAAGCTGGCCAAAACAAGAGAGTTTGAGTAAGATTAGTAGTTAATAGATTCTTGACTTGTGTAATCTAAATGAAAGTAGAGTTGAAGGCATGTTTATGTTTCAATGCATGAAGCCCCCTACATTCGGTTGGCAAGCGCTGTGTCTGATTCGTTCGGATTTCAGGGAATAAAAATTGACAAGGCACGACGACGCAAAGACAGGACGCTGCTATGGGATCTCTGCAATATTTACTAACTAAATTTGTACCTTTTGAATTTGTGTTTGTTCTGGTTGTCTGTGCTTACAGGGAGAAGAGGAAAGTTAATGTCAGAAGGAATAGAACGCATCGAAAAATGTGCAAGGAATTCCCAAGCTATCCAAAATGAAATATATTTATTTGTAAATATGCAATTTACTAATACGCTGCCAATGTCGAATGCAAAACTAATTGAATTGACTCCTGTAAAAACATGATCACTGTAAGTAGGTAGTGATTATACAAGTCAAGGGTCTCGTGAGAGGTATGATCTGGATGAGTCCCAAGGTAACCCAAAAAAAAGCGACGCGGTCTCCGAGGGATCATGTAATTTGTCCGACTTGCCTGAAAAAGGTAGTCCAGCAAGCTTAGGGTTTAGGGTCGGAGTGCCCCCGTCCAAGTGGCCGTACCTGGGATAACGAAGGTACACTGGTACTCGTGCGTACCGTTGAAGTGCAGTCACCGGGGGTGGACAAAGTGGATACCTCAAATCAAATCGCTGTACTTACGGGGAAGAGGTATCAGACTGGTCTACTTTGAAAACTCGCGCAGAAACCAAATTGAAAAATGCCGGGGAAACGGTGGCTCACACGGTATCAATCCTGTCCGCAGTCCCTTCTTGCTGTAGTGGCATCTTTCATGAATTCACCGAAGGCGATAGGTTTTGTTCTCATGTTTTGGGAAAGGGAAGGATGTGTGAGTAAAAATATGATATTCCAGAGACGCGACGAGTCTTGATTGCAGATGGGGAACAGAGCTAACTAGCCGGTACTCACTGTAAGCAATGTAAGACCAATGGCGAATCTGGAGTCAGAATTTTAAAGTGTAAATACACAGAAACTAAATCGTTAGGAGCAAGTTGCACGTCTGGCTCAAGTCTTAGTCTGGCAATCACGCAATGATGTGAACTCACATCTAACTAGGGCAGCTTTGGGAACCATTATTAATTGCACGATTCTGAGAAAAATATACAGTTTGGCCACTGAGATATTTATGCTCTACTTAGTGCAAGGTAAATGGTCTCAATGCCTTCCTGGGGCAAGAGCATAGCCAGATGGATAGGGGACGGACGTAAAACGTAAAAATAAATGAATTCCCAAGTACCAAACTCATGAGAACGTGGAAAAAATGGTTGATCAATCAACCCAAAAGTAAGAAACTAACCGAATTAAATCAAATTGGATCATGAATGAATAATATCACATTTCATGGATGTGGAGAGCATCCTCAGAGGAAATATTTGCACTATCACAAAAAGTCAAACAACTGCAGTTAAGAAAGCATGTTCTTAAAATAATTCTGAGGAAGATGAGGAACCAAAGGGGATGTAGGATAAGACATGTATGATGATCCTCAGAAGGATGCCAGTTAAGTCAATATAGTGTAAGAGTGGAACATTAATAAAGTGCTGTGTTCTAGGAAATGTGACTAATTTGTGTGGGTGAAGATAAACATGAATTAAACATAGAGGTTAATACTCTGTGTAGTTTTGCAGGAAAGTAATGGTGGATAGCAAGACGATTCAGGCAAGACAAGCTAAGTTCAGGCAGAAGGTGATGAACATGTTCACGCAGGAAGTGGTAAGGATGTGACCAGAATTTAGTGCGCTCATGGACAATACAGCCAGAGGCGGCTGCCACTGGAAGACTGGGTAAGTTCCTAGACTTACTTACTTCTCCTTAGAAGAATTCAGAGATTGATCTTGACAAGCAAACTGAAAAGTAACTCAAGAACCCAGAGAAGAAACGTGGTTGCAAATTATTCCATCTGGAGAAGACAGAAGAGTATATTCTTACGCCCTGGATGTCGGAAGTTCGATGAAACACAGGACTACTCCCTCTGGCGCGGCGTTCTTTGAAATGTAGTTGAGGTCAGCAGATTGTTGGCACTTGTTTGACCCAGACATCAGAACAGTCACAACTACACCAGGGAAGAACTCAAGCAGATGAAGAATTATGTGACACTATCTACTACCTAATTACTGTACCTGCTTATTAACATTATAGAGACACACCGACAATGGTGAGGCAAGAAGATGACCCAAGAGAGATGCTTCGTGAGATGGACCAAGCAATGGACCCCGCTATTACTTGGACGCAAATTTACCCTGAGACAAGAATATGTGAACATGAAATTTGATCCGAATTCCCAAACTGTGATGGATATCATCAAGTGCTTCGTGTTAAACTCGCCAAGAACAATCAATATTACCCAGGAGCTGCATTGGATGATCAAGAAGAGGAGAGTTATGGCTCTGGATCTGGAGGAGCATTGATTGGCTACACCTGCGGTCAAGATGAGAAGAAAAGGGGCAGCCATAGCAAGCCAACAGAATGTAAGATACCCATATAACCATGTTACAAACGACCATATGGACACTTCGTGCAGAGCAATTTGGATTAGCGGTCCTACGCCTTAACCACTTGGCCACCTCGTCCTTTGCCACTTCGTGAATGAGCTACAGACCAAAATGCAACTGATGAGGCCAGTACAGTCAAATGGCAACAGGCCCTGCTATTGCTGGGAGGAAGGATGGAAACAAAGCAACCCCAAGAAGGTAAGAAGAATGCAATCCACAAAACAGACAAGAGGAAATTTTATCATTATGCCATTATTCTTCAGCAAAGAAAACCGATACATGAAGGACTGGCAAGAGGAAGTCAAAAACCCCTGCCCAAGATCACATGGTTGTGCTCAAAAGTTTGAAACTAAAAGCCAGAAGCAGTTGGAAAGTAAAAGAGCAGACCTGAGATAGGACTCTAAACCAATGTCAAGTCTCATGAATGATGAAGTTGAAGGTGAGTCTTCAAAAACTGACTCCTCTGTATGCAATGATAAATTATGGCACAAGGTACTGCTACAACACGAAGAAGAGGAGGAGGATTTGGACTACAAGGGATATGGTCCAGCAAGTTGTACGGTTTGGAGTAACTCTACAGATCTGGAAATTGACGGAGTAGGGGACAGCGGTTTCTACTCTCAAACATGACAGTGAGATGCAACTAATTGGCAGAAGAATTACAACCATTCTGAAGGAAAGACAACATGAAGGAAAGTTTTAGTGGGTCTCCTTTAACCTGCCAGCACCACGTGAACTGAAACTGAAACTGCAAGTACTTTAGCAGGCAGACTCAAATTTGAGCTTGGTCGCTGTCACACAGGAGGACAGCATGACTTGCAGTCAGGGGTGCGGCAGTCCAAGCAGACTTCAAGTGACTCCACAAAGAGTTGTAGAGTCAGGAGGGAGAGAAACACCGTCAAAGCAACACGATGATACAGAAAGCCATTGGCAAGAGGAGAGTTCGACGCGACTTGAATTCTGGAATGAAGATGGCGCTCCTGAGATCCTAGTAACTTCAGAGAGAGAACAAAGGGATAGGAGGGAGTCCTTGAGAGAAAATAAAGGACTCATTGTGCATTAATGAATGACCCATACCTCCAAATGATACCTGGAATTGGCAATGAAGTACCTGCCAGAATTGAAGAACATCCAATTCAAAAATGACACATTTGATTGCCCAGGGCAAAAGGAAAAAGACAGCCAAGTATTCAGAAAAGGAATAGATCGGAAATCCCGTTTACAAGATTCTACTCAGATCTAATGTGACCAATTAAACCTCAAGCAACAGGACCACAAGCAAAATATATAGCGACATTCACGGACGATGCGACAAGATATGCCTTTGCCTACGAACTTGTAGATAAAACAAGAGTTAAAACGGTACTAATGTAATGACTCGAAGATGGACGCAAGATAGCTGATCCAAGCATGATGGTGGCAGAAATAAGGCCAGAGGCTTTGAGTACAAGATGACAGAAATGAACTCGCTATTGTTCAGAGAACAGATCGCATTAACAGTGTGCAAACCTGCGACGCCTCTGCACAATGCCACTGCAGAACGACTGAATCTAGAGCTTAAGCAGAAGATATGGTGAACTTAATTTTATCAGGCATACCAATGAACTTCTGGGCTCATGCCATGTGATTTGTGTTGAATGATCACAATCTTCTAACTCTACTTGTGGATTCAGAACGCTATATGGAATGGCAATGGGTCGAGTGCCGGTTCTGAAATACCTGAGAAAGTTCGGATGTAAAGCTTTTGTTCTGGACAACCTGGCAAAGCAGAAATTAAAGTTTGCTCCCAGAGCTCACCGAGCATATCGGTTAGATTGGGAAGAGACTGGCTATGTACTCTGACTGGAAAGCAAGAAGACTATAATTTGATCGAAACACATCGAATTTGTCGAAGATAAAAGCTATGAGGACTTCAACACAAGGGAGACGCACGTCCAAGTGAGGCAAGAAGTAATTCAAATATATAACATTAAGTAAGAAGGAAATAAACAACTGGAAAAAGAACAGGACGCAGAAACAGAGGAGCAAGAAGAACTACGAGATGAAATTCCAAAGAAAATTTGAGTCAAGGCAAGATAGAGGAGTACAACTTCTTCGAAGAAAGCAAAGGCAAAACATAACTTGCCTAAATAAATAAATGAATAAAGGCAAAAGCAAACCCAGATATCAATAGCTACGTTGAAGCAAGACAATGGATGGAAGCCATTAACCAGGAATTCCAGGCGTTGGAACAATATGAGACTTCGAAAATAATCCCGCGATCCTAAGTTTCTTTAGGGATCAGGATTATGGAAAAATGCTGGATGCACAGAAGGACGTTGGAAGTTGATGGAACTACAAGTTTCCGAAGCAAGCTGATTGTAAGAGTATGAGCTGCCAGAAATATATACGCCATTAGGTGGACTACCTAACGTACGATTCATGCTCATAGTCGCAACGTAATGTAATCTATAGTAGAACTGAAATAGTTTCCTGAATGGCTTGTTGGATGAACCGATACCTATGTATAGATGTGCTGGATGGTTTCTGCAAGTACCTGGAAAAACCCATCAATTAAAAGAAAAAAAAAGTGTACGAAGTACATAGGGCTTTATATGGATTAAAGGTAGCGCCCAGAAGATGGTACAAACGATTCCTGGAAGCAATCGAAAGACGACCTGAAACTATACGAATTTTAGCAATGCCTATTCGTATGGAGGAAAGAAGAGAAATTGGCAATCATGCTGCTGTAGATAGACAACATTCTCTCTGCAACCAACTTCAAAAGAAAACCGGGACAATTTTAAGTAGTAGAAATCGTAATTCTCAATTACGGACCTGGAGGAACCGACGAAATTCCTAAAGCTGGAAATTAAATGTAATAGGAAAGAGAGGACAATGCGAGTGCACCAACATTCATGCTACAGCATTCGTGTAGATACCATTTTGGAGAGATACAATCCGAATGGCAGATCTCGGGAAGAGATACCCATGATGAGAAAGATGAAGAAAGGGAAGAAGAAGGAAGTATGATGAGATGCCTTAAAAGCATTCAAAACAGACAAGCAATTATGTTGCTTATGTGCCTACAAGGAGGAAGCCAATTGGATATTGCTTGAGCTGTAAGCATTCTCAGCAGAAGACAGAGAAACTATACGGAAGAAGACCTGGAGAGCGGTACTACGAGTTATCCAAAACCTATGAGGAACCAGAGACGTTGGACTAATCTACAAGGGAAAAGGAGAATCTCAGGAATGCTACATGGACGCATTGCTCGGACGTCGAAGATGGATACTCAACAACAGGACTAGTGATAGAATTATTTGGTGACCTAATAATGTGGAAGGCTCAGAAGCCAAACCACATAGCCCTCTTTTCAGCAGAAAGCGAATTTGTAGCTATGAGCATTGCCATGAGCTGGCATGCCTCAGAGCTATTAGCCAAAGTATACTAAAATTAGGTACCTTTTGCACCAACTTAGAATGAGGATTCAAAGCCAGCCATAAGATTGGCTGAAACTGATTACTTCTAAGCATTGAAACTTTTGGTCAGTGTTCAATTTGTTCATTTGAGAAGAGTACCTTCAGGGCAACATCAAAATTCAATAGATCTTTAAACAAAATAAAAGGCGGATGTTCTGATCAAACCATTGCCAGAACAGTTTAATTAAATTTTGAAATATAATGATGTAATGAAGTATATTGAATATTTGATATTGTGGTGAATTCTAAAATTTGTTCTGTGTTCTAGGTAATCTGATGTGGAGAGCCCTAGCCTGGTTAAAAACGTGTAAGACGAATAAGTAAGACGAACGTGGAATGAAGATGTGTAAGACAGAAAGTTCCTTGGAGGAAAATAATGCAGGAAGAAGTCATACAGATGCCGAATCTAAGTTATGTATATAGGCTTCATGGGTGGGCAACCATCAAGGTGGTAGCACATCAGGAGCAAGATTTTATTGTCTAGAAAATGTTGTACATAAAACCAAGTTTATACACAGTGTGTGATATGCATCCTTTGTTTCTAGCACTTCACAGGTAACACTGGTGCAAGAGATCTAGTTCGACAGTTCCAGAGTCTACTGGACTACGGCAACAGCTGAGAATACGAGGATCTCCGCTGGAGCAGCAGGTCCACCAGACTCACAGACGACGCTGGACAGATGGCTGAGATCACGAGACTCGTCAAGGAAGCAGCTGAACCTCAGGCAACGTCGCGACAACTGGAACTACATGGATCTTCACAGTAACGGCAGGGTCAACCAGACTCAAATTTAAATCAGGCAATTTGAAGAACTATGAGACGCCAGGGCCAACCAGACTGAAATTAAAACCTGGCAGTTTGAAGAACTAAGAGACTGTAGCAGTGATCAGCAAATCAGAATTTGTGGCAGCAGCTGAATTTTGTACCTACTGCAAGTAACATTGAAGTGCCTTGCCTTATAGACTGAGGAATCAAGCATTGTGCAGTTGGGAGGGAGTGTTGAGGTTTGAGGACAACTACCCAATCCTTGACATTCCCCTCTTAGCTAAGTGACATTATACACGAGCGTCATCTACAGTAGAACTAGGGAGGTCTCTGTTGAGTGCTGCTGTCGCGGAAGAGGTTGTAACCTCCAGGTGTTGTGTGGTTCGGTTTCGGCCATATTCCCATATTGACTTTGGTGCTTGGCTATGAAAGTGTTATAATATCTTCTTTCGAGGTGAGACGTATTTAACGAGAATACAAGTATATCAATTCTATCCTATCATCTTCCCCAGGTTCCAATTAATTGAATTAGTAGTAGTTAAACCAATATCGCGTTAGTTGGTTATCCCTCGAATAATCAACCTATGTTTTCATGATAATGGTCAACCTCTCCGATTCGGCTCAAAATTTTTTTCTGGACGTTTCATGATGCTCTGATCAAAAAAGGTCGATGTCCGTCCGCCGTACGCCGTCCATCGTCCGCGCCGTTTTTGGTAGTAGAAAATTTTCTAAAAATCTGAAATTTGGGTCAGGGGTCTGTTCCCGGCCGAGACGGGTCCTCAAAACTTTTCAGCCCAATCGGACCAAATTTGGTCGGGGGGGGGGGGGGGTAGGGGTCAAAATGTGTTTTTTGAAAAATCGATTTTCGAGTTTTTGGGCGATCTAGGCGAGTAGGGTGTCATTTTCCACTAAATTTTGGACGCTGAATCCAATGAAACGGGTCCCAGAACGATCGGCACCCACTGGAGGAAGTAATGAGTCAAATTGGGTATTTATTACCCACCCATTTTGAATATGTGTTTTCGGGATTTCTGCTACCTAGGCGAGTAGGGTGTCATTTTCCACTAAATTTTGGACGCTGAATCCAATGAAACGGGTCCCAGAACGATCGGCACCCACTGGAAGAAGTTATGGGTCAAATTGGGTATGTATCCACCCATTTTGTATGTGTCAGGATTTCTGGTGCCTAGGCGTGTGGGGTATCATATTCCACTAAATTTTGGACCCTGAATCGATTGGAATGGGTCTGGGACCCGCCACACCCACTGTTTCCCCCATTCGAGGAATAACCAACCCGTGTGTAAGAATTTGCAGATTTTTTTCTGGACGTTTCATGTCCTGATCAAAAAAGGTCGATGCCATACGCCGTACGCCGTCCATCGTCCGCGCCGTTTTTGGTAGTAGAAAATTTTCTAAAAATCTGAAATTTGGGTCAGGGGTCTGTTCCCGGCCTAGAACGGTCCTCTAAGCTTTTCAGCCCGATCGGACTAAATTTGGGCGGGGTAGGGGCAAAATGTGTTCTTTGAAAAATGGATTTTCGAGTTTTTGGGCGATCTAGGCGAGTAGGGTGTCATTTTCCACTAAATTTTGGACGCTGAATCCAATGAAACGGGTCCCAGAACGATTGGCACCCACTGGAAGAAGTAATGGGTCAAATTGGGTATTTATTACCCATTTTGCACGTGTCAGGATTTCTGGTGCCTAGGCGTGTGGGGTATCATTTTCCACTAAATTTTGGACGCTGAATTCAATGATGTGTTGAATAAACTGAAATGAGCCATGGGTCAATCGCGGCACATCGGAGAAGGGGACCTACGTTACTTGTTTTCAATTTATTTACTCAGGAAGGTACGCTTTCCAGTAAAGCCGAGACATAATTAAGTACCTTCCCAATTGATGTTATAAAGGTTTGTCGAACGAAAAACGAGTACAACGTACCAACATCATCTGGAAGGTAAGTTTGTTTTTTCAGCCACGATCTGATCATTAGGATATCGTTGTTTCGAGCCATCCTGAAACATACCAAATTGAAGAATATGAATACAAATTCAAGTACGTAAATTTGTTTAGAATTGCTCATCGCTTGGTAGCCAGCCGGATACGATACCTGCAGCAAAGAAATACTACATGTCTACCTACTCGTAATTTGAATACCTAAACCAAAAACGAGTGTTTGGGTAAGCCGGTATGCATAAGTACCTGGGTACGGATGTAGGTCAATACTCAATTAAAAAAAAGGTACCTACTTAGTGGTATCGACCGAGTAGGAGGATCAAGTTTTTGAATTTCTAAAGAAAAGAAATCTTCGAAGTTTAATGTTTTCCTGGCTTGTTTTTCAATTGATTTTATAGCCTCAGCCATCAGTTGACAACAGTTTTTTACGCGTTCTCTTCGTCCACTAAAGCCCACTAAAAAAAAAAAAAAAAAAACTGGGCAATTAACTTGGCGTGGAGACGAACGATGCGACGCTGCAATCAACCGAAAGCTCCCCATAAAAGCTGTTCCAGTAAAATTTTTCCAATTAAACCAGAGCGGCAACGGTGATAAGGGGAGATGGAGAGAACGGGAGGAGAGTTGATAGCGATGGTAGTGGATTGATGAAGAAGAAAGGAGGTTTTTTCGAACCACGATACAAAACGGGGTCTGCCGACTAAGGGTTACGTTTTCCACCGAACTCAAGTATTAAATTTCCAGCTGGATAGCCCTACTGATTTCTCCCATCTCCTTTTCAGACTATTTTCTTTTGTCTAACAGCCTCCGTTTCGATTTGGGATCTTCTTTTTTTTCATCTTCTTTTTTTTCTCTACCCTCTCCACTTCATTCCCACAGCTTTTCTGCATCGCTCGTTCCTCTCTGTTGTGATTGTTTTCAATAACTCCTGAACTTCTTATTTGAAATCCTGAGGTAGGTATAGCTCAGCCTCATTCGTAACGATTGACCACAAACAATATGCTGGTGTCGTTTGTGCTGCACCTATTGATGAGGAGTAGAATCAACTATACTTTTGACATTCAAAATCATGGAAGCCTCCGGCTAGACTGCGTTCTCATTTTTCTTTCTTCTAACTTTCCTCAGAGGGAAAAGAAAAGATCAGGAGAGCCTTCTCAAGGGAGTGTATAAGAGACTTTATTAACCGTCTCTCTTTTTGACTTGTTGCATCACCTTTGTTGTGGAACATTTTTTGACTCTAAGGACCTGTAGCTTTCCATCCTGACATTCACCCTTTGTGACACCAATAGCTTTTACTCCCATCTCCATTTTTCACAGATTTTCTCCTGAGATGACTAGGGACGGTGGTTTAGTTGGTTGGTTAGTTGTAACTTGAGATCGTGTTATCCACGGTTATTTACGGTTAACATCGATTAAGTAGCTGGTGTAAGTAAGAAAGCGAATGAAACAAAACTGTCGTCCAAGTAGGTATAGAAATTGATGTTTATGAAAGCAAATAAGAAGGCTGTTGTCATAGTTGGCCCTCGCCTGATTAAAAAACTCTGCATGCAGCTAATCTTGTCATGCCTAACGTCGTGGAAGAAAAATTGAGTTTCCTCCTAAGCGATCTGTGAAGGTCCATTATTCCTTAATCCATCGGTTTCTAGTTTTGAAGAAGGTTCAGGGAATTATAGGTATCTTTGAAAACACGAAAAATTATTATGAATAATCTGTTCTTTCTTCATCGTGAAACTGCTAGTGAGCTAAGGTCGTTTAGTTTTCTTTAATAAAAAATGGTTGCTGAGAAGATGGTTGTGGGTAATACGTCCAATTCTGCCATTCTTCTTACGGGTCAATGTCCACTGGTAACCCGCTAATTCATCTATTCGATAGCACAAATGGTATAATTTGAATTAAACCAATTTAACTGATGAATTAAAAGGAATAATTTGTTAGTTGTCAGCCCTAAAAGGCCTTGAATTATTACTCTGACATTATATTATATGTTTAAATCTACGCTTAAGGAAATCCAGAAACGTGAGGAAGAAAGGAGAACTTGGCTAATCCTTGGTGCTGCGTGACAGCTTCAACAGCTTCTGAACAAACTGAGATTTCCGTCCAACTTTCCCCTTTAGGATTAAAGACGAGGGTTTCCATCGGGAAGAGGAGAGAGGAAACATGAAAAGACGCGGGTTTTGGTTGGACTGTTTCAGTCCTTACACGAAACCTCCACAGTCATTTAATATAATTTATGATAATCTTCACGACTCAACTTCTATTTGGTGAAGCCTTCAGCTGGGCGAGTTTATCGACTTCAAGTTCTGGACCCAGAAGAAGCAATTTACCGATATAATGTTGATCCAAAAATGAAACGTCTCCGATTTGTTGGAGCAGTAGGAACCGCGAGTCACATGTTCCTCGAATAATCAACCTATGTTTTCATGCAAAAAGTCAAAAATTTTTTCTGGACGTTTCAAGGTGTCTAGATCAAAATTAGCAATGGTATTAAAATGAGAATGTTTGCTTGATGTGAAGGTGAGTTAACATTATTTGAGCTTAATGGCCACTCACTTTGCGTGTTGTTGATTTCGATAAATTTCATCCTAGCATTGAATTAAGTACGTTTATGTACTATTTCGGTTTCTCAATGTATCACGTGAAGCATTACTCTCTGTCGCCTTAAACAAGTTATAAACAGTACACGTCAATTCATTCGATCTTGTATTTTGAACGTGTATTTGTGGAATACATGCGCAGAAATAAAGGGTTTCAGGTAGTTATTATTATTATTAGACAACTGGACATCAGGGACACCCGGTTTGATTCAATGTACAAATAATATATTAAATATGCAACTGCTCTATCGAGAAGTCCTGAAATATCCCCACTAAACGTTTCATTAGTGGACTTCGTGTGGCACATCCCGGAATCCATCAAGGTACATCCCCTCAATGAGTCATCCAGTCACGTTTTCCGTTAGAAATTATTTAGACAATCCATAAATTTTGCTTATATGCAACATCATATTATTGAAACGACGTTGAAGAATTTACTGCCGGACTAGTCTGTGCGCCGCAAAGATTAAAATAGACATACGAGTAGTTAACATTCAGTAAATGCTTTACCGTAACATTGTTATTATTTACATAATTACCTAATTACGGGAATGTACAGACCGAAGTTCCCAATAAAAACTCTGCAATTATGATTGGGAGGAGACATGGGAGTAGGAGGTACGTCCACTCCTTGATGAATATTTGCAATATTTAAAATTTTGGAATTTTGTTAAGAATTGGGAAATGAATATAGTTTTAGTACTTAGGATAAGGATGCCGTCAAACACATTCTTGAAAGAATGTTATGGACAGTTTGAGGTAAAAAACACGGAAAAATAACAACATCTTCTACAGCCGCACCTACAGCCCAAAGTCGGGTGTCATGAAGGCACATCAAAATGGCATTGAGATTGATGAGTGATACAGTTTATGAGTTTACTGTAAGGCAAACATTGACATACTATACTTCTTGAAAAGCTATCGCCAACTTTTAATTGGAGGAGTTTTCGTCAACAACTGAACCATGCTGTTTACTATTCATTCATTCCCCACTTCCATCAGAACGGATCTCGAAAAGCCCTCGACCGTCGTCTCTCCCTGAGGCTCTCTAGCTCCGAACGGTTGCTGCAGACGCAGAGAGGGACTTTTCCTCACTTCCACCGAGGGCGTCTCCAGATGGAAGTGGAAGGTGAAATTAATTTCCTTCCCACCAAGGTCGAGTAAACGCACATAATATGTCTGCGACGGTTGACGCGCCTAATAACAAAAGTTTCAAGCGTCCCTTATTAAAAACGGAGCGAGAAAACCGTTTTCCTCTTTTACTCTATAGAGGGAGGAAAAAAAAGACGAAAACGTGGAAACCTTGATGAAAAAAGTGGAATCAGAATATAGACAAAATCTCTGATTTCTTCACTATTCACTAACCAAAAAAAGATCGTAGTTTCACTTATAGGAGTATATTTTTCCATGTTATTACGAGTATTTCGAATACGTACTCAGTGTATTCTAACCTTAAATAGGTTGATTATTCAAGCAATAACCAACCAAAAGTCTCGAAGAATATTTTATAACACAATAAGAGTTCAGACCTATTTTCACTTATTTCGCCGATTACTATTTCAATGAGGCCAATACTTCTGGATAAAAGGGAGCTCGGGGCTCTTTCTAAGAACATCATCAGATGTGAAATTACTCGAGTTCAAACATATAAAAAATGTATAATAAAAAAAAAAAACTTGAGATTTTACTCATTCCCAAGAAAATTATTTCAAATAAATCATCTGTAATATACAATCAAGAGTCTAACTTTCCATCCCCTATTTTCCCCGCTGCGAAAAAATCAGGCGATTCTTATCTCCCTTAAAAATAAATTTTCCCGTTGCTGGAGCGCCCGACCCATTGGAGCCATAAGTTTTTGTAACCCTGTTGTGAAAGCGCATTTCATTCAGTCCATCCTGGCGTCGTCCTGTGCTCGCCCTGAAGTGAACTATTCTACCGTGCTGAAGTCGACCGAAGCTGTTACATTGTGTTCCCCATGAGATAAAGGACTCAAGTTAATTAAGCCTCGCTGCATACCTCGGGACAGCGTGCCCCCTCCCGTTTTTCCTTCGACGTCGACGCCGTTTTCGTCAGCTGGTATTGTTGCGCTCGCTCATTAATTGTATTTCATGTATCATGTATTAATTGTATTTTTTATGCTCCACATGTAGTCTAATGTACTTTGCCAATTACTTTGTCCTATATCAATTGTAGACCAGGTTGGTGCAGATTATCCTCCTTTGCAACGTGTCCTTTTCTTTAATTATAATTCATTTTGTTTCAATGTATTTCATGCTCATCCTTGGTATCCCTAATTAACGCCTGGTCGTAAGTCTTGGACTTACATCCCGTATCCTCTCGCTAGGTCCTTCCAAATTCTCCGAAGAAACCCGAATTAATAAAATAATTCAAACACATTTAATTCGAGAGAGGCTACACGATCAGATATAATGTTTTGATGCATGATTCACGGAAAAAGAGATTTAAACACGAAAAAAAGGAACTGGCATACCGGGTGAAATCGATGAAGGTATTCGAAATTATTTTGGTGTCACATTTTTTCCTTGCTTAATGTTGTGATACTCAGCGATCTCCACGAACTGCTGAAATCCTCATAACCATCTTAAATAGTGAAAAAAGGTAGCCACAATCACTGAACTAATCAAGGATCAACCTTGATGGATGTCATCATTATTTATGCGATTTTCCCTACAATTTGGAATATCCGCTGAGGCACCCGCCCGTTCCACTGTTCTGCTATCCGTTGACCCCCTCCCCTCCCCCCTCACCAAATCTGTGTTGAGGGGGTGTCGGGTTCCGAGTCCTCCCAACTGGTCATTTCATAACGGGTTTGTCTGTTTGCCCCAGTCCCCTTTCACCGTCTCCCCACACGATTTTGAGTTATTTATACCGTTTCTACTCGTAACCCACATGGACGAATAAAACCTCGTCAGCGCTCCATCCTCCCATCTTTTCTCGATTTCTCGTTAGGTGCCCGTTCTGTATCCCGACTCTCGTTCCATGGGGACTCGCCACGTCCCATATCAGTCGACAGTCCCACACAATGCCGCTTCTACAGCTTTCAACCATTTGAAAATATGAGTCTTTTATTCCTCATAACGGATGAGGATACCATTTCGTAAGTCGTATATTTTCAGCGGAAAAAGGTACCTACCTACACGGTAGCTTCACCCAAGCAATAGATCAATAATTCTATAATTTATTTCTCTTCTAAATAATAAAACAAAAAATACTACCGTTGAGTAAACACAAATTAGTCTAATAGAGATATTCAGAGAATAAAGAGAGAAATTCTAACTCATCAAAGGAGATGGGTAGGCTCATGTAAAATAGAATTCCTGATTTTACTCGTGCAGTTGTTCATGATAAAACAAGCTAATTTTGATTAACTTGATGGATATTGGAAATATGCCGGCCATACCGCCCGTCAGACGCGGTTCTGCTAATCAGTTTCATTCCTATCTTCCAGTAGATTTCAACACGTTCAAAGGTTGCCCTGAAGGAGGTTCAGTTTGGAGTGAAGGAATCACAATTAGTTGTTGCATACTCTCCAATTTGGTCTGAAAACCGCGCCTATCGTAGTTACTAAGCTCGAAGAAAAACATACGACGGTGAGCCTTAATTTCACCTGAGGTTTGAAAAAAAGTCTTTTCGTAATTTTCCTCAAATAGTTCATACACCAAGAAAGTGGCTAATTCCTCCATGATGGGGTATTTCAAGTTAATCAGGGCATGGGGGAATGTGCAACAAATAGTTTAAAACTTATCTCAATTCTGCAGGAAAAACGTATTAGAAGGCCTTTAAGAAATATTACCTAGAAAACACTCCACAGAAGGGTATGGGAATGATGATTTGTTTTGTAGATGGACATTCAAGCTTTTGACTGTTTTGACGATGAATTGTGTCCGTCTTAGCCGTCTACCGGGTCCACCAGCACAATTAGCTGCTTCCTCGATCACGCCAATTATGATTACTTGTATAAAGGAAAATTAATTAGTACTTATTATAACTGCAAATGTGATATGAATAGTTTATTGTGTCTTCTTGGTCCCGAGAGTGGATTCACTCAAACCTTTAAGATGGACATTTGGAGTCGAAATAGTATCTGAGAACGTCATCCCACGATCGGTTAATTGATTGAAAAAGTTCAAGAGGGTTTTGTTTGTCTAACTTTTCAACAACTTGCATAAAATTGTAGATTGATGGGCAAATATTGCCCAACTGTCGGTTTTGGGTGCGCCAGTGCGGTTTTGGACGAAGGTTTTCTCCTTCGGGCGTAAACCTAGAGACAAATTACGAGGCATTTTGAAAGGATTTGTATAATTTTTTGCAGGATGATTCCGTTAGTTTCGTTAGAAAGTCATGGCTTTCAATTCCATGGGTAGGAGGTATACGATAGCTAATCGAGTGATTCCCGATATCGGATTATCGGTTGCCACCAATTGAATGGAGAGGTCATGTTGAAAAGTGTTATGTCGGAGTGGGAATGTGTTCATGGGGAGTGAATGTGGGAAGTTAAGGCTTTTTTGATTTGGTTTATTTCCAGATAATCACCTCCTAAGCGCCTTTAGTTTTGGCAGCTTTCCCTAATCTCCTCTCCTCTCCCCTTCTACTCACTGGAATACATCCTATTCAGTGTTTCCCCCCTTCGCTTAGCTTCCACACACTCCGCACTTTTCCGTTCCACTTCCAGCCTCCCCGTTCCCGACTGCTTGTAGTTGAACACAACCAGGAAGTCGTGAAATGCCTCCCATGGCTGCAGCATTATCGCCCTTCAGGGCTCACACAAACACCTCTTTCCCTCAACTCTTATTTCTTTTATTAACTTGAAGCTCGCAGCCATGATAGAAGGATTTTCTCCTGTCTCCGGCAACGATCATCAAAAGGATTACTACGTTCACTAAACTGATTTCTACATTTTCGCTCTATTTTCATTCAAGGGAAGGTACCGGCTCCGATCTCAACAAAACACTGTCTCATTCATTATCAGCAGCTAACTGCTTGATTCGTCACTCCATCATTTGGCGAATTTCTATAATAGCCTACAGAATTGATAACTTTGATGATACCATTTTCTGTCAATGATTTTGGGACTTAGTCTTACGTGGGGATGCTTATTTGAGTGTCTCAA
Source organism: Cyrtorhinus lividipennis (assembly GCA_019603395.1). NCBI lineage: Eukaryota > Metazoa > Arthropoda > Insecta > Hemiptera > Miridae > Cyrtorhinus > Cyrtorhinus lividipennis. Next base: position 37,924,995 of record CM033998.1, on the reverse strand, counting down.
ATGATGATTGAAGTACCTATCCAAGGCAATTGTTGAGGCCTTGGCACTTGGAACCAGACAAGTTATATTTCGTCAAGGTGATCCCAAGGTGATAATTAGGTAGATAGGTACTTGTAGCTTCGCGGTCGCTGACCACGCTATCACGCACAGCACCATTGAGAATCCCGAGGCGAACCGAGGGAATTATTTTTAAACGCTGTAATTCCTGTATTTTTCTTTTCCTTGTTTATTACCGCGTTCATTTTTGAATATGAGCGATTAAAAATAGTTAATATCCTATTAGGAACGGAAACTTTTGGAGAAAAGTGTTATGTTGGGAAGATGGCGGGTAACATGGTTGTGGTTGAAACCGGCGTGATGCGTAATAGATTTGGAAAGCAATGGCTTTGTAGCTCAAAAATTTAACGAAGCAGTGATATTGTTTAAGAGGGAATGTCTGTATAAACGCCAAGTTTGGGAAAATGGGGAAATCGGCCCCCTCAGGTGACCATTAAGGTCCACTGTTCACTGTCTTATGTCCCTAAAACGACTTATACTATTTGTAGTCCGTGTAAAGTCCTAGGAACCTCAGCCTTTAGATCGTTGTTTTATTTTGAAATTTCAAGGCATTTAAGGAGTATATTGACTTTTACGATTTTTGTCGATCAACTCGCATGCTATATCTTTTGTACGCTATATATCAACATTTGTCAGAAAAGAACTAGAAATATGCTTTTTGTATTCCTTGAATAATCGACCTATGTTTCCATGGAAAAAGTCAATTTCTCTGATTCGACCCAAAAATGTATACTGGGCGTTCATAGGTGTTTGGATCAAAATAAGCAACTGTCCATACGCCGCCCGCCGTCCTCACCAAAATCTGAAATTCGGGTCAGGGACCCGTTTCCGGCTTCAGTTGGTCCTCGAAATCGGTCCGATTGGGTGGAAGGGAGGTTAGGGGTCAAAATGTGTATCTCAAAAAATAGATTTTCTAGGTTTTTGGCGATCTGGGCGTGTGGGGTATTATTTTCGGCTTAATTTTGGAGATTGAATCCAAATATACGGGCCCGGGACGATTGGTGCTTACCAGAAGAGGTTATGGGTCAACATGGGTACCACGTTTTTGCTTGTGCGCAACATGCAATATTGTAGAAAGGCTGATTTTGGTCCAAGGGGTCTTCAGGGGACTGAATGATGCGAATTTGCGTACTGACAAGACTATTGAAAAGTCCCTCCTTGACGTCCTTATTCCATTGGTACATCGAAATCACTCTTATTTCAAGATTGAAGGCATATAAATAGTCGTTACGTAAGATAATATACCTAATTGCTGCTACAATTTTGAGAAAGCGATGATCATTATTAGCTCCGAATTCGAAGATGTATGGTACCTACTCATTACCGACGGAATGGTACATATTTCAAAATAGGGCTTGGGCTGTAGGAATAAGCGGAGTAATTTTAAAAATCTGGAATGTCTTTGCTAATCATAGAAATATACCAGGAGTTGAAGAACTGGGAGGGACAGTGACCCCTACGTAACTAAAACGTGAGATGCTGTAATGAGAAAGCTCCATCCTGGAATCCTGGAACCAGCCTGGAATGTTGCAATCCCTTTCGAGGCAGTGGGTCATGCTGAGCCGACCTCTCGCGCAGTGCGCGCACGCTTCCTCATTTCAAGTTTCTCTTGTCGTTTGCGGACATTCGCCATATATTCCGAACACTCACTTCTTGTGATCTCACTCGTTTAATTGACTGCATGTCCATTATTGCCAGTTTTTCAAAGAAGAACCTTTTGTTGGGACACATTGGCACAAGTCCTACGCAAATTACTTCTACTGTTGTTTAAACAAAGGTCATGTAGGTTCCTTACCTCAGCTTACTCCCTAAAACGGAGTAACTGACTTCATTTGTCACCTCTCAAGTGATGACCCCGATACCGAATAGATAAGCCTTCATCTAAGTAGACTTTGTTGTATTTATTAAAGATATATTCGTATTTCATCAACTTCCAACCAATTTGAAAGATTTTCAAACCAATTTGAAACATCAATTGTTTCTTTCCTTCATTTTTGAGGGAACTTAGGTCATGATTGTTTTATTTAGCACTTTCCGGAAGTTCTGAAAATTATTCCATTCTGTTTGGAAAATTATCAATGGGCCTAGATCCGCTTATTACGCACGTTGAAGCACAGATAGCCTGGCCCTCAATTCTCACTCTAACAACCTCAATTCTGGTTTCTGTACTTTATAATACAAGATCACATTTTCATCTATACAGCTCAAAGGGTTCCTATCACAATTAGCATACCTACACCGAGGAAAACCAGTGGAACGTTATGTTTTCCAAACAGGCCTCGAGGACGATCTCGTTATCTGTATTTAATGCACTTCCAGCCATTGGAGCAAAACTGTTTCTAATTAAATGGAACGCGTAGCGTCGACGGGGATCGCTAATAGAATGAAAGTTGGGGAAAAAGAACAGATCGTAAGCTTTTTACGTTGTAGCCTAATAAACAGCTTACGAGAGAACTGAGTATTAGCACCGTTATGAGAAACCACAGCGATTCCAGAGGAATGAATTTACATAGAGACTGGGCTTTTAATTCTTGAGTAAGCGTCTGGGATCTCATCTCCCTTCAGTACGCAGTTACAAGAATGTAGCAATCCTGCGACACCATGTATCTTCTCGAGAGATGAGAGGAAGAGGAGGACGCGTTTATCCTTGTCTAATAAATATAACATCAAGTTCCCAACGCCATTTCTAACGACCACGAGATTTTCTCGCCCGCTACATGCTATTAAACCACTTCTAAACTAGGTTCATCAATGGAAGCTTTTACTAGCCTTTACAAGTGAGAACCCGCATTCATCTTTTTCCATCAAGAACCCGACTTCTGCAGAGCCGAAAAGTGAAACGACTAGTCGAAGGCTCTCCCAACCGTTCCCTAAGATAGCCAAGCCTCAGGCGTAGGAGAAAATACCACGTCTAACGCAATACTTGAAGCTGGGATTTCTGATATGAACGCTCCTTTAGCTCGTTACAGACCATCAACGACGAAGTATGAAAGCTTTTTGTTTTGGCCCGAAAAAACCATTTTAATAAAATAAGATTAACGCTATATTTTAGTAAATACTCGTAAATTATTATTTCGCCCAGCCAGATCGGATCATCTGTAGTTTATTGTAACCAGTTTTTCATGCCAGTTCCCCACAAATTCGACAGTTTGTGTTTCAAGATGTCAAGATCAAACCAAATGCCCACCAAACCGAAATGCCCACCCGCCGTACGCTGATTTGGCAGTAGAAAATTTTCAAATTATTTGAAATTTTGGTATCTTTCTGGCTCTAGTAGTCGAGGTCCTCGAAACGCTTCAGCCCGATCGGTCCAAAGTTGGGGAGTGTATGGTAAAAAGTGTTTTTAAAATTCGATTTTCGGGAACAAGGCCTCTGAGGTACCTATTTTTTAATCGTCTGGAATGAGTTCAGACACTGTCTTCCCTTTCCTTTTGCTCTAAGGACTAATTAACTATTGTGGAAGGATTCGCAGCGTTTTAATTTAACATTCAAGTAGATGGAACCATGACGCCTTGCCCGGCGTCAAGCATCATGGGATGAGTTTGAGGCCGAGTTGAACACAGTCCTTAACTGAATCCTTCAAATGAAACACAAATGTGAGCTCACGTCTTGCACATGTCGAGAGTGAAATGTCCACTAGCATCGCGAGGCACATGCGCGGAGAAAGTCTTTCCGGCTGGTCAAGATTGATGGGAAAAGTTCAAGACGAGCTCGCGTTTTACCTTTATCCGCTGGTTAAATTGGAAGAGATTAAGGTAGAAGACTTAACAGTTTTTCTTCTCAAAAACGAATTCCCTCTACAATAATTATGGCTTCACTTTAATTTGTACAAGACTGTAATTTATCTCATCAATAAATTCCTACAAATCTTAACTCGGGTTTCGATTTTGAGTAACTTGTATCGACGTCAAGTGTAGTGGAGTCATTTTATTTTTTTAGCTAGAGAAGCTAAAATAATGTTTAGTTACTCCATCCAAATCGGTCCTTTGTGAAAATTAATGAGAAGAGGTAGATTTATTAATTTATTTATGATCGTGCCCCTTTTGGATTCCTTGTTCCATGGCCTACTGGTCACTGACTTACCGTTATCTCCTGGCACAAAAGCGCCAGCTGTAGAGTTTAGTCGGTAATTAATTTTATGCCATTTGTATGAAAGGAAAAAAATATATGTAAGTTGTGCTGAAGCCTGGCCAGTTCACGAACAGCTTCGATCTGAGTTATAATAATTCAACTCTACGGAATAAGGGAACAGGACGAACTCTTGTGGGTTCAAGTTAGCATGCCATCCACGCATCCATGCACTTCATTCGTAACTTTCCCCTCCTTCTCTTATCTCCTCGGATTGCTTTCGGTTTTTGTAGTCGGTATTTCGAAATAAAACAACGAGCTAGTGATGAATGAACCTATCGTGATGCTGCGATGGGGAATGAGAATCCTCAGAGATTCCCCTTCCAATATAAGCTAATTAGCCTGGAAACTTGCCCCTCAAATCTGCGCCTCTCAGCATAATCACTGGTTTCGATGCATTTTACCGTACGGGTCTGGTTTATTATTTCAGCTAATGGTTAGTACAAGAAAATTGATAATTTTTATGCATATCAATTTTGATAAAATGTTGACTTCTGGTTTCATTAAAGAGTATTGAATGGAGATCGAATGTGAAGTAGTAGGCCGCTCTTCCAGCTGTATATCCGATGTTTATTTTATACTGACTGGTTGAACCCGTGCGAAATAATGGCAGATCGGAATCATAGGCCTCAATTTTCGCACTCCCCTTTCACGCGCTCTTACAACGCCAGGCACAACATTACCGCAACCGATAGGAAAGCACAATCTTCTTAGCAACCTAACTGTTTCCTTGCTAAGGGAAGCCCCATTCTCGGAAGTGGTTTCTAAGGTTTTATCGCCCCAAACATTCTCCGGAACTCGCTGATCCCGTAGGGAAAAGTCGTATAAAAATCGGCTACACATACCCACATTAGATTTTATTCGAATACAAAGGAAGTGATCAAAATGTTGAGGCGTCAAATAAGTGATGACTTGTCGAATTGCCTGAATGTTGAGTTGAAAAACAAATTTAGACTGAAAACAAGAGCTAGTGGCACAACATGTAACTTTTATAGGCACTCGCTGTGCGTAAATTATTGCAAGCGCTGAATACAACAAATTTTCCTCAATAAACATGAATGGGTAGGTACCCTATTGAAGGACCTGCCCTTCATTGGTGGTACCTTGGATGGTTTCTCGTAAAGTCTATTAATTCTCCGTAAAACGACATAGCTCTCGAAGTATATAACCCGAAGCGCCTCTATATTTCCAACGGAAGCTTCAAGATATACCTTCGGGGCGTAGGCTCACGATACGTCGCTCAATCCGGGTAATTTAACTCAGCCCCTTCTGGGGAAGGAAGATCCATTAGGTTGTATTGATTTACCCTGCAAGACGATTCGCAGCGGCGAATGTGAATTTTCCAACTTCGAGGAAACCTTGAACTCAACGTATTATTTGCTGTTTATTTACCGAATCAAGAACACTGGGAATATTATCATCAGCAGTTCGAGACTATTTACGGATGTCTTGAAGTGGGTTGACACGTTTAAGGAGATTGAAAACGATGAAATCTAGTAATGTTTGACAACAAGAGTGAACTCACTCTTCCTGATTTCCGAGTCAACATTTTCCCGCCCAAAACCTAGTGTGTGGGGGGTATTAAACAACTCAAATCTCAGATCTTCCAATCTTGGGCGATGAGAAAGGCAACGAAGGGTGTTTATTTTGTTTCATAAACGTTGAAGATCAAGTGGTTGATTCCGTCGCTTCAAGATAAAGAAAAAAAAAATACAGAGAAGCAAAAGTGTATCTTGTGCACGTATGAATATCAGGCGAATGTACCTTGCATATGATGGGAGCAGGTTCTCGGGCGAAAGGAATTCCACTGCACGAACTGACCACTCACCAGCGTCTTGCATCGAGTTTGAATCGTCTGCGCGAGGAACGAAAGAGCCCCACTCCGATGTTCCTTCTTTCGCAACCAGAGCCTCCTCAGACTGTGTGTGTTTACCTCAAATTCTAATCACAACTAATTGACCAGTCGGGTTCTGTGCATCTCCCAGAGTTAATATACAAACATACTTGGAAAAACGGTGTAAATTCTTACACACGGGTTGGTTATTCCTCGAACCAGGCGCATGGAGACTCATTTCTTCAACATGGGGAAAAATGGGAAAACAGTGGGTGTGGCGGGTGCCGGACCCATTCCAATCGATTCAGGGTCCAAAATGTAGTGGAAAATGATACCCCACACGCCTAGGTACCAGAAATCTCGAAAACGTACATTCGAAATGGGTGGATAGGCACCCATTTTGACTCAAAACCTTTTCATTGGATTCAGCATTCAGAATTTAGTGGAAAATGATACCCCACACTCCATGCATTGCAAAAAATCTAAAAAAAATCATTTTTTCGAAATACACATTTTGACCCCTACCCCACCTTAATTTGGTCCGATCGGGTTGAATAGTTTCGAGGGGAAAATTTCAGATTTTTAGAAAAAATTTTCTACTACCTTGAAGAACGGTGTCCAACTAAATTACAATGAGGTGGAACATAAGTTTAAACAAAAGCCAATTTCATTCCATTCATTTCGAATGAAATGAGCATTCAATGTCGAACGCTGGCCAATCACTGCCCGTCTGTCAACAACGGCTGATGACACAGCTAACCGTCAAACCATGAATTTCTTGGACCATCCGTACGTATGTAAATCGGACATTTTGGCGATACATTATGACAAATTACACCATCCAACCTCAGGACCCATTGGTTTCAAATAGGTGTACCTCATCTGTATATTTTCAATCGAAGAAACAGGAAAACACAGGAAAAACCATAGCTGTTGTGTTCCTCGACACAACTGAGTTTGAACCAACTCACAAATTATGGTTTTTAGCTATAATATGCCAGTGCCAGAGGAACCCTGGTACTGCTATAACAGAAAAAAAACGTTGCAAATAGGTAGGTACCAACATTGTTTGTGGTATTACAGGTAGATGAGTAAAATGTTATTAGTCGAGCGGCTCACACACGCAGGTTCAATAATGAGTACCCAGTCGGATTTACGACTCCCTTGACGCAAACGATTCGTACTTCTAGGAACATCACTCTACAACTGTAATACGGAACCTTTGTGAAATATGACCTTCAAAAAGATGCAGGAGAACCCGTTCAAAATGTGTTGGGAATTAAGTGAAGTTGCCTCGTTGAGAATGTGGAAAGTGGGTGAAGAGCGGAAGGGCTTGACTTCAAAGGTTTCAAGTCTGACAAACATCACGAGCTTCATTTAAGATGCGGGATTCATCAAGTACTTCCGAGCTGCTAACTCCGTTGTGCCTCATTAATTCGGATTACGTTGCTCTTGTAACTAAACTGGATTTTGTTATTGACAAGAACCGAGAATCTTGGTACACTATGCAATACCCACGCGGTTCAGATCAAGTGGTGATGGTCACGGCACTGTAACTTCCTCGTGACCTGTAAAATAATTATGTGGTGTCCAACATACAGAGACAGGAAATTATCGTAATTAGTAAGGTAGCAAACTGTATGATGAGTAACTCTAAAGCCTTAGGCTTATTATTGATATCTATCTATCTAATTCAACTGTACTGGACTGTAACTTGAAAATTTTAATCGCCCATGAGCAGAGCGCACCGCTGATGAACTAATAAAAATTTGACTGAAATCGTATCAAATTCTGGTGGTTATCGCTTTTTGCAGAAAACATGCATTGTAGCAAAATCTTTTTTGAATAGTTCAAAAGTGAAGACGTATAGTGAAGATATGTTTACAAACTACATTGTATGCAGAATGATATTAGCTCTTTCTTGAATGGTGAGGTGCCCTTTTCAACACGAGCCATACTCTTGTAACGAAATGAAAATTCCAATGCTATGAGTGAGAGAGTGGCAAGCGCCTACTCCATCACATTTCAGAAAACAATCGCAGGCGGGAAATGCGGTTTCTTCCTCGAATCCCTGGAGGAACATTAACCCAAAGAAAACATCCCACCAGCCGACAGAATGGATATGAAGCGTCAGTCAAAACGATGGTAGAAAACGGGCAAAGACAAAAAGTAATTTACAGTGAGGCTCTGCGAGTGGTAGGAGCTTGCCATTGACGGGTTTTGGGTATGAGGGGCAGAAGAACGGTCGGAGCTGCTCAGGGTTTTGGGTTACGGAGTGTAGCAAGAAACCGTTAATGTCTACACTGGTAAGAACACATACCCCAATCCTGAGCTTTTGATTAGCATACAAAACGCTTTATAATAAGACAGTGTCGTCAGGTAGGGACTGCTCGACGTGTGCAGGGCCTCCTTCACGTCTGAAAAACCACCTCCACGCCTCTCTTATCCCGCAAATATTACCTACCTACCTACCGCACACATCTCTACGTTGAAAAGCCTCCTAATAACGCCTTTATACTTCACATACCATAGTAGGCTTGGTTTCGACGCACTCTGGCGGCAACACTGTGAGGAATAAGACATGCGAATACCTCCGCAATTAAAACCAGGAAATTTCGTCTCGCAAATGCTTTGTCGTTCACTGAATGGGTATGAAAGGGTTGACTTCTACTGCATGCCCCGCGTTGTGATATCACCCTGAGAACTAATTAACCAGAGGGCCCGGATTCCATGCATACTAGATTGATAAATACAAAGGAATGGAACAACAAGTGCATTCGGTGAACTGATGAATCTGTAATTCCCCTCGCACCGATTGTCCTCGGAGTTTCGATCAAAACTTGTTATTTCATGGTAAACGAATCGCAGAAACAGGGATCGGAAGTGGGTTGGTATGAATCGCAAAACGTTGAAGTGGGTAAGAACCTCGTAAAGGGCGGAGGTAAAGTAAACAAATAAAGTAGCTGTCTGGGGAGTTTATAGCCATATTTGATTTGGAAGATCGCGAGTTACAGGTATTGTCTTGTGTTATGGCTGACCCACGGAACACAACGAGACCCCCTATGACCTACCTCAGTTTCGAGTCCAGGTTATTGCATAGGGCATGATGGAAATTGGTTTGTTATTAATTTGTATAGGAATAAGTACACCTTTGAGTTTGGATTGGAAAACGCTGTAAATTCTTACACACGGGTTGGTTATTCCTCGAACCAGGTGCATGGAGACTAATTTAAACCTTGGACCAGGAGCACGGAGATTCATTTCTTCAACATGGGGAAAATGGGGGAAGTTAGTGGGTGGCGGGTCCCGGACCCATTCCAATCGATTCAGGGTCCAAATTTAGTGGAAAATGATACCCCACACGCCTAGGTACCAGAAATCTCTAAAACACATTCGAAATGGGTAAATAGGCACCCATTTTGACCCATAGTCTCATCCAGAGGGCAGCAATCGTTCCGGGACTCGTCTCATAGGATTCAGCGTCCAAAGGTTAGTGGAAAATCATACCCCACACGCCTAGGTACCAGAAATCTCGAAAACCTCACATTCACAATGGGTAATAGATACTCAATTTGACCCATAACTTCTTTCAGTGGGTGCCAATCATTCTGGAACTCTTTTCATTGGATTCAGCGTCCAGAACTTAGTGGAAAATAATACCCCTCATTCCTAGATTGCATAGAATCTCAAAAATCCATTTGTCGAAATACATATTACCCCTTAATTTGGTCCGATCGGGTTGAAAAGTGTCGAAGACAAATTAGAGCCGGAAACCAGCCCTGACCAAAATTTCAGATTTATAGAAAATTTTCTACTACCGAAGTCGTGGACGACGGACGGCGTACGGCGTACGGCGGACGGCAGACGGACTTTTGCTAATTTGATCAATTTGTTGAAACGTCCAGAAAAAAAATTTGGCCCGAATTGGAGAGATTGACTTTTTGCATGAAAACAGGTTGATTATTCAAGGAATAACCAACCAAAATAGAAGATTAATTATACAGAAAGTCGGTATCATGTTTCTGACCATCGATTCAGCGCTCGTTGGATGATGACTTTAACTGAATCGTCGATATTTCCACAGTTATGGACAATTATGGAACCCAATTATGGATGTTATTGTTAGTTGAAGATAAACTTTTATACATTACTAGAGAAGACAAACGTTACAAATTTTATTAGAGAAATTACCAGGAGGTACATGATTCTGCTACGAGTAAATTATGTGCCATGGTGGTGTGGGTTCTCATCGCGAGTGTTGCACTCCTTCGTGAATTCATCATTCACTGATCAATCGATCGTCTAAATACGCTCGACACCCTAGTCTAGACTGTGACAAATAAACGTCGGACGGACATTTGCTAATTTTGATTTAGACACCATGAAACGTCCAGAGAAAAAATTTGGGCCAAAAAATCAAGCTTTATAGAGTGGATTGGGTTTTGCGATAGTTGTGTAACAATGAAAAATTCACGAGATGCCAGTAAAGTTGGGGCAACAAGACGTGACTGGCGTCACACTTGGATGTTCATTTATTATTCGTCATCTTCTCAGGTCACATTAGAACTCATGAAGTTTGTGTCTAGTATTGAAACTTTTGAACCAATTTCAAGACATACAATATGCATGCTCTCTTTTCAAGAATAAACTTCAATGTAGAAAGAATGGACTCCAAAGTAAGTTCGACTGGTCTACATTCCCTCGCGCATTTATGAGTCCTTCTTATGTATTCACCCATCTAACGAGAACTGTCATGGCTGCTTCGAAATCGGCGTCTGCTTCGCACAATCCAAACAGAAGTCCTCTTATATATTTTATTTTTTAAATTTAATTAATTATTTTATTTGTATCTTTTTCAATATTTACAGATAAGGATATTGTTTGCTCAAATTTTTGTGTGCAATCACTGGAATAATCTGCGAAAAATTCAAATTACATTTTATCCAAGATGACAGAACTGTTACAGCTTCTTCTCACAAACTTTTAACGAGGTAAAAAAATCTATAAAATTACGGGAAACAAGGCACAACTTTTTTGGAAAAAACTGTAATCTCTTGTGAGGTTTGTTTGGTCCAACAAATTATTAATCGTTAAAAAAAAGAAAAATCCCATTCTTCCTTCTCTTTGAAACCTCAAGTAATTTTTTCAGGAGAATTGCGGTTGAAGAGGATTAGGAGGAGCAGGAGAGGTAGGAAGTATAGAGGTAGTTGAATTACTCGCTCCCACCCTACAGATCCACTGTCTGCCTCCTTCCCCTCTGCCCCATCGAAGTCAAACAAAGAGTTTTAAGAGCTTTAGGAGTTTTCTAATATTTATGGAAATCCCGCTCAGGGCTAAGAAAATGGTGCTGGGGCTGTTTATTTAGTTACCTTTTTTACTTTTCCCTCCAGTCAGGCTCATCTTCCTTTTCCTAGCTTTCCAAGCGAGTTCTCACGTTTTACTGCTACAATGACCGAGTTATTTCCGTTACCCAAAGATTAGCTTTTGAAGAGATCGAAAAACAAGGCACCACTATCAAACGAGAGGACAGAGGTTTCGTCTAAACTCTTAAACTCTGCCAACATCATTTACAAATAGTGGAGTTCCACTACGGCTATGGTCGGTGACGTCTCTTCGACCTCATGTGAGGAAACATACCGAACACATTATAAACTAATGGTAACCTTCTTGGACGGAATTAAACATTATGTAACTGGCCTGTTTTGCAGCTACTCCGAGAAGACAAGGACAGAACGATGCTAACAATTGGGTGAAACAACGTCACATAGGGAGACATCTCCTGCGAAATCAAAAAATCTTCACTTTACCATCAATAGACTAACGTGGGGATTCACTGTTTCTATTCAGTTTTGTGAACATACAATTATTTATGATTCCTTAACGAATGCCTACATTTACGTATGCTTGATTACAAATAGTTTCATTAATGACTATAATGATGAGGATGGACTTGGTTCATCTTATCAGGGCTACACATCTAAAATAAAATTGAACCAAAGGCTAAACCACACGCACTATTCAGTGCATTTTCTTCATTTTCAGTAGAAAACTGATATCAAAACTCTAATATGAAAACCCATATCGAACTTCGGCTGACTGAAGAGGTTCATTAAACTAGTGTGATTTGGATCATGATGAGTATTTCATTCATGGGCTCCAAGTAGTTGAGTTGAGAATAACATCTTCTTATATACTTGAAAGGCCACTCATTTGTCGAGCTAAGCACTCGCGCTGAAGGTGCACAAAAGTGAAATAAAGAGAGAAAAACTGAACAAGAACGAAGAGAATGAGTCGGTGTAACCATACAAGTACACAACTTCTGTTGACGGCACATATAGTTTAATTAGCGCAGAGTGGTGACTGCCGAGGAAAAAAATCGATTTCACTAGTAGATTCTTTTCTTGATGCCATAAAAGCCCGGAAAGCCCTCGAAGGGGCTATTTTCTTTCAACTCTGATTAAACAAGGTGATGGCACCGGAAAGGTAGTCTAATTCGGAAAGTATTAAAAAAGACAAAAGGGGGAAAAAGAAGCGGGTGAAATGGTGATGAACTAAGGTAATGGGGAAACGTGTTGGCCATCCAACTTTGAAAATCTCTTTCAGGAAAAGGCCTCATGTAACTGCTGGCGGCTCTTTTCTTTTACGTCGCTGTTTCCACAGATCCCTCACAGCAATAATACCCAGATTAGATGGGCCGAGATCCCGACCTCCTCACCTTCCAAACCACCTGGAGCCTTCCGCCCTAACTGCCTGGGTTTGAGCTGAAGCTAATGAGACCAACCCAGCTATTCCTTTTACGCAGACCAACCATATCCGCAAAGCTACCCATCGTTAGTCCTCATACTTGGGAATCTATTTTGTTTTGCTTCATTTCAAACTCGGTTGACCTTGTTATGAAGGATTTGGCAAGAAAGCCATTTTATGTTAAATCCCAGGTGAGGAGAATGAGGCATAAATCTCAGAGCGTCATGTGATGGATCCCTTAGAACTTCGTCCACGTTACTACCAGATTCTCTCTGCCTCCGGAAAAGAGTGTTCACCGTATTTGTGCATTATATTGAACCGAGGATATCGTTTGTGAAGCTTCATTATGCATCGTAGGAGATATACCTGCTGTACACACCCGCGCGCGGCATTATTTCCTACCTCATTTTGAACATTGAACAAAAAACATTTTTTAAAGAGATTTTGGAGCACTGCTGCATCCAATGGACCCACTACACACGATTTGCCATCTTTCCTCAAAGTTATACAAAAAGTTCATGTTCAGAGCGACATTGTCCGGGTAAGGATTTATATGAAGGGGCATGTGATGATGTTTGACTGCTATAAACTATTTTTCTCGACTGACCGTTCTCATGAGAATGAAACGGTGAAAATTCTTACTCACGGGTTGGTTATTCCTCGAACCAGGCGCATGGAGACTCATTCCTTCAACATGAGAAAATGGAAACAGTGGGTGTGGTGGGTCCCGGACCCATTCCAATCGATTTAAGGTCCAAAATTTAGTGGAAAACGATACCCCACACGAAATGGGTAGATAGGCGCCCATTTTGACCCATAGCCTCATCCAGAGGGCACCAATCGTTCTGGGACCCTTTTCATTGGATTCAGCGTCCAGAATTTAGTGGAAAATGATACCCCACACACCTAGATTGCAATAATCCATTTTTCAAAATACTCATTTTGACCCCTACCCCACCAAAATTTGGTCCGATTGGATCGAAAAGTTTCGAGGGACAACTAAAGCCAAAAACGGGTCCCTAACCAAAATTGCAGATTTTTAGAAAATTGTCTACTACCAAAAACGGCGCGGACGGACATTTGCTAATTTTGATCTAGACACCTTGAAACGTTCAGAAAAATTTTTGGGGTGAATCGAACAGATTGACTTTTTGCATGAAGACATAACTTAATTATTCGGAATAACCAACCAACATTTGAGGAGCTCTCAGTAGCACAGCGATTTGACCATCCTTGCCTGAAAGAAATGCGGGTCCAAAGAAAAAAAGTCGAAAGGGGCAGTGATGTCAGTCTTGTGTTGAATGTGTTGAAGCTGTGTACATTGCCACAAGTTGTAGAGGCACCAAGTTTTGCTGTGTTATAGCTGTCCATCAGATGTTTATCAAAATATTAGCCTTACCTCTGCCTTACAAGAAGCTACTACTAGCTACTAACTATCCTTATTTATATCAGGGAATTGCTTCCTTTTTCCAAAAAATAAAATTAGCAGCAATCAATTGTAAGGAAAATTGTCGAATTTCTCAGTTTTTAGAAATTTTAATTAACGAGAATTGGCCAAGGCCACCAAATTTAGGGTTTTTCTAAAGCTAACAGTTGATTGATGCTAAAAAAACTTGTAAGACGATTTTCTCTGTTGAATCTCAGCCCTGATTAGCTAGTAATTTTTTGACCGATTGACTGATTAAATACCTTTTTTAAAACAAGTAATTATTCGCAATGGTTCGCAATGGTTTACTCGCACTCTCTGGGAAAGCGTTTGCCTTTGAGGTCTTCGGACCGGGTAGGAATTTAGTAAAAAGGGTGCTAACATACTATATTATTCATGGGTACCCGATTTTGATGTGCAGAAATCGTTTTGGGATCCAAGCCAATAGTTGGCAAAATAATCGAAGACTAAAAGTACTAATTTGCATCTGAGTGCTTCTGGAGGCATCCCGAAGATATTAGGTCAATTCCTCCTGCCTATTCAAGTGATATTTTACCACTTTTTTTTTTTTTTTTCTAACAGGCTGTAAGTGTAACAGACAGCTTTCTCTACTTTGTAGTAAAGAGAGCAGTAAAAACTGCCTCGGAGAGTTAAGAGGCTTGGAAGTGATGTGGCACTGTGCGGAACTACGAAATTAGGCTCGCCCCCGGGGGACAAGCATCCTCTTCCGCAGCTTCCGTTATCATCAGGAGGGAAGATATTCCACCCAACACCCGTCCAGAGAGCTAGCTGGCTTAAATCTAAAACCCAAACATAACAAGTGAGCAAACCTTTGGTTGCTAGAGGATTATAAGGCTGGGTTTCGTGGAGGATAGGACCGCTCTTGATATTCCAAGCGCGAGGAGATAAGTTGATGCTCAGGAAAGCAGCTATGTTTTGTTTCGCCCTTGGGGGTGAGGAAGAGTGTTGCGGGGATGTTGGTCCTCATAAATCCAGATGCTTCTGGGCCACTTGCCAACCACTTCTGATGCCCAATAAGAAACCCCCCACCCCCATTCGTAGTTCTCTCCACTGTTACCCCCAAGTCTAGTTATCTCAGGAAGTGCTGTCATCTCTAAGTTGGCTAAATTTGATTAATCTTTCAGGATTCATGAGGCTGAGTCGGCTTCCTTTTCGTCCCTTCGTATCGTAGTCTTTGAGTTATGAATCATCCTTCCATTCAGGAAGAATAAATGCTGCAGTATAAAAGCTTTTCTGTCGACCTGTAGTTTCTCTTCTGAGTGCTCAGCATGAGCTAGACGTAGGAGTGATCAAAAGAATGGTGTTGGGCTCTTATTTTCTTTGCAAAACCTCCCCGCTTCGAATGTTGCTCGGTGGTATTAATAATTAGTAGGTCCCACTTACCACTTTGCATTCCTCCCTTTGATATAATATTACATACTTTATTCTCGGATGTCATAACAGCAGGAGAGTAATTGCAAAATTTATTGTTTCGAGGAACGTTATGAAGCTATTGCTATTAACACATTGAAAATGGAGACAGATTTAAAAATATTACTACAATATCCTGCGACATGGACTTAAATTCGCTCGAGAGGGTCTAATTATTAATGGAAAATGAAATCAGTGGGTAGGGAAAAAGCGAGAATGTAACAGGTAAATGAAACCGGCTCCGGAAAAAAAGTAAATGAGACCAACGATTTGTTAGGATACTTCCAATTTCGAGCCGACGGACATTGACTTTGACGATTTTTGTCGATCAACTCGCATGCTACGTTTCTTGTACGTGATATTTCAACATTTGTCAGAAAATAACTGTGTTGAAGAAATATGCTTTTGATTGGTTATTCCTTGAATAACGTGCAATTGGTTATTCCTTGAATGTTTTCATGCAAAAATTCAATCTCTCCGATTAGGCCCAAATTTTTTTTTTGGGCGTTGAATCCAATAAGACGGGTTCCAGAACGGTGGTCAAAATGGGCATCTATCTACCCATTTTGAACATGTGTTTTCGAGATTTCTGATACCTAGGCGCTTTACCACTAATTTTTGGACGCTGAATCGATTGGAATGAGTCTCCATGCTTCTGGTCCGAGGAATGACCTAACCGGTGTGAAAGGAATTGCAGCGTTTTGATTTTATTTGCCGAATTTTTGCATTAAACGACATAGCAGTCACGCATTTTTCAGCTGGGGTCAACATGAAAGTAACAGGTGAACGACTTATAATACAATTCTTATCTTGGCAAAAAATATAAATGATTATTCTAGGAGACAATACATACTCCCTATGCTGGCGTCATTACAGCGCGCAAGATTAACTGAACCCAAAAAATGGGATATGACTGGATTAAAAAATTGACGATGGTTTGTTCCCTCTGCTTTTAGGGCGG
Source organism: Cyrtorhinus lividipennis (assembly GCA_019603395.1). NCBI lineage: Eukaryota > Metazoa > Arthropoda > Insecta > Hemiptera > Miridae > Cyrtorhinus > Cyrtorhinus lividipennis. Next base: position 37,908,414 of record CM033998.1, on the reverse strand, counting down.
CGCTGTACGTAAGCGACTTTGTAAAAGTGTTATTGGTGCTTTGAGGGAACACTTTGCCGTACGTAATTACATTGTCCGGACTCCGACGGTTAATAGGTTGGACAAACAGTGGATGAGTGACCCATTAAAAAGGTTAGAGAGGACGGTCGACCCAGAACTCCGCAGCTTCTAATATTCACACTCGGCCCCTGGATCGGGACCGTGGTTGGGGCTGGTTGGGGTGAGGGGCGGTAGAAAAGGCAGGTTGGATAGGGTAGGAAGGGGAGGCTTCGAGTTGAGTTAATTCGAGAGGCGACGAATGACCGGGAAAGGGGCAGGCTTCGTCGTGGTGGATTACGAAGGGGTTGATGCCATAGCACGTTTCTCCATCCCTCATCCATGAAAAGCCCATTCCCTCCCCTCCACCCATCCACTCCTTACCGACTATCCACCCCTCTTACTCACCTACCATCATACCATCATATAGTCCATACTTCCTGTCAACTCTCACGTGAACAGCTTCCATGCGACTGTATGGGTGCTTCATCGTTCCAACTCATTACCTCCTCCAGGCTTCCTATGTACCCCTCGCTTCAACGCTTATTAAATGGTTTCGCCCATACACACATAATCCCTTAACTGAAAGTAATCTCAGCCACAGTGACACTTTTTTCGGTACGGTGTCATGGATTCGGCATTTTTATTCATCTAACGACCAGTGACAATTATTATTAAAAGTATTTTGTGCCTTACTCACCATGACTTCCCAGCGTACAAGCCAGCAAGAGCTTTGTTTTAACATTTTAAATAAAGGAAAAAAAAAACGCTATGAATTCATTCATAGGGGGTGGTTATACCTCGGACCAGCAATATGCAGATCATTCGAATCGATTCAGCGTCCAAAATTTAGTGGAAAATGATGCCCCACACGCCTTGGTACCTGAAATCTCGAAAACCCACCTTCTAAATAGGTAGACAGATATATATTTTTACCCATAGTCTCATCCGGTGGGCGCCAATAGTTTTGGAACCGGTTTCATCAGATTCAGTGTCCAAAATTTAGTTGAAAATAATACCCCACATGCCTAGATTGCCGAAAACATTGAAAATCCATTTTTCGAAAAACACATTTTGACCTCTACCCCCAAAATTTAATCCGGTTGGGTTGAAAAGTAGGAGAACCAACTAGAGCCGGAAACGGGTCCCTGACCAAAATATCAGGTTTTTAGAAAAGTGACATTTTGGTTGGTGATTCCTTGAATAATCAACCTATTCTTATTTTGATCTATACACCTTGAAATGTCTAGAAAACATTTTTGGGCCGAATCGGAGTAATTGACTTTCTGCATGAAAACATGGGTTGATTATTCAAGGAATGACCAACCAAAACCTTCTCTCCAAAATCAATATTGTCGCGTCCGTATTACGTTCCAGGCCCCTATTGCAGCCAAGTTTATCCCGATTTCATCATCATAGCAACAATCTCCAGAACTGCGATCCGGCTTCAAATGCTTATGATTGAATGATTGGGAGGATCTGGGCGTTTGTAAATCTTGATTCATTCGGGTTCAAGCACCTCCCGAGCATTGCACATTCGCATTTTCGAGTCGACGCCTTGACGTCCAAATACACATTTCATTAATGATTGCAAGCTCGGTCGGCGCACGCACTCACGAAACAGTGTCTGAATGAGGTTTCAGCAATGCTTTTTCAATTTGTATTAAATCATCCAACTTTGGTGTTTGTTCGACGACTCATATGAATGTAACGATAATAGATGAACGGCTGTCTCTCAATAATTAAAGGAAATGTGTCTCTCAAGGACCAACATACATTCACACATACGCAAAAACTTAATTTCTTAAAAAGGAAGCAATCTTTAACTAGTCAACCCAAATCTTTAAAAAAAAAAGTTGTAAATATATTATATATACATCGGTAATCTTGACTAATTCACGAACTGAGGTTTGCAGGAGGTTGAAATTGAATTTTACTCAAACTCAAATTCCCATAAATTTTTTTTACAGACTGGGAAAACTGGACTGAAAGAACTCACAAAAGCCCCCTCGGGACTGATTTTCTAGGTAAACCCATACTAAGAGGAAAAGCTGCTTTGAGGGTTTAAGAACTAAATTCTTCTTTTCAATAATATTTAATAAAACGTGATGCCTACTTATTCATGATGCTCCACTTCAAGTTATCATGATATAATGTTAGGGAGAGAACACACAATATTACAAAAAGAAAGAATTCATTATTTTTCCTTGCCGTTGAGTTTTAAAGATTGAAGGGGTCGTAGCACACGAGATGAGAGAATTTTAGATAAACGGAGCGGACGATTTAATCAAATATCAATTATTATTGGAGAAAAAACATCGAGGACTGTCAAGAATGGATGGCGTAAAGGCAGGAACTCGTTACTCGTGAACATGAATCGCCGAATGGGAGAAATTGGGACCAAATGGATCCTTCCGCCTCGCTGAATTCGTCAACCTAGCAGTGTCAACAAATCGGGGAGACCAGAGAATCGAAAACCGTCCGAAACAAATCAACTTAACTCTTGATTTCATCGCTTTTGGAAAGCTCCAATAAGCCAAAAAACCATCTCCGATTGAAAAAAAGAAGAGTAATAAAATAAAAGTAAGAAAAAATATGATGATGTTCTAACAGAAGAAGAGATCTGAGAATAGTGCTTTCGTTTCGAACGGTTATAAAAATAATGATACTCAAAAAAATAAGCTTGCTTTATGGTGGGAGTAGCACCGTTGGAAAATTACAGAATACAAAAGAGCGGATCTCAATGCTTTTCTTTTCTTTTTGTGCGACGATGGTTCTCCTCTTTCAGTTCTAACGTTCACCAAAATGGAAGAATGAAGAGGGGGAGGGGAGGAGGAGGAAGAGAGAAATTAGAATACCTGATGCGAAACTGACAACGGGATTATGGACGGCGAGAGACAAACAAACACGAAAGTGCTGGAAACCGTGAATGAGAAGGAATGAGAAAGTGGAATGGGGATGGGTAGGAAGAATGGGGGATAGGGAAGGGTCTCCCATGGGAAATTAGCGCGACTGCTCCAGCAACCCGGGGCGTAATCGTAACCTTTTTTTCGAGGTAGTATGAGATAACGGTCCACTAAATCATATACACCGAAGGATAAGGGTTTTTCTCTTATAATATTAAAAAACTGTAATAGAAGTCCGGTGCTCTCTTTACCTTTTTGCGCGTGCATTTCTCGTGTTTCTGTTCGCTAATTAGCGCTGGTTGCCTCCTTTTGTTTCAAAGATGCCGAGGAAAAATTCTTGCTCAAAAATCCTTCCAGGGGTTCTTCTTTCAATAGACGGACCTAAAATGAACATAAACAAGGGCTTATGATGATGGAAAATGAATGAGCGCTTCATATCTCACATCTAAAGGACTTGTAAAAGGGATCGAAGGGCAAACACGGCTTCCCACACCCAAGGCTTTGCAAAATTTATTCGATGAACAGCATATCCATACAGGCACACAGCTACGGGCATCCACGGGCTGGCACCAATAATAAGTGGCTTATGACAAATTATAGACTTTTATTCGATGGAGAGTTTGACGTGAGACTTTAGGCCGAATGTGAGATTGTTCACGGAGTGTCAAAGAGGAATACGAGGTATTGCACATAATATTTCTACCAAATTACCTACTGGTTTAGGAGAATGTTAGATCTTTTTCCCCACACACAAAAAAAGGGAGAACACACGGGTAGAACACTATGGGCTTCAGGGGGAAATTTAGAAATGAATCACGTTTGAACAAGAAACGGTCAACGTTTTGGTTGGTTATTCCTTGAAAACCTGTTTTCATGCATAGAGTCAATCTCTCCAATTTGGCATATATTTTTTTTCTGGGCGTATCAAGGTATTTAAAAGAATATATTTTCGAGATTTTCGGCGATCGAGGTGTGTGGAGTATTATTTTCGACTGACTTTTGAACGCTGAATCCAATAAGACGGGTCCCGGAGCGATTGGCACCCACTGGAACAGGTTTTGGGTCAAAATGGGTTTATATCTACCTATTTTGAATGTTTTTCGAGATAACTGGTACCTAGGCGTGTGGGGTATCATTTTCCACTAAATTTTGGGACATAAATCTACTGGAATAGGTACGAGACACGCCACCCCCACTGTCTTCCCAATCTTCCCCATGTTCAATATTTTCGACGTAATTTCGACGTTTTATGCAAAAGCGGTATTGGTTTCCACACATTTTTGGACGGTGAATCGATTGGAATGCGCCTACATGCTCTTGGTACGAGAGGTTGTTTACCCTGAGAAAGAATTTGCAGCGTTTTTGCTTTGGCTTTTTACTAATCTGTTCCCCGATTCCCCTATTACCCAAATATGCATCGTAGAGTGTTTGATGAGAAAATTAGTCCTTCGACTTCTGGGGAAAGGGGCAGCGAGAGATATAGGTTGTGAATTCCAGCAGTCATGTACTTAACAAGATAGAGGCAGGGAAAGAATCTACGGACGGAAAATTATATGTCAATGCTAACGCTTGAAATATTTTCTTCTTTTATAATTTTACATCATTTCCAAGGAACGCTCGAATACACGGTCAGAGGCCTTTTCTCGGAGCAAACTTCGGTGGATTGCTTTGCCCTTTCCTGCCTGAGGGAATTTGGGCGTTAATTACTTCAACAAGACATAAAAAAACCGCTGCAAAATGTTCCACAAGTTTATTACTCCCGGTTACATCTCACTCGTTGGGGAAATCGAGTTGAGACGACCGAGTCGAGGTTTTGTACCACGACCTCTCAGGTTAAATAAATTAGAATACAAAGTTCAATAGAAAAAAAAATCATTTTAAGTTTTGTCATCTTCATCAATTTGTGGAGAAAAACTTGAGATGATAAAAAAGCAGATTGAAAGTCGGAAGAATCCCTGTTTACCTGATTGAAATGAAATTCAATCAAATTGATATTCTAGTGATGTTCCTGCTACTATTCTGCTTTCTGACAGACATGTCGAGACCAATAAAAGGGTCAAAAATGTTAGAATTCCGCACCCATTCGCAGAGGCTGGAGTAATTCAAAAAAACTCATATATAACTATGAGACGTTACTAGTCTTTCTTAGGGTTGTTATGTTTTCAGAATTAAATCCCGATTTCCCGTAAACGATTCGGGGCGTTAGAACTTCTGACATATCCTTGGCCCTCTAAGGAACAACGTCCAATTACGAACTCCAAAACTCCTCTTTATCATAAACGAAAACCATCCTCGGCCTTCTCACTGCATCTGAACGAGGGAAAGATAAAGGGCTATAAAAGTAACTATAAAACCTACCCCATCGCCCCCTACTTCGTTCCTTGTTTAGCGCGAGATAACCCAAAGCTGGGAGATGTCCTTACACTGGCGGGCATATAACTGTCACAACGGGTTTATGTTTTATGTATAGAGCGAGTTTAGAAACAATAACAATAGGAACTGCTTTACGGGAGAAAACGTTGAACTAGAGACAGGGTGGCGGGAAATGCTGAAGGTTCGGAAGAAAAAAGGAATAACGCGGTGGGTGCGGGATTTATGTGGCGAAGAATCCTAAGATCTGGTTCAGTGGCCACCAGACGTTTTCCCTTACTTATGTCCGTTGTTCCAGAGGCTTCCAAGCACATACGTACCTCTGCCCTTTTCAAACGGTTTACATACACATAGTTAAACCTGTATCCCACTCCACATCCACTTTCACTCTTACAAGGTAGTTTTCCCTTACTCCGTGGTGCCCCTGTTTCTTTTAAATGACGAGACATGGGACAAAAGCAAAATGACACGCAACATCTACTTACCTGATTAGGGAAATGGTCAATGACGGAAGATTAGAAGATATCTATTAAGGTAACTATTTGGTCACATCTGATGACGTATCGTGAAGATTCCAAAGTCTATATGGACTGTAAAACTATCATGTTTTGCTCTCAAATGTATAGGGTTAGTTCCTTCTTACGTAACATATTTGGATGCATAGGGCTACACTACCTATAGTTCCAGAAGCACATTTTGAAAATCACTTATTTAGACCGAGTCATTGTGAAGCAGGCCCGCTTTGATATCCGACACTGCATAGAACCGGAAGATTTGTTTGACTTCCGGAACGAAAATCAATGTTTTGCTCCAAAATCAAAACTTCCTCCAGCGCAATTCAGAGCCCTTTGGTTTTTGCTGAGTCTATCGTTGCCACTGCCAAAATTCCACAATTATTGTCATAAGGCTGCTATAAAATATTCAAGGATCGCACAAGTTTAGCTCTAGATGGTCTCCTATCAGTTTAATCGTAATCAAATCAACAGTATGGTCTACTCACGTGCAAATTTTCTGGTTATAGTCTTTACGTAAATAATAAGCTCAACAGTACAACATTCATAAAATTTGCACCTTCATTAATAAATTCCTTGTGCTTCTGCCGGTACTTCCTTGTTTTTGAAAGTTGAATGTGACATATTTTTAAGGTCACGAGGAAGGACGTGTGCCATGATCTTGGCAGTGTATCCCTACAGCGTAGGTATTGCATAATGTACCTAGTGTCTCTACCCTTGTTAACACAATCCGGTTTAGTTACAAGAGCAACGTAATCCGAATTAATGAGGCACAACGGAGTTAGCAGCTCGGAAGTACATGACGAATCCCGCATCTTAAATGAAGCTCGTGATGTTTGTCAGACTTGAAACCTTTGAAGTCAAGCCCTTCCGCTCTTCACCCACTTTCCACATTCTCAACGAGGAAACTTCACTTAATTCCCAACACATTTTGAACGGGTTCTCCTGCATCTTTCTGAAGGTCATATTTCACAAAGGTTCCATATTACAGGTGTAGAGTGATGTTCCTAGAAGTACGAACCGTTTGCGTCAAGGGAGTCGTAATTCCACAACTCAATTTCATCCGACTGGATACTCATTATTATTGAACCAGTATGTGATCCGCTCGACTAAAAACATTTACTCATCTACCCGTAAAGCCACCAACGATGTTTGTACCTATTTGTAGAGTTTGCTTCCTATTACAACAAAACCAGTGGCCGTCTGGCATATTATTGCTAAGAATAACAATAATTTGTGAATTAGTTTGGACGAAGAGACACAGCAGCTCTAGTTCTTCCTGTGCTTACCTGTTCATTCGATTACAAATAAATAATGAGGTATACATGCTCTAGTAATGTTGGAACGTATTTTCATGCTATAATTTTATCGTATTTCAATACAGTACAAGTATTTATGCAGCCTTTCCCAATAACTTACAGTAGGCTACAGTATTACATTGCCGCAGTATAAATACAATTAGCTACCTAATTAATTATTTCATTATTATCATTGATATTAATGATCAGTATTATTATTACCAGGTTGTAAATTTTGCGTGTGACATATTTTCAGGAGGACAGATTTGCAGCCAGTCTTTTGAGAGCATGAGAACCGTGCCCCGGTTAAATTCTGTGTGATGACGTTTCTACGTATTATTTCAGTGCGGAATAACACCTACGGACAGATTCCTCTCAAATGGTTTACTTTCGAATTTACATGTAAATGATCGAAGTGCAGGTAGTCTTGTAGATAGGATAAACTCGATTTTGTTCAGTCATTTGAAAAAGAAATGGTACATCGCCCTATTTAGATACCTATGAGGAAAGAGACCATTAAAAGGCTCAGTAGCAATCCGCTCGTTGAGTAGCGAGAGAGGATCGCTGGTTCTGATCCAGTTTTCGCGTAGAGAGGATCAAACAACCCCGATTTAAACACGGTTTCTGTTTCGTATAATTAGGGTCGGATAACTGGTCATGCTTGGGGAGGTTCCTAATGGGTCGAGGGATATGAAACTAAAGCGGGGCAATGCGGGGCGAACGGTATCCTAATTCGGACTAGGAAACTGAGAGTATACGAGTGAAAGAGGCTCAGAGGAAACGCAAATGAGTGACCCTATGTGGGTGTGATGAATGAGGGGTGCAGGGAGAGGAGGGTCCTCTGGGCAGGTGGGCACAGGTAACATTTAAGAGGAAAGCATGCTGAGGTGGACATTACCGCCGTCGATCCTCGCATTAAGGGTCATAGGTTATCGAAGTTACACATAATTAGATAAGCGACCTTGTTTCATGTTTCAAAGACCCCAGGCCCTTCCCGCGCCCTCGTCCCGTAACTCAATCAGTAGCCAATTAGTAGGGAGTCTCTTAGGGAGAGCAAATATTTGTCCTTTAGGGACTCAGGGTGGAGCTTCCGCCCCCCCCCCCCCCCCCTCAGCTATGCATCATCTGATAAAATTAGCCATTAAGTGCCCCCTACCTCACCTGGTTGGCCCGCTAGGTTAGTCGAACATTATCGACGCATAGCTAATTTAGTTTCGGCCTTAGACTCACCTATGGTGATCATGAGGAAGAAGCACCCTTTAGCCACATTCCATTTGAGTACTTCAGCAGATTGTGAGCAATTCAGATTTAATGATTTCTTCTACTAAGATATAACTGGTGCCGCAATTTATTGAAAGGGAGAACCTACGAGAACCTTTTTAGAAAACTGGCAGCACTAATTGACCTTGAACCACCAATTTGATGACCGAAAATCTCGTCGGATTCAATAAAGGTTGTTTATCAATACTTCGTCGATATTCTGGCAATACCTAGCGATTGGGGAGCAACCATCACCTACATCAAGTTATTTTCTTCTCTATGAGTAGTGAAATCAACAAGAACATCTAAGAATAATTAATTGTGTCCCATCTCAAAAAAATGTGCCAATCATTTGAAACAACCATCAAATTTGCTGAGTCAAATTGATGTATAAGTAGGCTTTGCTTTCATGCAACCGGTGTTGGCACTTAACTGCCATCAAACCTACTATAAGAGCATCTTCGTCACCGGGGCGCATTTTCAGAGAAAACTCATAGGCATGCGTGTACAGCCTGCATTAGGATCCCATAATTCTTTCCATGCCTTCATGTGACTTCGTATTTGGTGCATTGGAGTTTTTACACACCCACACACACATTCCCGTTTGGGATTGCACCCCTCGTTTTGATAAGTACGTGTGCGGTATATTTAGGGACGCAATTTGTGGTACTTCCAGAAGCAGAGGGAACATTTTGAAACGGGGTTTCTTGCATGGGTGGGGCCCTGGCCCCAGGTAATCCGCCTCCCCCGGCTCTGCACGACAAGCCTATAATAGTGATGGATGCGGTCTGAGCTCATGGGTTATCATATTCCAGAAGATTTTGCGTGTAAAATGAATCAAAAAGAGCCCCGAACCGATTGCCACACACCAGAAGAGTGAGTCGTTTACGGCATTCAGCCCTCGAATTCAACGAAAATCATAAGAATGCTTACCATCAGAGCATAGGTATGGGGATCCAATTGTTCGAGCCTTCTAACCTTTGCAGAAAAACTCAGCGGTTTCTGATCCTCGAGGTTATTTAAATGTAATTTCTATATCATAATCTTTGTTGCCATTAATCAGCCTGAACAGAAATGAGAGAAAATGAAATATGGAAAAAATATGAAAGAGAAGTTTTTCGTACCATATATGAGCTATTACCTAGTTAACCAAGTTTTCCCAGAAGAGTGGGGGTATACGCCCTATTCCCTCTATCAATTTAAATGTCGGATGGGTGCGGCCCATGACAAATAACCGTTGTCGCATTAGTGTGATGAATGAATTTATAACGGACCGACTGAAAAAGGGGCAGGGCAAGATAGCCTGGTTCACATTGGGCTAATGAATGCGGGGCGGGCTAGTGGGGAGTCTGGAAGATGAACATGGAACGTGGAGCGTGGTAGATCAGATCGCCCAAGGGGGTTGATGGGATATGTATTAAAGGTAGCCATTGAATTAATGAAAAACCAACCCCTAAACATCGTTTTTGAACGCGTGTGGAAAACGTCAGACAAAGAATTTTATTAAAATTTCGTTAAAAGAACATTTTGGATAATCGTGAAAATTAACAAGATTACATTTAGATGAACTTTGCGAAAAGAAAATGCTTTATGAAACACCGTACCTGCGCAATTGACACAGAAACCTAGAAAACAAGTATTCGTCACGGTTTCTACTACAGGGACATGTTCCGAGCAATAGTAAACATCGTCTAGACCTTGACATGGTTATTACTTCCTTTAAATACTTGTTTATATTCGCAAGGGTAGACTTGGTCGAGAAAATGAAAACAGAGTAACTATTTAGTCTGGCGATGATCTCAAAATGAGAGGGATTTTTTCACCAAGCAGGAAAAAAGATGGTGCGCTCACGCTTAGTAAAATGACGGGTTTTCTGTACCTTAAAATAAATTCGTTTTAGGAAATACAGCAGAGCTAAACTAACAGTAGAGAGAGAAATATTTGATTTTCTTTTTTTATCACTGATTTTTTTTAGAACTGAAACCGCACTTAACACGTTTTCTCAGCTGGGGACTGTAACATTATGATTTTAAAACAATCAAGAAGTGTGTTTAGGTGCGCCCGTTCTCTAAATCTGGTTTTCAGGAAACTTATCAGGGTGCCTGGGGTGCATGTGGTTCTACAAACGATGGGAATTATGCTTATGCTTTTTTGTGATTCTGCATTGTACAACTGGATTGGACGATCAATACAAAAATCAATGCAAGTTGATTATTAAGAGGGACATGTTTGTTTACATGATACGGTCAATAGGTTAATACTATCTAGTTAAGCAACACCGATTGGGTGGATTTTATTAGAGGACGGTAGGTATAAGTTATCCAACGTGGTCTCAGTCCAAGTATGAGTTTCCGTAAATCAACCCTGGGAGGAATTAGGGGAAGAGAGCCGAATTAGTATTTAGTTCTTAGTCAAAACCTCAACCTCTGACTGTCTTCACAAGTTATTTATTGGTTTTTTTGAGAAGGTCGCACATTCATCACCTTGCATATCTTTTACTCCGACGTTTCGCCAGGTCCAGGCCTATCACAAACATCTGAAGTCACACAATTTCAACATCTGATGACGTGCGCGAGTGAAGAGTGAGTACCGAGTGGCGAAGAGATGTTACGAATATTTGATGATACTCCTGGCCTCTGAAGGCGACATTCTTTATTAATAATATCAAATACATTATTATTCTAACACTTGAAAGGTTTCTTTGGCTGTTTGTGGATGAATATTCTAAAATAAAATCAAAATCTTCAAGGCGTGGTGTTGTAATTGCGAACACACACTGCTCAAGCTGAGAATTATTAACAAACATACAAAAAGGAGTACTTTGTATTTCTTTCTTTGGTATAAATATTCCTACCTACCAGAAATTGACGTTTTTGCACGTACAAAAACCAAATAGGCTTTCAGTCTCCCCTGCTCGCTATAATGGAGCGTTTGTAAATCATCATGTATCAGGTACGATTTCTAATAATGCCGGTAGCGTCGAAATCATGAGACCGAGGGCCAGAGAGCCGGTGAATCGAATTCTGACTGAACACTGCCGCGCATTGGCTGCGTTGGTCGCGGTACTGACTATAATAAGGACTGCAGGGTGACTAGCTGCGGTTTGTGATATGAATTCTCAAGTGACACTGACGGATGGTGTTTTATCGCCGGCCCTTTATTTACATCACTTCCTTTTACTGGGAACCTTAACCTGAATAAACGGCCTTTCTCTTCACTCCAAATAATTGTTTTTACTTCTTTTTCCATTGGAAACCCCCACGCAAGCTCGCCTTACCCTCGACTTCTTCTCAAGATGGTGCTCACTTTTCCGACCCTCGAGCGATATATCTCTCCTTCAAGCCTCCCCCCCGCAGCCAAACAAACCTGACGAGAATTTATTCCATCATCCCCCGACCGCCGCGTCTTATTCTAATACACGCCAGGGGCGGTTAATCCGTTGAGACCTTGAAGAATATCCCTTCTCGTCTACCAAGGCAATTCTGAAAATCAACATATCACGTGGGCTGTGCCTCCTGACTGGCGGATTTCATTTAAAATCCATTGAAATCTCTCTTTGTTGCTCGTTCTGTACAGTTTGTTACTTGTAAGGAGCTGTAGTGAGTAGAGGATTTGATACGTATGTTAGAGGATCTGCTAACAGGATTGCGATCCCTTCGCTGAGTGAATCTGCAGCACAAGTATCAGTCCGTATTACGGATTAACTAATATTGATAACAAAATCCATGATTACCTTTCAAAGAAATGAGTGTGTGAACACTCCACAGATCTGGTCGTCCTCAGCAAGCGCTCCTGCAGAAACAATGCCAACGATTAGGTCACGAGTTTGGTGAGCAGATTAAGCTTCAACAAATACTTACTACTAGATGATCTGCAGAAAAGAAGTGGTAATTCGTGAAGTACCAACACACCACAAGCGCCTGATAATGGTCAGCTGCAGCTACGTCCCGGCGGAGCCAGTAGAATCGAACAAAGTAAATGCATAAATATATTAAAGCGTGGTAAATTAAAATACTGCTAAAATAATATTCTGTTAAGATTAAAGGCAAAATGTTTACATTTCATCATAACTGCCATAATGTTCTTAATAAACAGTGATGCGTATAAAATCAATCGATTATTTAACTGTTTCGTCATTAGTGCCAATCGCATTCTTTATTTGATTACAGCTCTTGTGATTTTCATTATCTCTCTCTTCTAGCTGTACAAATTATTTATCGTAAGCCAATCACAGATATTTCTGTGCTTGATTTTTATAAGAAACCTCTTCTTTGTACAATACGTTCACTTACATTTTACACTCCTTTCATCGTTGTCTAATTCGATTTCCTGCGCACTACTCTTAGTTTACATTTTCACAAATATGACGTTTTCATGTCTGAGGTTGATCCCTTAATCCTAATATTTGATATTTCGTGAGTGGAAATGTCTAGATTCCCAAAACCGGAGTACCGTCTCCACGCAGTAGACTTTTATCCCGAAAATATGAAATTGTGGACTAACTTTGTCCAGGCTTCATCACGACTTGAAACTATTCGCTCAACAATCGCTGAAAACAAAATTCGTTGAATTCGCAAATTTCGTTTATATTTTGAACGATGAATTGAGATTGATTTTGGACCGGTTTTTCACCGCAAACGGCGGCAGAACATTGGTAAACTAGGTCTTTGAAATCGGTTAGGTACTTCCTTTGAAAATAAAAAAGTTTGTTCACTTTTCTCAAGTTGGCATGTTTACTCTGGATACCGAAAAAATACGCTTTCCCTACCGAGCGAAATCTATACTGAATAATGAATAATCGTGAGATTACTTGCAGATTTTTCCTCTTTCCAAACAAGGATCTCTTTGGACTATGCGATAAAAATCTAAATTGATGAACACAGGAAAGGTTTTCTCACTTATTGTGGTCAAGTTATCACTAAAGGAAAAGTAACCGTCACGGTTTTGGGTCAGTAATCTTTTGATTCTAGAGTTCTAGAGTTGTGTTCTCGGAAAAGAGCGAGTACCCACGCCGGTAATGATATAATCTTGGAGGCATGTACGATGGAGCGCGAGTTCAATTTGACTTGGGCAATGAATTCATTCGTAACCCGCTCGCATTGACTTGGTTTACCCGCAACTTAGCTTATTAGCTTAGAATTACCATGAGAGGAATATGCGATGCACTCTACTTTAACACATTCCTTTTGAAGATGGTTATAGAGTTGTTACGTTTGTAGACAACGGTTCTTTCGTGGGAAGCTTGCATGTTTACCGACGGCTTAAGTTAGGGTGGTAGGGAAGACCTAACCGTGTAGACACAGGTGGGTAGCAGAGAGAAAATATTGAATCACTTTCTGTTTGATTAGGGGGCCATAGCGAGAGCTAGTTATAAAGGAAACGGAGCAGGGAAGCTATGGATACGGACTAGGTTCTTAACAGTGGTTTTGAAAGTTCGTAGAGGATTATCATGGTGTTAATTCTGGCAAGAGCTGCTCTTCTAGGATGCATTACATTTCTGGTAAGAAGTTCAATATTGTTTCAACGAGTCATAATAAGCATGTTGTATTTTCGTTGCGGAGAAAAGTGTATGATTGGCATCGTACCAATTACAAAATTTTGGATGGTTTTTACGTACTTACAAAGGGCCCGCATTCCTTCTCACACGAGCAAAAAAGTAATAATGTTCCTAGGGGTGGAAAAAGCCTCACAATGAAAAGCGGGAGTGACTTGAGGGAGAGCCAAAATGGAGAAAATTCGTATTCCAAGAACTAAGTGGCTCATAAATCTCATTATTCCGCATCTCCAATTCTCGTAATATAATTGCGAAGCTGATGTAAAACTTGGGGAGCTCATCGTTTAGACTATCGTGATGTGAAAATGATATGTTTCTCACATTTGTCCCTCGATATTGCACTCACGCAACAAGACATTTTTTTCGGGACAGTTGTGTTCTCTAAATTGTACGTGTGGGTGTGTATTGTTCTAGTTGAATGTGTTATCCCTTTGTGTATACCAAATATCATATAGCAATCATTCTCTCCTACTTCTGTGCTTGAGCTTCTTGATTTAAAACTATCAAGACATTCTGACATTCCAGTTTTTTTAAATTATTTAATTTTTATTGTGTCGTTTTGTTTCGAATGGTCTGACGAGGCTCTACGAGTCAAAAGTCATTCTAAAGATGATGTAAATAAGTGTCACGTTCATGAAATCCGTAAATTTAAAATGGAACATAATATTGTGTGCATATTGGGTGCAGCACCTGAATTCATGGGAACTGCAAGCTCGCGTTAAGGCACAAATGCTATAAATAATTGCCTTCACATATTTCAACGGTTAGCGTATAAGTATGACATCAATCAACTGACTGAATTGCCAAATATTTCTCAGACGTTTTTGAGAGAAATAGCAAGGTTTCAAGACACATGAATTCTCCAAACATTTTTTTAAACTATAGTAGGTATAAAGTTACTGACTTTAATTTTGGCAAATATACCTCATAGTTATTTCAAGCATAAACAGTATTTGAATCAGGATTGAACTGCCAGGCTGTTTAAAGATGCGAAAAGCACCCTCCTAAATTTCAAGCAATGCAAATAGGTGTGCAATCTCAAAAGAGAAAATCCGCTGCTATCACTTGTAGGAATCCCTTGACCGAAAGGAACTGAAAATAACAGAAACAAAAGAGGGAAAACCAGATAAATGAACAAGTAGCCCGAAAGAAGGATGAATAGGTGAAAAGTAGCTGATGTCGGAATGTGTTTTTAGGATGGCTAATGGAGGTTCTTCTTTTTCCGGGGTTTTCCTTGCTTTTTTGTCTTCCCCTTTTTTTCTACGCAAACCAACACCAAACTAATTAGCCCCACTTCCCCCCTACCACATCCAATCCCTCCTTTTTCCCCAGGTTTGTTATACAGAATGAATAAAATGGACCAGCTGGCCTGAAGCGGCGAGAAACTCTTTCATAACATTCTCCGCTAGGCTTCAGTCCTTCTCGTGGTAGCACAAAGCACTCTTGACCGCTCTTTTCAATATTTCGTTTGGCCAGCAAAACAGAACCAAAAAAGTACTGTAAACCTATTCTCGAGAGTGTTGAACCCTTCATCCTATCCCTGTTCAACGTTTTTTCTCCCATGATTGAAATTTGGAACACTTTAATTATTCATCTCTTTTTAAACTTTTCACTGATGATTACTGATTAGAAGGAACACGATTTCTTCCGGAGATAAATTCATTGGGGTTGGTAACCCAATCCACATAGCGCATAAGAAATCACACATTTCCTCGTGTTGCTGTAAAATATTGAGATGTTTCGTGCTAGTTCCTTTTGTATATTAATCCCCTGCTATACCTGCTACTAATATTACATTGAGAATTATACCTCGGATTCGCCTTGATTGTAATATCATAATAATAGAACGGGGAAGAATAGAAGAGGTTTACGAACAGTTTGGCCCAATTTTATTTCAATTAGCAGGCTGCACGGGGGATTACTAGGGGGATGGAGGTCACCTACAGACATCGTTACCCAGTTACGAGTAACAGTAGATCGGACGTACGGGTCCATTGGATGCACCTAAATTTTCGCATTCATCAATTAGACGCATCTACCACGAATGGCACTGCAACAATATGGTATCAACACAGCAACCCAGCATTTCGGGGGAAATGCGAGGCACGGTTGTTGATAGAAGAAGGTGCTTCGATAAATTTAATAGAACTTCCAAAACTTTTACTGGGACCTACTAACTACTTGGGAGGAAAATGCATCGAGGCTGATAAGTTTCTAAGTGGCCTTATTGAAATCATTCAACCATTACGCCATCTGCTTAGTTTTGGTTGGTTATTCCTTGAATAATCAACCTATGTTTTTTTCTTCACAATCCCATTGCATTGTTCTTCCCAAAGAAAATTTTCATCCGCAATCAATTTTTTATTGTTATGGTTAAACACAGTCTTGCTATTGTTCTGACTACACGTAGAGTGTTAATCAACCAACCATATCCTTCTAGCTCGTTGAGGTGAACCACGGATTCTGGTTCCCTTGGTCTGATTGGGGGGATGATGACAATAGCAGTGAGTCGAAAGGCAGAAACGGATGGACATCTTGGCTCGATATTGAAGATTCCTCAGGTACTGTGTCTATTACGATGAATTATTGAATAGTGAATTGCGTATGCTAAGCTTAGTGTAAGATTATTAATACTACTTATCTGTGGAGAACGGGTTGTAATTTTACATACAAAAATAAGGAGTACATTCGTTTCGGTGTGATGAACAGCGGCTTCACGCGCTTAGACATTTTATTTTTTAATAAGAATTGCAGTTGATTAATGATTGATTTACATCTTAGAAAGCAAGCAAAGGTACTAAGTAGGCCCATTCATTAATGTTAACTGTCCACGCCAACTAGCCACATTGTTTCATTTCAGATGAGAGCGACAGCAGCATAGATCTCGAAGACCTTGTTTTAACAATAGCTCTGGAAGGTCCTCCGAAAACCACAAAACCAACAACACTTACAACTACAAGTGACTCGCCGACAACAACGAAACCCAAGCAGAAACCCAAGGGGTGAATCCCCGAACTGCGAGGCAACAACTCAGGGCACTATGCCCTCGAGCCGCCGCTTTTCCCTTGTTCCCTAATTTATTTAGATAACAATGTTAGCCCGAAAAACTTTACGACAGAATTGTATCGCTAACTTATGGTGTCCGCTGTATTTTTTGTAATCCAGAGATCAGTGAGACGGGGACGAGGGAAGGGAAAAATAGAACTAAAAATAAATAAGAAGGGGTTTTATGGGGCGAATGTATATTTGAACTGCATTGTCCCTTTTACAAATAACATACATTAGGGATCTATTTATCTGAACATATTTATTATAATTAATATTCATACAATGTTTATAGAAATAGGAAGGCGACCAAAATTTAGTACGGTGGTTGAGATAACCCTTTACTCGTACGAATCTATATGATATCTATCCGGAACATCTCCGATTATTAAAGCTGTAAGCACTATGCCATGAATGTAGAATTCAAAGTGAAAATTTATCTTTTGGAGAAGCCATTCATTTTTGAATCCTATTACTAGGTATATTGAGTAATTCTGTTCTTTGTTCGAAAGCTCGAATATTTTCATTGAGATTTAAACACTTATTGAACTTCTTCTTCTTGTTAGGTCGACTAACTCAAATTTTCTACATCCATGCTCCTACTAGAAGCTACGCCACTTCACTTTACTTTCCTTATGCATATTACGTAGGAACGTAATTACTTGAATCCTCACAGGGGAAGTGGAAACCCCACAAATTCACTTCATATCTTATCGAAATCATCGGAGAATTGAATCCTTTGGAAAACTCAGCTTAAAGGACATTCAATTAAAAGACGATGATGACTAAGATTTAAAGGAGTTGCTGGTTTACCTCCTCCTCTGCATCAGTAAGCGTGTTTTACCGCTTCCAAGGCCTAAACCCCCGTTCTACCAAACTCTCCTCCACTCCTGAAGTTTAATATACTTTTAATTATGGTCCTTCCTTCCCTCGCTCTCTAGTCAAGTCCGCTCTTCTTCGCCAGACCCCTACCCGGCCTTACCTGATTTACCGTGGTAGATGGCCTGTTCCCTAACAAAGACCCCACCTCTTTTCCCCGCCCTTTTCGAGTGATAAATTCCCTATCTCACCTGGGCTATTACATTCTACTTTGATAATGTAGCTCAAAGAAGGAATTCCAACACAAACTCCTACCATTTAATTCAGACACCTCACCTCCCTTTCCTCCTTGAAGTGTGAACTTCTGCCTCGAGCGTAGCACCTAGCAAAGTGGGAGAATTAAATGAGATTGGATTGGGCATTTTGAACTACCTACTACTATTCCACCAAGTGGTGATCGGACAACGTATACTCACTAAATTACCCCTGAACTCAGAAAACCCGGGTGATTTAACCTACATACGTATCTTTGTCAGGCTAAAACAATTATTGGAAACGACTAAAAATGTGACTGTGCCTTTTGATTTAAATGTTGAATCAAGCAAATCAAGGCGTTTGACGCAAAAGGCACAAATTGCCTGTTATAAAAAAGTTATCGCAAGCTCCAAGCTTTTGTGGACGGTTCAACTCCATCAAGTTCGTCAACATTCCCCAATATACTTTTGAATCGAAATGATTATTACACATGCACTATGACAGGAGCACTCATTATCATTATGTTTCTATCAATACTATAATGTAGTTATGAAAATATTACGCAGTGGTGTTTGCGAAGTTCTTCCTTGTTGATTGAGGAAGGGACACGGACGCTGCTTTGAATTTGTATGTCCACCGTCGACGTGAACTTCTACGGCTTTCTATACGTCAAAGTTACCGCCGTTCGAAGAAAAGCGGGACAAGTTTGGTAAGGAAAAATGACCGAGAGGCTGGTGCGCCACTCGGGGGTCCCGCCATGGGGGTTACATATCGCCGACATTGAATCAAGAGCCAAAGGTTGAGAAGAGGGAAGTACCGTAGGAGGTGGAATAAGTTTACCCCTTTTGAGCCATAATGCCCTTAAACCAGTGGAAACAGGTGCCACTGCAAATCAGCGCCAACTGCGAGGAAGGCTGAGGTAAGCAAGGGGGGGAGGGTGGCGGCCTTGCGAAAGGATTTGTCAAAGTCCGGTCGTAGTTGGAAGCATAATTCATGGCACGCCCCACATGGCCTCCACTCTCCCTGCCGCTGCTCCTGCTAGATTAATACGACTCTACCATCCTACCCTTTGCCTCAACTCTAAACTCCTATTTGCATTTATACAAGCGCGTAAGAGGCCCTCCGACAGTGCTTCTCGAGGCAACATGCCATTGACTCAGAATATTCCCATGTGTCCTCCTCTCATTCAAGTATTAGACAATGGAAACTAGGTAGCAACTATGTGTTGTATTCTTGTTCAAATCTTTCCAGAGGATATGTCAAATTAAAACTTGGACCGCAGATAAAATTGAAAAGCTGAAAAAATCGTCAATCATTTACATGTTTGTATCATACAAGCCACTGAAATGATCCCTACCTTCTGTTTTCAAGGGGCCCACGTCACTCTGCAGCCCTCCGATCTCCGTGAATCTGTTATGTCAGATGACGTTTGGGTTAAGGTGGATAACCGTACCACTAGTAAAATGCCTGAGGGGTCCTCACCCCCGTTATGCAACATAGGATCCCATGAGGCCTTAATGACTGACTAACACAGGATAATAGCACCCTGTTAGGGATAACATGAAACCTCTTTCCACGAAGAGGTTGCTGACGGCCATACAGTAGTTTCTGTTTTGCCCTAGTTGTATATAAACAGTACCGAATATGGTCCATCCCTACGAATATTGACGTTCGGATATGGATACCTCTTTCCAGAGGCAGCAGTATGGCACTCTTTTAGTACAGGTCGGGGTAAAAAGCTCTGATATAAGCATGCCGAAGCAAAGCTGTTTGGGATTCTTTCAATGGTGTTACCTAATAATTCAGGTAGAATTTGAAGATCTCTCATCAGAACTCAGGGAAAACAGAAAATCTAACTACTCAAATTATTAAAATAGCGAAACCATACTTAACACAAGACTTCGTACAAAGTGTGAAGAAATTAAAAACGGAGGAATGAAATACGTATCTTAAATGCTTCCTTGTAGTCCAACATCAACCTACAGTTGCTCCAAAAATATTGTCTTCCCTTAGGTACACAATTATAAAGTTTCACGATCTGAATACCGCAATAATTCATCATTTATGTACCGCAGAAAGTTAACTACACTTTCAGCCCTGAGTCACGATTGGAACCAGAGGAAAATTGGATCGACGAAAAAATGCTATGCATAACAAGAAGTCAACCACCGTATTTGAAGAGGAGGTTCAAGTCTCGGTGGGACGAGACATTTGATTATTGGGAATTCAGAAATAGGATGTAGGGAACAAGAAAATGCTTATTTCTGAGAAAACGGCACCTCAGAAGTCTTTGAATGACTCCGAATGATTCTGTCGACAGGAAACTTCACATCTCTTGGAAACTTCATACGGATGAGTCATGAGAGATCAACTGTCGATTAAACAGTAGCGAGATTTGTACATATTTTCAAAAAACTTGACTCTCCGCAGCATTTTTGGATTCAATAAGTGTCTCAAAAAACTAAATTCTATACAGCAATTCCTACATTATCTAAAACGAAGCCCAAAAACCACCTCTTCTTGTTGCAACGTTTGTGATGGAATCAAAACAAAATTTAACCGTAAAAGGGAGGCGCATGAGCTAAGTTAACATGAAGCAAGATTCCCGCAGGTGAATCTGTCAATTCGTTTAAGCGGGATTACTAGACGAGCAGTATATGGTCAGTTCCGCGCCTCCCACACTCCCTCTTATGGAAATGATACCTGTGGAGTTCCTCATTTTAGATCCGCGCCTATAAATAAAGGCAGCACGACTTCCAGGGCCAGATTAAGGATGCTTAACAAATGATTCATGAGCACCTGTTTGATTTATGTTTGCCGTATTTAATGAAGATACCACAGGTCAAAATTCATTAAAGAAGATTGTCAAAAAAGTAGAACACAAAATTCGCATCTTCAATATCTTTCTCTATTTGATCTATGCGATTTATCTGGATAATTTTGCATTAGAATTGCCAATCTAGGTACTCAGACTGAATAGTGAATAGATTGAGAGCAGAGAGAGAGAGACCTTAAATTAATCAAATTTCTCTCAATATTTTAACCAAAAGAAAAAATTCGTAAAAAAAAATCCAAAAGAAAAACACACGGGATGGCTATTCCTCGAACCAGGCCATACAGACTAATGTAAACCTCGGACCGGAAGAATGGAGATTCATTTCTTTAACATGGGGAAAATGGGGGAAACAGTGGATGTGGCGGGTCCCGGACCCATTCCAATCGATTCAGGGTCCAAATTTTAGTGGAAAATGATACCCCACACGCTCTGGTACCAGAAATCTCGAAAACACACATTCGAAATGGGTAAATAGGTACCCATTTTGACCAATAACCTCTTCCAGTGGGTGCCAACCGTTGTGGGACCCTTTTTATTGGATTCAGCGTCCAGAATTTAGTGGAAAATGATACCTCACACACCAAATTTCAAGAATACATTTTCGAAATACACATACCCCTACCCCACCCAAATTTGGTCCAATCGGGTAAATATTTCGAGGACCAACTAAAGACCAAAATTTCAGATTTTTTAGAAAAATGTTTACTACCAAAGTCGGCGTGGATGGCGGACGACGGACGGCGGACGGCGGTCGTACATTAAAAAGCAAATTTTTATCTAGACACCTTGAAACGTCCAGAAAAAATTTTTGGGCCGAACCGGAGAGATTGACTTTTTCCATGAAAACAACGTTGATTATTCAAGGAATAACCAACCAAAAGCGAGTACCTTCCAAGTCCTTTCCTCCTGCGGATCGGGCATCTCCAAACGCCTACTACCTATTCCCAGAATGTTCATTAGTTTTTTTCCTTCAATACTGGTAACTATGTTGTACTAATAATATCTCTTTTGAACATTTTCATATTGTCTGATTGACGGCACACCACGAGAACAACGGTTTTGGGGGCGGGAATGGTAGTGAAAAAACCTAATTCAAGTAATATTACGGAAGAGTCGGAAGTGGGAGGCACGGAGCTGGAAAAATATGCAGATGGGTTTCCACGTGAAGGAAAGAAGGTGGGAAACCCCATCACACAATTTTTATACTTACTTTACACAAAATTATGGAAAATATATCATCGACTGGACAGATTGAATGGAAATTTTGAAAATGAGAAGGCTTGATGAACACGAAACCTTCCTCTCAGTGAATGAACAAGCGCCACACATTAGAAACTCACAAATCAGAGATTTAATTTGAAATGTTGAAGGGGACATGTTTCACGGAAATGCTTCCAGCAAAATTTATCTTCTGGAATACACCGATCACCCCATTCCTGACCACCAATTTGCCTGTCCACGCCAACTTCAACTACCAGCTATAATTAAAAACTCGTTTCATAGGATTGACGCGTGTTGAGCTTGATTTTCATGCAGAAAGTCAATCTCTCCAATTCGGCCCAAAAATTTTTTCTGAGCGTTATAAGGTGTCTAGATCAAAATAAGAAAAAGTCTGTCCACCGTCCACGCCGATTTTGGAAGTAGGAATATACCTCTGCTTAAATAGTATCAATACATGTAATCATATATATGTACTTGGTTCGTATATTCGAAGGTAATCAATTATCGAATAAAATGTATCGGTACTTTTGTGTACTAGGTACAAGAAAATAATTCGAGAAAATCAGGTTAAGGTAGTGTCGGAGTATTAATAAAGAGGTACCTATTAAAAAATCTGCAAATTCTTACACACGGGTTGGTTATTCCTCGAATGGGGGAAACAGTGGGTGTGGCGGGTCCCAGACCCATTCCAATCGATTCAGGGTCCAAAATTTAGTGGAATATGATACCCCACACGCCTAGGCACCAGAAATCCTGACACACACAAAATGGGTGGATACATACCCATTTTGACCCATAACTTCTTCCGGTGGGTGCCAATCGTTCTGGGACACACATCATTGAATTCAGCGTCCAAACTTTAGTGGAAAACTATACCCCACACGCCTAGGTAGCAGAAATCCCAAAAACACATATCCAAAATGGGTAATATATACCCAATTTGGCGCATAACTTCTTCCAGTGGGTGCCGATCGTTCTGGGATCCATTTAATTGGATTCAGCGTCCCAAATTTAGTGGAAAACTAGACCCCACACGCCTAGGTAGCAGAAATCCCGAAAACACATATTCAAAATGGGTAATATATACCCAATTTGACCCATAACTTCTTCCAGTGGGTGCCGATCGTTCTGGGACCCATTTAATTGGATTCAGCGTCCATAATTTAGTGGAAAATGACACCCTACTCGCCTAGATCGCCCAAAATCTCGAAAATCCATTTTTCAAAAAACACATTTTGACCCCCTCCCCCTCTCCAAATTTGGTCCGATCGGGCTGAAAAGTTTCGAGGACCCGTCTCGGCTGGGAACAGACACCTGACCCAAATTTCAGATTTTTAGAAAATTTTCTACTACCAAAAAGGGCACGGACGATGGACGGCGTACGGCGTACGGGGTACGGCGTACGGCGGACGGACATCGACCTTTTTTGATCAGGACATCATGAAACGTCCAGAAAAAAATTTTGAGCCGAATCGGAGAGGTTGACCATTATTATGAAAACATAGGTTGATTATTCAAGGAATTACCAACCAAAAATATCAAACATTTCTTCCCTCTTTTATTCAAAATGGCAAGAACCTCACAGTCCCCATTCATCCATCCCCATAGCACTTAGAAACACCATGAAACGTTCAAGGGGTGTTGGTGACAGTCTGTTCCTTGCTTTGGTCAGAATATTTCCAGTTTGTTGGGGGCCCAGACGGGCCATGATGGACAACATGGATTTGGTTTGAATTTAGTGAAGATGAATCAGATTTTGTTGGTGATAGCAGTATTGAAGTGATTGTTAAATAACTTGACTCAATATGAGTAATTTTTTTAATAGGGGCCGAAATATCAATACCAGTACTTATACTAAAATTTATGGTATCGATATCAAAAGTACTTGGTATTGAAAGAAAATATTCGGTACTTTACACATATCGATCAGTATCGCACGACCCTACCTGTGAGAGCGCCCCTCCCTAGTTTCAATTTAGAGTGAGATCCAATTAGGGACGGTACCCTCCAGGGAATCTGCTTGGGTAGAACATCTTCATTGGTTCCGACTGTTACGACATATACTTCTTATAACAGGTGAATCACAACTCTGTGGGTTGATAACCTTGTGATTCTAAAAGAGTGGCTCAGCAACTTGGAATGCTCGGGTAGTGGTGCACCATTGTCACCATATTAACAACATTTGCCTTCCAAGTTGATACATACAAGGCACAGCGTCAGGGTGATACTCTTCTTGTTATCAGTTTGAATAGTTTGAGTAGCAACCTGGGCTAATTAAGTTATGGTCCCTGTTAAACTCCTACATAGATACCTGTCTTTTTGACGTTTCTACTACGAACAATCACGAACTATCATCATTTCCAAGCAGGTACTGGGCCAAACGGTTGAATGAGGTGTACATCACAATTCAAGCAACATATCCTACGAAATACGGATTTCCCAAGCCTGATGATAATTAAAGCGCTTTGTCCCCACGTCATCAAGAAGTGAAGTTGGGAGTGCACCCCGAAGGCGTGTACTCTCTCGCCTGTGATCTTTAGACGGTGCTAATTGCGAGCAAGGCCCTTGATCATGAATCGCGACAGACAGGGAGAGTACGCCCCGAATCAGGCAATGCTCCTCATTACATGGTAAGACAACGACTAATTTGGATTCGCATTACCAACGACATGCCTTCCGAGTTAGTTCGATCTCTTGCCATCAATCGCAATGCTTCCCTAGAGAAGGATGTTCATTGCTTGATTACTGATTTTTCTGCTCAATTCGTTACGTATATTCCTTAAATGGCTAATCCACCATGTTGCCTGCGCAATACTCAATCCTTCAGTAGCATTGGTGGATGAAAATAAAAAATTACAGGCACATGGACCGCTGTAATGGAGTTACGTTTGTCCGCAGCTTTAGATCGCATGATTCGCCACGAAATGAATATACTTCCTTAGATTGAACCCGACGTTTAGGGCGCTACCCAAATCGACCCAGATTGGCTGCTACTCAGATAGGTCCGAAATTGCTCATCTGCAAATCACTAGCGCTTTATCTACAAGTGAGGTCTGGTCTTATTTCAGGGAAAGTGTTTCGCACGATTTGCACCAAACTCGTTTTGGTTGGTTATTTCTTGAATAATCAACCTATGTTTTCATGCAAAAAGTCAATCTCTCCGATTCGGCCCAACAATTTTTTCTCGACATTTCAAGGCGTCTAGATCAAAATTAGCAGGTGTCCGTCCACCGTCCGCCGTCACGCGGACTTTGGTAGTAGAAAATTTTCTAAAACCGGAAATTTTCTGAAAATCTGAAATATGGTCAGGGACCCGTTTCCGGCTCTAGTTGGTCCTCGAAACTTTTCAACCCGATCGGACCAAATTTGGGTGGACAATTGGCACCTACTGGAAGAGGTTATGGGTCAATATGAGTATCTATTACCCATCTTGAATACTATGAATGGCATGTGTTTTCGACATTGTTGGTACTTAGGCGTGTGGGGTATCATTTCTACTAAATTTTGAACCCTGATTGGAATGGGTCCGGGATCCGCCACACCCCCTGTTTCCCCGATTTTTCCCTTGTTAAAGAAATGAGTCTCCATGCGCCTGGTCCTAGGAATAACCAACCCGTGTGTAGGAATTTGCAGCGTTTATCGATGTCTATTTTCTGAACGCATGGTCATTTTCAGTAGGTTATCAGATAAGGCAACAACCTGGCAGAATAGGCGGTTCTATTTTCGATTGGACCGTCATACCTGATTGGGTCCTTCTATAGTGAACTTATTGGGTCCTAAACAAACGAGGTGAGGTTAACATATCAGACAACCTATTGCAAATAACCATGCGATTGAGTAAACAGACGTTACTGAAATGCTACAGGACACGTTCCTTGCAATGATATTCATCACCTTCGTCGAAAACTAGTTGATTTCGCTTCTGAGCCAGATGGATCGCCCTGGGCTATATCGTGGCGAACATAATAATTATTTCCTACTTCTCCGGAACTCACTAATATCTGTACACTCTTCTTCTATCTATCGTTCCAATTATGTATTAATTAAATAAGCGATTGAAAAATTTAGGTTTGGAGAAACACGGCACCAAAATAATTGATTTCCTCTAGATGATCTCTTCAAGACCCTTCACCGTTACAAAATCTGTAAGCATCGAGATGGTCTTGTCCCAGGGGAAGGAGATCACGGAGGGTAATACTTGTTCCCAATATTGCCCCGTGAAACAAGCCTGTAAATGATCAAGAAAAATGTTAGGAGACTGGTAAGGACAAAAATGGCCTCGTTTAACGTTAATTTGTCATCATAACGTACCGTCGGATGTTGTTGGCAAATGAGTGTTCTAAATCTTACCTGAAAAAGCTGAGGCCATCCTCGTGGTTGTGAAGTTTTGGAGGAGAGGTGAGGAAAGCCTCATCCACGCTAGGCGAAGGAAATTAATAGAGATCATCTCCCTAAAAGGCAACGGAAACGGTTCAAAGACGGGCGATATGAGAGTGGGAGGCAATTTGCATTTGAGCGGGTTAAAGATGCCAAAAAGAGATAGGGCACACAGTGTTCTTTGCAGAGTTTTAAGCTTTGGGTATTTCGCTTAACGGAATCCCCTTACGACACGGTTTATATAACCTCACTCGGTTTTGTGAACTGCTTCAGGCCACGGTTAGGGGCGACAAATGAAATTCAATCAATATCCTGCTGCTAACAGGAAAACCCCTCCGCGCCGTAGGAATGTGAAATATCCTTGCTCGTCTTGATCACCTGCTCGTGTGCGTTGCTATTTTGTGTCTGTTCGATGACATGATGGATAAAAAAAAACTTCACAAATCATTCGATTTAGATAGGGAAATTAGCATGCAAATGCAGTGTGGGCATACTCGGCATCCGGGTGATACACCATCTCGCATCATCCAATTTGATGTAAATACGAGTGCATAAAAATGTGCTTAATCCCGTGTAAAAATGTGCTTATGACTTCCATTCAGTGATCACGGATATATCGTTCTCCATTCTAGGGGTGATCTCGGAGCCTAAGTTTCGTTTAAATACGGAAAATCGGTAGGTAGATTCTTCTTGTACGGACACATACTACTAGTATCAATAGCCATTCCCCCAGTAGAAGTGTTTAGTTTTCCTCCACGTATGAAGTCTGATAAAGGAATGATATACTCCGACAGCTCGGCTGAAGGGGAGTTTTTCTGTCGAACCCCATTTCCATTGAATCCGTCAACATATTACAGGTGGTTCGATCTACATCTACAGGTTTCTACTATCGGTCAGGAAACAAATGGCCTCAGACCTGGTTGGTCCCTCTACGTTTCCCGAGTCTCACGGCGGTTGACGGTTTCTTTTTAGAAGTCTTTACCAGATGACACTCTGAATGATGGGAAACAATAAGAGAAATAGCTACCTACTAGAAGAAAACTACATGATCTCAAAAATAAGGGTTTGACGTACAGTGTCGAGTGGAAAAATTGAATGCT
This sequence comes from Cyrtorhinus lividipennis, assembly GCA_019603395.1. Lineage (NCBI taxonomy): Eukaryota > Metazoa > Arthropoda > Insecta > Hemiptera > Miridae > Cyrtorhinus > Cyrtorhinus lividipennis. The sequence continues at coordinate 37,880,825 of CM033998.1, read as the reverse complement.
CCTTTGAAGCATAATATTCCGAGTGGAGCTTCTTGGCCATATTTTTCTTTCTAATAACTGAGCGCTCAGATCAATTTCATTTTAATGACTTTTAGTCTCCCCTTGTAAAAGCTGGAGGGTTACATGAACAACGGAGTGAAAAAAAAGTATAGAGAGAGTTAGCGACTTTCACATCAAAGCGTTGCATAGCGGATGATGATTCCAAAGGATAAAGGGGATATATATGAAAAAACCCGGGGCAGGGCCAGGGGAGCCCGAGGCTCGAGAGAGAAAAGAAAACTGAAATGAGTTAGGAATAAGCGTAACAGGGGGGGTTCGTTTAACTCTTTGTTTTCATTCACTTTTTGACTCTCAAAAGCCGGTGAGTGGGCCGGTAGAAGAGGGGTGTAGCTGCAGCTAAACCACGTAATGAGTTCATTAAATACGGCGAGTTCCCTTTGTTCAACATGAAACAACGTTTTCTCGCCGCCTATAGCTGACTTGGACACTCGCGCCCAAGGATAGAATTTTTTCCGATCTTTTCATCTTCGCAGCTCTTGAATATAACACGCTCCAATTTATTTTTCATGCATTGCGATTACAAGCGGGACCTGGGTCAATAGCGTGGTTCAAAAATAAAAGTACGTATTGATAAAGAGGGCTGAATGTCTGAGCGTGCATTTACATTTACGGTTATCGAAAGCGGGTGTCAGCGTACATGTATCGGCGATGGCGCATCGTTTGAATACATTATAGATTACAACAGCATCGGGAAATATACCTACTCATTAGGACAGGATTTTCAAAATAATTTATGTTTTGAAAGCTCCATTGAAATTCTGGGCAGTGAGGTTGACACCTACGAATATTTATATTATATCAACCTCTCAAGTTGAGATGACGTTTCACATTGAAGTGAGTTGCATTACATGGCGTCATTGGTTCGAAAAGGATCAACTGTGAGTTACCTACTCTTTCTGAGCCGTGTCTGTGGCTGAAATTAGACAAGTGATACTCATTGATAGTACGCCGGAAAGAGGAACTGCCTCATGTAAACGATTCCTTCATATTTCACTACAAATTGACCAAGCCTCCGCTGAGAACCATGTTATGAACCGTCCTGACGAGGTTTTCAGAAGATGATTACAGGAAACTGGGAACACAACCAATAAAGATACCATAAAGCCGATTCTAAGCAGAAATGGGACAGCCTTTATAGCAGTAAGCCTGAGTGGGTGTAAAAATACTTGCTTTCAACATTTCTGTTCAAGTAGCCCATAACGATAACCGAAAATTGGAGTTGAATTGAACTTTCAGATAAACAAACCTGTAGAAAACTGTTTGTTCGTTCTTGGCCAGCATCTACTGAATACTTTTAAAGTTCGTCGTCGTCACAGCTGATGTGATCTTGACAAAAGCTGAGTTTGGAACCAGAGGGAATATCTAATTCTTCGGCTCCCGCAACCGTTTGCACAAAAGGCGAAAAACCTTTCTGATGAAATGACGGCAGCGGAAGGCTGTTGTCGAAATCAGTCAAAACCCTCTTTTGACCTCAGTTTTTTGGGAAAGCGTTCTTCTTATAGTGGTGCGGATAAAAAACATTAACTTATTAGGAATTGAAAAAAATCTGCAAATTCTTACACACGGGTTGGTTATTCCTCGAATGGGGGAAACAGTGGGTGTGGCGGGTCCCAGACCCATTCCAATTGATACAGGGTCCAAAATTTAGTGGAATATGATACCCCACACGCCTAGGCACCAGAAATCCTGACACATACAAAATGGGTGGATACATACCCATTTTGATCCATAACTTCTTCCGGTGGTTGCCAATCGTTCTGGGACACACATCATTGAATTCAGCGTCCAAAATTTAGTGGAAAACTATACCCCACACGCCTAGGTAGCAGAAATCCCGAAAACACATATTCAAAATGGGTAATAAATACCCACTTTGACCCATTACTTCTTCCAGTGGGTGCCGATCGTTCTGGGACCCATTTAATTGGATTCAGTGTCCACAATTTAGTGGAAAACTATACCCCACGCGCCTAGGTAGCAGAAATCCCGAAAAAACATATTCGAAATGTGTAACAAATACCCAATTTGACCCATTACTTACTTCTCTTGAACTTTCTTGGTGAGAAAATGGGAATTATAACTCGCGGATCACAATTTGAACAATATATTTTTGTACTCACTTTCTTACAACTCTAGAAGAAGGAGTGACTTGAGACTTAAATGAACAGAGCTGCAAACCCTCACGACCACTAACAGTCTAAGGAGAGCAATATGTAGTTCGTATGTTACATGGAATGTATAAGATATTCCATCAACTTTCTCCAGTGGGTGCCAATCGTTCTGGGACCCGTTTCATTGGATTCAGCGTCCAAAATTTAGTGAAAAATGACACCCTACTCGCCTAGATCGCCCAAAATCTTGAAAATCCATTTTTCAAAAAACACATTTTGACCCCTACCCCCCCCCAAATTTGGTCCGATCGGGCTGAAAAGTTTCGAGGACCCGTCTCGGCAGGGAACAGACCCCTGACCCAAATTTCAGATTTTTAGAAAATTTTCTACTACCAAAAACGGCGCGGAACATGGACGGCGTACAACGTACGGCGTACGGCGTACGGCGTACGGCGTACAGTGTACGGCGTACGGCGTACGGCGGACGGACATTGACCTTTTTTGATCAGGACATCATGAAACGTCCAGAAAAAAATTTTGAGCCAAATCGGAGAGGTTGACCATTATCATGAAAACATAGGTTGATTATTCGAGGAATAACCAACCAAAAGCGAGATGATCGTACGTTGTGTGCAATCGACAAATAATAATGTCAGTGACAATTCAGAAATGGAGTATGGGCAATGCAATGAAACATGATTTACGATTAATGACCAGCAGAAGACTATACTGTAACTTATCCATCTCCAAAATTAGGCCTCGTATATTACACAAAAACATAATAAATGAAATGAGTATTAATTATATTTTTCTATCATCAAAATAGTAGGATGTAGGAATTCAAACACTCAGATACACTTTCAGAAATACAAAGTTAGTAGATACAGTAGTGAGTAGACTTACATGCGGATGTTAGTCACCGCAACCGGCAACAGCGATGTTTTCCATTCGAAGCCAGAGAATGTCGAAGTCTCAATTTCGGATGCTGACCTGAATATACCCACTCGATAAATATTAAATGGGTATGTGAGTGCGCGTAGGAGGACCGAAAATGCCAACATTAATTTATAAAGGAAACGTGGAAACGGGTCACCCAAAAACGCACACGGCTATGCTCCATCAATATTTCGTAGAATTTACTGCGGCACCCACCTTCCGGATCCTCCTTAGTTTGTGAGAACAAGCGTGTTGCTCGTTACCATTGGCTTCTGACGAAAGCTGCTGATTATGGCAACAACACTTAAGCGAAAAACAACATTCAATGTAGCAGTTGCGTTGACAATACCGAATTATAAATTCAACAAAATAGTTCCATAAGACCAATTATCTACTACGAATCATTCAGTTTCTGTAAGTTTACGATAGTGCTCACTCATGAATCTGAGTATACACAACAGGGTGGCAAAACCCTAGAACCTAATTCTTTTTTGGTTGGTTATTCCTTGACTAATCAACCTATGTTTTCATGCAAAAAATCAATCCCTTTGATTCGGTCTGTTTCAAGGTGTCTAGATCAAAACGCTGCGAATTCTTACACACGGGTTGGTTATGTTTAAGTTGGTTAGACGCATGCAGATCAATTTCTTCAACATGGGGAAAATGGGGGAAGCGGTGGTTGTGGCGGGTCCCGGACCCATCCCAATCGATTCAGGGTTCAAAAAAATTTAGTGGAAAATGATACCCCACACACCTAGTTTGCAAAATATCTAAAAAAAAAAAAAAATCCATCTTTCAAAATACACATTTTGACCCCTACCCCGCCCAAATTTGGTCCGATTGGGATGAAAAGTTTTGAGGACCAACTAAAACGATAATCGCGCCACTGACCAAAATTTCAAATTTTTTGATATTTTCAGATTTCTGGTACCTAGGCGTGTGGTGTATGATTTTCCACTAACTTTTGGACGCTAAATCCAATAAAATAGGTCCCGGAAAGATAGGCGCCCTCTGGATGAGGTTAAGAGTCAGAATGGATACCTATCTACCCATTTAGAATGTCTGTTTTCGAGATCTCTGGTACCTAGGCGTGTAGGGTATCATTTTCTACTAAATTTTAGTCCCTGAATCGATTGGAATGGGTCCGGGACCAGCCACACCCACTGTTTCCCTCATTTTCCCCATGTTGAAGAAATGAATCTCCATGCGCCTGGTTCGAGGAATAACCCACCCGTGTGTAAGAATTAGCAGCGTTTTTTGAGGCTTTATTTGCATTGATGCTGTCAGGAATATTACAATAATAAATTTATTCATTTCTACACAGATATATCCACAAATAGAAACTTCTTGACTTGGTAACCAGTAACAACGCCCTCAAGGGCTTAACTAAGCAAAACACCGAGCAACAGGAAAGGAACGACTGCGAGGAACAAAAAGAACTAAGATCACAGATAAATAACCAGCTGCCTATCCCTTTGAGCTGAAAACTTCCAACAACCTACAATGTAACCAGAGGTCATGTTTCTTGTTTCTTTTTGGCTGATGGAGGTTCAGAAGCATGACGCTATGATTACACCCAATAAAATACGATATTATACACAATTCTCCGGGAATGAATAATCAAACGCCGATTAAACCAAAGACATTTATTAATAAAATAAAGTGATAGTCCATGATGAAGTCGACAATAATATACAATTAACTTTCTTGGCACTAAAATGAGATGTGGAGTACTTTTGAAGGTTCCATTTTCATTCTTATAAGTAAATGCTGACATTCAATAGGTAATTTTTTTTCGCAACGTCAATTGATGCAGGGAAATTCAAGCCGATGAGGGATCTGCACAAATCGCGGTATTTACAAAATACATTTCAGGCATTCGTATACAATGTTATGCACGTAAGCTTTAAGAACATATTTTTTAATCTCGGCGCTAAGCGAAAAAAAAAAAAAAAGTTTAGTGTAAGATGACTAAAATTGATGGGCTCATCATGAAAGGCTACCACTCTTAGACCTTTGAAGAAGGTCACGCCACCCTTTCCTTCATATTTATGAGTTACCTGAGCCGGTATGGGTACGATGTTGGTTAAAAACGGTCGCCTACTTAGCCGGGACCTTAACTTATTGAGGGCGTTATTCGGTGAGGTGAGTAAGGAGGTCGGAGGGTATGAACATACTCGTATAAAGGCGTGATCGTTTGGTTTTTCATCATTTTCTAGATAAATTAGATTGGGATTTTGAGATTGTTAGCTGAAAATGTAAACTTGGAAGAAGAAAAGTGAATCGATAGCCATCGATTTGATATTCACACGAATGATGATTTAATTGATATTCTATCAATACGCCCAACAAATAATATTTAGTGCGATTCTCTACTCCTAGCAGTTGACATTTACGTACGACATCGCTAAATTTATTAGACCATCATAATGTGTAGGTTTGTAGAATCAGAGTTTACTTTGCTGATTTCGAGAAGGCTGGTCCCTAAAAAAAGGAGGGTTGATAGCAGCGTATTTATCAGCTTGCCAGCCCCCCTCCATCCTGATACCAAAAGTCTTTGTGTCGCTAAATCTAGCTCGAGGTGCCCCAAGCGGCAGACCAGGAGACAAACTGAGAGAAGAACAGGAATGTGAGGAGCTTAAAATCGTAGTTGCCGCCGATTGACGATTCGCGAGTGTGACCTCAATATTATTCAAGAAACCTTCAACACGACAGACATCCAGGCAAAAGCAAACTACCACAATGGCAGCACCTCCCGACAGAATAGCTATTCTGTGTGTTTATGTTCCTAAATGAAAACGCCTCCGTGTGAAAATAGAGGGAAGAATATTTTGTTTGAGTAACTCGGTACTCTTGATGTGGGAGCAAGGAACAGACAAACAGGTTTTTGAGGATAGGTACATCAAACACTCGTTATTCCTTCGTATTCTCATTCGATCGCTGTTTCCGCTCCAGTGACACAATAATTTTTACTTTTGACATTCGCCGGTCTGTGAAGGCCCGATTAGAATAACGCTACCCGAGAGGTATCGAAAACTATGTAATAAATGCCCATCGGGTAAAAACCGGATGCTCTGTTCAAATGAAAACATTTTCTCGTTCCTACAAGAATATTTACGCTCGAAAAACTGCAACGTAATTCAATTTCAAATGTAAATTAAAACACGGGAAATTATGTACAACTTAATGTATCTTGCAGATGTAAAAGAAAACATTGAATATTTCTGGGAATAAGGCTTTAAGGAAAGCTTGAAGTGCCGAAAAAGCGTATAGATTTGGCGGAAAATATAGCAATGGGTACCCTAAATATGCAAGTTTACCGTTTACCTATTGATTTTGGAGAGAAGGTTTTGGTTGGTTATTCCTTGAATGATCAATCTGTTTTCATGCAGAGAGTAAATCTCTCCAAAATGGTCCAAAATGAGTTTTTCAAACAACGGATATTTTTGAGATTTATGGGTCGAAATGGGTACCTATCCACCCATTTTGAATATGTGTTTTTGGAATTTCTGGTACCTAGACGTGCCATTTTCCACTAAATGTTGGGCGCTCAATCGTTTAAATGAGTCCAGGACACTCCACACCCACGATTTTACCCCATTTTCTCTATGCTGCTGGTTGGAGAGATGGCCAACTCCTGTGATAGGAAAAAGTTTTTAGAAAAAGGAACCGTTACACTTGTGGCAAAAGAACATAGAAAGATTTCTACATAATGAAGTTTTACGTACAATGTTGGCCCCTTTTGAGAGAACGAAACTTATTCATGGACGTAATCGGAACTCAGATTTATCGTAGTTTCAACTATAGCGTTACTGACTGGGAAGGTTGTGATCATTGGTTCTTCATTTGACTTTTCATTCAGGTCGTTCTGTATTTATGACTCTTCATTTGCCTACTATCGAATCTAGGCACTCAAACTTGTTGTCAAAATAAAGATTATTGAATTTATAAGATCTTACAATGAGTTTTTTGTAGGGAGGATAGTTTTGTCAGACCCCACCCGAAGGGTACCTAGGGGGGCCATCAAACTATTTTGCACATACGAAAGAATACAAGGAGAACCATGCATATCTTTGGATAGAAGAAGCAGTGGTATTCTTTGAATAATAATTAACCAATGAATCGGTACTTTTTGCCATTGTATAATTAAAAAGCAGGTACGAGCCTTTGATCACTTTTATGTGTAGTATTATCCCCACGGTGTGGTACCCATACAACTGTAAACGCCCAGAATCTACTTAAATGTAAAAAGGAAGGAAATATCCCTTGTGATTTATAATTAATGACAATGAGTGTGTAGTACGGGACATTAGGCATTACAGCACATAGCTTCTGCGAATCCTTTGCGGATGATTCCATTCTCATCATGCCTAATGAGGTTGAATCTCGCCTACGGGCGCCCCTTATATTAATCGCGAATTTAATTGGGACATCAAAGGTCAATGGAAGTCATGCTTCACAGCTACTAGTGGGCACGGACCAGGTAATTCCGTGATTGAACCAATTGAACAGACGATTGACTCATGCGCACTCAACTGATCTGACGATCGAATAAAGGTGGCTCTTATCAACTCAACATTTACTAAACTTCGCACTCTTAAACTAGGATATTGGTGAATGATACTGTTTGCAGGTTTCCAACTTGGAGTTTTATAGGTCCTCGAACTCTGGGAGTCATTATATATCATAATCATTTAGTTTAGTAAGTGGGGAGCGATACGAGAAATGATAGAATCAATAGCTCTAGCGATCAGGTAGGTGAATGTTTTGAAAACCAAACGATCACGTTGAATGAATCAAGAGTTCATACATAAACCTATTACCTAACATAGGTAAAGTTGGAAGAAAATTCCAATAAACAGTTGGATGACCGGTAGAGGATCGTATTGTACACTCTCAATAAAAATATGTTTTCCCACTCTTTTCGGTTGTTTTATTCCTTCTATTGAAACGCAAGATTGCATCGGGAGAATCCACCATAGAAAAAACGGTAGATTGCAAATTTCCCGTTGAGGGAAGTCCGCCTGGAACGTGACCTCCTTGGGAACATAAATTAGAAGGCAGTGAATGAGAGGGAAACGAGTATTCTTGCGTCAAATATTGGAAGAAAAGAACGATACATGTTTCTTGATAAATTGAGAGAGACATTTTCTGTTCGAAAATAAAAGAAATACGGTAAGTATGGTTCTTTCTCGAGAAACATGAATGTAGAAGACCTCAAGAGAGAGGCACGAGCCAAATCAAAAATTGATGAAAAACTTGATAATGCAAATGGAAGAAGGGAAGAATGTTTTTCCCTAGAGGTAGAACCCAGTGGAGATAGGGTTAAATCCTGGTGAAGGGGTTTTTGAGAAAATAAATCCAGTTGAAAGCGTGAAATGACAGAAGACGATTCTCAAGCCTTGTGGCTCCAGGTGAAGAGGTGTCTCATTCAATTTCAAATATTTTAAAAAGAATATTAGGTTCGTATGAATAAACCGCACAAAGGGGCAATAAAAAAATGTACGCTCACCCCGCATTTAAACTAATAAATGTTTAAAATCGCAATTTACTTGATCGAAGTATTATGATACTACTATTGAATCTCATTTAGATAAACTTTTTCGGTGTTTTGTACATGGAAAGAAGGGTGACGGGTATGATAATGGGAACATGTCAAGTCAGAAAGTAAGATACAAGGTCAACCTGCAATTGAAGTATGGTTACATCAAGGATGGCACGCCTATAAAATCAAATCCCTAGAGAAACAGAGCAGCTGAAAGTGATCGAAGGCTCCTCACAATTGGAAAGATACGACGAATTAGCACGACGAAGATCGAGGGAGGAAGAATACCTACCTACATTTTAAAGTCCTTGAATATGCAATTATTACGAACATATTATGAACAAGCTCACCAATGGGAGCTCCAGGACAAAATATCATTAATCACGCACGGGCTTTTGACATATCGAGAGACCTAATGGAACAGGGGCGCAGCTATTGTGAGCCGACTTGTACAAAAAAGGACTCCCATTAGCGGATATTTTGAGCTCTTGAATTCACACATAATGGTTATCAAGTTATTTACATATATACAACGCGTTTATACCGTTTTTTTACGTTCGCAATATAAAATGTTACGAAGATATCCACCAGAAGAAGGAAACAGCTAAGAGTAGTGTCGATCCTGGAGCTGATCCTAGCCGTAAACATCCGGAGTCTTTCTTCAACTCGCTCCTCGACTTTTCTCCTCTCGAGGACTCAGCCAATTCTGTAACATAATCCCCCCCAATTGGGTTATAGGAAGCGATCTAAATTTACGAAGTAGCTAAACATGATGTAGATGTTGCCCTGGGAGTCGCCCCAGTAGAATAGCGAAGTTATTTAGTGTAGAATTTTTCAAAAATAATCAATTTATTTCACATTGGATAGCGGACCATCTAAACATCTTTTGGTGTACGGAAAATAGTTATCATAAATTTTCGTTTCAACAACACTTTTTCCATGTTGATGTATACTTCGGATTTTATAAAAAAAAAGAAACATTATTAGCCTAAAACATGCCCTAGTTTGAGAAAGCGGCAAAAGTATCCATCACGTTTTGGGGAAGAGTCACCATTTTCGTTTGCAATGCCATAATTTCATTTGGTTTTTGCTTTTAACCAAAGATGTTTTGGGGGGTGGAACTATAGTTGTCATCAGACAAAAATTGTTCTTCATTCATTTCATCACATTCGTATTCGCTTATTGTACGTTTTTGTATACAAATTCGAGTTATAAGTGGATAAATATGTGGTAAACTACGCTGCATGCAATGTTGCTTCTTGAGTGAACGAATAATCTTGGTTATAGTTGCGAAAGCGCTACTTAACTGACTCTTCTCAAATGTTTCAGATCAACATTTATCGTTATAAAATTCATACTTATTTTATAAAGAGAAAACTGGAAACACCAGAATTATAATCAATAAGAGAAAGCAGAACAGCAATAAATATTGTTATAAATCAATGTAACAATAAAGTTTACATTGTGTATAACATGGTTGACAGTCACGAAATGTAATAGAGCAACGATGCACCGCAGGGAGTAACCCCAGAAGGCGAAGAGGAAGGAGACATCCTCTCCTTACCGGTTGTCGGGCCTGGTAGGGGGTACCTGGTGGTGCCAGGAAATATAGGAAGCCTTACCATGTACCGAGTCATAACCTCCCAAAATACCGGTAGAGCAACATGCTAAGGTGCCACATTTCGGATTTGCCCTAAACGTTAACGTTGCCATTCTAAGGCTGGTTCACATTCTTTTCCAAATACATATTCGTACTTATGGTTTGAGGCATTGCAATATGTGCCAGGGGCCATCTTCGGGCTAGGCTCTGGCACCGACGTGGACGTGGCAATACCAGAGGAAGTCGTCCAAACTGGAGGCTTAACTACAAAAACTCGTCATAACGTAAATTCCAAGAGGGAGGAAAATCGGGCCTACGAATTCATACGCCTACTTATAATCCTGCCTCATATGAACGAATCAGGAGGAGTCAGAACAAAGAATGTGTTCCATGTTTTATGTACTATCCTGAATGTTGTGGGATTTTTTTTTCAAACGCTTTTATTCAACGTGAAACGATTGTTTGTGTGTCAGATCAAATTTCGCGATCAATTTTCAACACCTTTTCCCATTCATTCATGATTTTCTCGCATACTTATGCTTAGTCGCTGTCAATACTCGATTCAGTAAGGGATTTTTTCCCACTTCTAAAATATGATTGATAATTGATTACAAGATTTGAAACTATAAAAAGTAGAAAGTAAAATTTCATGAACGTTTTTATTTACAGTGACTTGCTTAAATGCACTGAAAAGTAAAAAAAATCATCGGGCGTTATGCTTTTATGAAATGCATGAAACTTGGTTCATGTAAGTACACTTATGATTGAAGTACGTATTTTTGGGGAAAATGGTGCAGAGGTGCAAAGCACGGTGTTATTCAGTCTGTCATTACAAACTTTAGGGGTCGCACATCGAGAGTTAAATATGGCGGTATCATCGAATGTGCTCATTAACTGGCAGTGGTTTTCATATTTATCATTAATACGAATGAGGATCAGCCGGCCTGTAAGGTGGGTATTTTGCTGCTTTTATAAAATATCAGGTCGTATATTTTCTCGTACATTAGAGAAATTTCGAGTTAATTCAACGAGCTCTCGACTTGTAGAGTCAAAAAGTATTCTTTATTTCCTTCAGCCCTTCCCACCACCTGCTCTCCTCTCATATACGGAGTTTTCTTACCGGTTGCTGTTAAGTCTATATTTACTCCCTAAGAAGATGTACCGTGTGTAGTCATAATACTCAGTGAACGCGTGCATTATTCATTGCTCTTCCCTTTAGCCTCGGACCCATAAATCCAAAGGCGGCCTCCCCATCTGCTCCTGAACCACTCGCTTGCCGTCCTGGCTTCCCTTCTCTGAACGTGAGGGCAAGAAATAAAGTCAACTTGCGCTCCTCGGGGTTATATCAATGACGCTATCATTCCCCTCCGCAAGATATACTTTTGAATATAAAAACCCGAGTTTCTAGACGGTCCCCTTCCTCCCTTTCAACCTGCTAAGAGCTTCTTATATGAATGGCTTCTACAGTTTTAGGGGTACTTAGGTGCAAAGATACGAGTATAGGGGAACCTTCGCATAAAAAACAACAGTAAATTCTGTTAACACCTTGCTTTTCTCATCGGAACTCGTTCTAAATTGAAAACCTTTACTAGAGATACTGTGCCCCAGCACCGAACTTGAGCGTACGTTTTATGAATGACTAAGAAGATATGTGTGGCCCCACCTATACATTGCCGCGATGGTTTGGATTTCGCAATTCGGCGTACATGGTGGAATAACTCACCTGAGCAATCGTGTTGTCGGAATGGTACAACAGACGAATTCAGCATTACCCGTCTTATTTTTTTATTATTTTTTTAAGCCAACTGAATAATTTATATTAACTCTCCTCCCCCAAGTTGGATTGGTACAGAATGGTAAAATAAAGTAAATAATATAATATTGTTCTCTCTCGGAATTGATGTTGTAGGTAAGCTGCAGCGTGGCCTTCGATACACATTTCTGTCGGTTGAAGACCCCGGATACATTTTCGAGTAACAGCGACCAACACGGAAGGGCTTGTTCTGAACGGAGAGGAATAAAGTCCATATGAGAAAAAAGTGTTGTCTCGAGGGAATATTTTGAGATTCAAACATTGTTTGTTCGCTGGTACCGGATAAAAGGCTTTCAAGGGTCCGGACAGGGGTAGCCCTGATGTGCCATTTCTACCCTAAAGCCACTTGCTTGTTGCCGTAGCACAAAACGATCGTAATTTGTAAATAAATGAATTAGCGGTTGATGAATGAAATGAGGGAAATGAGTATATCGCTTGGTAACTCCTCTTATTTTCTCATTTTCCAAAGTTGTACACATCTAAAACCACTACGATTCAGAGTTCCTGTAGAAGTGAAGGTTGTTAGGCTGAAAAAAAAGTCAACAAAACTAAACAGTCAACAGTCAACATTTGAAGTGTACGGTCATGTGCGTAACCTCGAATGGTTGCCTCCAGTCATGGATTTCAACTCATCAATGTGCTACATACGAAAGCGTGTTGATTCAGGTAACAAGTCTAAAATTAATTTATGTGCTGCGCTGTAAGGTTGACGACCCTCCCGGACTGATCAAAATAAGGTATTTTATCCTCCTGCATTTGGAGTTTCTTCACTTTGAATAGTGCGAATGAACACACTACGGTTGATGTAAAATTTACGGATGTCCAGTTACAAAAATTTGGTATTGCCCACCATCTAGACGACGAGGTTCACTGTTACTAGGTAAGAAATACTGGTAAAACCCATCAACTAAGGATAAATGATTTTAGGAAGCACTGAAATTAGTAAGTTAAACAATAACGTGTCGAGTGCGATTCTCTCTTTCCTGTTCACAAAAATGCCACATACACACAGTGTGTTCGTATGCTCGTATTTTAACCTCCACTGTTTGATAGGGAGTTCAAAGCTGCAACTAGTGCGATGATCAAGTTGAGCAGTCCCGGAGTAAAAAGAAATGGGACAATGAAAATTCTCGCAAAATGGCAAGGCTCAACTAGCGAAATAAACTATCAAGTTTCGAAACAGCGAGAGAAAATGGACCGTTAATAAAAAGAGCTCGATACTGGTGAATAAAAGGCAATTACGAGTAAACTCACCTCCCAGGAAGGCGGCCTGATTATCCTCGGCCGGATCATGGGGATGAGACAGTTTTATTTCTGAAAAAAATATTAAAACCCTCTCAGAAGCCCACTCTTATAAAAGAAACTGAGAAAAAGGAATGTTAATCGAATTTTTATTGACGGGTCAATGAAGGGTCAGAGGAGGTTATCTATAGACCGTCCTGTACTCGAAAATGATTTTATTTTTTCTTTCAGGCAGCAAGTTCGTGATTAAAAAAAAAAAAGGTTTGTGTTGGGTCTGCAATATCAGAGTTAAATTAAAGGGTAGTCAATGGAAATTCTCTACCTAGGCAGACCGAAATAATCAGGAGTGGCGGGTTGAGTGTTCGATATAAATATGTTCCCTATTTCCATAGCTAAACATCAACATATTGATTGGCGGGTCAATTTTTTTTCAGTCTTAGTTGATGGGCCAGTTTCTGGTTTCAACCGCCAAATCACCATCTATGAGAAACTGCATAGTCCTAAGGGATTGTTTGGTCTTGAGTTGAATCTCAAAATTTGTACTGAATGTCATTGTTATCAATTATAGATAATTTATCAATAGCCAGTCGCGCAACCTCCAAAATTGCATTATTTAATTATCTATAAATAACTGAAGATATTTTTATTAGCTTGAAGAATAAAGGCCAACCGTTATAGATTTTTTTTGAGATGAACTCCATGAGCGAAATAGAACGAAAATCAATACCTATTTAGGGTTTTAGAGTAAGGCTAACAAATAGTACGAGATGTCGGGCTTATAACAGGGAGGTTTATAAGGTTTTCACACTTATATTTGTCTCGAAAATTTGTCAAAACGCGGTGGAGAATAACGGGGTTTACATGTAGGCCAAATAGCTGGCCAGCACTGAATCCGTTTCGAGATAATATTTTTATAATCCGTGCATACGATCGGTAGGGGCGAGGCAGATGGCTGACAGCGATGCGGCTAATCGACCACTGTCTCTTGAATGCGATGTGGCGATGCGGGGAATTTGCCCTGTTTCGGAGGAATATTTTGACTCTGTCGAGTGTATTTCTGGACCCGGCCAACGCACTGAAGTTTAATTGAATATTTGGCAGTTTCCCAGAACACCAAGCTGCGGGACCTGAATTTCCACAGGAACCAACATTCTCCAGTACGAACGCATTTTCTCAATAATGGAAAATTTTCAGCTCCGGTTTTTAACTGAAACGGCCAGCACGTCCTCCGCGTCAGGGTTTCCTTCGAACCACAACATAGGGTTGGAGTTTTGGTTTTGATGAGTTCGGTTTGGTAGGATTTCGGACTCCACTCTATTTCTCTTTAGGGAGTTGAGAAGTCCGTTTGGAACGGGAGCTGCCCAAGTTGTTCGGCCATCGCGCTAAAGAATTCTCGAATTACATTGAACTCGGCTCCTGAGTTTTTTTCGTCGAAATACAATATTTTTGTGGTGTTCCGACTCGGCTTTTCCATTTTAAAGAAATCCCCCAAAGGTAGGTAGAATTGGTTTACACGGATGGTATAAACTCGAGTAACAGGAGTTACTCCAGTTACACGGGCTTCAACCGGAACACAACAATTTTTTTCCTGTCTCCCCTCCCAACCACTCTCTTGTCCAGGATGAAAAACAGATTGCCAGATAGGGGACTGGATCCAGCTGTGAAAACTCCCGGCTCATAAAGTAAACAACAGTGAAGGGTAGAACGAAGTTTTTATTTGCTACTCGAGTGCTTGCGATTGTCTTCATTTGCGTTCACTCCCGCCTGTCGTGAAAGTTTGCCTTTCCTCGACATCCACCCAGTATACGCCGCGGATGTTACGTTGTAGCGATACAGCGTTGACTACGAACCCTTATAATCTGATGGGCTTCATATTTAATTCCATGAAACACCTTATCAGCAAAATTCAAGTCAACACATGAATTTAAGACTGTCACCTCACGTTTTTGGAGATACTGCAATCCGAGCGAGAGATTTTCGATGGTGTCAATGAGTACCTATGGTAAGAATGATGAAATTATGTCCTTCATGGTAACTGAAAGAATTTGAGTTACCATGAAAAGTCAAATGCCCGTCCGCCGAAAGCCGTCCGCGCCGTTGTTAGTTGTAGAAAATTTTCTAAAAGTTTCTAGTTAGTCCACAAAACTTTTCAACCCGATCGGACCAAATTTGGGGGGATGGGGGGGATGGGTCAAAATGTGTATATTGGAAAATGGATTTTTGAGATATTTGGCGATCTAGGCGAGTGGGGTATCATTTTCCACTAAACTTTGGACGCTGAATCCAATGAAATGGGTCCTGGAACGATTGGCGCCCTCTGGAAGAGCTTTCCCGCACATCATTCTTATCGTTTGCGTGAATGTGCATGGCCGTTTCCAAATTTGAAATTGACTATTGGTCAAATTGGATATTTTTAAAATTTGTTTTCGTAGAATACAATTTTTCACGCGATTTCGGACGCTGAATCAATTGAGGTGGCCACTACATCGGAAAAGGTTATGAGTCAAAATGGGTACATCGAAAATGCCGTATATAATGAAAGGACTTTTCTCTTCGAAATCGTAGCCTTTTTCTATTTGATTTTTTGGGATAACACGAAAATTCAGGATGGATACTTAGGAATTCTTCTATGAGACACCAGATATGAATGACCTGAAGATTCTCGCGGAACGTCCCAAGGATCTTCAACAAAATTCCTTACAATGTTTATATAATTGATTTGGATCTAATTTTCGGAGGGATATGTACAGTTTAAATCGCTTCTGTCATTGATTTTTTAGCGTAATAAGGGGCTTTCTGGAGATTTTGTAAAGGTTCAACCCGAATGATCTGTTTGAGGTTATATACGGAATAATGATTTACCAAGAAATGTTGCGATTTTGGCACACTTATAACTTCCTCCTTCTTCTAAAATTTTCACCCTGAATAATTTAAACGTATTTATGAGTGAACGAAGATACGTGGAGGGCCACCGCACAACATATTCAAGTATGGCGTCACTCCAAGTTAAATCTGATATTGTTCTCCAGTCTGACAGTTCGCGTTCACGGATGAATAACACTGAGTTCTTGCGTCAATTTTCGCACATGTAGAGTGATACCACACAATGTCTAGATAGAAGAAATAATTAGACGCATTCCTCTTCATCCTCCGGAAAGGAGAGAACCCTCTAAGAAGGGAACAACCCCTAAAGAGAAACATAGAAGACAGGCAGAAATACTATGAATCAAATTTATTACGAGGAGCACGTCTTCTCCAACTCTCTCTTTATCCTTTATTACGTAATTATCACACGCACGGTTCACCTTAAATCACTTTTCTTTTTTTTTCCGCTTGCCTACTGTTTCCTACCGCCTAGAAGCTCCTTTTCCAAGACCATAAATCCAACTGCACAAGGTGGTTTTTCATTATAATCTCTCTCACATTTACTCGGTTCGTATTTCCACTCCTTTGGTTGTAGTAATGAAAATAAAGCGCCCGTCTACAGTTCCTGACTTTATTATCCTTGTCAGAAAATAATTTGCAGTCGCGGTTGCTTGGGTCGTAAAATGAACGATATTTATTTTTCTGATGAGAAGGCTATGAAATTCATCTGCTACAAAGCAGCACCTAAATTTTAGTCACACTCAGTCGATGAGGGTGGGGGTCGCCTCCCGATGTCGGATTTGATGTTTTCACAACAAGTTTCCTTCAGACGACAAAAGAAAATGCGTTGCTTTTTAGAACTACGAGTTCCAACCCGTTACGGACATTCGGAGGGCTGTTGGTTGTGTAAAATTTCTTCTTACTTTTGCTCGGTTTTTATTCTGTTCAAACTACTATTGAAAAGGCAGCAAGTCTGACATCGGCAGGTTCTGCACGTTCAGAATCGGTTTCAAGCCCATATTGTTTATATACTGATTTAATCACAAGTATCAGAGTTTAAAAACCTCGGGGTAACGTAAATTTTAGTCATAGGAATATCCTGCTGAGGTTCTGAAACTACAATGAGCTTGAACTTTTATGTACGACTCAATATTTTCCAAAGTTGGTAGACGGGTAGGGGCTTCTCAACAAACGGGTTCTAAACAAAATGAACCGTGGAGGGGCAGATTCGTTCCCGCTTCTGCAAATAACTTTGCGGAAGGTTGATCCTTTTGGCCTGAAACGACTCCTTCCGACCTTCGATGCATTAGAGATGACCTACCTACACCAAGAACCGAGTACTCAGCACCCCTAACAGTATTACGCAACCAAACTCAACATGATAAGGCGTGGATTCCGTAAGTGAGCCTTCCCACAGTCATTCCCAGTAAATCGAATACTAAGCAAATACTGTTATGACGTATCTGAATTAAATGCAGACCCTTCCATGTACGGAAGCTTCTACTTACCGTAAAGACGAAGAGTACCCTCGGCTTTGCCTAAGGAGTTTGTTGATACACAATTGTACGTGCCAACATCAGACAAAACGAAAGAACGGATTTTGAGCGACATCAGAACTTTATAGCCAGATCGGTTTTCTCGGACGTGATATTTGGATCTGAAACACGAAGCAAATGAATCAAGTTACAACGATGCTAACATCTTGATTACGTTCAATTAGTTACAGTATAATAAATATATAATGTACAGGGCGTATAATTTCAGTCAGACCAGGAGCATATTTTACAGCCAATTTCTCATCCGAAATATCTTCTTAGTAAATCAATACGAGAAACTCCTTGCCTTATAAAAATGTAAACCTTATTACACCGTTGGAGAAAGCGTAAAATGTATCTTCGCGACGAATTTTAGGAATATCTACTTTTTTACACGCTCGTGATGGTCCCTGCCATCTGGCTCTCGAATTTATATTTGTATAAGTGTTGCGCCAGAATATCACGTTGTGTTGGTTTTAATAGTAAAGGTAAGAGTGTTTCCTGAGAGTACCGATAATTTCGTCCGCGCATACGCTGAGGGTCCCTCAATGCGAGCTGGAAATATTTTAGCTTTTGTGCGGACAATTCACGTGGTAGTCGGTTCGGATGACTATCGCCGACGGTCAAAGATATCAATGACACAGCAGATCGTTGGTGCTCAATGAAATCGGCGAAACGTTGCTTCGGGATGAAGCCGAAATCCCGCACAGAATGGACATCAGATCAGAGCCTGCTGGCTATTATAATCTCCAGTATCTCCTGCATAATAAGCATCCCTTCCATCTAATAAGGAATCAGTTAGATCTAAAAGATACCATTTTTTTCGACAAAAGTTGGAGAAGCTACTAAAGGTGCTAATGCCAATTAATTGATTAATTAATGTTCTCTGGCTTTTGATAGGCATAGAGACCTGTACGAAGGGCTGAATCCCATCTGTTCAAAATCAATGCAGGCGACCCCCCATAACCATATTGGCGATAGGTCATTTTCTAAAATATGTAACTGACGCCCTTTCGTGAATGAACGCATTCAATGGAGCATGCTCGCACAACGTGGGAACAACTTGTCTATGATATGATGCTGAAGGTTAGTGGTTGACCCTCAAAGATGGGAAACCTAGAGGTGCTATTCTTCAGTTGTTCACCCAAAACAAAAGCCCAGCTTTTCTGTTAGAGAATGGAAACCACGAATAAATAAATGATACAAATACGTTTTTTCTCCCTGAAACTGGTAGGAGACCGTCAAGGGAAGCTCTGGGATGAAGCCATAACTCCAACCTGGTAAATCAAGCCTTGGTAAGTTCCGGAATGATTAATTTGGTAGTTAAACGAAATAAAAGAAGGCGGGCTGAGGGTACAGCAAGACTAAGGGAGAAAAACCCTACCTGACCCCACTACAGGTGGAGTCGGGGAAAACACCACCGCCGGGGATATAAATACCACGACGTGATCAAATTTTCGGATCGGTCAGGCGTTCAAATCAAACCTCCTTTTCCTAGTTCCGCTGCATTTGACGTGATCACATTTTAGGATCAGTCAGGCTTTTGACTCGAACCTTCATCCCGAAGTCAACTGCCATTGACGCGATCAGATGTTAGATCGGTCAGGCGTACGGCTCGAACCTCCTTCCCTGAGTCAACTTCTTCTGACGTGATCAAATTTTGGATCGGTTGAGAATCAGACATAGATTTTCTCTCATCCATTCCAGACGTACTTCCTAGACGTGATCAAATTTGGATTCGGTCGGGAGTCCGGTTCCTACCTAATTCGTGTTACAAAACTCCTAGGCACCACAATTATTGACCACATAGGTCCGAAAAAGACACAAACGGCTATTTTCAAGGATATTTTCATTCTTAGAAACGAGTCAATCGTATCTCAATTATGGTGGGCGTAGAAAAGGCAGAACTACGGCGTAGCATAGTAGCCATTAAATCTCACTTATTACAGCTAATACAGCTCCCCTCGATAACGTACCGCGTTATTCGTGTTACCCGATATCAACCGGGATTAAACGGAGGAAGAGGGATGAACGGCGGTGGAATTCCCTCGGGTTCCCGCCAAAGCTTTAAACTCCTCCCGTTCCGGAGACCGCCCGGAGCCCTGCGTGCAGTCAATTACGGCGGGAAACGCATTACTGTCTTATCGCCAATTGGATTAGCAAAGGGTAACTACAACTAGCGCCTTCTCTGATCCGGCGAGCAATATCCCCGGAGTATAAATGCTGAAATCCACCTTATTCCTATACAGCGAAAGCGCCTGAAATCATATGTTACGACTGGTTTATCCTCCCCCCTCCCACCACATAGTTTTCAAAAATAATTGGAAGATAGCTATGCAGTTGTATCGACAAAAAACCTTTTGGTTGGTTATTCCATGAATATTCAACCTACGTTACCATGCCCAAGGTCATAAAAGTTGACCATTTCCAATTGGCTCCAAAATTTTTTTTGTGAACATTTCATTACATATGTCTAAATCGAAAACTACTACCAAAGTCGGCTTGGACAGCGGACGGACATTTGCTAATTTTGATCTAGACACCTTTGAAACGTCCAGAAAAAAATTATGGGCCGAATCGGAGGGATTGACTTTTTGCATGAAAACATAGGTTGATTATTCAAGGAATAACCAACCAAAAGCGAGTGTCCTGGACTTATTTCAATCGATTCGCCGTCCAACATTTAATGGAAAATGATTACCCAACAACCTCGAAAACCCATATTTAAACTAGGAAGGTAAGAATCCATTTTGACCCACACCTACCCACAGTTGGCACCAATCAGTCTGTGACCCATATCAATACTGGAAAATTATACACAATTATACGCCTAGATTGCTAAACATCTCAAAAATGTATTTTCAAAAAAAAAAAAAAAAAAATTCTCTTCAGAATTTGAGATAAGCCTACCAAACGTTGGTACGGATTCAACATGAGGTAGGTATTTTAATCCACTTAATTAGGGACGCTAAATCGATTGGAGTGTGTCGACAAACTAACAATGAAGTAGAATGTGAGGCCAGACGAAATTCCAGAGAAGTGGCTTGTGACAGGTGACATAGGGGTCCTCGACATCTCCACAAAATGCAAGTGATGTGAGCAGGGTTCTATTTCCCAGCCCTCTAAAGTAAAGGTTAACAAAAATGAGGACAGATGGGTCAAGACAAAACCAAGTTGAAGAACGTAACCGGTAACTGGGAATGCTGCCTCTTGATGGGTGCCTCTCTTCAAAATACTAGTCCTTCTGAGAACTGAATGGTGCCATCCTATGAGAAACTTCTCGCTCCACAACGCAAAAGTAGGGTGCATCTGCAAGGTATCTTCTAGACTTCAATTGTCCATCCAGTCTTTTCCCTTCAGTCCTGTGCTCTTTATGTGTGGTAGTGCTACAAATAATGAGATATCCTTGTTTTCCTTAATTTTTCGTGATTGGTAAATTTTTGGTGCGTGTTGGGTAAAAACTATGAGAATATAGATACTAGAATCGTTTAGAATAGTGCCCAAGTCTGTTTGAGTGATGAAGTTTGATTCTCAACTTGCCCAGGGAGCATGTTAAACATTGTATTTTGACCATGCAGTTCACTTTTTTGGATGTAATTCTTTTGATATAAAATCCTTGGACCAGGAGCATGGGGAAAATGAGGGAAATTGGTAATCAAGAGTGTCTCAAACTAATTCCAGTCAACTCAGAGTTCAACATATATAAATAAAAAATAATAACAAGGAAAATGGTACCTCGCCCACCTATGTACTTGTAATTCCTAAAAAATCACTTTCAAAATACATAGGGTAGATGACTATTTTGACCCTCATCCTCCTCCAGCAGGCGTTATTTGGTCTGGGACCCGTTTCAATGGATTCAGCGTCCAAAAGTTAGTGGAAAATCTTTTCAAAATACACATTTTGACCCACATCCCTCTTAAATTTGATCCGATCAGGTTGAAAAGTTTTGAAACCAACTAGAGCAAACGGATCCCTGACCAAAATTTCAGATTTTTAGAAAATTGTCTACTACATTAGTCGGCGTGGACGGCGGACGGACATTTGCTAATTTTGATCTAGACACCTTGAAACGTCCAGAAACAAAATTTTGGGCCAAATAGGAGAGATTGACTTTTGCATGAAAACATACGTTGACTATTCAAGGAGTAACCAACCACAAAATGTCTTTTATTTTGACCGCTACTTCTCCAGATTTAGTCCGATCGGGATGAAAAGCTCCGAGAACCAACTAAAACCTGACCAAAATTTCAGATTTTGAGAAAATTGTCTACTATCCAAGTCGGCGTGGACGGCGTACGGCGGACAGCCGACTAACATTGACCTTTTTTGAACCGACCACCATGAAACGACCAGAAAAAATTTTTGAGCTGAATCGGAGAGGTTGACCTTATGCATGAAAACATAGGTTGATTATTCAAGGAGTACCAACCAAAAGTTGCGTAACATTGATCATTATCAGACAACAACTGCAGATTCGTGGGAATTTCTAACCTCTGCTTTCATTTATCCATTTTTTTTTTTTTTTCAAAAGAGCACAATCATTTTAAGCCGTCCTGATACAACAATAAGGGAGAGAGTACTAAGAACGACCCAGTTCAGAGCCGGAGGTAATAAACGGCGCTTGAGATTCACTCCATGGTCGGTTAGTCAAACATCGGCGCCGGAAAGAGGAAGATCTAACCTACAAAGTAGCCCTTAACAACTAGAAGGGTATTAGCCTGCGGGTCGGATAGGGGTGAAACCGAAAGGAAAGACGGTGTTGAGGGGGTGTGGTGGTGGGGAGGGGGTGAAAAGCGAGAAGGCTGAGAAAGCGGGAGTTCTCCCAGCGGCCAGGCTCAGCCCCCGTGTAATTATTGGCTCCGTTGACCCGTATCAGAGTTTCGGACAATAGAAGATAAGCCGCCGCTCTAACAAGTTGTACGCCCACAAAGGTACAAACCAACTATACCCCCGCCGCACCTTTCCTGCTTCCCTATTTACTTCTGTCATACACAGGGGGTTTTCTTCTTCTCCCTCCACTTTTTCTGCTCCATCGATATCTACTCCTTCCGCAGGGGGACCAGCCGTTGAAGAGATAGGTTCCGGTACATCCCCTAGTGAATATCAGTATTTCGCTGTTCGTGCCCCTAAAATCACGATCGAGCAAACTGCTGCCAACAGGGAGCCAAATCACCGCGAAAAAAAGTGCCACACCTGCTAAAACATGAGCGCTATTCTGACTCCAATAATTGACGTATTTTATTTCAAGCAATAACGTAGCCAGTGTACAGAAACTATTTTAACTAATACCCGGGCACCGTTGCCGGCAATAAATTATCTTAATTTATTCAGAAAATGTAGTTTGTAAAGGAAAATTATACCCCGACGACGACCGACCCGATATACGATTCCGACCATGCCCCCCAAAAACTTGAAAACCCATTTTCAAAATTCACATATTGGTTGGTTATTCCGCCGTCGACGCCGATTTTAGTTGAATACAATTTTCTACAAATTTGAAATTTCCGGCTCTTGTTGGTCCTCGAAACTTTTCAGCTCGATCGAACCGAATTGAGGTGGGGTAGGGGTCAAAATGGGAATTTTGAAAAATGAACTTTTGAGATTTTTGGCGATCTAGGCGTGTGGGGTATTTTTTTTTTTCGACTAAATTTTGGACGCTGAATTGATTGGATTGGGTCCGGGACATGCCACACCCACTGTTTTCCCCATATTCGATATTTTCGAGAATCTGGGCGTGTGGGGAATCAATTTCCACTAATTTTTGGACGCTGAATCGATTGGAATGAAACTCCATGCTCCTGGTCCGAGGTGTTGCATATACGCCCTCTGTTTTGGGCAATTCGACCAATGATAAGTTGGGCATTATTATGACCAAATGGAGTGTATGTGCAAAAGTTAATGTTTTTGTGAGCATTTTGAAGTCCTTACTCTCTTAACCCAGACGGTGGATGGAAGGTCAAGATTTAGTACGTTCGCGTATAAAACGTACGAGTAAATGGAAAAAATTCAGGGGAGAGGGAATACCAGTTAAAATCGTATTATTTTGAAAAAAATTACTATATCCATGCACTATTGGGCCTTGAGCGTTGCCCTTCAGACCATGATAGACATCATGAAGAAAATGACGAAACGGTAAAATAATGGAACCTCTTGCACTATGGCCAATTGAGGTTTATTGACGGTCCAGACGTGTGGACTGATAGGCCAAATAATATCAGTTGGATAATATCAGGGTTACTGCTCCTTTTGATGTAGTGAGTGACTCTTTTGAAGGTTGCTTGTCTTCAGAGCTCGCCAGAGCCAAATTGGGTGCACGAACGAGGATACCCCATGTATAACGGACGGGGGAGAGGAGGGGCTTTAATTCATCGGACAGGCTACTCCGTGAAGTTGAACTTAGAAAAAAAGTATATGTAGGTTTCAAATCAAATCAATCAAAAATATTTTATTGTATTAACCGTCAGGTATTACAATGTTTGTGGAGTTGGCATAAGAATAAGAAGCATAATTGACACGGATAATCAATAAAGCCAACCGGTTCAACCGGTTGCTGCCTTGAAAATTTGACTCTTGGAGTGGCTCAGGTTACATTCCGATCTGATGGCGTAATCTGGAGTGTTCTTAGAGAGGAACAAAAAACTCTTGAACGTTCTTACTTGAACTCGTTCCAGCTCCTCGCAATGATTGAGCCCCCACGCCTCAACTGCATAGAGTACCGTGGACAAAATCAGGGCTTGAGCAATTTTTGTCCAAGACTCAAGTGATCCACCTTTTCCTTTGAGAAGCAGCTGTAGCACAGATCTAATTGCAGCTTCTCCCTTTTTAACGGCCTGGCTGGCGTTCATCCCAAAGAGCCCTGATGAGGAGAATGTAACCCCTAGGTACTTAACGGAGTTAACAACCTTCAGCTCATTCTCTCCGCAGAAAAACCTATACCCCTTCGACAGCCTGCCTCCCCGGCGGAATATCACGACATTGGATTTTGCATGGTTTACATTGAGGCTATTGCACTTGCAGTACTCGTTGAGGGCATCCAAGATCTTTGTAAGTTCCCCGTAACTGAAAGTCAAAAGGCACAGGTCATCCGCGTAAGATATTGAGACGACGTCGGTTGCACCTTCTATATTCAGTCCTCGAAGGCCTCTTTTGATTAAAAAGGATTCGAGGTCACTGCAATATAAGGCAAAGATAAGCGGAGAGAGAACATCGCCCTGAAGAACCCCCGCTCCCACTCTGTACGGTTTGGACTCCTGATTGTTGTTTTCAACCGTAAATGTCGCACTTTCATACATCGACTTCAAAAGATTGATGAAACGGGAGCTGATGTTCAAACTATATAGTTTCGCCCATAATTTCTGATGATCCAGGCTATCAAACGCTCGGTGAAAGTCAATAAATGCGACAAATGCTTTGCGGCCGGGGAGCCTAGTGTTGATGGTTATTGCGCTAGACAAAACAAAAATGCCATCCACGCAGCCTCGGCCCGCACGGAAGCCATTTTGACTCTCCGGCAGAAGGTCCTCCTTATCGACGAATCGTTGAAGTCTTTGTAAGAGAATCTGATTGAATACTTTCAGGAGAGTGTTCAACAGGGATATCCCTCGATAGTTTGCTGGCAGAGAGGGGTCACCCTTCTTAAACAATAGGAATGATCTAAATTTAGTCAGGTTTTTGGGGGTAACGCCAGACATCAGTATGTGGTTGAAAAGGTCCTTTGTGTGCATCATCCAATTAGGGGGTAGATTTTTGTAAAACTCATACTGAATTCCATCTACACCCGCTGCCTTACCATTCTTAAAGGAGTTTACAGATTCCAACACTTCTTCCATGGTTATTTCGCCATCCAGCAGTTCGTCGAAGGTCCCCGAGAAATCGCTGCTACTGCACATCGCCAGATCACTCCCTGCGTCCGGGTAGAGCGTGGAGTAGAATTCCTCAACGCGGCTCATCTCCAGGATGCTTCCTTGATATGGTTTCTTCCTCAGCTGCTTGACTGCTTTCCAGAAATCCTTGGCATTTCTGCTGTCGGCAAAAGCCGATCTGAGAATGTCATGATGCTCTCTTTGTTTCCGCTTGATCAGCAATTTGTACTCTTTTTTTACTGACAAGTACGATTGTCGAGTATCACGTGCGAAGACTGAGCGTTTCATTTGTCTATAGGCCACCCTCATGTTGTACCGAGCACTTCTACATTCAGCATCAAACCACACGTGACCGCCTCGTCTTTCAATGGATATTCTGCCTTTTTTCACCATCTGACAATCCCTTCCTGTCCGCCAGATCTCCGACGCTAATGTCTGATACATGATGTCCGAGTCCCCCAGAGTCTCATAGGCTGGCTGTATAGCCCCCATAGATAGATTCACTGAATTTCTTCGCTACTCTTGAATTCCAGCACAATTTTTCTTTCCCTTCCTCTGAAAGCCAAGACGCATCATGTGATGACCGCGGCGTAGAACTCTTCAAGCTCAGTAAGCACACCAAATGATCAGATGAGGAACCGATGTCACGTACTTGAAAGTCAAGAACCTCCGCCAAAAGATTTATATCAAGCCAGATTTGGTCTGGAGTGCTCTCGCCCAGATGGGATATAAACGTGTAGCTACCTTGAGTGTCACCACAAGACCTGCCGTTTGCAACAACCATCCCATTGTCTTCCATAAATGTCAGGACTCTTTTTCCGTTTTTATTTAGAACACCATCTAGCGATTTTCTTGTTTCCAAAAGCCCGCTCCCTTCAAAAATCTCGGGAAAGGCCTGATTTTTGGCTCCGATCCGGGAATTCCAATCGCCCCCAAAAACAAACCTGGCCTTGGGATGAGCCGGGTGAATCTCATCAAAGCGTGTCTCAAGTAGGTTTGCCATTTCGGTGGTGAGACCTCCATTCAAATACACACAGCATAAAATGATATCTTCACAGACTCCCCGCAGTAGCAGCCAGATCCATTGTTGCGAAGACTCTAAAACCTCAAAATCAATATTCTCTTTTAAAAAAATAACGATACCACCACTATGCCTGCCGACATCTATATGTAGGTTTACCTAATCTCCCAAAATAAATTTATATTACGATAATGAATTGAATTTACCAAAAACCCGGAGCGGCTACTTTCCTGTCCTTTGTCACGAGTGATGATACAGAATAACTACTTTTCCAAGCAGAAAAGCAAGTTTTGCAGGGGAATTGGCCATGGAGCGAAGCGAACTAGAGCGTGAGCATTATCGGCTTTGCAGTAATACTCTCAAACTAAGTTTTTCTTATCATTCGCCCCTCTTTCCCTCAACTTTTGCCATTCTACCTTTTCGAAAACATAAATGTTGGGCACCCACTCAGGTCTTCCATTTTATAATATAATTTTCGTCCTCGGAATCCACTATTGTGAAGGTCTCTCCTTCCGTTATGCCTGTGGAAAGTTAGCGCGAGTTTATACGAGGAAGAGTTAATGAAAATTTTAGCTACTCGAGAGCCCAACATCCTTTTGTTTTGGTTCACACAAGCGTACACAGCGTTTTGGTTTTCGGTTTCATGTGAAACGGCTGCTACACTGTGTTCGGGTTGAGACGTAATTTACTTAAATCATAACTAGATTACCTGGTTTCAAAGGTGTCACTTACATGGGTTCGGTAAATATGAAACAACGGCTCTCAAACTGACTGGTTTCAACAAAGAATTTGAGAATTTATTTCACGCAGACCGAGAATCCCAAAGTTGTCCAGAGCTGGGAGGCTCAACCAACAATGTAAAGATTGCTCATAGAACTTGAGCACGATGTTTCATGTAGGTAGATTGTTATGAACATCATAATACATAGTTATTGTTAGAAATTCGAGCGACTACTCGGGACCACCAAGAACTCCTAGCCCATTCAAGAGTAGTCGCCTCCTCACAATACGAGTAGTATATCTATGAAAGCACAATATCGCACGTCGTATCTCTGAATTTTCACTTCATCTATAAGGATGCCCAACGATTGTTATGCAAAAGCCGTGTTCGCCGAGCAGAAATGAATGCACGAATTCAAATTCAACCTTGCTCATGAATAATACAATATCTAGGCAGGTAACAAAATTTATCATCATCTAAAGTTACTGGGTCCAACTTCTTTCTCGACTCATCCGGGAAACGTAATCCCAATCGAGAGAATCCCCGAGCCCAACAACTGGCTACTGCAACAAGAGTGATTCTCAGTGAGCGGCAGTCAGTGAAGATCGATAAAACCAGCGGTAGCTTGTAGGAGGCGTGAAGTGAAAAGGAAGTGAGTGATTTTCTGCCACCTTAGTTCCACTTCTGCACCAGTCAATGCGGACTTAAACAGACTTACTCTTAGTAATTAGTATTTTTAGCACCGATCGTGCTTCAGTCCTTTATTTATAGCAGGAATTTTAATGTAACAACCATTGCATTTGTTATCCTACAGTTTGTGCCGATAGCGATAAAAGGAGGTAGAAATTTGAAAAACTTGAAACGAAACTGGTTGATTGGTTCAATATTGATTTTCTAGCCATATCAATTCATAACTTCATACATGAACGTACAGGTAACATGTTTCCGGATGATTGCAAGGGTGCGAAACATTGGAGATAGAAATTTCCGCCATTCTCTATGTTTACAATCCTCTGAATAATAACCGTACTTGCTCTGTTCCTGAGGTTTGAAACAATCATGAATGTGACGCGTTGAATGTATGGGGATACCTATATGGTTAAATTCTAAAACCGAAATATGTCCTGGAATGTCCGCCATCCACACGAAAATTTTGTTATTCCGTTAGGCCCTAAAGAGAGGGATGAAATCCGATACGTTGAAAATCGGTACTTCAGCGGATTCAGCGTCCAAAATTCAGCCAAAAATAATACCCCACACGCCTAGATTGCCGAAAATCAAATTTTCAAAATACGAAAAAGTTGCCCTTTAGAGGCAAGACAAAACTGCAGACAAGTGATGAAAATATAGGAAATACGTATTCTAGTTAATTTTGTGTGAATTAGAAGAAAAATTGCTGTTTCTACGTTAAACTCTGTTTTCTCAAAACGTTTAAATAATGTAGGCTTCATAAATTTTGAGTAATAATTACTTTAAAAATTATTTTTATTTTAGCACTCTCTTCGTGCAGGCAGTCAGCACTTAGCAGGAAATTCAGTGGTAACGATCATACTTCTTGCCTACACAGATCTCATGACAGTTTGACAGATCCGAGAAGTATTTCCCACGATAGTTAAGGGGTTGCAAGAAACGATATTGATACGGCTACACAATTTGTGGGACAACGTGGTCTTGATCATGCAAACAACTCAGATCCCTCCTGCCTCGACCGATGATTTGAACTCGGGACACGTCGTCAACCCAAGGCTAACAGCTTGAGGACTTTTCCACCTAAATGTGAATTCGTTCGTGAATAGAGGTTTTTGCGGGAAGTCCCGAAGCTAAAGGCACCATTTCCGATAACGTTCTATATTATTCATAGGAGATCCACGTTTGTGCGCCCCTCGGGAGCTCTGGCGAGAGCTAGAGAGCGGGATCTCCTTTTCCATCCGCAAAGAGGGTTGCCAACTGAATCGAAAATAAAACCGCCTTTCAGACGGGGTGAGTTTTTTTCAAACTTGGGAAGGGCTGTCACGTTGTAGCCAAACTATGTGGAAAGACTGTTTGTCGGTGGGTATTTATCGGAGAGTTCGTAAGGCTGTAGGGTCGTTATGATGAATGTAATATGAAATTTACCAACGAAGGGTTTTTATCTTTTTCATAGGATGCACCGACTTTTTTTGAATACTGAGTTTGGGGTATAATCCTAAATAGTGGTGAAGCCAGTCACCAGTCACCGTTAAAGAGATACAGAAAGCAATATGAAGCGAAATTAATCCAAAGAAAGCACCGCGGTATGACCTGACCACATGTCAAGTTCTGACTCAAATGCCTCGTCAATCGTCAAAACCACCCAGATCATCAAAGCTTCCTTCCGGAATAGATATGTACCACAATTATTGAAAATTGCGGAGGTTACGCTGCCTAAACCTGGTAAGCTTCTTCAAGAATGCACTTCCAAGAGAGAGATCTCGTTGCTACCTGTATTATCTTATCTATTCGAAAAGGTCCTCATCAAGGTGCTCGAAAAACGTAGGCTTATACCGAATCACCAATTTGCATTCCAACAAAAGCACTCTACAATTGATCATGTGCATAGATTAGTTCGCATAATAGAGAAGACAAGAAAGTCTGCTCGGCCGTCTTTCTAGGCGTAACTCAAGTGTTCGATACAGTTTGGCACGAAAGCCTCAAAAACATAATCATGGCCAACAATACGTTGAACTCATATCTAACAGAAAGGTACTTCAGAGTTAAGCTGAACGATGCCTACTCTGAACTGAAATTAATTAAGGCTGGTGTGCTACAAGGCAGTGTACTTGGCCCACTCCTGAACCTGCTTTTCACCAGTGATTCACCAGAAACTATGGGTAGCACAACAGCCACCCTCGCTGATAGGACTGCTGTAATAAGAATCAATCAGAAATCAGCTCCTAATTACTTAAACGAGGACAAAAATGTAGTCATCACAATTGATTAAAAATAAATATATATTTTCGGCTTACTACCCACTCTTATTTGAATAATAAGCAAATGTATTCGTATCGACAAACATTTTTCCAATGCAAAAATGGAATCTGATAACCCAAAAAACTACTCCGTTTGGGCTCTAGCTGGTCCTAACTCATTTTTAGTCAAATTTCCGAAACGGAGGCTGGGTATGGGTAACAATTGTTATACTTATTTTATAATTTTGGAGTTCCGAGATCGTTTGGTGTGGGGTATCGTTTTCATTTAACTATGAACTCTAATTCGATTGTGATGGGCCAATTGCTGCAGAAGGAATATCGGCGAAAATCGTATTCTGAAAATGCTTTTTGAAATTCTTCAATACTGTAAGACGGGTTTTGATTGGTTATTCCTTGAATAATCCGCTGACTCCAATGAGACGTAACACACTGTTTCCTCTAATTTCGAACCTGAATCGCTTGGAATTAGTCTCCATGCTCCTAGTCAGAGGAATAACCAACCCCAGTGGAAGAATTTGCAGCGTTTTTTTTTCATTGTCTCCTGGTTCCTTGCCCGAGGAATAAACAATCCCTGTTAAGAATTTGCAGCGTTTTTAGGTAGGTGCTTACTCTGAAAAACATTCCCAACGATCCCACAACACGAGCGACGTCCATGCCTAATTACAAACCTTGTGTGGAATAATTGGCAGAATTGTAATCAGGGCTTTGTGTTGGTTAAAGCCAACTAACTTCTCTGCGCAAAATTCAGATTTTTCGGTAATTTTGAACAGAACCTCATGGAACAGACAGTGGAACAACGACTGCTATTCTGAGAATCTCCAAGCTTCGACGCTTAAAGTGACCTAACTGATGGGTGCGCATAAGCATGTTTCATCAGGGCGAATACAAGGGGTGCAATACCAGAGAGGACAAGCCAAAACCTTTACCGTAACTCCAGGTCAACAGAAATGGAGTTCATGCTCGAGTTCGCGCAGCGGTGGGGGATTGGGTGACCACGATTCACCTAAGAATAATAAATCAGTTAGTGAAGCAGTCCACCTCAGTCTATGGAGGGTGATTACGCTACGAAGGGTGATTATACCGAGTAATATTGTGAAATGAAGCCACTTTTCCGTGAAAGTCTATTCACAAACATAATTACTAATGATATGGACTCGGGGAATTGATGTAGGAGACACGGACGTACCATTATCCCCACGTAGTGTTTTTCCCTTGCGCAGCGTGTCATGTTTTTCGCGAAGACGTCACGTCAATCCGGCTTCAGTTCCAAAGGTGCGTGTAACTTCATGATTGAAACTAAGACCATATTTATAATTTCAACGTAAATAATAATGAAAAGCTTACGGCTAGGCTTTTTTCCGTGCATTCCCCCTCCTCCTGCTCCATCTGCTTTCTGCCATCTCAACGCTCAGATTGATTCCGTGATGCACGTTATACCTGTCTTCAGCCCGTCATCACGCTATTTGCAAGTCCATACCGTGTTTAACAGCAGAAATCCTTCTGAAAATGTTTTTACATTCGGGGAAAAAGCCGAGATGCGGAGACGATAATGAGTAAATTAAGTCTAAATGGAGTAATAGTAAAAAGTAAATGTTTTTTTTTCTTCTTTTTTTGAGATCCTATAATGTCATACCACCTTGTCACACTGCCACCACTGTCACCAGCTTCATATGCTGTCTAGCTCAATGACTGTTCGGCCTAGGAAGAGTTAGTCCTACCATCATGATCCCCTCGTACGCTGCCCCACGACACTCTTATAGTAACGCATACAGTTATGTTCACCTACTGCCCTCTCAAACCTAGGAAGCCGTAGCATGAACCAAAACTAGCCACATGCCACCAGAGTCACAGTCTTACATTCAACTGAGAATCATAGATGTGCCACGGTAGAGAATGACAAAACCCTAACCATCCTCTACTGGTTGGAAGGAGAGTAAACACGCTTTGGCTGCTGCTTTAGCTGAAACCAGAATGTGCAGTCGTTGCACAGGTTCCCGCAGATACTGCTGGGGGCAGAAAAATCAGTGCGACATCCCTGAGACGATCGATATCGAATCAGAATGGAAATCTGAGGGGTGAACCTTCGATATTATACGCAACATCCGATCACATTGTACGTCGCAATCTCATAAAACGCTGCAAATTCCTCCAGAATGGTTTATTATTCTGAAGAATCTCTAAGACCCAGTGGGCACCGATTGGTTCGGGACTCATTTCCATGGATTTAGTGTCGACAATTTAGTGGAAAATGATACCTCACCCGCCTAATTCCCTGAATTCCTCGCCATATTCGGAATGGAGCGAAACGGGTGCACGAGTTCTTCGAACGTAGATAGATGAATCAAAACAAAGCCGCAGTAGCCGATCCAAGCGTTGTCATATTTATCATAAATGAACTAATCCGTGAATTCTAGTTTTGGCCGACTATATTGCACAAGCGGGGAATTCTAGTTTCAACCAGTGACATCTAGTTTTTACATAGAGCCTTAGTGAATACTAGAATCGATTAGTCCATAAAACTCTTGGGGGGGTTCAGGAATCGGAACTTGCTTGCATGGTTGATAGTTCATTCATTTATAGGAGTTGCTTAGGACTTGCTTGCATGGTTGAGAGTTCATTCATTTATAGGAGTTGGTTATTTTTCGGACCAGGCGCATGGAGACACATTCCAATTGATTCAGCGTCCAATGTTTACTGGAAAGTGAAACCCCGTCTAGGTATAAGAAACCTCGAAAACCCACTTTCTAGATAGGTAGGTAGAAACCCATTTTGACCCGAAACCTCTTCCGGGGGGCGCCAATCGTTCCGGGGACCCGTGACGTTGGATTCAGCGTCCTAGATTTAGTCGAAAATAATGCCCTACACTCCTAGATCGCCGAAAATACTTTTTTTGATAACAAACTTTCATCCCTATCCCAATTTTGGTCCGATCGGGCTGAAAAGTTTTGAGGACCAACTAAAGCCGAAAACAGATCTCTGGCCGAAGTTTCAGATTTTTAGAAAATTTTCCACTGTCAAAATCAGCGTGGACGGTGGACGGCTTATTTTGATCTAGACACCTCTAAACGCTCAGATAGAAAATTTTGGGCCGATTCGGAGAGATTGATTTTTTGCATGAAAACAGGTTGAGTTTCCAAGGAATGACCAACCAAAAGAGTACCTCAACACAGTGTACATCCACTTGCCATATAATACACATTAGTTACCCTCTGAAATAGAAGCCTCCATTAAATTCAACTGATTTCGATATGAGTCGTCATCCCTCGTAATATGAGATGACGTGAGAATTCATTTTAGTTGGGATTTCTAGACTTTGTCTTGGCAGGAGGTGCTTTCAAGAGATTTGAGGCAACACGACTAGCGCGCGATGTATTTTTTGTTCGTAGATGAGCATCATGGCATGAAGTAATTACTACACCATGGTTAGAATGTCGGAGAAATCGCTCGCGACTCAGTGACTTTATACAAGAGTATCTTTGAGGAAGTATTCCGGGAAGAAGAGAATTCGCTTCACTCTAGAAACAGGAACAGTGTTCACTTTACTTAAATCCCCCGAACCTTGTACTTTTATTTAAAATTCACTTAAGACCAGATGACAGTGGGATAGGGCTGGAAAAGGAGGAGAGGAAAAGTGGTAGAGGTTGTTTATTGTTCTGAGTACACTTTGTATGCTAATACAAGCTCTGCGATATATACGGTCGAACTCGATTCTCTACAGAATCGGAGCCTTCACCTAATGCATACCCCCCTGACAGTTCCACGATGTGCCTATTTACCACCAGCACGCTCGCGTTATACAGTATCCCTTTTCGAACGGTCTCGCTCGCGCAAGTTTCTAGTTAAACTTTATCCACCACTTCCACTGCTAACTCCTGTCGCAGTTGCCTTTGTTACAATAGCGCCCGTCATCTCTTCCTCTCAAATTAGAATCTATCGTTTATCCTTGACAGTAAACTCAACTTCCCGACGTTGCCGTGAGGCAATCAGTACTCTTTTGAAAAGAGGCTAAAATGGAAAAAGATAGTCGGAAACGTATTTCTATTTTTCGGAGATGACAATGATTAAATCAGCGAGAATACGAGTACGTGCTCAACACTCACAGAAAGTATGTTGCTCCAAGTAACTTGCCTTGAGACTGGCAGGGGAAGGGTTGTTTCCACTGTAAAATTGAAAAAAAAGTCCGTCTGTCTGTCGAATGATTCTGAATCATATTTGGCACGGAGAGGCCCATGCGTCACGACATGGTACCGTCATAGTTCTACTGCTTATTTTCCGAAGTAAATGGAATCTTAGTGAATTCGCATGCACTCATGTAGACCTCGCGTATGGCGGTCATTATATTCTAGCGAATCTGCTTGTAAATTATCACAAGCAGTGCAATTAATTCGATAAACGGACGTAAAAAGTTGTTATTATACCAACTAAGTCTGGGAAGGCAATTCGATTGTAGCTGAACATCATCTCTCAGATAGCTGAAGATTTATTCAAGACGCTGGACACGAAGGGAGGGTTATTTATGACAGGGTGTGAAGAAAATCCCTCTGCATTATACATTTTATGCACACTGACCGTAACGTGATGGGGGGGTCACAGGTAAACAGTGAATATACTCCCACCTGTTGTAGAACGGACCTAAAGTGTGATTTAATCAGGAAGAATTTGACTAAAGACCTGTATATTTGCCACTTCATATTGAGTAAGACAAACGACTCAAAACTAATATGGAGTTGGGCAGGATAAACTAGGCGGAAACGTAGGGGTTCTTACAGCAGGACCGCGTAAAGTAGCTTAGAAATCTTTGGAGTAACCCACAACACCCATACATAACAATAAATTGGAAGATTTGGAATTGGTCCTCAAGCTATCGAAAGCAACCATGCGAAATAAAGTAGACAAAA
Source organism: Cyrtorhinus lividipennis (assembly GCA_019603395.1). Lineage (NCBI taxonomy): Eukaryota > Metazoa > Arthropoda > Insecta > Hemiptera > Miridae > Cyrtorhinus > Cyrtorhinus lividipennis. The sequence continues at coordinate 37,845,665 of CM033998.1, read as the reverse complement.
TTATGAAGTTACCAGAAATTATTGCGACATAGGAGATAGATTTAACAGGATCAGTTAAGATGATGGGCCAAATGATCAGACTCGGGAAAGTTTTACCTACTAAGTGTAAATAGTATACTAAAAACTCTGTGAAATGTTGAAACGATGATGATGAGATAGGGGTCCCAAATGAATGCTCTAAAGAAACACAATCCTAACCAAGTTCGGTGAGCCCTGTTGCTCCAACGAGTGCACGTATCTATCGTTATTTGAAAGGATGTTTTTGTTGTGCCAAGTTAAGCACGATTCTGAGAGTGCGCTGAGTCAAATATATTTGAAAAAATTGGCACACCATGCCGAGCTGACGAACACAGATTTTTGAGGGTTACCAGAAGTTCCATTTCAGCTTTCACTTTGAATAGTCGTTGTCCTTTCCTCATTATAAGTTGTTGCTTCTCAGAAACCAATCAACTTTACAATTGTACCTGATACCGAGCCAACTAGATGTGGAAAAAAACAAACAATTCTATGATACACTACTCTAAACGGGCAAATATATTTCAGCCACAACATTGCGAAGGGTAATATTATGCATAGGCGTTCCTTTTATAGATCCGGACTAGTTAGAAAGTATTGGTCCTCTCGACTAGATTTGTTTCATTTTTGTGGAATATTAAAATTTTAAAAAATATTAAAATTATTTTTCCTAAAAAACGTTTTTGTGAAGTGAAAATATACTTCGATTTCCATGATATGCGGTGCGAGTTCCATCCCTGGACGATACAGGGGTGGGGGAATCTGGTTTGTAAACCATCGGTTGCAGAGTCATAAGTAAGTTCGTTAGCTCATCAAGGAGACTTAAAAACTCGTAAATCTCTCTACGGTACCTGTTCATATCAAATAGCCAAGAATTAAGCATTTAGCATTAAGCATTAAGCATTTCAAACCATGAAAATATTCCGAACGTAGCGATCTCTAAACCCTCCACAAAAGTCTCGTCGTGAGACAGGTAGACTCACAAGACTTATCCCAACCTGAGTATTGGTATTGATTCTGATCCAGAATTCTTCTGCCTGCTCCTTCTGCTACCTACGATATTGAAAGGTATAATTTTTATTTCCAATTAAGACCTACACACTCAATCTCTATTAGGCTGCAGAATTGGTTTGAGACCCGAAAGATGGGGGCCGAGTTAGAGCAATACTGAGGAAACGCGTGATTGAAGGTTTTCTCGGTTGAGTGGTGAGAGGGAAGGGGAGGAGGAAAAGGAAAACGGGGTTTGGAACACGCTTTCCTCCCTTACGAAGGTGGAACCGGCTCGAGGACGAAGGAGGGGGAAGAAGGAAACGCGGAAAGGCGAGGAGATGCTAATGAAAGGTGAGGAGAAGCCTCTGCAGACAGCTGCTCCGTATACTCCGACTGGTAACTCAATTAAGGAGCGGCAGTTGGCACATTGCTAGGATATCAAGTTAGCCCCCCCCCACCCTGCACCATCCAGCACCACACTCCCATCGCTTGCTTGCTAGCTTCTCCTAATTGCTTTCACCTGCCGTCTCTTTTGACCCTACCCGCATAAAAATCGATTCTATTGCCATTCCCCGTTTCACATTTAATTCATTCTGACATTTATTATTGACTCAAATGTATTTTTATGTAGTCTTGATTATAGCCAGTAAAATTTAAGCGCTCCTTGAAGGTGTAAAATATTTGGTTCAAAGAAATTCAGGGGCTTGTTACTGAAGACAATTCACTGCAGAATGACGAAAATTAGGCAACGGCGAACTTGATTACTGAAGGAAATAGCCATGGTGATTTAAGCAGCGATTGATTTTGATGTGAGATTCAAGCCAGTCAAGAGAGGTTAGTGTTTACATAGGGACGAAACGAAAATAATGAAGTAGGCAAATTGGAACTCATATTTCAGATTCTTCTGAGACGTTTTGGTTGACCATCGTCAGTCTCTCCTGACTCATCTCATAGCCTCCCTATAGCACTCGAGCCCACACGAGGTTCCCTCGTCTACACTGACAATAAAGACAGTTGTGTATTGTAAACGTGTATTGACGAGAGAATAATATGAAAACTGATGAAAAACGATAGTGCATAAAAAACTTCCCTGACAACAAAATGAAAAACATAGACGGCAAGAGCTACAAGTGACAAAAGTCGGAAGGAAATGACGAAGTTTGAGTTGAAGTTTACAGTTGTAGACAAGTATTTAAAAACACAATCATCGTCCGCATTCTTGCATGAGACATTATACTGAAATGATGAAAGTAACATGAAACTCGAATCTACGAGTATATAATATTGCTGGTGCCAACAGGAGAGAGCTAATAGCCTCAGATACATGATCACTAACATCCAACAGCCAAGACTTCATTTAGAACGAAAAGTTTACGGCTAAAACATTGCGGAAAGCAATGATTAGGGAGGAAATTGAGTTGAAACCTAATCTCGGCGTTTCATTCTTCCTCTTTGGAAGAGTCTCCATCCATTTTATTGAAGTGGCAATGGAGTCGAAGAGAAGAGAATGAAGATTCCCAAAGAGGGGATTGATGAGTCCCTCGGAACATGCTTCCGGCTATCCTTCATAACCAAGTTTTTTTTTCCCCTCAAATTTATTCTTTATTACAGAAGGGTAACTTGCAGGTGTGAAAGGTTGATGATCATATGTATGTATTTTCAATGACAATACGTTACAAAAAAAAAAAAAAAAATACGTATATGTTAATGACAATACGTTAAAAAAAAAAAAAAAAAAAAAAAAAAAAATACGTTACAGTAGTTTCTAGTTTGATTATGGGGAAAATACCATAATGATTTCGAGCCTGCTGGAAAGTGCCTGCGTGATAAACGCTTATCTCAAATGAGAATATATTGAGTCTAACAGAAAGGAGTATGGCACTGCGGGAATAGCCCTGAAAAGAAAGGAAGTCAGGAAATAACTCTGAAATTCATTGACGACATGAAATTCTAGTACAAGTAATTTATGTTTACAGTGCACGGTCAATCCCGAACACATAAAAACTAATGAAGAATCTGATGAGGGGAATAGAGGTCGACAAGTACGTAGATGTAGCACGGAAGGACGTAACTATCATACAGACTAGACAACATAAGATGACACGGGCCTACTCAAACCCGCAATACCACACTGTATTGAGTGGGGAAGCTCCAGCCCCTGAACTTACATTAGATACCTATACTCTCAATCGGCGCTGAATAGCTACGCTTAATCATCCATCATTGCCCTCACATTAGCTGTATGATTACAGGCTTCCAGAAGGTGCACTTGAATGATCATGCAAATGAAACTTATATTTCTACAATCTGGTTAGCTAAAGGATTAGATACTTGATTAAAAATTGACCGTAACAGTAAGAATAAGTGCTTAAATGCTCAGATTCCGTGATCTGGGGGTGTTCCGTTAAAAATAAATGTGTAATTTCAACCACCACGGATAAAGGAAGAGCAGCGTCACACAATAGAAAACGATTCAGTTGCACTACCCCAGCAAAATAGGAAATTGAATGCGGTTGTAAAACAATGGTTTGGAATCGCATTTGCATGCCAGGTGGCAACTAGGAAACAAAGCCTATCGAAATCCGATATCAATACGTTGGAAGCCCCTTTGAAAAGTCAAAAAAATTCAAGACGGCACTAGCGGGCATTTCGCGACCTTAACAAACCGCTATATCAAGGACACATTACTTTGTAATGACACTTCACCGTCCTGTGTCCAGGATCGACCTCCCGGGATTAGTGGGATTGAAGAATTCACCGTTTTCCCTTTAGAAAAAGTCTCAGCCCACTGACTTAAGACATAATAAGACGGCAAAAATCCATGTATTCGCTTTCAAGATGTTTTTATTTTTCTACTTTTAGTACCGATCAGAGTACCAACAAGTAATGTAAATAGTTTTGCAGCTTCGAAAGACGACAGGATCGCCTAACTGTTTCTGTTGGAGTAGATGTGTGCGAGTAGCTACAAATCGAGATGTTGCTAGACTCAAGAAAACAAACGCAACAATAGGTCACATTGTTTTATTTCTTCAGACTTGCGACAGAAGTGAGGAATTTCAGGAGGTTAAAAAAATTCGCGGTGGAGCTTGCTATACTAAAGGATTTGAAAGGAGAGGATGTGGCTCCGTGAATTCAAATACACTCTCTTCTTCATGAATATGATCGCAAAGACGTCTTATATTTGAAGAGACCGTCTGGAATAAGCAGAAAAGTAATACGATTCTTCGGGCTACTTGGAAATAACAGGTGGTTTGCTGAGTCTCCGTATCTTAGTGGTGGTCCTGTTGATTGGCTTTGCTACACTCCCAGTTTCCTACAATATTTAACCTCGGACTCGAAAAAAGGCGAAGCGGTGGGTACTGGAATAACCTCATGATTAAGAGACCTAAGAACGTTCTCGCACAAAAGTTAGACCACACGAAATGATATCTCTGCCGGTCAGGCAGAGTTGAAAAGGAAGCAAGTGCTTCGAAGTGCCTTGTCCTCCCGTGAGTGATAATAGCTTGCCAAGGTATAAGTGATTTGAACCGTGTGCGCTGCTCAGCCATTCTAGACGATTTACCCTCAAATGCTTGGACGAAAACTCCTCTCCCGCTTACTCCTTTCAATTATAAACCTTGTTCCAAGTGAGGATCTCTTGATTGTCGTCGCCTCTGGAGGGTCATTAATCTCCCTTTTCAGCCTCCAACGTCCGCGCAGAGGCAGCTCCTGTTGAGACAATCTTGACACGGATTGTTATGAGTGTTTTTGAAAGAGGAAACCCGAGAATTCCCAGATGAAATGTTTCCTAAAGCGAAAACACTCTTTAGGATTTAAATTGAAGTAAAAACATAAACTGAGTACGGATGCCAACGGCTGGTGTAAATGAGCGCTGAAGCGACTGCCCATTTAAATATACCAGTACAGGAGGCTTGGGAAATGAAATATGATCCGAGATATTCAACACAAAGACCTCAAGCGAGGAAACAGGGCAAATCATCATCCCTTAGCCGGGCGGATGGTCTCAGCCTTACATAAAACAAAGGCAAATCAACTGAGTAGTATAGGGTAGTTTCAGGTGTTAACTACCAGGAATGCTATATATTGCTACTGACTGGGAGGAAATCTGAATAAAGGATTATTCCGCACTGTAGGTGTATTTGGCAAGACAAAATATCGACAAAAGTGAGATCGTAGTGAGTTGGTGGCCAGTTTCATGTTTCGTTTGATGAACTCTCCAACCGAGAAATTCATGATTTCATGGGATACGTAATCAAGACACGAGTGCTAAAGTCCCGAAAATTTATTGAGTTCATGAGATGTGTGAGGGGTTCGTATCTGCCACTAGGGCTGTGGTAGCCCAGTGCTTAATTCAAATATAGACTCCTAATCCCAAATCCATCCTTATACAAATGAAATAAAAAGTAATATAAAAAAATATCACTTGTGTCAAAGTTAAATTTATTTCTGGAAAAGTCCTTCAAAATCAGTATTTTTGCACTCTTGGAAGCGAACATCCCTTTTCAACCGTCTATCAAAAAGAAGGGTCTTCAGTTAACTCAGGTTGATTATTCCTAGAATCTCCGATTCAGCCCAAATTTTTTTTTCTGGACGATTTAAGGTGTCTAGATCAAAATTAGCAAATTTCCGTCCACCGTACGCCACCCGCCGTCCACGCCGACTTGGTAGGTCAGGACCCGTTTCCAGCTCTAGTTGGTCTTCGAAAATTTTCAACCCGATCGGACCAAATTTGGGTGGGGTAGGGATCATAATGTGTATTTCGAAAAATGGATTTTTGAGATTTTTTGCAATTTAGGTGTGTGGAATATTATTTTCCACTAAATTCTGGACGCTGAATCCAATGAAGAGGGTCCCAGAACGATTGGCACCCCCTGGAAGAGGTGATGGGTCGAAATGGGTATCTATTACCCATTTTGAATATATGTATTCGAGATTTCTGGTACCTAGGCGTGTGGGGTATGATACACTAAATTTTAGACGCCGAATTTGCAGCGTCCCAAAACAGTTCTTTAATGACCTGACTCAGACAGGATTAGAGTTGATAGGCAAGTTTGGGAATGATCAGTTTCAGATTCTCATTACCTGTTGAAATATAAACAGAGGAATGACTGATGATACAGTCGGTTGCGATCGATATGGCATCAATAAATGAGGCACATTCTACTCACTACCCTTGACGATTCGATATGGACGCTCAATTTGATAGTATTGATTCGTTTGTCTCCTCAATTTAAATCTTCAAGAAGAAAATTGAACTTACCCATCGAGTAGCATCTCCCCGCCGTTCTTCACCCAATAGTTGATAGTGTTTGGGAATGCTTCGACGTAGCACACTAGCGTCACATCGGTCCCCAACGGCGCACCCAACAGCTGGTTTGGCACTCGTATCGAAGGAGCGACTGCAATAAATGACGTCAGGTATTTTAAAAGTCAGGTCGTACAAACGTACTGGTTGCGGAGCTCAAACAAATATTCATTCAATTACAAAAACATAGGTTGATTATTCAAGGAATAACCAACCAAAATGCCTATAACGCAGAATTTGTTTTCTCTGAAACCCAAGGTTTTGATGCATGGTGGTACTCAAAGCTCAAACCTCCTCCTATCCTACTCTTCCGCAAATGTTTTCTGGTTCACAAATCTAGTTTCGTAAGCACTCTCGACTTTTGATTTTTCATCCACAAAATTACAATCTCAATCAAACAAACAATTTTTCGAATGGTTGTTTCGGTTTTTCGGAGCAGCTTGGTTGGTTTCGTTAAACCATACAAGTATAATCAAACTTGAGTATGTAATTAGAATGCGTGTTATACTTTTACAACGTACAATTCCATTTGGGATCCATATTAGTTAAGCTGGGTTCACACGGACGCGGTTTTTCCGTTAGCGGTAACTGCGGTAGAATGGTGGGGGAAATAAGTTTTGAGTTTGGGTGTTCACATGGATGCGGTACGGTTAGCGCGTTTGTGGAGCTGATTGGTGGCAAATCGGAGATAACAAAAATGAGATACGGTAAAATTCAGACGTATAAATAGCGGAATTATTTTCGGAAACGGCAGGGAGAGATGCGCCGAGACCCACTGCGCATGCGGTAACTGCGGCAAATATCAAAATGACTTGATGTATACAGACCACTTCAAAAGTTCACCTGCGCGCGCAGCTGCGATAGACCCGTGGAGCCAATCAGATGGCCGAACGCGTTTGCCGCCCAACGGATCAACGGAAAAACCGCGTTTATGTGAACTCAGCTTAAAACTGCTGATGCAGCATGCATCACCTAATAAAAGGCCCTGCGCTGCTGCCTGACCCTTGATAAATGCTTGAGCATCCCCTTATTCGTATGACCATGAATAGCACAAGTCACCGAGACTGGCTTAAGTCAATGCTTAAGCATTTTCCCCCCAGCACAAGCGTAGCTTATAGGGGGGAGTAGCATAACCTGAAAATTGTAAGTATTTTATATTTTTTTTTGTCTTCCAATAAAATGCAAAAAAAAAAAAAAAAAAAAGTACATGAGACGAATGAATTCCGCCCTTAGTCGCTCTCCCCTCTAGTTTCTTCTTCTTTCTGTGTGACCATGTCCAGTTGAACCGTGTTGTGTGAAGTTGTCAATGCTTTTATTCCAGAAAATTAATGTTTAAAAAGTCAAGACATTTTTTTCTATGTGAAGTTGGAAAAGAGACGCTTGTTTCGGACGAAGGCATAAGAATGAAAAATCTTATCCTCCTTCTATGGGGCAGATTTTTATTAAACCCAGAATGAAAACACGGTAAAATTCAGACGTATAAATAGCGGAATTATTTTCGGAAATTTCTGAGTGGTTGAACACGGTGACCGGCTACCTTAACGTCCACACCAGGACACACCTGTGGACTTGCAATGGCAAAATTCACGGAAACCGCTTTTATAATTGTTCTGCTTCACCTATTCCTTCGGAGGGTAGTTCACAACGAAAGTAAGAAATATTAAATACCTAGCTCACGAATTTGAATGAAAGAGCTGCGGAACGGTTACCCTCGGTTCAAGTAAACAATGGAGATAAAACGTTTAACACAGGAAGGTATAATCGTATTGTGCAAGAGGCTTGAAAAAATATTTTCACCAACATTACCACCACTAGCGCGGTAAAGCCTGTGAATAAGAGAAAAAAGGGGCGGAAGGTAAGCGCAGAGGGCGTGTGATCGTTATGAAAAAGATATTTTCCAATTCGAATGAGGCGAGCGGGAAAATTAACATGAGGACCGGTTGCTTTTCCGCGGTAATATTACCAAGTCGTAAAACCTCAACTTCCTCCACCCTTTTGCATCTCCTTGCCCAACTGGATTTATTAGGATAAGATGTTAATGCGTTGTACAAGGACGGTTGACTGTTCTGCATAATGGACGACCTTTTCTCTACCATCGCGGAACCTGCTTTGGGAGACCGCTCACTTACTTCAGCTCAGAGTAGCTGACTTGAACCGAAATTCACAATGAAGAGGGCAAATAATGGTTTCCAACGCTCTCCAGGTCTGCCTTTCGTTAGGTCAGGTATATCATTAAATTTGAAACGTGCTCACTTGGGTTACCTCTCAGATGTACAGGATGGAGGCACCATGATGAGAGATGTTTCTCCCAATGTGGCTGCACATTTTGGCCCATTTTACTTCAGAGACGAATACTACCGTTCTCATGTGGAAATGTAGAGAGCGAATTGTTCTAAGCGTGTTCCTTAGTGTTTGGTGCGATAAAATAAGCGGAAAAAACCCTTACAAAGGACCGTGGATAAAAAATTTCTTATATTAAATCTTGAAATAATTGATCGGTATCAACCCAACAAAGATTGCAAAGAATTTGGCGATATCTCTAGACCGTATGGAAATAGCCGCAACCGGGAATTATGTCGAATCAAGCATCGCGTTACGTCTGTGATGATTATGTTTAACGAATTTTGACACGGTTAGAGCCAATAATTGTATTAGTTTCAAACACAATCGAGCAGGTAACACGCGTGTCGTAATAAATTTCTTGCACTAAAAATCCGAACGGGAGGGAAGGAGGGGGGGGGGGGGGCTGCGGATTGCCTATCGGAGCGAAGTCTAGCGGCGCTCGCCTAACAAATTTCAAACATTTGGCGCGACAATTGTTTGGTAGTTCATACGAAAAAAAAATGTCTCAAAAAATATCTTGAGCAAGTATAATACCTACCACTTAACGAAAAATCGTTGTTCATCTAGCAATAGAAGGTAATTTTTGAAAGTCTATTTAGAATAATGTCGATTTTGTTTTCTTAATTGGCTTAAGCTGCTAACCTGATCTTTTTATTTTGTAATTCAATTTTTTTATTATCTGTTCAATATTTTCCGTTTTCACGGTGATGAAAATCGGTTTGCTGAAGATCCCTAAATTAGGGACTCATTGACTTCCAAGTACAAGCGGTTAAACCCGGAGATATTTCTAACTGAGGTCGAATTATCATTCATTTGAAGTAGAAAGCTTATATACGTGGGTGTGTCCACAGCAGATACTAATTTGGGCAAATTACGAACGAGCATTGTACGTACTCTGGGTACGCCTTAATTGGAAGAAACGTGTAAATAGGGCTGAAGATAATTTTGGGAAATAACCACATTTCGTGCTTCGATCTGATACACAGGCTAATGAAGGACCACGAGCGTCGCACGTTACAAAGAGAGGATTACAGCGGATTTAACTCCGCCGCTTGGACTTTGGGAGGCAGAAAGTGGAAGCGAGGGTTGGCGGATGGAGAGCGGTATAGAGCGTTCCTTTGAGCTCAACTCTCCTCTCCGGCAGGTAATCCATCTAAGTTGGTATGTATAGTACGTAACTTCTGAGGTTCGGCGGTGGTAGTTAGCCGGTGGAAAAGGCAGGAAAGCCGGATTACGAATTCGATATCACCCACCCCATCATTGAGGATCCTCCGCAGCAGCGAAATGACAGTAAGAGACTAAAGGATCCACTGGGATCAAGAGACCTTACCAGAAATGTTCCGCGTCTGCCGCTCTAAAATGTTTTTGAATTCCATTCTCTTTAAATTATACGGGGTTGGATTTAATGGTAAAAATTGGACAGATCACCACAGCTACGAAATCTAGACCTGTGCTTTAATTAATATTCTCTTTGCAATGAACCCTTCTAGTCTGTGAAGAGAAAATTTCATTCCAACCTCTGCTTCACCCTGAAAATTTCGAGCAATAAAATGCCGTACCATCAAAATGTTCCAAAATCTAAAAAAAAAAAAAAAAAATTGTTCATCTATTATTGCATATTATCTGGTGTTGGCATATTATTGGTATTGGTGGTTACAACCACTGCAGTAGTGCTGCGGCAGGAATTTTGAAATTTAGTGCAGTACTAATTCTCTTCATTCAACATAATAAATTAAGTCAAAATGAATGTTCAGTTGAATATTCAGTCAGCCAGGAAATTAATGTCACACGATCGCATATTTCAAGATGCGGAAAACCTACCTGATATGCCTTCTATCGATAGATTCCTTAGGATTTATTTGGGCACCTTATTGCGAAATCTCAACTATAATAACTAGGTATGATGGATTGGTGCGAACGGAGAGCCATGCTAGAATACAGGTCAAAATGGAATCGATTGAATTTTTTGTTCTCTGATATTGTGATATATCTGAACCACACACGCAATTACGATTATGAAGGGAAGTTCTCAGCTAGGTTGACGAATAATGTCAAAACGTCCGCTAATCTCCCAGTAAGCTCACATAGTCGCTTATGTGACCGTTCTTCGTGATTTTAGTGTTCTGTGCAGAGGATCTGAATGAGGCCTTGATCCACAATTAGACTGAGGATTAGCACCCAGTCATCACCACCCGTCCAAACCTAAATAGATCCTCCTCACACGAAAGAATTTATTTATACGAAGAGAGTGCCTGGGGTCTCATGGACCGAGGGTGGGCAATCTAGGTAACCAGAAGGTGGAGCACACCCTATCAGAACGACTGGGTCCGGTCCGACTGGGCTCAATTAAGGTTACCTACTGAGAAGCATACTAACTAGTCAACCCCTTCAGAGCTACCGTCCTTTTTTCTTTCCCCTCAACCTTTACCCAAGTTTATAATTTGACTTGAGGCGACATTTTCCTGCGCTCATTAGTGAATGAATTTTAATAGAGCCCATGGCTCAGGGAGGTTGGTGCCCTTTACGAAGCACCTTTAAGAAGTTTTAGTTCATTCGTCAACACTCGAAAACTTCGAACCCCGTTTATGTTATTAAAATGAAACTATAATTTCATCAGTTTATTCTTCGGTTTGGTGTAACTCTGTAATGAACTCATAGCACGAACAAAAATGAACCATCTAATAATCCACCAATCTAATAAACCATAATCGCCACATTATTTCGCTTAAGCTCCCGGAAGAAGGTGAGTTCTAATAGATATGGTTTATGGTAGACCACGGTTTTCAGGTCGATTTAAAAAACCAGGAAATCCCGAAACAATTACATCAATAAAATATATAAATCTTTATCGTAGTGAAGCAGGTAATCCCGGGTGTTACGTAATAACAATTGGCACATCAATTGGTGTACGCTTCTACCACGCATTGCAGTAAACCCAACTTCTCATTTATCTAACAACAGTTCGGTTGAGAAGAACAGCCCTGTTCGTGATAAAGGAATGAGTTTCCTACATTCTTACCTTCCTAAATCATCTCCGAAACTTGCAGATCACGTAGGAGAAACGTTTTGAATTACTCCACCGTGGTTTATCATTTCAAGTAGATCTCACTCGTGTGTTGAAGCTAGTTTTCAAAGAACCTTGAGGAAATACTACTACTGTACTATGTTGATCGAAAAAAAAAGAAGTAATTTTTCCAAAACCAAATAGGTAGGCTACCCACTAACTTCATTTAATGATACCTATTTTCCCCTTTGACCTGCTTTCCTTTGCATTCATCAGCGGAGAATGAGACATCATAAAAAATATTAGATTTATAGAAAATGCCCACTGCCGAAAACGATATGGGCGTTTCAATTTTCGAGTTTCATCTTTAAATACAAAATCGTATATTTTGAGCAAAGCGGAGAGGTTGACCTTATTGAGTTATTCGATTATATGCGGTCTAAATCGTAGCAATGAACAGTTACATGGCATCAAACATTTAGTACGAATAGTTAGTGGGTTTCATCTTTCGACAGATTCGCTTCTGATGTTCCATGTTATGCATTCAAAATTAAAAAAAAAAAAAAACTTCATAGTGGAAGGTGTTGAAGCGTCTAACTCGAAATACGGAAAGAGGTCCCTTCGTGCACTTTCTTTCCCAGTTCCCGCATTCAGATAAACTTAAACAGACCAATCCCAAGAGAGCTCTTTTTATTTTCAAGAAGGAAGTCTTAATCAATACTTTCCTAGGAGTGAAACGGCCTTAACCCCACTCTTTAGTGAATGTTGCGACGCCGAGGGGCTATAATTATTCCGCTATTTAAAATAAAGTAGATCTACTCTCCGATAAAGATGGATGAGGTGGGAGGTACAGACGTTTCCTCTCCGGATTCAATCGAAATCACCCTCGTCTCTCCCTCCCTAAACCGTTACAGGGTCAACAATTCACATAATAACAGGCAAAGTCGTAAGTAACAACCACCGATTTACTTTCTGGAGAAGTCTGATCAACCCATCATAAGAACACGCATCTCTTCATAAAAGCATTGAGCATTGAGCTATCTAATTCAATAAAAGCGATTTTTTCTTTGTTTTGAATCATATTCATTCTACTCTGATTTTTACTCAGTAGAGTGGTGTTTTTTGCTCATGCAAAACAAAGGAATTTACTCGATGCTTCGTCAACTTATTTCAGAGGATCGCACTAAGTACTGTAATGATCCACAGAGAAAATCCACGGTGAAGGGTAAAAGCCTTTGTATTGGGAGCTTCGATCAGCCTGCGAGTGATCTGATTATAGAAAATTTCTACATTTAATGTACATTACCTACACCGGTTCATAGGTCTATGGCTCTGATGAGCCACGGTGTTGAACAGAGCTTGTCTGTGATCATGAGTGTATGATTGTTCTCCGAGGAAAGAAGTGAGTTGGCTGGTCGACAAGCTACGCTCTTACACATGTATACTATAGCATTTACAAATTTATTTTAACCCTTTACAAAATAATTTAAACCCTTTACAAATGTATTTAGACCTTTTACAAATTTACTTCTGAGTGTTGAGACCAATTTCCAATAACTTCTCCCACGTATCTTATGTCAGTGCGCTTTTAATCTTCCTGATAACGAATTCTGAAGAGGTTTAGATGGGTCAAATTTAGTTGGAGTACAATTTATTAAATTACATGTCTGACAGCGATTCAAGTGTGGACTCCTTTGTTCCTTAAGAGAAAAAACAACTGTTTGTGAAGCCGTATGAGGAAGGGTTTTCTGTAAAGGATGCCACTCTGAAATCAGATATATAAAGTACAACACAGGGAAAAGTATTCTTAAGAAGTACAGAAAACACAGTTTTAAGGTTATAAAGAATGATGGACCACGAGGAGTTTAAATACATTTGTAAAACGTTTAAATAAATTTTTAAAAGGTTTAAATTATTTTTTATACGGTAAATTATTTTGTAAATACTATATACCGATCTACAGCGGTTCGCCTAAGAGAATTGATGAATTCCGTAGAGCTTTCCCGTGCGAATAACAAAAATTTTTCGTCAGGTATGTAGCTCATTTTCAAGTTTATTAAGGACCGAAACAGATAAATACAACTCTAACTCTTGTATTTACAACCTCAATAAATTAACACAGAAACGTGCACAAAACTTGAATCATTGAATTAAAATCTTAACACGAGATGTTCAAGATTCTAAAACACCAATTTCCAGTTACTTTTTCTCTTTATTGAAATCTTCGGCTGTAAACTAGGAGATGGGGATAGATGGTAGGATGGTAGATGGTAGGGGGCCTAGATGAGGAAAAGTGTGAAGTTGGGAAGTCCGAAATCTCTACTAATGAGGAAAAATGATGAAGTGCACGAAAGTTGCTGGGTTTTTCGGGATCTGTGAGGATCCAAATTGGTGTTTTGTGTTCCTCCTTCTCAGAAATCAAACAATCCATTCATTTCACGGTACTCGGGGAAATGTTGAGTCGTAAAGTAGTTCTGTTTTAAGTGCATAAGACGAATGAAGACCTAAGGTCGTGGTTACTCACTCGATTGATACAATCTGTCATTTGGAATAGCCTGTACTACTACTAAGTAACTAGTATTAGTCTCTCCTAATAATTTCTTTGACTGATTGTGTAGATGGAAACAAAAGATAAATATTCATGCAACAGGTGAATATACATAACTGGGCTGGCAGCTTCTGCGCCTCCTCGTGGTAAACCTCCTAATGCCTCAGACTAACAATGCAAATCGGTTTTGATTTTCCCTATACATAAATTCATAACTGGGCCCCTATTCCTGAATAATAGCAGTTGTGTCTCAAACCATTTCCATACACACTCAGAGCAAACTTATTCTCAAGCCGCCTCGATCCGACAGCGCTTAGAATTACATCTTGACAGTGAAATTTTGTCTCACTGTTGAAGCCTCTTACTGTTCTGCTCATATTTCAAATACCAAATCTCTTCTTGAGGGGCTAATTTGTAATTGTAACTTAATCTACATTAAAAGGAATACACTTACAGTTCACGTTGAGAATTATTCTTTTGCTAACTGCGGGAGGCACATCGTTACTGGCTATACATAGAAAGGCACCCATTTGTCGACGGTCCAATCTCCAAAAATGAAGCGAACTGCCGTTGTATGTTTCAACTGGAACAATAAAACACAGATAGACAATTAGGGTGATCATCCCGATTCAAGACAAATGTCTTCAGAAATATTGAAATTAATACAAAAATATTACTAGACGGCAAAGGGACCACATTGGGAGGTGGACAATGGGGAACATGAGTCTAGTCGGATGTTGATGGTTATTTTGGTTGGTTATTCCTTGAATAATCAACACATGTTTTCATGAAAAAGGTCAATCTCTCCGATTTGCCAATGGTCAAAAATTTGGGCGTTGGGTATCATTTTCCACTAAATTTTGGACGCTGAATCCAATGAAAAGGGTCCCAGAACGATTGACACCCACTGGAAGAGGTTATGTGTCAAAATGGGTGCCTATAAACCATATTGAGTATGTGTTTTCGAGATTTCCGGTACCGAGGCGTGTGGGGTATCATTTTTCATTAAATTTTGGACCCTGAATCGATTGGAATGGGTCCGGGACCCGCCACACCCACTGCTTCCTCCATTATCCCCATGTTGAAGAAATGAGGCTCCATGCGCCTGGTCCGAGGAATAACCAACCTGTGTGTAAGAATGAGCAGCGTTTTCTTTTCTGTAGTAGTCTCAAAACAGTTCTTTAATGACTAGGCTCAGACAGGATTAGAGTTAATAGGCAAGATCGGGAATGATCAGTTTCAGATTCTCATCACCTGTTGAAATATAAACAGATGAATGACTGATGATGCAGTCGGTGCTTAAGGATCTCTGTCTACCACGAGTAATATGAATTTTTATCTCATCCCAACTGATTTTCGTCCACTATAAAAATGAGAAGGAACTCACGGCAGACCTGCTACTTTCACGGTCTTGGGTATTTCTGTTAAATAAATTAGTTTCGGGCCTGCCTACAATGGCTAGCCTGCTGGTATCACCTATTACTATTGGTCAGATATTTACAGGTATAGCCTTCTGCGGTAGCTCCTACATAATCCGTGGCTCCGTAGGCAGTTCGTACACAACTTAATTTGACAAATGAACACGTTCAGTGCTGAGGACGTCTCGAGCCGTCCGCTAGAGCACAGGCTAGAGATGATGGACACCTTACCCTCTTTTCGTGAAGGATCTAGATAGGGAACCCGTACTTCACTACCTGACCTACAATCTTGTCCCTTATCTCTGCCACTGGTTGATTATTCAAGGAATAATTCAAGGAATAACCAACCTATGGAATCATGCCATAGGTCAACCCAAACCTTGGTCTGCCGTCTACGTCGGTTCCAGTAGTACAAAGTCCTCAAAACTTTTCAGCCCGATCGGCCCACATTGGGTGACGAAAATAGTGAAAATGTGGTTTTTGAACCTCGATTTTCAGGACTTTTTGGGAACTAGTCATGTGGGGTATCATTTTCCACTGAGTTTTGGACGCTGAACCGATTGATATGGGCCCCAGACCGACTGGCGGCTACAGTTTCGTTTCGTCAAGTGTTAACTGTTTCTAAATCGGACTGTTTTTACGAAAGCCAGAGAAGTCTGCGTAATGCGGGCTTGCGGCACTGACAGGCCTTGTACATAATTATCATTAGCGTTCAATGTGTTGAACTATTGGGATTTCGTGGAAAAAAGAAGAGAAAGAAATCGCTCACCAATATACCCGACGTAACAATGATCAGAGAGGCGAATCAGTAACGAGAATGACCTAGTGAAGTGGATTTTGGAAGCCTAATACATACGACTAAGTTACAAGACGGAAAGAAATTGTCAGTGACGATCCATAAAATCATGTCAGGACGTTTGGAAGTACTCATCTTCCTAGTATTCGCTTCACTGAATCGGTCTCCGGTTCCGTTTTATGGCAGAGGACGTGATTGTCAGTAGGCGAGAGCTGTATCGCTAAGGGGAATCAAAGCCGGAGCTTGTTTTATGACGGGAAGGTGGAGACTAAGCCCGCCAACGGTAAAAGGAGCGTTGCAGAGCTTTCAAAAGGGCAGAGCCCCGGTGAAATACTGTTTATGAGGCTTATAAAAAAAGG